>CM076998.1:21804472-23004472 GCA_039090855.1 Macrothele yani | reverse complement strand
AACGGACGCCTACGGCAACCGTTCACCACTGTGTCGCTGTACAAGGATACCTCCACAAAGGCCATTGCTTTAAGCCTTCCATTTATCGTTTGCCTTGATACCGTAGTCTCAATGACAAGGAGACACAAACCATGGGCCCTCCAGGCACAAACCGTTGTTCTCCTGGCACAGAGGCCGATTACATCAAGCCTTCGATATATCGTTTGCCTTGATGCTATAGTCCCAATGGCAGCGGAGAGATAAAGAGATATAAACCATGTGTCTCCAGGTACAAAAGCCTATTACATTAAGCCTTCGATATATCGTTTGCCTTGACACCTTAGTCCCACTGGCAGCGGAGAGACAAAGAGACACAAATCATGAGTCTCTTGGTACAAAGACAAATTCTCCTTTGATATATCGTTTGCCTTGATACCGTAGTTCCACTGGCACCGGAGAGACAAAGAGACACAAACCACGGGTCTCCTGGCTTAAAGGTCAATTGCATTAAATCTTCGATATATCATTTGCCTTAATACCGTAGCTTCATGACAGCGGGCAGGCAAAGAGACTTAAACTAATGTGGGTATCCAGGTACGAAGGTCCATTGCATTAAGTCTTCGATGTGTCCTTTGCCTTGATACTGCAGTCACTGGTAGCGGCGAGACAAAGGGAGGGCACAAACGCTCTTGGCACAAAGGCCTATTGCACTAAGCTTTCGACATATCATTTGCCTTGATACCGTAGTCTCAATGGCAGGGAAAAGCTCCGAAGACAATTTCCAAGCTGTATAAAGCAAAACAGTCTTTACCAGGTGTCGTATGCCCTGGACGACCTTGACCAAGACTTTGTGGCACCTCATTGGTGTTGAATTTCCGGCATAATCGTGAAACCACTCTGGTGTGCATGCAACCTGGGCCTGCGTCTGGCTTGCTCCTCGTCATCCTATCATCCTCCACCGTACAACGTCAGATAAATGTGTGTGGGATATAAGGAGAGCATTTGCTGACATCGGATTACTCCTTACACACGCTGTCAACGAGAAATACCATTGCCGTCCCGTTGGATTTAACAAGTACGTAACTCAGCCTACGCACTAGACTGCATTTTGGTCACTGATATGCAAATTTCACTGTGGGCATTTGTTTCGTGTGTTCAAGAATGAACATCTCAGCATTTGGTTGACCTTAGGTATTGTTTGCATTAACTCAAAGAAATGCTTTAAAAAACTCTATGCACGTTGAAAGGTAGGATAGATAAATCTGGAGTATATAAAATTCCTATACAATTCAGAAATAACCGTGAGAACCAAAAGAAATGTTATATTTGGCATTTCTAAATATAAATTAAGATACAGACTCTGTCAACACATTAACAATTGGTATAAGAATGAAAATAATACGTCACTAATATTAATAACATAAATACCCAGATCCGTCTGTCTCTCTGGAACGCTTTACGTTCACACACTAATGTCTGCATTGTGCGCCATCACTTATTGATAAATTCGTGTGTGCTCTCGCAATGTCACATTGATTGCCTGCTATGTAATAGCACGCAATAACTTTTAGATGTCAAGGTGATCGCGTGCTGATTTAAAAACATTGGATTATTAATGACTCGAGTTCTATTTTTTCCGATCTACAAAACTCGAATTGAATTCTTAATATCACAGCAAGCTGAGTTTGCACGCGATCACATTTAGATGTCAAGGCGATCGCGTGCTAATTTAAAAACATTGGATTATCAATGACTCGAGTTCTATTTATCCGATCTACAAAATTCGAATTCAAATCTTAATATCACAGCAAGTTGAGTTTGCGTATTTGTTTAACTTTGCACAATTCAAATATTAATTTGTACGCTTTAATTATTTTTTTACTTTTTTTAATTTAACTAACTTTCCAAGATTAGTGCTGATTATATTATACATTTTTCAAAATATTGACCTATCTAAACGCTCTAACCTACAATAAAAACTGAAATCTTGAGAGCAAGATTGCACCTAAAAGCAGATGTCGCCTCAACAGCACATTGTAGAGAATTTACAGGGTTCCGATTTGTAATACCAGATGTCGCATTATTTTGTAAAAAAAGGTTCCGTATGAAGTTTCAAATTAACGATCGAATAGGACAGTCCAAAACAAGCCGTGAAGGGAATGAATAGTGTGCCGGAGGAAAAGTAATTTAACGCGAAAAATCAAACTAAAAGTTATTAAGGTAAGTTTACACGAAAACAACTTTCCGAGTTTAGTGCTGATTTTATCACACATTTTGCAAAATAACGATCTATCTAAACGCTCTAATCTAGAATTGTCAAACAAAAACCAATGTTTTACACAGAATGTTATTTATCTCGAGGTCATTTGAAAAACGGTAATAAGTAGCATATAATTTTTAGTTCCAACATGAATGAGTTCTTACTATATAAGCTTTTACTGTGTTTCCTTACAGAAATACGGCGACTGATTTGTTTTCAATCTGCTTCAATTAAAAATTTCACTCCGTAATAGGATGAGCAACATCCCCTATATATTAATATTTATTTAAAGTTTAAAAACAACCGTCCTAGGACGGGCTATACGCTAGTTTTGTAATTACAATCGAGCTCAACAAGATTTTGAAAATATTAACATAATATGTAGACGTCAGACAGAGAAAAACCTACGATATGCTGAGGCTGTGATTATTGAAAAAACTAGTGATTCAAATTGTAATAAAAATAACATTTGTCGCCCCTCCTTCCCCTCGGTTTGAGGATGTGATATTCTTTGTTCCCCAAGGACTAAATCCCAACTCCTACTGACTGAGAGCTTATTAATTTACAGATATAATAACTTTTGTTCTAATGATGACTACCAGTATATCATTCCAACACAATGGAAACATCTCATGAACTACCACCCTGTGTCTCATTGTGAACGGGATTGGCTGCGAATCTTAACACATGCGCAGTTACAAATTACAACGGGGGTGGATGATATATAAGACTGATGTTGACCGTGTTTTGGGTTTTATTCCATCTGATGATGAATTCGAAATTGCTCATGATTTAAACTATTTTATGAATTTAATTGATTTTAACTTGTACATATTAAAGGTATCGATGAAGAAAGAAATTCTTCGTAATACACTGGTGCGCAAAAATTAAGTACGAAGAGGAGAAATTAGCATACCAGCGGAACGAGCAAGCAGAACGGACTGAAAGACCACTCAGGAGATAGACTAGGGTCCGGTACGGTAAGGCATGCGCATATATGCTGCATGACGTGGGGAGAAGGGTGAGTGTCGGAAGGGTATAAAGCACACGGGCGGTGTACGCTCAGCAATTCGGTGAAAGCTATTGCACGGTGTACATCGGTTCGAACGACGTCGAGTTGTTGCCACCGTGTGATATGGCCAACAGGCAATCCAGTAGACGACATCTGGATGACTTTACCCGAGGTCGCGTCATTGGGAAGTTGGAAGATGGTCGAAGTGTGACTAGTGCGACCGAGGAGTTCGGGATCGCTCACAGTATCGTTTCACGAGCTTGGAGATCATTTCAAACGACAGGAACATCTGTCCGAGAGTTTAGCAGTGGTCGTCCA
Source organism: Macrothele yani (assembly GCA_039090855.1). Classification (NCBI taxonomy): domain Eukaryota; kingdom Metazoa; phylum Arthropoda; class Arachnida; order Araneae; family Macrothelidae; genus Macrothele; species Macrothele yani. The sequence goes on along the minus strand of CM076998.1, from coordinate 23,000,903 downwards.
CGAGCAACCACGGCGGCGCACGACCGGTATATTGTCCTACAGGCGAGAAGAGACAGACGGCAGACAGCGGGATAAATCGGAAAGCACATGCAACAGACAACTGGACGTGCGTTATCGCGTTTTACCGTGGCCAGGTGGCTGAACCAAGGTGGTCTATTTGCACGAAGACCAGTACAGTGTGTGCCATTAACGCCTGCTCATCGGAGACGGCGGTTTCTATGGTGCCAGGAACACAAGAACTGGACACATCAGCAATGGGGTCGAGTTCTCTTTACGGATGAGAGCCGACTTAGTCTGACGAGCGATTCTGGACGTATACACATCTGGAGAGAGCAGGGAACACGCAGTCACACCTCCAACATCATTGAAAGGGACCGGTTTGGAGGTAGCGGAGTTGTGGTTTTGGGCGGTATCATGCTTGGTAGCCGTGCTGACCTCCACATCTTCCAAGGAGGTTCAGTCACTGGTGTCCGCTATTGTACCGAGGTTCTCCTACCTCACGTGCGTCTGTTTAGAGGTGCTGCGTGTCCTGAGTTCCTCTTCATGGACAACAACACTACACCTCATCGTACAGTGGATGTCGCAGAGTTGTTGGAGAGTGAAGATATTTAACGCATGGATTGGCCCGCTAGGTCCCTGGACCTAAATCCAATCGCACACGTGTGGGACCTTCTCGGGAGACGCTTGGCTGCACGTCACCAACCGCCAGCAACGATTCCGCAGCTGCGATTGTCGCCAGAAGAGGAATGGGCCGCGATGCCTCAACAGCTCCTTGACAACCTTGTCCTCAGCATCGACAGACGTTGTAAATCCTGCAACGCAGTCAGAGGAGATCATATCCCCTACTAAAGACTGGATTTTTCTTGGCATCAGCCTGTCACATAAACGTTTCTGTTTTCTGCCCAGTTGTGCTCGAAGCTACCTTTTCAATAAAGTGCCTTTGTATCCTTTGGATTCCTTGTTTAAACGGTTTTGCTCACTTGTCCCATATTCTTAGATCTTGGGGATCTCATGGTATGATTTGAGTCGATGTGGAGCACTTCTGCACGACGTTACATTCGAAAAACCGTCTCATCCCTAAATTTTTGCACGCCAGTGTACATAGGAATTGACGGAATATTCAAAGCAAATAATTTGCTTGCACAACAGAAGAAATACAAGGTCTGTCTGAAAAGTAATGAGACTCATTACTTTTCGGACAGACCCCGCCACCCGTCATGCCCGGAGACTCCGCCCTCTGGCCCTTCTGATTGGCCCTGGAAAAGTGGTCTCATTACTTTCCGGGCAAACCTTGTGTTCTTCATAAATCGGGAGATGCGGGGTTCGATTCCCGCTGAAGGATGATGCAAACTTTTCAAGTTTTCTGAGAGGAGTTACATGGATGACCAGTAACTGGTGCAAGCAAAAAATCTGTTCGCTTTGAATATTCAGTTGATAACCCATGTATTATGAAGAATATTTCTTCTGTTGTATAAACAAATTATTTGCTTGAATGTTTCATCAATTCCTATGTATTACGAAGAATCTCATCCTTCATTGATTATCTGTGATGCCGGTGATTTCTGACCTCCATCTTTTTTTTTTTTTTTTTTTATCTTTTTTTTTTGATTGGAGGTTTAACGACCACCGTGAGCAACTCAATGGGCTATAAGCAGTCGCCCGTCCCTAATTTAGGGTCACTGGATACAGGGAAGGGAGAGAACCAGCGCCGTAAGACAAACACAACATCCATGCCTCACCGGGATTTGAACCAGGACCCCGTTCGGACGAATGATCAGAGGCCATCGCTTAGACCACTGCGCCACCGGGGCGGCACTGACCTCCATCCGTTTCGGATGGGAGTACGGTTAAAACGTTTTGAGGAAGCAGGTTGCTTCGACCAGCAAAAATCTGAAGACTTTCTCATTCCTATGTCTCAGTTAGCATGAACTCCACTGTCATGGGTGGTGTAATGGTTAGCATATTCGACCGGAAATCGAGAGATGTAGGGTTCGATTCCCCCTGCAGGACGATGAAATTTTTTCAAGTTTTCTGAGTGGAGTTATATGGATGAGCAGTAAGTAGTGCAAGTAAAACATCTGTGTGCTTCGAATTTTCTACTAAAGGTATGTTGTACATCTTGAATCTACACTGCTGGCCACCCAAAATGCAACACCAAGAAGGACACGAGAAAGCAAAGCCAGATTTACTGGACACATAACAACAGATGCAAAGATGAAATGATTGAGCTTACAGGTCCGTGCGACTTACGTAACATGCAGACATCAATAGTTCGTGTGGCCCCCATGGCTGGCAATAACGGCCGCTACACGCCCCGGCATCGAACGAAAGAGGCTTTGGATGTGGGCTTGAGGTATGTCGGTCCAGGCTGCTTCCACACGTTGCCACAGTTCATCAGGCGTTGCCGCGGGTGGTGCTTGCCGGGCCACTCGGTTGCCGATCAGCGACTAGACGTGTTCGATGGGCGACATATCGGGAGAACAGGCAGACCACGGCAGCAGTAACACCTGGTGGGCGGTGAAGAATTGTTGCACGATGCGTGCCGCGTGCGGGCGCTTATTGTCCTGCTGAAACGTGTCAGCTGGCAGGTCCTGCAGGTAAGGGATGACTACAGGCTCCAAAACGTCGGAGATGTAGCTGTGGCTGTTGAGTGTACCGGCGATGCGTACCAGAGGGGTGCGGGTATCATATCCAATTGCGCCCCAAGCCATATCGCCAGGCGACGGACCGATATGGCGATGTATAATGCAGGCGTCATACAGTCTCTCGCCGCGGTGCCGCCACACGCGGATCCGACCATCGTGGTGCTGCAGGCAGAAGCGGGATTCGTCGGAGAAGACAATGTCGTGCCGTTCCGTAGTCCAGGTGCGGCGTTCAACGGCCCACTGCCGCCGCACTCGCCGGTGGTGTAACGTCAATGGTAATCGGGGCGACGGGGGCCGTACGACAAGTCCCCGCTCCTTCAGACGGCGTCGAACTGTACGTGCTGACACAGGTTGTTGCGCAACACACCCTAATTCCTGCGCAAACGTTCGTGATGTGGCGGTGCAAGCCGTCAATGCCCGCCGCCCAACATGGCGGTCCTCTCGTTCGGTGGTGTGCCGCGGCTGCGGCAATCGCTCACGTCGGTCCGTCCGTCCCTCCTGCACGCACAGAGTTCATACTTGCCTCACTGTGGCTGGATGTCGTCCCACACCGGCGCTGTTGTCTCGGTACGATAAACCGCTGTCGCGATAAGCCACTATTCGTCCTCTGTCGAACTCCGAAACGCGCTGGAATAACTGCCGTATTCTGCGACGAGGCATCAGGAAGCTTCCCACGCACAGGTTGGGCAGCACAACACACTTCCACTATTTACACCCTGCCTTCTGTGCACCCTTCTTATAGTGCTTCTCGGTGGCGTGCCGGGCGCACATTATTTGCATATGCCCTGCAATGCTAATCGTTTGCATGTCCTCTCGCGGACGACGCATGCTGCGAATTTCAAGCCAATCGAATGCATCCTTCTTGGTGTTACATTTTGGGTGGCCAGCAGTGTAAATTAAAGTGCTTTATGGTATCATGCGTAAGACAGCAATTTGGTCATCTATTGTAATAATATCTCGTACGAAAACTTTCTTCATGTTCAAGTAATCCTGCCTTTCTACGTGCATTGAATTTTTAATGCATTTCCTTCGTTTCAATCCTTTAACGACCATGACCCAAAAATCTTGTGTCACTCTAAATACCATAACGCCCGAAACTGTCTGTTGTTTCACTTCTTTGTTAAATAACAACAATAGTGACTGAGAGTGACTTCAGCTGATCCCTCATAGGTCGAGAAAATTTGAAGAACAGGTAAGGGTAGGAAATCTGACTCACTCTAGACAGGCGTTTTTAGGGCGGCTATGGCCATTTGTACGTACGGGCGTTTTGGGCGTTATGGTCGTTAAAGGGTTAATGCAAACAATACTTACGTTTCAGCACGTTTTTACTAGTGGTATATCATAAACATATTCTACGACAAATGTTTTTCATTGAGCTTTTTGGATTATTTACCGGCTGTTGCCTTTCGGATTTTAATTTTTTCACACTAGTGTACTTTTCTCACACACGGCCCTAGGGACAATTGGACATGTAAGTATTTTTTTTTTAAGAAATGTGCTGAAGAAAAAAGTAATGCATTTTCAGTACAAAATGCAGGTACGTGGCCATTATGAATTTAAAAGAAATATAGAATCACAAATTTTCAGGATAAGAAATTGCGAAATTTATAAAACTTAAAGGAAAGTGGATTTCGGTCTGAAACATACTTCAAAAACTTTATCGCGACAGGTGGATAATGTCAAAGAAGCTCATTCTTGTTTTGCAACTGGCGAAGGAAACTAAAAAAGATGAAAGAAAAAAGGACGCTTGAACGTAGTATAAAAGTTCTGACGAAAAACGATAGTAATGATGTTTGTGTCACAAGAGAAAACAAAAACACGTAAACTGCTTACATATTTTTTCCGCCGTTTCTCAGCTAAGCTTCTTCCCTAATATAAGTATCATCTTAAATTTCTCTCGGTCGAAAAGTGATAGTGGTTCCATTTCATTAATAATCCAAAGCACGTAATTTTTTTCATTTCCGTTGCTGTGGACAACGTTTTGAAAAGTGTTTACCTGCTCCGTTTTCTTCTTCTCAAACATTAGTTACGAATACCGCCTGTCGAAACAATATTTTAAACACTTGGGAAAAAAATCTTTCTTTGAAAGAAAGTTCTCTGGAAATGAAGAAAAATCAAGTCTTGCTCTACCGTGGTGTTTTCATTAACCGTGGAAACAACATTCTTGGCAAAAGAAAAAAAAGGGTTTCGAATTTTCAGATGCATATATAAATCATTACTTTTAAACAAAACGCTTTTACTAAAAAAAAAAGAATAACTCTTCGAAAGTCTTCTAAGATACATTTTTAATTTTCAGTGCGCTGCGTCAGAGCATAAATTTCAAAGACAGATTTCCTGAAACATATATGAGGTACAACGTGAAATGCATTAAAAACGAGAACAGTAAAAAAACAGCCATTAGCGATGTTACTAATTATAACTTAGAATAATTTTTCGAGCCATAAATATGGTTTAGTAATTGCAGTTTACATCCCTGAAGCTTAAGGCACGGCCTCTAATTTCCATTCTCATTTTTTTTTTTTTTTTTTTTTTTTTTTGTCTTTCAAAGTGCACATTTTTTCCTTCGTGAAAAGCTGTCCGAAGTTTTGATATAGAGAAATATTAATCTTCGGAATTTGTTCAGGTCCTCAGAAGAAAAACCACTTCGTACGATTGATTATTTTCGTTTATTAATGTGTAATTTAATAACCTTAACTTCCACGGAACATTTAAAATTATTTATAAAGTAAAAATACAATCGACGCTCGCTCTAATCAAGAGGGAGGAAAGTATTTAATGACTTTTTTCAGCATAAAAAAACAGAAGATAAAAGGAAAAGACGGGGGAGAAGAGAAAGAAAGGAAGAAACCGGATTTGACAAGCTCACTACCTGTACACAGATCCGATTTCTTTCCTGATTGGACGGGCGTTTTCGTTCTTGCTTTGATTGAAAATCAAAATCAGCATAAAATAGCCAATACGAGGAAGAGCTCGAAACAATTCTTTGGTAGAATTATTAAGGTTCTATATCTAATTGAACGTAATACTTTCAAGTGAAAATTAACGTGCAGTGCTAGTACTGAAAGTTACTTTTTCCCGCAGACCAGAGTTGGGCAGGAATGCATTACAAAGTAATGGAAGTACCGATTACAACTAACGTGTAATGCATTACAAGGTAATGCAGTAACAGGTAATGCATTACAAGGTAATCCGAAGTATGGTTTGCACAAGATAATGGAATTAATATGTAATGCATTACAATGAAGATGATTGTAATTCAGTTATTTAATAATGCCATTCCAACGCAATGGAATTATTTGGTAATGAAATTACACAATATTCAAATAATAATTTCATACTAATAGTTTGTAGAAATGTACGTGTGCCAAAAGCTCTGTCTAGAAGAGTCGGCCACGTTACATAGCAGACGGAGGCCGAAGTGTCGTGTAGAATGTTCTTAGAAGCGGTAAGAATGGGTTAGATGTTATGTTCCTGTTCTTTGTTGAAGACTAAGATGAATTGTTCTTTGTTGAAGACTAAGATAAATTGTTCTTTGTTGAAGACTAAGATGAATTGTTCTTTGTTGAAGACTAAGATGAATTGTAATTTGTTGAAGACTAAGATCACATGCAACGGCATTGATATTTCTTTCATTTTTGTACTATTCTCTAACCGAAATAAACATCCCATTCGTACTTACTTCATATGTGTGATTTCGTTCAAATCACATTTTTACTTGCGGCGAAGACGGGGCAAATACTCATATCATACACGTACAATCTCCAATACCTACACTCATTTGAGGTCCGAGGGTGGAACAATTGTCAAATAGCCTACACAACGTGTAAGTTCTGGTTTATTAACGTTGTATTGTTACCCATAAGTTATTGTTTAACTACCAACATATAGTTAACCATTAACCATTACGATTATAATGGATAACTGCTACATGTCATTACAATTACCATGTAATTCTAATGACCAGTTCACCATTACCATGTAATGGTAAATCTAAGTTTTTGTTGCCATTGCCATTACGCTGTAATGCATTACCCATTAATTTAGTTACGATTTTGCCCTACTGTACCGCAGAGTTGATGATCTCTCTCTCTCTCTCTCTCTCTCTCTTCATTTCTGCTGCTATTTAGCAAACCAAACTCCACGAAATTTTACTGGCATAAATTAAACAGTATCTCCTTCTAACTCATAAATACCATCCCTAAATTCTTACATATAGTACAAAAACAAATGCCATAAGATCAAAGCCGTCATAACAGGTTCTCCTACGCAACATCACGTAACCACTCCCACTCCCCTTCACGAATTTTCCCCCGACTATCTCATTGGCTCTCTATCATTACATAACACCCTGTGACTTTTTTTTTGCCACTTTGTTGTCAGGTTCTGTTTGGTAAGTTACTTCAATTTCACTTTCTACTTCACTTTCAATGACCTATTTCTTACTATGGACTCTGTTGCTTCTGCCTCCTCCACCTCTTCTATGGATTCCGCCCCAACATTGAAGAAATCCATCAGGAACTTCTGGACTCCAGCTGGAAATATCAAATCCCGGAGGATTTTGCCAAGGGAAAACCCAAACTCAGCCAAGCCTTTAACTGCCTGCAGGATGGAATCATTGCAAACCAAACGGCCATCTCTTCTATTCTCAACCTACTTACATCCATAGTAATAATTCTGCAAAACCTCCCATCTGCCAAGGACCCCGCTAATGCACTGAATTCTTATTTTGAAATTCTTAGTAAGCAGCTACAAGAATATTTTGCTAAATTTCAAGAAGCTGCCGCTGCGAACTCGGACAAAATAACCAAGGTCATCTAAAAATTTCAAAAAGTCAAAGAAGGCCTGAAAGAAATCACATCCACCTCCCACCTCCAACTCAAGTTCCAGGAAGTTATCAATAAAGACTTTCGAGATACAAATTTCTTCGCCAAGCTGCAATCCTTTTCTTCCTCTAGCTCTTCTACTTCTTCTCCCCCAGCTCCTAAGCGTCTTCGGGCTTCCTCATCCTCCTCTCGCCCCGTATCCAGGAAATACTTGATTAAGGGTATTCCCACCAAGATTTCCAACCGTAAAATTTCTGAATCACTTGCTACAGCTAGCATAGATTCGGAAATATTTTACGGCTTCAGGACAGAAACACTGGTCTCTCCCGCCAGCTGGTTATCTTCCACTACGAATCCCCCAAAATTCCATCCAAATTAACACCGTTTGGCACTGAAGTTTCGGTTGAATTTTTTAGAGAAACCCCCAGTTCAAATCTACCCATCAAGAGACCAGCACCCCGGCCACGATCCAGCCCCCCCCCCCCCCGTAGATGTCTTCCACGTCTTCATCTCTTCGCAGCTCTGTTTCTGAGGAAAACCCAAAGTTCAAAGAGCGTGAACTTCAAGATAAGTTGGTATACCTCAAAACATTCCAATCTATGGGCCTTCCTAAAACAGAGTACACCCCCCCCCCCCCTAAAACTTTTCTATTCTTCCCTCTGTCCTTTTCTAGCTCCTATTTCTACCTAAAAATAAAAAATAAAAACCTCCAAAAAAACTACAAAATCACAAAAATACAAAATAATTTTTAAAATAGTTAAAAAAGAAAAGCTACGATTTTCGACGTTGTGTTGTGCATATTTAATCAAGATCTACTACCGAGTTCCCTACAGCACTGAGATTATTTATTTAACCATGAAGGGCAGCCTTAAGGCTGCCCAATATCCTAAGAAAAGATTCACTACACATTCTCTTCGATTAACACACTGCTAGGTATTTATGTACATCTCACAAATTTTTTTTTCCAGAGTACAAACATTCTACACACATCTAATACGACTGCTCCCGTTTCCATTACGTTCGCACCACAAGTATGCTTTTGCTATGTCTTCGTTTAGGAGTCGATCTTCTGAATTCCAAAATTTTAATCGCCCATTTCTCCAGCTATTTCCTAACCAACCTTCATAAAATTTCACTGAAAAAAGCTTAACAGTATCTCCTTCTACCCCATAACTACCATCCTTCAATTCCCACTACAAATATTTTCTCATCCACTTACGTTCAAAATGTGCTTTTGCTATGTTTTTGCTTAGGATTCGAAGTCAAGTATGAATCATTTTCTTGTAGGACTTCCGTCCACAGTGAGTAGATTTTAGGTCCCAGCCACCTACAGCGAGATCGCCTTTTGGGCAGGACACAGAAACGGAAGGAATGAGAGCAAGTCTAGCGACTTTGACAGAACAGTTTGTAGTGAGATTAGAGTATAGTAGATGGCACCACCGTACAAGTACGATGTTGAACATAGAGGGGTGAGAGAATTCCAGGGGGCATAGGAAAGGATACCCATTTAACCCGTTGGTTCAACCTGGGGGCCGTCACTTAACGTGCTCGTCCGATGTACGGCGAATATTCTGTGATTGTTAGCAAATCACACCACCTCCGCAAGATCAGCGCAGGATCGAACCTGAGGACCTTGCATTGGTAGTCTTGAACTGCTAACCACTCAGCCATTCGCGGCTTCAACTTAGGATTCGATCTTCTGAAATGCCTAAAGTACTTAAGCTTCAGTTTTCAGGTCTCCTTTACGTTCGCAACCCGCTATCGAGGCTAACCACCAGCTGGAATGATAATTTTCGAGCTTCGGATGGCTTAGTAGTTAGCAAACTAGACTACTAATGGTGGGTCCCCAGGTTCAAGTCTGGGCTGATCTTCCAGAGGTGGTGTGATTTGCTAACATAACTGAATATCCGCCGTGCATCGCACGAGTACGTTAAGTAAGCACCATCCGGTTACATATACAGGGTGTCACGGAACTTCGTGCACAAACTTGGAGGGGAGGTAGAGAACAGTGTTAGGAACCAGAATTAAATAGGAAAGCATGGGCGGAAACGATAGGCGGCGGCGCTGTGCGCGAGCTCGCAAGGTCGGCACGTGTGGCTTCCTCATTGTAGACGCGGACTGCGTGCGATCAACATGAATCGTTTCACACTCGCCGAGTTGGCGGATATGCACTTCGTCTATGGCCTAACCAACGGTAATGGACGCGCTGCTGGTCGGTTGCATCGGGAAAGATATCCAACGAGGCGCCAACCAAATCATCAAATATTCGCTAGGGTACATCAGAACCTTGCGGAACGTGGATCCTTCACAGCAACGATGTAGGATACCGGGCGATCGCGAACAGCACGAACACCCATATTGGAAGAGCGTCTGTTGCATGTTGTGGACCGAAATCCCGGGACCAGTGTACGGGCGCTTGCCGCTGCCGCCGGAACGTCTCGATCAACTGTCTGGCGTTTTCTGCAGGGCGAAGCCTTACATCCCTTTCATCTTCAGAGAGTTCAGTTACTGCAGCCGGATGATCACCCACGACGTGTCGCGTTTGCACTGTGGTTTCTGCACCAAAGTGTGGCCGACCCGCAATTTCCCAGTTCTGTTACGTTCAGTGATGAAGCAACCTTTTCACGTGACGGGGTGTTCAATACGCACAACGCGCACATGTGGGCCGTAGACAACCCACACGGAACCCGACCACGAGCCGCACAACAACGCTTCACTGTTAATGTGTGGGCGGGTATCGTGGCAGACAATTTAGTCGGGCCATACACCTTACCACCTCGACTGGATGCTCGCAAGTATCTCGTCTTTCTTCAGGAGGTTCTTCCGGAAATGCTGCACGATGTCCCCCGCACATGTTCGACGCGGAATATGGTTGCAACATGATGGGGCGCCATCTCATTACGCAAGGTGCGTACGTGACCACTTGGACCGGACATTTGGAACCAAGTGGATTGGGCGTGGCGGTCTCGTCGAATGGCCCACCCAGATCACCTGATTTATCTCCTCTTGATTATTATCTCTGGAGTGCCATGAAGAGCATTGTGTACAACACGCCAGTAAATTCTGAAATGGACCTGGTGGCACGAATCTCCATCGCTGCTGCTACGATCAGCGAAACGCCAGGTATCTTCGACAATGTTCGCCAATCCATGTCGCGTGGGTGTCATGCGTGCATCCAGGCCAATGGGCGCAATTTCGAACACTTCCTGTGATGCTTGTAAGTCCTACATTGTACTCTTTTGTTGCGTAATAAATCGTTTTACACTGCTTTCTGTATTGTGGCCTTATTGTGTCTTTGTGTCTCTTTCTCACGTGAGGGTGACCTTTCCGCCCGTGGTTTCCTATTTAATTCTGGTACCTAACGCTGTTCTCTACCTCCCCTCCAATTTTGTACACGAAGTTCCGGAACACCCTGTAAAGGTGTGCATTCCTAAGCCCCCCAACCCTAATTTTTCTGACACCTCTATGAGCAAACTTGTACGGTGGCGCTGTAACGTACCAGGAGATGTGACGTACCTGCCAGAAGGACGCACACGACATAAAGGCAGATAGGAATCAGAATAAAACGTCCGCGTAGCTGAATTGGTAGAGCAACTTATTCCGGAATAAGGGGACCCGGGTTCGAAAACTGGCGCGGATAAAAATGACGGAGAAATTTACTGCGTTATAGCGCCATCTATGGTGCTCTCTCTCACTAACAAACTGTTTTGTGAAATTCGCTAGACTTGCTCTCCCTACTTCCGTTTCTGTGTCCTGCCCAAAAGGCGGAACCGCTGTAGGTGGTTTGGGCCTAAATCTTCTCTGTGCACAGAAGTCCTAAATGAAATTGCCTAGATGAGTCAGTCAGCAGCAGCAATGATAATTTCAAATTTACTAATTTCTGGGACAATCAGTTTAACAAGTAAAATATTTAATTTCCTCGTTAAACAATTAATAGTCCCCAATTTGGCCCTTAAAAGGAATTAATTCCTTAGCTCCCCTATTTCTCAAGTATTCAAAGCAGAAAACTCTCTCTAAATAACATGTGTGTTAAAAAAACGAGGTAAGTAGATTTCATTTACACACTGCATTGAGTAAAATTTCACACATCTCTCTCTTATGCTCACAACAATTTCCTGTACACCATCTACACTCACGTCACGGTAACCCAGCTACTTTGGAATTCCCGCTAAATAAATCGCACTCATGGGCTAGGATTCTGCGTCTGCAATTGGAGATCGGCACGAGGAACTAACTGTATTATTTCTTATTAACACCCAAATAATTTGTTTTTTCATCTTTCCATGCTAAACTTGACCTTGGCCTTGGAACCAACTTCTGCAGCCAGCATAATTCCCAGTCAATTTATTCATTTATTTATCATAGTACAGTATCTAGACCATTCCTTATTACGTTACTATATTTTTCTTAACTTTTTAGGGTGCAATTTGCTTTGCATTCACTCTATACAGTAAACACCTAAAAACTCTGGAATTTTCTTTTCTCTTATAAAACACTTTCCAATCAGGGGACCATACCCCGAACCTACTACTTCATTTTTCTAGCCCTAAACCTTGGAATTATTGTTGCTGTTTGTTGCTTGAGATCATCAGTCGAAACGTCGTCAAGGCCGCCAGAAGTGAATGGTTCTGCTGTAACCGTGTCTAGAGTACGAGAAAGGGGTGCCAGCACCGTTTAGAAGCCGCCGTCATACGCTATTTCGTCAAACCGATGAGTTCACGAGAGGTGTCATCGTAGGCCATCGTACCGCCGGATGGTCCTTGCGTCGTATTGTAGATGACACTCAACGAGATGCTACAACCATCGGTCGCATACGGAGACAACAGTTGTCGCAGGAAAGATCTGTGCAACGTCGTAGGGGGGGGCGGAGCACGGAGACGGACGTCCGAGCGCACCGATCTTCGCATCTGACGTCATGCCGTAGTGGGCCCACAGGCAACGACGGACGACATTTTCCAGTGGGTACGGTGAGACTTGGATGCGCCTATTGCTGCGCCTGGTTTTCTGTGCATCCGTCCGTTGCGAAGGCTACCCTTAACAGCGAGCCGGCGTCGTCACCGCTTGGCGTGATGTCTCTCCAGAGATACATGGGGTGCCGAATAGAACACAGAATGGTGTTCAGCGACGAATCATGGTTCTGTCTCACCAGGGATGATCGCCGTGTGATAGTTTGGAGGCGACGTGGGCAATGGCCGGATTCCACCGCCATTGTGAAACGCCACACGGCACTGAAACGCGGAATCATGGTGTGTGGGAGCTATCAGCGCCAACAGCCCCTCACCTCTGGTACGCATTACCAGCACATTGACCGCACTCCGCTATGTTGACGAAGTGCTGCAGCCCATGGCACTACCGTATTTGCAGGGCTTCCCAAACGCCGTTTTATTAACATGTTAAAGTCCTGCCGCATACCACTCGGATCAGCCTGAATGCTTTACACGGTGTGCGGATGCTTCCGTGGCCAGCACGATCCCCCCGACCTCTCGCCCATCGAGCATATGTGCGACACAATTGGACGTCCGTTGAGTACCCTCCCACCCCCGCAAAATGAAGATGAACTGCGGACTCGGATCAACACCACATGGTCCACGATACCCCAGAACTCTATGCGGACTCTCATTGCATCGATACCATGTTGGATTCAACGCTGTATCGCTCAAAACAGGGCAAACCTCCTTATTCATCATGTTGTATATCTCGGCTACTGAAGCTTAGTCTGTATGTGATAATTAAATCATTGGTTCAGGACCTACTTGGCTGTTTGCCTGCGTAGTTTGGTCTGTTTTCAAACATTCCTTCATGGTGTGGCATTTTCTCTGCCAGGCAGTGTATATAAATAAATATGTATGTATATATTTATATATGTATATGTATATATTCTATAAAGAAGATACCTAAGCAAAAAAAAGGCAAATATAATTTTGACTCACACCTAGTACAACATAGAAAAGGTTATGTATCTACCTGTGTGAGTAAAAGGAGAAAAGACAAAAAAATAAAATAAAACAACTGAATGTAGAAGGTGTCGAGAATACTGAGCCTTGGCTTTATCAAGGACCAGCAAAAACTCTGCATTTTCTCACTTCCACAAAGACCTAGTTGGAAATGGGTTTCTGCAAGGCCATAGATGCAAGTAACATTCCCACCTAAAATAGTTTAAAACATATATATATAAGTCATGTCCTCCGTAGAGTTGCATGACCTAGCACTAGTTAACAATTTCGCTTGCATCCATTAACCTTCATGGCCCGACCCATGCTCTTCATCTGTTACTATTAAACAGAGAGAAGAAGATTATATATATGTTTTAAACTATTTTAGGTGGGAATGTTACTTGCATCTATGGCCTTGCAGAAACCCATTTCCAACTAGGTCTTTGTGGAAGTGAGAAAATGCAGAGTTTTTGCTGGTCCTTGATAAAGCCAAGGCTCAGTATTCTCGACACCTTCTACATTCAGTTGTTTTATTTTATTTTTTTGTCTTTTCTCTTTTTACTCACACAGGTAGATACATAACCTTTTCTATGTTGTACTAGGTGTGAGTCAAAATTATATTTGCCTTTTTTTGCTTAGGTATCTTCTTTATAGAATGTGAATTCTGAATTTTCAAAACTGCTGCGTTGCGCGTTTTGATTTTCAGGTTTTTTTGCAACCTTCGTTTTAAATTCTAAAGTTTTTCCTTAGTCTTCAGTTTTGCTCTTATGTATATGTATATATATATAGACTGCAGTGTGCTAAACAAGTTCAACACAGGCAGTGACCATAGATTGGTGAGATGTATGATGCACCTCAACACTAAACTTGAGCGTGGCAAGTTCATAAGACAAACAAAATGTATTGACATAACTAACCTTTAAAAACACCATAATACCTTCAAATTGGAACTGAAGAACAGATTCTCTGCTTTAGAAGGCCTAACATTGGAGGAAGTGGATATTTCTGAAGTTAACAGAAAAGTAACCAAAGCTCTTATGGAAACAGCAACAAAATTAGCTGGGTCTAAGAACAAATTGTATGTGAACAAATTATCAGGAAAAACCAAAATGTTGATGCAAAAAAGAAGAGAGATGAGGACAACTAAAGAAGATGTGACTTCCAAAGTGGAATATATAGAGCTATGCAAGACAGTACGAAAAAGTATCACTGAAGACGTAAGGAAATTCAACGGTGAACTAGTAAGGAAAGCAATTGAAAACAACCAAAGCCTAAAGATAGCAAAGGGACATCTCAGTAAGGGAAAAAAACAGATTATGGCAATGAGAAAAGAAGATGGTTCTGTAACAAGAAATAGAGGCGAAATTTTGACAAGAGTGAAAGATTTCTACTCCAAATTATATGAAAGGGATGATACATGTACTCCAGACATCATGAAAGGTACCAGTACCAGAGTTCTTCCAGTCCTTCCAGCAGAAGTTGCACATGCAATCAAGAACATGAAGCGGGGAAAAGCTCCAGGAGAAGATGGAATTACTGTAGACATCATACAAGAAGCAAGTGGAGAAATCGAAACAGTACTCGCCCAAATTTTCACTCGATGCCTTAATGAAGGGCAAATTCCTGAGGATTGGAACAACGCTACAATGATCTTGCTACATAAAAAAGGTGACATTGAGGATCTCAGGAACTACAGACCTATCAGCCTCCTATCAGTGGTTTATAAAATCTTCACTAAAGTTCTTTCACACCGCTTGAAGGTGACACTGGACATGGCTCAACCAAGAGAACAAGCTGGATTCAGGAGTGGCTACAGCACAATAGATCATATCCACGTACTGAGAGAACTAATTGAAAGAGCGAGGGAATATGAACTTCCATTGTGCATGGCTTTTATCGATTATGAAAAAGCCTTTGATTCGGCGAAACCATCAGCAGTTGCAATGGCTCTGAAATCCTGCGGTATTGAAGATGCATACATTAATATTATTAATAACATCTATGAAAATGCAAGAGCAAAGATTCGGCTGTTTGAAAATACAACACACATAAAAATTGGAAAAGGAGTGAGACAAGGTGACACCATATCTCCGAAGCTCTTTAATGCCACATTAGAAAATGTCTTTCAATTACTGAACTGGGAAAACAAAGGGATAAAGATTAATGGAGATTATCTAACCCACCTTCGTTTTGCTGATGACATAGTCATTTTTGCAACTACCCCATCAGAGCTACAGAGTATGATCCAGGAACTTGCTGATAAGAGTAAAGAAGTGGGATTAAAAATGAACTTTCAGAAGACAAAAGTGATGTTCAATGCTTTTACAAGAAATGAAGATTTATCGATTGATGGAGAAAAGCTGGAGATAACAGACACATACGTTTATCTTGGACAGCAGATATCAAGTGAGGGTCACATTGGTGAAGAAATTAATCGGCGTACAAAACTTGCCTGGAAAGCTTTTGGATGAAACAGCGTAATTTTCAAGAGCAATATGCCATTATGTCTTAAAAGAAAAGTGTTTGATCAATGCATCCTTCCAGTGCTTACGTATGGTGCAGAGACGTGGACCTTAGCTAAAAGAGACATACAAAGGCTGCAGACAACTCAAAGCAGCATGGAGAGGTGCATGCTTGGTGTAACCAGGAGAGATAAGAAGATGAACACGTGGATCCGAAAAATGACAAGAGTGGAAGACATCGTGATCAGAGTTAAATCCCTGAAATGGCAATGGGCTGGACATACTGCCAGAAGAACAGACCATCGATGGACAGCCGAAATTTTAGATTGGATTCCAAGGGACAGGAAAAGACCCAGAAGAAGACCACATGGAAGATGGGTGGATGAAATTCGAAAGTATGCGGGAGTGACATGGAGGAGACTGTCACAAGACAGACCGTTGTGGAGGAAACTTGGGGAGACCTTCGTCCAGCAGTGGATTGATAATGGTTGACAATGATGATGATGATGATGATATATTTATATAGCCTTGAACAACTGATGTACTGCATTGGATAGCGAGAGTGGCAGGAAAAGACGAGCCATTACATTATTACCACTACCCTAATAAGCTATTGGACTACCTTTATTACAAGAATGAAAACAGCGAAACATCGGTCACTCGGCGAGGCATTGATTCGATGAAGTAGCGATAGGTATCCTGGGGTATCTGGTACCATAATGTCAACAGCAAGTCCTCCAGTTACCGCATATTTCGGGGTGGTGGTGATTTAGCGCGAACCAGCTTTTCCACGTCGAACCACAAATGTTCGTTTCGGTTCATGTCAGGTGAACTTGGAGGCCACGGCATTAACAGAAAGTCGCCAGCATGTTCCGCAAACCCCTCCTTGACGGTTCTGGCAGTGTGGCATGGCACATTATCTTTTTGGTAATATCAACTACCAGCAGGGAACACAGTTGCCATGAATAGGAGAACTTGGTCCGCAATAATGTTCAGATACCTGACAGCTGTCAGGGAGTGTGCTATTGGGATAATAGGGCCTGAAGTGTCAAAAGCAAACATCGCCCACAGCATAACACCGCCGCCGCCCTCTTTCCGCCCAATAATGCATCCAGGTGCCATAGCCTCCATTGGTAATCGGCATATCCGCGCTCAGCCGTCCTCGTGATGCACCAGGAATCTTGATTGTCAGACCAGGCCACTTTCTTGCAATCATCAATGGTCCAATGTCGATGATCTTGGGCCCATTTCATGCGTTGTTGGCGATGACGTGCAGTGAGCATGGGCACCCGGCTAGATCTTCGGCTACGCAGGCCCATACGCCGAAGGCTGCGATGAACTGTGTGCTGTGACACATTGCTCTGATCACGATTGTTGTAGCTGCGGGTGATTTGTCGCACTGTGGCCCTGTGGTCGCTGTGAACAATGCGCTACATTCTCCACTCCCCTTTGGCATCAGTGAGCTACGGACGACACACAGCTGGACGACTGTTCATCGTTTGGCCATCTGTGCACCACTTTTGATACGTACTCACTACAGCGGCACATGAACAACCCAGAAGCAGCGCCGTTTCCAAGATCGTAGTTCCGAGGCATCGTGCCATCACAATTTGCCATTCATCAAACTCCGACAAATCCGCAGTTTTTCCCATTCTGACTCCGAACACTCTACTAGCCAAAAGTTGGTCCTAGGGTTGTATATATACTGCTCTCTGAATTTCACCTGCGCCACCGTTTGGTCTCCAGGCGCACTCATTTCTCTAGGCTGGGGGTGGTCATAATGGAATGGCTCACCGGTATATACCCTATATTGACAAAAGTCACCGGACACCTAGAACAGAAACACAACATGGCATTTATTGACATATATTAGTACGGTGTCCGTCCACCTTTGGTCTTAATGCATGCACTGACCCTTTCGAGACATGCTTTCGGCAATGTTTTGGAACACAGCGATAGGTATGCGCTTCCATTCAGTACATAACGCTGCCGCTAACTGTTGCTTGGTAGTAGGCCTTGGTTCCAAACTTCGTATGCAGCGCTCTAGTTCATCCCATATGAGCTCTATGGGATTAAGGTCAGGGCTCTGTGCTGTTCAGTCCACACACGACGCGGAATTATCGTCAAACCACGCCGTAACAGTCCTTGCTTATGGGTCGGTACATTATCCTACTAGTACCAACAAGGCTCGGTTCCATAGTATTGCCACAGAGTTTGGTAGGGCATAACTGTCCAGAATATCGAGGTAGACGTGCTGGTTAACAGGTTTGTCCACGATAACCAATGGGCCGGGACCACACCCCGAAAAAAACCCCACACGAGTACACTGTCAGCTCCGAATTTGACCGTAGGAACAGTACACTGTGGTAAATAGCGTTTCCCCGGCTGTCGCCATACCCACACACACCCATCAGACTGATGGATCGTGTATCTGGATTCAACAGTCCATACGACCCGTTTTCATTGATCTACGGTCCACGATAAATGTTCTTTACACCATGCTAAACGACGAGTAGCATTCCGAAGGGAGATGAAAGGCTCATGAGCAGCCGCATGACCACGGGAACCCATGGAATTAAGCTCTCTGCAAATATACCTGTACATACTGAGGATCCAGAATTTTTTCTCACCTGTGCACTGAGGCTTGTGCAGTACTCCGTCTATTAGCTGTGACGACACTCCTGAGGCTTCGACACGTCTTCTATCACTGATTTTCTTTGGTCTGCCGCTACGTTTTGCTGCTTCAGGCACGCCATGTGTTTTCCACTTATTCAGTACATCCAAAACAGTTGACTTGGGTATGTTTAAACGCCTCTCGGTTTTTCTTGTGGACAACCCACTAATATAACACCCAACAGTTTTTTCTTTCTCAAAGTCAGTTCTCTTCCGCCGCGACATTTTCACTCAACCTCACAGTGCGATATGATCGCGGTCAGTTGCAGGTTTGTTTTATACCGATTGCAGGTGTACCGCTCATCTTAACAACGCAACGGATCCGTTCAATTGCTTTTGAAGGGGTGTCCGGTGACTTTTGTCAATACAGTGTATATAGTATATGTGAACAAATCAGTGCATTACAATAAAGTAAACAAATCAATACAACGCAAAGAGTAAAGCGATATGTACTATACACTGAATGGACAAAGTATTAGAGATACCAACCTATCAGCGTTTCCGTTCTCCTTTAGCGCGAATAACAGCCTGCACACGCCTGGGTATCTACTTCACTAGATTCCGGAGGGTTCCGAAGCTAATACGAGCCGTGCTTGTTGCATCATTGTCCACAACACCGCCCGAGAAGTCGGTCCATGATCCATGAATCTCATGCTCTCCTCCACGGGATCGCAGAATGCTACACCAGAGTTCCACTTCGGGGACTTGAGGGGACCACTGAATTGTTCCAAATTCAGATGAGTGTTCCTAGAACCATTTCTAACTTGTTGGGGCCCTGTGGGGCTGCGTATTGTCCTTCTGAAACCGATCAACGACCGCAGAATGCGCGAAAGCCATGAAAGCGTGTGGTAGGTGATCAGCCAACACATGCTGGTAGCGCCCAGCGGTTCAGGACTTCTTCAGACCAACAAAGAGACCTAAGGTGTTCAATGAGAAGGCTCCAAAAGCTATCACAGAGCCGCCACTGCCTTAAACAGAGCCGCCACTGCCTTAAACAGAGCCGATTTGGCAGACGGGGCCATGGCCTCATATTATCGACGCTACGCCCGCACTATTCCGTCAGCACGACACTGTGGGGCTGCGTATTGTCCTTCTGAAACCGATCAACGACCGCAGAATGCGCGAAAGCCATGAAAGCGTGTGGTAGGTGATCAGCCAACACATGCTGGTAGCGCCCAGCGGTTCAGGACTTCTTCAGACCAACAAAGAGACCTAAGGTGTTCAATGAGAAGGCTCCAAAAGCTATCACAGAGCCGCCACTGCCTTAAACAGAGCCGCCACTGCCTTAAACAGAGCCGATTTGGCAGACGGGGCCATGGCCTCATATTATCGACGCTACGCCCGCACTATTCCGTCAGCACGATACAGCTGAAAACGGGATTCATCTTACCACACAACGCGGTGCCATTCGGCAGAGGTTCAGTTTTCGTGTTCCTGGCACCAGATGAGGCGTAATTTGCGATGACGAACGGTCAATAGTGTCACGCGAGTAGGGTGTCGGCTCCCGTAGCCCAGAGTATGCGGCGGGTGCCGTACCATTCATTCGCTGATGCTGCTTCGACCTCCAATATTTAACCTGGATGTGATTTGCGTCGCTGTTGCCAAGCTGTAGGTCTGTACGAGCCTGGACAGTGTACGTCGACCTCAGTCATCAATGTCGTGTTGTCGGTCACCGCTTGCTCTCTGGGCACTGCTACGCTCATCAATGGTATACTCGCGGTATAGTCTTGCTAACGTTGCCCTTAGGGTTCTTACCACTTGCAGGACAGAATGACCGCGTGTCTTGCGCAGACAATGCGTCTCCGATCAAAATCGCTCGCATCACCACGTTTATTCATGTTTGTTGATTGCGATACACTGTTGGGAAGATCAGATCAGATCACATGTAGAGGAGTTTAGGAAGGGAGTGTCTCACTTCAGGTCTTAAACAACCCTTAGAAATAGGAAGCTAGGATATTTGGGTTAAAGTGCCCGATAGGAAAGTCACACGGAAGCAAGGTAGAAAGGGGGAGGAAGACGTCCTTATTTATTACCGGGAGGCCAGTACCCGGGGCCTGACGGCTTAACGTGCCCATCCGACGCGCGGTGAATATTTAGTGGTTCGAGCGCTCGTACCTGCCTAGAATAAAGGAAGAGTTCAACTGGGTATGTCTCTATTTAAATCTGGTCTACCAAGAAAGATGCGCTGTTAGCTGTTATTCATATTCTGTGGGTAGACACCATATGTCTACAAGCCAAAGTGATTATGCACGTGTTTAGATTAATTAAAATACTAGGTCGGATGACAAACCATTATTTTCGTAGTATAATGAACTACAATATGATCAGTTAAAAGACTTATTACCGCCCGGTGGTCAGTGGTATACGTTTCCAGCTAGGCCCCGGGTTCTAGCATGGCCTTCAGGAAAAGAAGGATATTAAAGTTATTTTACGTCATACACTCATCCGTCAGATCAGATCAGATCATATGTAGAGGATTTTAGGAAGAGAGTGTCTGACCCCAGGTCTTAAACAACCCTTAGAAATAAGAATCTAGGAGATTTAGGCTAGAGTTCCTGATGGGAAAGTGACAAGGAGGCGAGGTGGAAAGAGGGAGGAAGACGCCCTTATTTATTACCATGGAGCCAGTTCCCGGGACCCGACGGCTTAACGTGCCCATCTGACGCACGGCGGATATTTAGTGGTACGAGCGTTCGTACCGGCATTGAGATCGAATCCGAGGTCTTCTCCGTGGCAGTCACGAACCCTGAACACCGCGTCCCCAATATTGAGAAGATCAGATCATATGTAGAGGATTTTAGGAATGGAGTGTCTGACCCCAGGTCTTAAACAACCCTTAGAAATAGGAATCTAGGAGATTTGGGCTAGAGTGCCTGATAGGAAAGTGACAAGGAGGCGAGGTAGAAAGGGGGAGGAAGACGCCCTTATTTATTACAGGGGAGCCATAACCCGGTGCCCGACGGCTTAACGTGCCCATCCGACGCACGGCGGATATTTAGTGGTTCGAGCGTTCGTACCTGCCTGGAATCGAACCCGAGGTCTTCTCTGTGGCAGTCACGAACGCTGACCACTAAGCCATCCACGGCCCGGCTATTGGGAAGACCTGCTGCCAGCCTATTTATGGCTTGTGTTCGATTTGTGTTTGTTCCACTCTGCTCGGAAGATGTCGATGGTAACTGCCCATCACCCCTATCTCTAATGCTTTGTCTATTGAGTGTACAGTACGATGGTAACCAGTATTATTAACGAACTATTTGCTTTTTTTTTCTGTGGTTGCTTAAAATTAAATATGAGAAAATCTGAAAAGTTTTTCAGAGCACTATATCTGTAATTCCTTTCGGAATGTCATTGCTAGAAGCAGAACAAGAAGTTCGAGGACAATTACTTATTACATGGTGTCCCGTAAGTCCGGACACATAGAAGTCTCATACATTTGTGTTTCTTCTTTTACAGGTATACCAGGTCGCAGAGTACGGAGGAACGAATTGGGATTGATTTTTCGGTTGGGACCCGAAGTCACCGAGAAGTGGCTGAAGAATTCAAGAAGCTGCGTCCAGACCACGCATTAGTCACCCACAGATGTGTTGGCAAGCTGATGTGCAGGGTCGAGTCACATTATTGTGACCATCTGCTAATATCCAGAGTAATCTCCCTGTGCAGCGCGGACAGCAGCTAGACCGGCTGGGAATGACTCAATAGTGTGCCGGAAGGTGTTCACAAGTTTGTGGAGCCATGCTGACTGCAGTGCATCTCACAGCAGTTGGAGGGTGAGTGATAGAGTATCCATAGAGCGAACAACAAGATCGAGGTGGTCACACAGATGTTCAACTGGGTTTAGGTCTGGTGAATAAGGGGGGCCAGGGAAGTACTTTGAAGTCTTAATCGTGCTCTTCCAACCACTCTCGGACATTTATAGTTGTGTGACACGTTGCACTGTTGTTCTGGAAGATCCCATTCTCCCCAGGGAAGACAATCAGCATGTGTGGGTTTACGTGGTCTGCAAGGATGGGTTCGTAACGAATTCGGCCCATAGGGCCTTCCACATGTGTGAGTGGACCCAGAGAATGCCACGAAAACATTCCCCACCAGCTTGAATTCTTCCAGCAATGGTTGAAGGGTATTTGTTCTCCGATGTTTCTCGCCTTATACACCGACGTCGATCCGTTCGATGAATCAGAAAGCGTGACTCATCGGAAAAAGGCAATCCTTTGCCAATCAGCGGAGGTTCAATTCCGATACTTCCGTGCAAATGTAAGCCTTTTCTGCCGATGCACCTTTGTTAGCATAGGTGCAGTGACCATTCGTCTGCATCGGAGCCCCATACGCAGCAGGGTTCACTGAACTGTCTTTTCAGACACACTTCCGGTAGCACCCTGTTTCATATGGCCAATGAGTTGCTCCACTGTATCGTGTCGATCGGCCCTCGCGCACCATCGAAGCCGACGTTCACCTCTCACATCAAGGGCACGTTGTGCTCCGCAGTTTTCATGTCGCTAATTCGCAATGGTGCCATTTTTCCAATCTCGATGCACTTTAACCACAGCAGCACGCGAACAGTTCACAAAATGGACACTGCCACCCTTGTCCTGAAAGCCGATTATCATCCCCTTTTTGAAAATATGATAAATCGCTCCTTTTATCCATGACAGCAACGAGTGATATGTTTTCAGAGTTCCTAAATCACACCTTATATACCCTCCAAGCTAGCTCACGACACGTGTCTTCTTTTATTGGCTACGCGCTGTTGACGTCAAAAGTAGGAGGTGGTCACAATAATGTGACTCGACTGTGTACAAATTTAAGGAAACTGGGTCCATACATGACAAGCCTCGCTGCGGACAGCCAAGGACTGTTACGGATGACGAAACCAGTACAAAAGTGATAGCTTGCTTCGTTTCCAACCGCAAGAAGTCACTTGGACGCATGTCCGCTGAAACGGGGACTTCGAAGAACAGCATCCTTCAACCCATCTTGAAGCTTAACCACTGGCATTCATACGAACTGCAACTCTATCAACGTTTAAGTCAAGACGATCCTGATAAGCGAATTCAGTTTTGCGAACTGGCAGAAGAACAATGCGTGAATGATGGGACGTTTCCATCACAAATTCTGTTCTCTGACGAAGCGAACTTTTATGTTTCCGGGGAAATCAACTGTCAGGACACACGATACTGGTCAGTACAAAATCCTTTTTGGTTCAATCCTTCCAAGGAACAAGGCGGCAGGAGCGTCATGGTATGGTGCGGAATATGGAAAGACAGAATCATTGGTACCTTCTTTCACGAGACGGTAACTGCTGAAAAGTGCCTGAACATGTTGCAGGAGGAAGCAAGCCTGTTGAATCTATTAGGCAAATTCCTGGAATGGTTTCAACAGGAGGGCGGCCTTCCACATTACGTACTGACAGTGCGGCATTATCTTAGCACACAGTTTCCCGAACGCTGGGGAGACGTGGAGTGGCCTCGGATGAGCTGTGACGTACTACAGAGGTGAAAACATGTGTCAAGACGACAAATCTGCAGCGAGACATTCTGTCCGGTTAGCTCAGTTGGGTGAGCGACTTACTTCGATGGCCGTCAAGCAAAAACCTGTGTTTGCACAAAGCCCAGATCTCACTACGTTCGATTTTTATTTATGGGGTCACCTGAAAGCCGTGGTGTTCGAGGTCAAAATTCAAAGCATTCTCCATCTTTGAAAACGCACTGCGCAGGCGTGTCACCAAATTCTCGCGAGTGTGATCCTTATAAAGTGCTTCAAGAGTAGAGATTGCGTGTTCAAAATGTCCGATTTTGTGTGCGCTACAGAAAATCGTACACTTTAAACATATTCTCTGATTGCATGTGCTTTACTCCTATGGGCCCCGACTTACGGAACACCCTGTACTTTGTATTCGTGACATTTGCATTTTATTGAGCACGCAATCTGCCTGGGAAGTGAATTCCTTCCAAGAGAACAGCTTTGAGACAGTGAAAGTAAAAACGAATGTTTTTGACACCATGCATGACTGAGCTGGTAACTGGGAACTTGAAAACTTTGTTTATTCACGATTCCTAAGTGTCACACTCAGCTGCGGTTAATAATAAGGCAATGCCATCAACATGCGATATGAGGTGTCAATTAGAATTCAAAGAGTACAGATAATTTATGCATGTAAAAATGGGGACTGAGTCCTCGGGCTTCCTCATTTAAATATCCAAAGGAAACTGATGACGTTTTTTTTATTTCCATGCCTCATCGGGTTTTGTTTTTTTCCTAACTCCGAAGAAGTGCTGTCCCCCTCCAAGCAATTAAGTTCCGCACTTAAAAAAAGGAATGAAAAAAAGAACAATTTTTTCTTCTGGTCATAAAAAATTTAAGTTGTCCATAAGAGTGGAAAGTCGCAAATGGCTGGTTTTTGACATTTCATTTCTCCATAATGTAACTTCCTTTAGACTATAGAAGCAAGTTTCATATCTGCTTCACGCTGTCAAACCAGTTATAACTTTTTTAAAGAATTATTTGATTATACATTAAATATTTTTTATGATGTCATTATGGTTCCGAAGAGAAAATGGGGAAATGATTACTTCATAGAAACTAAATTAACAACTGTCTCAGTTTCGAAAGGTTGTTACCACTTTTTCTTTACTTTTTCTGCTGGAAGTATAAACTGTGAAAGGTTTAAAATTTCGTTTCATGAACGTATTTTGTGGGCTCTTATTAATGAGGAATTAACTATGTTGTTCCATCTGAAGTCATTTTATTTAATTGTAGCTAGGAGCGGTTTAAAGAAACGGCACTATAGCATACAAATGTATAGAAACTACACAAAAGAGTCTGATTTAGCCAAATTTAACTTACTGAGTTTCTGTAAGTTGCACATGAATATTTATCTACCGTGGATGAAGTTTTTGTATCACAAGAGTCTCCAGTATTTACTTCAGAAATCCTTTAATATTACATCAAACGATTTAATTTTATTGTCGGCACATTTGTTTGTTATGTAAGTTGACATAAATAAATTACAACTTTTATTACTTCATGAAACCTTTTATATTAAGTTAAAAGATTTCATTTTATTCTGGATACCTTTTTTTTTTTTTTTGTGATAAAGGCTGGAATAATTTAATTAGCAATTTTCATTATTTCATGAAATCTTTTACATTACGTTAAAAGATCTCTCATTTTATTCTCGATACTTTTGTTTTTGTTACATAGGCTGACATAATTTAATTAGCAATTTTCATTACTTCGTGAAACCTTTTACATTACGTTAAAAGATCTTACATTTTATTTTCGATACATTTTTTTTTTACGCTTTCCAATCGTAGGTTGAAGAAGCGTATATACTCCAGCTTTGTCCGTCTGTCTGACTGTCCGCACGATAACGCGCGTAAAAATGGTTCGATTTCTATGAAATTTTAGTAGGGTACAGGGAACAACCTGGGGACGAACCCTGTTAAAAATGGACGAAATGAGGTCAAAGTTCAGGACACAGGAGCGGGATCCATTCCATCGCTCTTATGCGCCATAACTTAGGTAAAAATGCTTCGATTGCGACAAAACCATATCATGTTGTTTCGGAGGTATACTGAACCGGTTCTGTTGAATATCATCGAAATGGAGTCAAAGGTCAGGGCAGAGGAGCGAGATTTATTGCACAACCATTATCCTCATAATTTGACTAAAAATTAGAGGTGGGACGAATCGTAAATTTTCTTGAATCCGAATCTTAAAAGGTTCTCGAATCCCTCGAATCTCGAAACTATCGAATCCTTCATATAAGAATAATTATAAGAAAAAAGGGAAACAAAAACTTTCTACTTAAAATTAAAAGTTTTTAATTGAAGCAAAATTTGAAATCTGCGTTCAATGGAAAGCAAATCAAATACAGTTTTCAAAAATTATACCCATACTTATTAAGAAGATACAAATAAAAGTTATAATTTACATTTAAAAAATGAGGTACATAACTCTTCAATCTTGAGGTTCATTTCCATTTTCTGAACATAATTTGACAAAAAAATATTTGAGCAACAATTCACACTTTTGGCATTTTTCTTTAATAATAAAATTTCCAAAACCTTTTTAAATCAAAGCAAGTGTAGAGGTGGGGAGGATTATTTCAAGAGTTAATGTAGATAAACACTAAACATGGAACACTAAATTGAGTAAATTATTTCCAGGAAATTAAGAAAAATCAAAAACATGTTTGTTTTAAGAGTTAATAAAAACATTAAACACTGAACTCTTTCAGGGCAATGTAAAAAAAATCAGAAATCTTTAATGGGGGTCTTCATTTAAAAACACTAGCATTCGAATGTCCCATCCCTACTAAAAATGCTTCGATTCTGACAAATTACAATGCGCTGTTCCGTAACAACTTTGGAAGAAACTAATTCCCTAGCCTTTTTTTTTTTTTTTTTGTCAGCAATTGCGGGCAGTGCGCATGCGTGAGATTCGTTAGCCATTATTATTTTCGCACGAAAACTTCCGTGAAAATTTCCCAATTTAGATATGATTTTTAATTATAAAACGGCTTATGTGTGGTAGCTCTTGATAATAGAAATAGGTAACACGGGCACAAAGAGATTTAATTTTGATATATGTGAACCTCAAACGTTATACCATAGTTTAGTCCCCTCAAAACAAAGGCATTTTCCTATGATTTCTGGTATGTTGGAAAGCGTATCATAATTAATGCACTGCATGATTCTACTAATTATTATTTTTTCGTTCTGTTGGCTGGTATAATTTAATTTGCAATTTTCATTGCTTTATGAAATCTTTTGCATTACGTCAGACTATTTGATTTTATTCTCGACACCTTTTTTAGGACGTCCTTTGTAAAAATCAAAATTCGTGTTTATGTTATCATTTTGTCCTCCAACCTGTGGGTACCATATCTTTACAGCTATTTGTCCCATTTGAAATATAAATTTTGCTTTCAGAAGCTCGAAATGTAAGAACGATGATCTGTGCTGTTCGATTGTTTTGTGATGCGTAGCTTTTCCTGCTAGAGAGTGCAAAGATGCTACCGAATTCTAAAAAAAAAAAAAAAAAAAAAAAACATTATTCCATATAACCGCTTCTGAGCTTCTGAATATCCGCTTGAAAAAATTATTTCTTCCATTCGATACCATTAGTAACGAAGAAAATTTTTTGGGTACACTTCCTTTTTCAAGTAATGCATAGTTTCTCCACTGGGAGACGTACAGTTAAATTGGGCTTTCCCCGATATTTGTGCTTCTAAAATCCGATTTTTTTCAACGGGTAGTGCTCTGTGACGTACTGCGTGCCGCAGGTGGCCTATTGGGCAACGTTCGTGACTGCCACGGAAAGGACCTCATGTTCGATCCCAGACAAACGCAACGCTCGATCCACTAAATATCCGCCGTGCGTCGGATGCGTACGTTAAGCCGTCGGACCCCGGGTACTGCCCCCGGTAATAAATAAGGACGTCTTCCTCCCCATTTCTCTTTCGCTTCCGTGTCACTTTCATATCGGGCACTCTAGCCCAAATTTCCTAGCTTCCTATTTCTAAGCGTTGTTTAAGACCTGGGGTCAGACACTCCCTTCCTAAAATCCTCTAAAAAAAATGTAACGTACTGCAGAGGTGAATCACGTGTCAAAACGACAAATCTGCATCGGCACATTCCGTCCGTGTAGCTTAGATGGGAAAGCAACTTACTCCGGAGTGAAGGACTCGGATTGGATCCCCGTCACGGACAAATTTGTGTTTTCACATTTGCGCCCGAACGTAAAAGTGGGTGTACTGGCCGTTGGGTTCTTCGAAAAATATGTGATGTATTTTCCACACGTCGTCTGGAATTAAATAAAAATTCCTAATTCACTTCAAAAAACATTTAAAAAGGAGATGATGTGACGTACTGCAGAGGTGAATCACGTGTCAACACGACAAATCTGCAGCGGTACATTCCGTCCGTGTAGCTTAGTTGGGAGAGCAACCTACTCCGGAGTGAGAGGGCTCAGATCCGGTGACAGTCACGGACAAATTTGTGTTTTCACAGCTCTTAGTGGAAAATCATTTACGTATAATTCCGAATTATTGGTAACGAATGGTTTGGCCACTAGGAGGCTTAAGCGTATCTTTTCGTTTCTGATGCATTTGCAGCAATATTTGCGCTCATGAAAACTCGATTTAAAATATTCTTTCGCGGTCAGATACCGCTTACTAAGGCAAAACTTTTGATAATACCTTGTGGGTAAAATAGTGCGTAGTTTTCCCTCTAGGGCTCGTAGTTGTATATCTTATTTTTGTCTGCATCTCTGCTTCTGATATTCCGATTCAAAAAAGTCTTGCTTTTTCGGAGAGCGTTTCTTTCAATTCATATAATTTTAAACTTTTCTTAACGCACAAATGTGCAACTAGAGCGCATAAGTTCGCGTTTCAGTTTGCAGCAATATCTGGGCGTCTAAAAACCCGAGTGAAAAATATCCTTTTTTTTTTTTGTCAGGTATTACCATCTTCCAAAATATTTTCTGTATATTTACTGCCAAAAATAGTTCACAATTTCTCCGCAAGAGGGCGCAAATATCAAATCTGTTTTTGTCAATACATCTACTTCTAAAAGTACGATTTAAATAATTATCTAAACTCCGTATATTATTTACCTTGTGGAACACTTTTCTGTAAGCGTGGGTTTTTGAACTTCACATTTCTGGCGCTAGGTGGTGTTAGTGTGTATTTCTGTTTGTAGCTGTATCTCCTCTTCCAAAAATGCTATTGAGAAAATAATTATCTTACGCTATGCCATTTGCTACAGTAAAGACAAGGAATGTTATCTTCCTTAGATAATATTCAGTTTTCTCCCCAGAGGATAGAAATGTCGAAACGTTTTTCTTTCTATCTCTGCTTACAAGAGACGTTTTTGAAAAATTCTATTTCTTTAGCATAAAATTTCTATGGAGAATACTTTACGCATATCTTTTTTTTTTCTATTATTCAAAATTCTTTCCCTAGGGGGCGTAAAGTTATATCATGTTTTTCTGTATATATGCTCTACCAATTGTTCGTTTTGGAAATCCCTTTGTCTCTGATAACTTCCTTCAATCATGAGAAACATTTGGAGTAAATATTTAATTTTCGTAACATATTTCAGCCGCTAGTGGGGGAAGGTTACTGTTTCTACTTCTAGGTGTTTTTTAGACTGCAAAAATGCATTTTATTATTATTGTATTGAATTTTCTCATCTACAACGATGTTATTTCCACTTGTCAGTACGGACATAAAGTTAAATAAAGACACTCATGGTTTAAATATCGTCGTACGATGTGGCACGTATCGAGAACTACTGTTTCTTGGATTTCGGGCCTTAGTTGTTGTAGATATGAAACACCAAGCTAAGTTATAAGAGTCTGATAAATTATACTAGTTGCAGAGATATTCAGTGGACGTATGTGAACTGTTTTCAGCTTCCACATCTGTTTGATCTCCGCAGCCATTTTCACATACTTGTTGAATTTTGTTGCATAGGTATTCTGAATATTGCGGTCCAACGGCACCGATGTGTCGATAATGACTGCTTCCTTCTGTCTTTTGTCATAAAGCACTATGTCTGGACGATTGGCAGACATGGTTACGTCTGTTTTAATCTCACGGTCCCAATATCGTTTGTATTGTTTATTATCTAGTACTTCAGTGAGTTGATATTTATAATATGTCATTTCTTACTCCGATAGCATCGTACGCTAATTGTTGATGAATCATCTTAGCAAAATTATTATGTCGCTGCATATAACAAACGTTTGTTAGCTGAGTGCATCCTCCGTAGATGTGTGCAGTGGTCTTAATGCACATACTACATCTTCTACATTTGACATTTTGCAGATCCTACTTCAAAATGTATTTCCTATAATTAGCACGTCTTTTGTAAAAAAAGATCATGCTTATGTTACCGGTTTGTCCGTCCGTCCGTCTGTACCCACGATATCTCTGCAACTATTAGTCCGATTTGAAAACTTCTTTTTGCATTGGGAAGCCTGAAATATGCGAAGGATAACCCTTTATTTCGTTTTTTTTTACGATGTACAATTTCGCCGCTAGAGGGCGTAAATGCAAATAATGTCGAATTCAAAAATGCGTTTTATTCCACATATTTGCTTCTAAACATCCGATTGAAAAAATTATTTTAGTTTTCGATTCCATTTATGTCGAAGAGTATTTTAGATATAGCTACTTTTTCAAATTATGAATAGATTTTCCGCTAGGGAGCGTAAAAGTAAATTACTTTTTTCCCGATAATTCTTCTACTAAAACTCCGATTTGAAAATTTTTTCTTCAGCGGATACACCTCCTGATGGAAAATCTTTTGCATATAATTTAAACTTTTTGGTAAAGGATACTTTGGCCACCAGGGGGCGTAAGTGTTAATTTTTGCTTCTGATGTATTTGTCATAAAATATGAGCTTCTGAAATATCGATTGAAAAAATTATTTCGTGGACTGATGCCACTCACATAGATAAACCTTTTTGGAATATTTTCTTCTTAAAATATTCCACAGTTTCTCTGCCAGTAGATGTATATCTTATTTTCGTCAATATCTCTACTTCCAGGAGTCCGATTTTAACATTTCTTCTTTGTTGGATTGTGTTTTTAGTGTGACATGTTTTTCACATAATTTCAAAATTTTCAAGTAATTCATAGACTTTCCGCTAGGGGGCGTGGAGGTAAATTGCGTTTCCCCCGATATCTCTACTTCTAAATATCCGATTTTAAAACTGCTTTCTGCACTGGATACAGCTCTGAATGGGAAATCGTTTGCACATAATATCTAATATTAAAAAAAAAATTGTTTGGCCACCAGGGAGCGTAAATCTTAATTTCCGCTTCTGATGTATTTGCAGCAAAATATGAGCTTCTAAATTACCGAATGAAAAAAACGTCGTTTGTAGACCGATAGTACTCATGTCGATAAACCTTTTAGAAACATTTCCTTCTTAAAATAACGCTAGGTTTCTACGCCAGGGGCGTAGATGTTTATCTTATTTTTGTCAATATCTCTACTTCAAGCTGTCCGATTTGAAAAATTCCTTCCTTGTTGGATAGTGTTTCCGATGCGAAATGTTTTTCCTATAAATTCAAAATTTTCAAGTAAATCACAGACTTTCCGCTAGGGGGGCAAATGTAAATTGCGTTTTCTGCGTTATTTCTGCTTCTAAAGCTCCGATTTGAAAACGTTTTCCTGTATCGCATACAAGACCTGATGGAAAACATTTTTCACATAATTCCTAATGTTTGGTAAAGAATGGTTTGGCCACCAGGAAGCATAAGTGTTAATTTCTGCTTCTGATGCATTTGTAGCAAAATCTGGGCTCCTGAAAACTCGACTAATTTTTTTTTTCTTGGACTAATACCGCTCATATGGGAAAACCTTTTGAGAATACTTTCTTCTTAAAATATTGCATGGTTTTCCCCACCAGGGGATATACAGTCACATCTTATTTTTGTCGATATATCTGTTTCTAAGAGTCCGATTTGAAAAATTATTTCTGTGTTGGAGAGCGTTTCCGGTGAGAAATGTTTCTTATATAAATTCATGTGTTTCTTAACGCACAAGTCTGCAACCAGAGGGCGTAAGCTCACAATTCCGTTTACAGCAATATCTGAGGGATTAAAAACCCTTTTACAAAACTTCTTTCTTCCGTCAGTTACTATTGTTTTCCATACCGGTTCCATTGACTTTGAATAGCTTTGATAAATTTAATTTGCGTCAAAACGGATTCAAAAGACGTTCTTATTACACCCAAAAATTCGGTGTCATCTTTCTTGTTTTTTATTGCAATCACGTTTTCTTAAACAGCCATCATGAACCCAATAGTCTCAACATATAATTTTCCTCGCATTATCCACAGGTTTGAGGCTTTCTTCTTCTTCTTCTCTTTATTATTATTATTATTATTATTATGATAAGATAAATTCCACCTCTTCCTGAGGTTTTTCTTCTCTTCCTTCCAGGACGGGTACGGCCTTCTAAATATGGGACGTGATATTTCTTTTTCTCAGTTGTCCAAGAACTCCCTTACAAGTGTTCAGGATAGCTGCCTTCTGTAGTTCCATGTAAGTGTTAGGTTGAAGATCTAGTGTCTGTATAAAGCTGTGAATGGTCTTAGGTACAACTCCTGTGGCTGATATTACTATGGGGACAGTGGTGACGTTCTCCGTATGCCACATATTTTTTTCTTTTTTTTTTTTTTTTTTTTGATTGGAGATTTTACGACCACCGTGAACAACTCAATGTTTATAAGCAGTCGCCCGTCCTCAATTTAGGGCCACTGACTCCAGGGAAGAGCCAGTGCCGTACGACAAACACAACATCCATGCCTCACAGGGATTCCAGCCCGAACCCAGAGATGTTCGAGGCTCGGACCCCCTCCATCAAATCTTCGTGAACTGTGGGAGTTTGTTCAGGGGTCGTGGATCCGTATGGCTTCCCAACGCTTCCGGTGTCTTGTCGAGTCCATGCCGAGACGAATCGCCGCCGTCATCAGGACGAAAGGTGGTGCTACACGTTACTAGACAGATATCTCTAATTCAATTGCTCTTCAGTGCATGTTGTTCACCGACAAACGGACATACTGGTTACGTAAGCACGTACGTAATTTTTTCAAGCAAAAAAAATGCCAAAAAACAGTTGAAAAAATAGGAACTACTTTCTGGTGCACAATAGGACAGTGCGCAAAATTGTGACGCTGACTGTTTTTGTCCAGCAGAAAATGCAGAACTGTTCCTGAAACCTTTAAATGTCAAGTCCCCAGTTATTGTTCTTAATTGAGTCTGAAACAAAGAAACAAACAAAAATACAGGTAGGTTCGGTTCTGATTGAACCGTCAGTTTGCAACGTAGGACTACGACTAGCGGATCGGAGAGTTCAAATGAGCTAGTCGAATATGGTTTCAAAGCGTTTATTCAATTTGTTACAGCCAACACAGGTCTATAATATGAAAAGTAGCTTACATAATATTTGCAAATAATGCTGGATACATTGCGAACACAAAGCAGAGTTCGAGATGGGTCGGGTACGAGTTCGATCGGTGTGCCGGATCTTTGTTTGGCGGCGGCTTCTTTCAGGTGTTTCCGATACCCTCTAGTTCGTTTTGCTGCAGTCTTCTTATGTTTCTTACATTCCTCATCACGTGCTCTTGCTTCTCGTTTTGATTTTCTCCACTTTTGCTTGCGTTCATGCTGCGAATTCAGCGGCATTGTCGGAAATGTTAACCCGTTCACACGAAAGCATTTTTTTTATTTTAATTAAAACCCCTGCGATATGTTTTTTATACTCTATATTTGAATAAATCTCATTGAGAGCTTTAAAACGATCCCGCGCACAGTCGTGTTGCGTTTACGGTTGCCGAGATAGACTGAGTCAAACGCGGCGGCACACCCAGAAATATTGCATCATCTTCCTCGCGCACAAGGAGAGAGGGGAGCGTCGCGCCTACAATGTATTACGCCGTACCCGAATTGGACTCCATGCTGTTTACCAATATACTAACACGCTAACTGTGCGGCACGTATTTTTAACGCTATAATGATTTCACTTGGGACCTATTTTTGTAACACGCGGTCGGCCGTCGGTCGCCCCATATTATACGCGAAGTTAGACGTAGTCCTACATCCAAAATTAGAAGCTTACACACAGGCACGCGTACCGAACATTATGTATTGTATCTTGGCGCGATCTTAGCACCAGAGCGTATGCTGCAATGTGTGTACCCTTCAACTGCAATGAACCCTTTCTGTGTCCTAATAATTGCGAAATTCGAATACGGTCTGTAAAATCTTTCTGATTTAGTTAGTCCAGTTTCAAATTCACCTTGCGACAGGTGTTTTATTTTTGATTATGGGTTTAATGACTTGCGTGAGCAACTCAATGGAATATAAGCACTTGAGCGTTCCTAATTTATGTCATTGCTCCAAGGAAACAGAGAAAGCCAGTTCCATGAGACAAACACGAAATCCATGTCTCACCGGGATTCGAACCCGATCCCCCTCGGAAGAATGGTTAGAAGCCAGCGGTTAGACCACTGCGCCACCGGGATTCAAACTCGATTCCCCCATGGAAGAATGGTTAGAAGCCAGTGGTTAGACCTCTGCGCCACCGGGATTCGAACCGGAACCCACCTCGGACGAAAGGTTAGAGGCCAGCGGTTAGACCACTCGCCACCGGGATTCGAGCCCGAGCCCACCTCAGACAAATGGTTAGAGGCCAGCGGTTAGACCACTCGCCACCGGGATTCGAACTCGAGCCCAACTCGGACGAATGGTTAGAGGCCAGAGGTTAGACCACTGCGCCACCGGAATTCGAGCCGGAGCCCACCTCGGGCAAATGTTTAGAGGCTAGAGGTCAGACCACTGCGCCACCGGGATTCAAACCCGAGCCCACCTCGGACAAATGTTTAGAGGCCAGCGGTTAGACCACTGCGCCACCGGGATTCGAACTCGAGCCCACCTCGGACGAATAGTTAGAGGCCAGCGGTTAGACCACTGCGTTACCGGAATTCCAGCACAAGCCCACCTCCGACAAATGTTTGGAGGCTAGAGGTTAGACCACTGCGCCACCGGAATTCGAGCCGGAGCCCACCTCGGGCAAATGTTTAGAGGCTAGAGGTTAGACCACTGCGCCACCGGGACTCGAACCCGAGCCTACCTCAAACAAAAGGTTAGAGGCCAGCGGTTAGACCACTGCGCTACTGGAATTCGAGCACAAGCCCACCTCCGACAAATGGTTAGAGGCTAGCGGTTAGAGCACTGCGCCACCTAAATTCGAGCCCGAGCCTACCTCGGAAAAATGGTTAGAGCCCAGCTCTTAGACCACTGCGCCACCAGAATTCAAACCCGATCCCACCTGGGACGAATGGTTAGAAGCCAGCGGTTAGACTTCTGCGTCCCTGGATTCGAGCCCGACTCGGACAAATGCTTAAAGGCCAGCGGTTAGACTTCTGCGTCACTGGATTCGAACCCGACTCGGACAAATGCTTAGAGGCCAGCGGTTAGACCATTGCGCCACCGGGATTCTAGCCCACCTCGGAAAAAAGGTTAGAGGGCAGCGGTTAGACCACTGCGCCATGGGATTCGAACCCGAGCCCACCTCGGGCGAATGGTTAGAGGCCAGCTGTTAGATCATTGCGCCACTGGATCGGCTGTCTTGGTTCCCCGTTTTGATCTGTACTCCCGAACTGCACTTGTAATTTTCTTACCCGGTGACATTTACGGTGCATTAACAGTTAAAGACCGTCGGTTGCAGATAATGAAAAGAAAAATGTAATCTCTCAGCTTGCTAAAGTTCTAGAATGCCTTTACGTCAAGCCTTATCTTTATCCAAAACCGAAAAGATTATTCTTGACATCCAAGAAACTTTTCGATACAAAAAAAAGCAGTCCTTTTTTTGTCTCTACCATTCTTGGTCGATTTGCTCAAAAACGCAAAAGAGAAAACGATTACGTCCAGCACTCTGGAGCAAAGACAAAGATAGTGTGGTCAGAAGACATATAGTCACCCGCACAAAAACCTCATGTTGGAAACATAAGAGCCGAGACTTTTGGAATCCAGAGGGGACGGATGACACGTGACGGATTATTGATGACACGGTAAAGAAAGGGCTCGTCCAAAACAGATGGCGATATGTATCACTCTCTTTTTCTTCCCATTCTGCGCAAACGCTTTGCCTTCTTTGAAGGATTTATCACGTTTTAAGGGCTGATATGAAAAAAAGATACACCGGAAAAGAAAGAAGAGAATTCAGTCATATCTAAGTTAAAAAACAAAATTTCCCAGTTCACCAAACTAGAAGTTCTCTTGCATAAAAACATCGACTTCGTGGAAAAGCAAAGCGAAAGAATTCGAGAGAATGATCAACTCGTGAGCAACATTTTGGCATTTATATTGCCAAACCACACTTGTAGGCGTTAATAAGAGGAAGGCCTTAATGTAAAATACAAATTGTAAAGCATAATAATTGGCTTTGACGCCGTTCACAGTAAAAATAGGAATACTTACTTATATCCTACATGAATTTTATGGCGTTTCGGAAAGCATTCGCTAAGTTATAAATGTTACAAGTGCGATCATTGCTTTTTTTACCAAATTGTAAGCACCTTGGAGTCATGTTAAGTGCTTTGCTTGCGTTTTTGTCAACAATAATTTGTTGGAAGCCCAACTCTGATGTCGTGGTTACAAGAGAACTTGATGGAATTGCCATCTCTCCTAAAGATCGAATTTGTGAAAGTAGGAAATTCGCCACAGTTTGTTATTGTTTACGTGAAAGACAGCGCTGCTTGGAGTCGTGGAGATGAGATCTGGGCACGTGGTCAATGGCTGATGGCAGGTGAAAGAAAGTAGCGTGTGTGATGACAGTGGTTTTGTGACAGGCAAAGGAAGAAGAGTGTGTTGTGAGATTCAGATACGTGAATGAACGGATTAAACCGATTGTGCGTTAAAATAATAAGTGTAACATAGCCATACATGAACTGAAGTTTAAAAAGGTAAAATGTTGTTTAATGACTGAAACAGGCTTAAAACCAACTATAGTAAAATTAAACTTTCAGAGTGGAAGGAAAGGTTCATCATTCTTTATATCTGAAGCTTTCGGCATATACACAATTTGCATAAGCTCCCGTTGATTCTCATTGCTTCGAGAAATTATATTGGGTTCATTTTTTTAAGTTGATTTTTTTGTTTGGTTTTGTCTGGGAGTTTAACGAGCACTGTGACCTAGAGGTCTGAACGAGCCGGATCAAGCTTTTGTTAGTTTAAAGAACAAAGCAACGGGCCGGGCAGGGCTTTTTCCCAGGCACTTGCGACCGGGCCCGGCAAAGTCGACCCATGTTTTATCGCAATGGTAAAGAAAGAAAGAAGTCGTGTTTCCCAATTTCCCCGTCTGTTTAATTGTTTTGCTGGTTTTATTTACTCCCATGACATAGTAAGGATGTAATCACAGAGTCGAGGAGTGGCACTCACAGTGTTTTTTACCATCTGTAGGTATTAAGATGGTAAAACCACTTCAGGGCTTTCTGACAACAAAATATTCGACCCAGAACGACTGTGTGTGTTGTGTGGACTGAGAGACGGGGGATCTGCAGTGGGTTGGGGTGTGTGTGTGTGTGTTTGTTTGAGAGAGTGGGACGACATCGATTGCTTCTCCTATCTCAAATCTGTTTAGGGATTCACTTTTGTAGTGTTGCCGTTTAGTAGTTTAAAAAATGGGAGATTTTGAACTCCCTTAGTCTTCTTTTCTCTCTCTTTCTCTTTGTCGATAATTGCCAAAGTTTAGTTACTATTTTTAGGTCACATTCAACAAAATACACTTTCGGACAATGAAATTTGCGCACCAAGAAGGAAGCATCAGATAGAACTGAAATTTTATGGACGTAATGATACAGATCAATGAAACACATGATGGCAAAAGAGCTGCACAACAATTACAGAGGGATCTGTGGCACGCAGTCCTGTAATCTGCAATAGCGCGTCACACCGCCTCGTGCGGCGATACATGCTGCAATACGGTCCGACATGGAGGCGAACAGACGCATGATGTTGTCCTGCGGCAGAATGGCCAACCCGTGTTGGACGGTGTGCTCCAAAGCCCAGATAGTTCGGTACGGCGGCAGCTGGCGTTTCAACTGATCCCACACATGCTCGATAAAGGACATGTCCGGGGAACGGGCAGGCCATGAAAGTGTCTCGACATGACGTAGGCAATGGTGTGCAACCCGAACAGTGAGCGCATCATCCTGCTGGTATAGCGCACCTGGAATCCATGCCAGGAATTGGAGCTCATGGAGCCGTACGATAACATCCACATAACGCTGACCCGTCAATGATCCACGTACCAATGCTAGAGCTGACCTGCTATCGTAGGCAATAGCTCCCCAGACCATAATGCCTGCAGTGGGGAAGGTGTGGCGCTCGATAGTGAGATCGGGATTGTGCCGTTGATCCGTGGACCTCCACACCCAAACACGATGATCATCTGTCCCCAACAAGAAACGGCGCTCATCACTAAACACTACACGTCGCCAGTCTGTGGCGTTCCACGTCGCTCTGACCTGGCGCCACTGCACACGGAGCCGGCGATGTTCCGGTGTTAATGGCAGTACACATAAGGGGCGCTGGGATCGCAGATTCGCTTCCGTGAGGCGTCGGGAAATGGGTCATGGTCACACAGGAACCGCTACATCTGCCTGTATAATGGAACGGGTCCCCGTGGGATCCGTTCGTGCCTGGCGCACGATCCGTCGATCTTCTTGGTCAGTCCGGAGCCGCTCCGCCGTGTGGCAGTGCCGTCACGTGTCCTCTACACCAACACAGTCGGACGATATGGTCAGAACGATCCAATTGGCGGGCTATACGGCAAGCCGACCGCCCTGCGGTTTTCAGCCTGATGATCAGGCCTTTCTCAAAGCCCGTAAGTTGGGTAAATCAAAGTCTCTGGCACCTACACGGTATTTCTGTCGCTCTGTACTCTTGCTTGCATCGGCCGGTGCTTTTCGCTTTCATGGGAAATCGACTACACTCCGGTTTATAACGCTGCCGGTTCGTGCTTGCAGCTCCACCACAGGGCGTGCGGTCTTGCGCAATTGCACCAAACGCGGATCATTTGCATACCAGCGCGCACTTTAGCTATTTGCAAAGTTTCGCGGTTGTACGATCATGAAATATTGAGATACGGTGAATTTAGCTATTGTAAGAGAAGTGGACGTCCTAGAAAAATAAACCCACTTGATGACAATACCATAAGTCGAATAGTTATGCGTTCTCCAAGGAGTTCGTGAAATAAAATCACGGACTTTCCGCATTCAGAAGGGTCTGATATTAGTATCAATGTTACCGCTACAGCTCGAAAGCCGTTAATGTGCACATTACCTAGCTAATCTGCAGATTAACTGATTTGCTCCGTTAACGTGCGGAATCAAGAGTTTTCCGCATTTTACCTAGGTAACGTGCACATTAACGGCTTCCGTATCGTTAAAGTTCAAAAGTTTGTTTCTCTCATTTCCTTTCCCTGCACCTTCCCCCTCTACCTCCACTTTTAGTTTGGTTTCGTGTGATATGTTTGTTCACGTAATTTTTGGTGAAATAGATACTAAAGAGAAAGGGTACGGTAAGAATGTATTGTGCAACATCTGTAAAAGAAATATGGATCAGAAAATACAGCGTGATGAAGCCAAGAAAGGTTTAGAAAAGCAAGCAAAGAAAATGTTAGCAGTTTCTAATGCAAAGCACCCAAATGTCACTGTGAGAATTAAAGTGCCCGAAGTAGACAGAGCAAAAACTGATGCCCGCTCGATTTTAGCTGTGGTTCTTAGTAAAACAGAGGATGGCTTTTATAAACTTGGTACTAAATCGGGTATTTTAAAACAATTGTATGCAAAATCTGAATTCAGTGTTTGCAAAGAGAGATTTTTAACGAAAGATGTCCCTGCTGTAGAAATATCTTAATGTCAAACAGCAATAAAACAATCCCTTGGTACTGGGCAGGGTTTCAGAAAATGTGACTGCAAATCTAAATGTACCACAAATAGGTGTGCTTGTCGCAAAAAAAATTGCTATGTAATTCAAAGCGTCACCGATCTTTAGATTGCACTAAGAAGTAAGCATAATTTTATCATATGTTTTGCAAATTCATTTCCTTAATTATAATAATATTTTAAACCGTTTGATTCTTTCTATTATAGTTTTTTAATTAATTGATAATTGATTCTATCAACTAATTTGTTGATTGTATTAACTTGATTCTTTATATATCGAAAAATAAATAAATAATATTATGTTAATTTAAGCTTACAGAAACGTTGCTGTTGTTCCAGCAAAGATCTTATTCTCACTTTAACGAGTGCCTAGTAGATAATGTGCAGATTATCTAAGTAATTTGAGCAATGAAATAATTTTCGGCACTTTAACGGATCCCCTAGTTAATCTGCACATTACCTAGATAATCTGTAGAATAACTGATTTCTGCACTTTAGCGGTAACATCAACACCGTTTCCCGACATCGTAGCAAAGATTTCGGATTAAACTCTTATAAACCTTCACATAAACCGAGACTCACCTTTGTCATGAAAAAGAAGAGACTCCAGTTTGCGAAGCGTCATCCGTCGTGGACTGCTGAAAATTGGAGCCAAGTTCTTTTTTCCGATGAATCAACCGTGCGTCGATTTGAATCACGTGAAGCGCATGTTCGCCAACCAAAAAGCAAAGGTCTGATGAAAAATAAACCGTTAGCGTCGTGAGACATCCGCCTAGCCAGATGATATAGGGTGCTATGTCAGCATCCGGTACTGCTTCATTATGTATTTTGCCGACAGGCACTACCATGACTGGTCCTTTTTTATGTGGAAATGTTACGTGAGAAGCTGTTAACTCATATGCAAGTGCACAGATGCACAATCTCTATGCATGATGGTGCTCAGATCAAAGATAGTAAAGGACTACCTGCAGTGGAAAAACATACTGGCCCGGTAATAGTGACGGCCTTAACCCCATCGAACATTTTTGGACCATTTTAAAAGACAAGGTAGCAGAAAAACAGCCATCAAATTCCCAAGCTTTGATTGACGCGATAAAGTACGTGTGGTGCAAAGACATTTCAAGTGACTACTGCAAATCCCTCATTGAAATCATGCCACATCGTATTCTGTCCGTTATAAAAAAACAAAGGTGGCCACACGAATTACTGATTTCGGTGTTTTTGTATTCCAAAGAATGTTAGTATTTATCTGTGGTGTCATATTCTCAAACATATCTAACTAGTAATTTTTGTTTCTTTGAAAATCTTAATTTTCAATAAACTGACAAGTGGTCTAAATTTTTGCAAATGACTGTATTAGAGCCCTGGTGAAGCAATATTTTTAGCCCCGAGCCCACCAAGTTAATGTCAGGCCAGACCCGGCCCGGTGTTTTTGTATTCTAAAGAATGTTAGTATTTATCTGTGGTGTCATATTCTCAAACATATCTAACTAGTAATTTTTGTTTCTTTGAAAATCTTAATTTTCAATAAACTGACAAGTGGTCTAAAATTTTTGCAAATGACTGTATTAGAGCCCTGGTGAAGCAATATTTTTAGCCCCGAGCCCACCAAGTTAATGTCAGGCCAGTCCCGGCCCGGTGTTTTTGTTCAGGGCCCGGCCCAGCCCACCGAGTTAATGTCAGGCTAGACCCTGCCCGGTGTTTTTGTTCAGGGCCAGGCCCAGCCCAGCCATTCAGGTCCGGCATTGGTTTCATTTGCGTAACTGTCACTTGCTTGAACATAGACGGTATTTGTGCTGTAACTTTTTGGATTAACTCGAAACTCGTGTAAAAAGAGGGCATAAGTAAGTTAACTAACCCACCAGTAACCAGAAATACTGCAATGCAATAAATAGCATTCAGTGAACTTAAGTAAATTATCGTTATTTCATAATCGAACCCTTCGTAGGGTCAGATCACTGTTTATACGAGACAAGTACTGTTTTCTTTGACACTTTTGCCCAGAAACATATCTAGAACATAATATGAATTGATGCTCAGTTACACACACGCACACACAATAACATGGTTAATAGTTAATACAACAAACTTTTGTATGCAGAATACGATTCCGTTCTATTGGCCCGACGTCTCTGATTTTAATTCTTCAGGTTTAGGATATAACTCCCAAAATCCAAATGTAACACAATTTTACGATTGTTTTGCTCTTCGAACCTCTAATTTACCCAACATAATATACATCCATATTTAAAACAAAGCAAGTAGCAAATCAAAATTATAAATTCAGAAAGGTTTACTAGCCTAAGAACAGTTTACAAGCGCATATTGAAGCTTTAATTGATTCCTAATTCCTATAAATGCAAATCATCGTACGGAGCAAGTGTTTTCTGGTGTAAACTTCCGAAATAAATGGAATATGGATTCAAAGGGGAGTTCGATTGCCAAAGATCAAAGATGAAAAGAAGCGCGCAAAATAAATAAATAAATAAAAAATAGCACAAGGCGGTAGAGAAGAATGATTGCGAGAATCAAGAAA
This sequence comes from Macrothele yani, assembly GCA_039090855.1. Classification (NCBI taxonomy): domain Eukaryota; kingdom Metazoa; phylum Arthropoda; class Arachnida; order Araneae; family Macrothelidae; genus Macrothele; species Macrothele yani. Next base: position 22,958,362 of record CM076998.1, on the reverse strand, counting down.
TATGATCACGGGAAGGGAAAGACAGAGACTTCAAAAACAAAATGACCTAAAGTTATCAACAACCTGACTTCACGGTACACATGCAAGTGCAGGCCCGTGCAGGGCTCTAGACTGTATATATCATTCGCGATCTTAGCACGTGATGCTGATTGGCTGCTGCACCGCCCTCTTATATTCATAACGCTGAGGTGTTTTTAACTTTTTGGCTGATCGGTGTATATCTACAAGAAGCCAAAATTGAAATGGGTTGTGCATTTCTTTTGTAATTTAGCACCAGTGTCACCTTTTTAACATTTCGCCTTCATTTTTATATGTACCAATATTTCCACGACATATTTTTATAAGGTGAGTTTTATTATGATTTTAAATTAAAAAATTATGCAGCATTGGTAAACAGTGCATCAAAACAAAACAGAAGAGATATAAGCTGCGGTTTTCTTACCACAAATATTATATGATGGAGCGGTTCATACAAGCCTCGAGCAAAAATTTTCAACGAAACATAACTTGTGTTTTCTAAAAAGAAGTTAATTACACATGCAAATGACAAATTAAAACATGGCTTGTGGTAATTTGTAGTAAAGCAGCGGATGTAGGTAATCTGTGTTTGTTTACTGAAGAGAACTAAGGTACGAAGGAGAAAAAAATCCTAAAAGAAGATTGTTTCGGGATGCAGCAACTAAGGAAAGAGTTAATTTACCATGCGCAGCAACAAGAGAACTTGCGTAATGTAAACTCGCTGAAGCCTTTTCTAGAAGCCGCTGGAAAATTTGTGGTTGCGCAGTAAGAGGGGTACTTATTCACAAAGAAATAAAAAACTTCAAACTGGAAAAGCGCCTTTTCACACGATGAACAAATACCCACAGACACAAAAGTTAGCAAATATAATTTTTAAAACTTGCTGAAGAGCACTCTGTGTGTGTGTGTGCTCATGAAATGTTGAGCACCAAACAAGAAAATAGGCGAATTTCAAAAACGATGTAGGGGGATTGGACAGAATAATGTGAACACCTAGAAAAAGGAGGATTTACGTACCTAGTAGGGTGTGGGACTAACTTTGGCATTCAAAAGCGCCTGAATACCCCATGGAATGGACGCATACAAATCCTGAATGGTGGTTAGTGGGATGTTACACCATTCTTCATGCAGAAATTGCCTCAGGCCCTTGAGAGACGCAAAAGAGGATAACATGATTTTGCACTGTTTTTCAACACAGACCACTGTAGTTCGATGATGTTTAAGTCTGGTGATCGGGAAGGCCACGGGAGATGTGATCATTTGTCCTCATGTTCCTCAAACCTTGATTGGACATTTCGAGCTCTGGGAATTGGAGATTTATTATCTTGATAGATGGCATCCAGTGCAGGAAACAATGCCTTAGCCATTGTTTTACTTGGTCAGCCAAAATGGTGCCAAACGCCCTGCCACTTATCCATCCTTTCAAGGTGATCAGGGGACCTGCTGAAAACCACGATATGAATTCCCAGAGCATGACAGAACCACCATCGTGCACTGTTGGGAGCAGATAGTTTGGGTTGTACGCTTCTGACGGTGTTCTCCACACGTAAACACATTCTGCTGGGGGGAATAGTGTGAATGTGGATTCATCCGACTCCATTACACGCTTTCATGCATCGGCAATCGACGTTGTATGCCCCTGGCACCATTGACGTCGCCGTTGTGCGTTCACCCAGGTCACCAGAGGTTTTGCAATAGCAGCTCTGCCATGAATATCCTGCTTTTGCAGTTTCCTGCGCATTCTCTTCGTTTATACTTGGGTCTGGAGATCAGCGGCGCTAAGGCACTTTTCGTGGTTACATGTTAATAGAATGTGAGCAAAGAAACTTTTTCAAATGATCATGTATGCAAAAATAGGGACAACAGCGTTCTGTATGCAAACATACTTAACTGAATGTTCATACTACAGAAATGGCTGCCCCGGTGATACAGCGGTCTGAGGCTTCTGACCATTATTCCGAGCTAAGACTGAGTCCCAACCCAGGATGAGTCATGAGTGGTGTGCATGACCGCAAAGGTGCTGGATCCGTCTCTTTCCTGGAACAAGTGACCCGAACTTAGGGACCGGCCACTGCTTATAATCGTATGAGTTGCCGAAGGTAGTTGTTAAACACAGAAACAAGCAAAAAAATACTGTGTATAATAGATTGATCTACATAGTTGGATAACGCAACAGGGCGTCTTACAAATCATAAAATTATATCACAAAGATAATGTGAATCCTTTGTTTACACGGTCAAGATAAATTTGTAGGAGATGGCTACTCCGTAGGCTTAAGATTGCGGTGCTCAGAGAGAAATCGGTAGTGATGGACATTTGCATTAAACAACTAACCACTGGTATCGACTCCAGTAAAAGTAATCTTCTGAGCTCACTCTCTGACTCCGTATGGACAATACAAAAATCTTTCACGTATACCACAAAATCTTAGTAAAATCGGCGCATTAGTCATATTGAATTTTTTTTTCTTGTATTGGAGGTTTAACCACCACCATGAGCGACTCAATAGGCTATAAGCACTCGCCTGTTCCTAATTTAGGGCCACTGGTTCCAGGGAAGGGAGAGAGCCAGTGTCATAAGACAAACACAACATCCATGCCTCATTGGGAATCGAACCGGACTCCTTCCGGACGAATGATCAGAAGCCATCGCTTAGACCACTGCGCCACCGGGGGCGGCCATATTGAATTGATGTTACTCTGTTAGTTCACAAATATTCCCAATGCATATTTAAAATCGTGTGGAACAACACACGGCCGTATTTAAAAAAAATTTAATCTTAGCATATGTATCTCACGTCAGATGCTTCCTGGTTTTTAAAATTGCTCAGATCATGCAGTTTTAAGCAGTTTTAACATAAATTGTTGTTGGTAACTAGTAACGAAAATTAAAAAATAATAATAAATAATGAAAACAACGAATCAGATTTTGAAAATTTTGAAGGTATTTTTTTTTCCTAGTTCACCGCTAAGGCACTTTTTTTATTTAGAACTACATCACTACGGTAGATGTAGATTGAGCTTCGCACTAATTTTCGGCGTCGTGGTCTTTTTAGCACGTCATTTGTAAAAAAAGATCGTGCTTCTGTTATCGCTTTGTCAGTCCGTCCGTCTGTCTGTACCCACGATATCTCAGCAACTATTAGTCCGATTTGAAAAATTCTTTTTGCATTGGGAAGCTTGTAATAGGCAAATGATGATCCTTTATTTCGGTTTTTTTTTTACGATGTACAATTTCGCCGGTAGAGGGCGTAAATGCAGCTGATGTCGAATTCAAAAATACGTTTTATTCCACATATTTGCTTCTAAACATCCGATTGAAAAAACATTTAAATCTTTCGATTCCATTATGTCGAAGAGTATTTTTGATGTAGATATTTTTTCAAATTACGCATAGATTTTCCGCTTGGGGGCGTAAAAGTAAATTACATTTTTCCCGATAACTCTTCTTCTAAAACTCCGATTTGAAAGGTTTTATTTCTTCAGCGGATACATCTCCTGATGAAAAATCTTTTGCATATAATTTCAAATTTTTGGTGAAGAATGCTTTGGCTACCAGCGGGCGTAAGTGTTAATTTTTGCTTCTGATGTATTTGCCATAAAATCGTAGCTTCTAAGATATCGATTAAAAAATTCTTTCGTGGACTGATGCCCCTCACATCGATAAACCTTTTCGTAATATTTTCTTCTTAAAATATTCCACCAGTTTCTTCGCCAGGGGGCGTAGATGTACATCTTATTTTTGTCAATATCTCTACTTCTAGGAGTCCAATTTGAAAAATTCCTTCTTTGTTGGATAGTGTTTTCCATGTGACATGTTTTTCATATAATTTCAAAATTGCCAAGTAATTCATAGACTTTCCGCTAGGGGGCGTAGCGGTAAATTGCGTTTTGCCCTATATCTCTGCTTCTGTAAACCTCCGATTTGAAAAATTCTTTCCGCACCGGATACAGCTCTTGATGGGAAATCGTTTGCACATCATTTCTAATTTCTGTAAAAAAATAATTTGGCAACCAGGGGGCGTAAATCTTAATTTCCGCTTTGTTGTATTTGGTATTTGCAGCAAAACATGAGCTTCTAAATTCTCGATTGAAAAAAACGTCGTTTGTTGACCGATACTACTTATGTCGACAAACCTTTTAGGAACACTTTCTTCTTGAAAAAATGCATGGTTTCTACGCCATGGGGCGTAGATGTATATCTTATTTTTGTCAATATCTCTACTTCTAAGAGTACGATTTGAAAAATTATTTCTTGGTTGGATAGTGTTTCCGATGCGAAATGTTTTTCCTATGAATTCAAAATTTTCAAGTAAGTCATAGACTTTCCGCTAGGGGGCACAAAGGTAAATTGCGATTTCTGCGTTATTTCTCCTCCTAAAGCTCTGATTTGAAAACTTCTTCCTGTATCGCATACAAGACCTGATGAAAATATTTTTCACATAATTTCTAATGTTTGGTAAAGAATGGTTTAGACACCAGGGGTCATATGTGTTAATTTCTGCTTCTGAAGTATTTGTTGCAAAATCTGGGCTCCTGAAAACTCGACTAATTTTTTTTTCTTCGACCGATACCGCTCATATGAAAAAAACTTTTGAGAATACTTTCTTCCTAAAATAATGCGTGGTTTTCCACCAGGGGACGTAAAGTCACATCTTATTTTTGTCGATATCTCTGTTTCTAAGAGTTCGTAAGCACACGATTCCGTTTACAGCAATATCTGAGGGATTAAAAACCCGATTGAAAATCTTCTTTCTTTGGTCAGATCTGTTGTTTTCCATACCGGTTCAATTGACTTTGAATAGCTTTGATAAATTTAATTTGCGTCAGAACGGATTCAAAAGACGTGCTTATTACACCCGAAAATTCAGTGTCAACTATCTTGTTATTACTCGTAACAATCCCATTTTATGCTCTCCTGTCTCTATCAATCAAGATCGTTTCCCGGCCGCACTTGTTTTGCCACGAGCTTGGTATACTGTCATGACGCCAGACACAGTATCTCCCGATACCCCCACTATCCTGGAGACTGTTGTCACGGCGGCACCGACTAGCCGGCCACTAACAATTAGCCCTCTTTCGAAGTCCATTAGGTCGCTGATTTCGTCGTCACTCTGAAAGAAATTTTGCAACAGGACTCTTTAAATGCACTTGAACAGGACCTTGAGGTTCTAAACAGTGCTACTGCACTCAAAAAGTGGTGGATACTTTTGCGTACTACTACATACTCAGCTGCATTAAATGTCACGTCTCTGAACGTGGTATTCATATTATCCTGTCCAACCCTTGTACACTGAAGATCAAATTCATTATCACCATCGCATCTTTATGCAAATCAAAGCAACTGCTGGTAATTAACGGCGTGTGTGAAGGTCTTAAAACTGGGCAGGTAACAACTGATCCTGATCTCTGTTAGTGTTATTCTCGTTTTCCAGGTAGGAAAGGCAGCGGTCTTAAACGAGTTTGACAAAGGCCAAATTATAATGGCCTGACGACTGGGTCAGAGAATTTTACAGACGGCAACGTTTTTAGGGTGCTAAAGGTAAGCCATGGTAAGTACTTTCAAAAAGTGGTCCGAGGAACGAAAAACCACGTACGCCTTCAAGACGTATTCTGGGCACGGCTCATCGATGCTAGAAGTAAGCGTAGGCTATATCGTATAGTACGAGCCAAAGGAAGGGACACTGTGGTGCGACTTACCGGTAATTTGAATGCTGGTGATGTTAGTAATGTGTCACAATACTGAGTACTACGAACCCTGGTGAGAGTAGGGCTTCGTAGCCGCAGTCCTCTCCGAATTTCATGATAACCTCGGTTTACCGATTAAAGCGCCTATAATGGGCCCGCAAGCATCATAACTGGACTTTGAAGGATTAGAAAAAGGCCGTCTGATCCGGCGAACTTCGTTTTGTGTTGCACCATGTCGACGGCTGGGTTCATGCATATCGTTTGCCTGGAGAGATTTTGGGACCAGAATGCACCGTAGGGTGAAATCAAGCGGGTGTAGGAAGAATACTGCTTTGGGCAGTGTTCTGTTGGTAAACTCTGGGCTCAGTCATTCATGTGTAGGAAACTATGACGTCTACCACCTACCTAAATATCATTACAGACCGCATTCATCCCTTCATGGTAACTGTATTTCCCCTCAAGTAGTTCCGACTTACAGCTGCGTAGTGCCAAATACCACACTGCCCGGATTGTTTGAGAATGATTCGCGGATTATGAGGAAACTTTCAGGAATTGCACTTGGCTTCAAATTCCTGATACATCAATCCAATCGAGGATCTGTGGTTCGTGTTGTACAACAAATCCAGAATTATGCAATGAAATTCAGTCCGATACACAGTGCTTTTCGATATTGCCCTCAGCACACAGTGTTGAATCTTGAGGTAACATGCGGTCCGATACGTAGTTCATTCGGGTATTACCCTCGGCACAAAATTGTTGAATTCTGCAGTGGAATCTGGTCCGATATAGGGCTTTCAGATATTACTCTCGGCACACCAGTGTTGAATTCTGCAGTGAAATTCGGTCCAATGCGTTGTGCGTTCGGATATTACCCTCAGCATACAAGTGTTGAATTCTGTACTGATTTTCAGGTTTCCCGTTTCTGTGGTGCTTGTACATGCCATCCCAGCACCTTCTATAATGCCTTTTCCAAGTCGCTTAAATCACGAATTCTTCCTATTCAGTCACGTCTATTTGCTTGCACGCCTCTCACTAGTCTTCTTTGACCCTTCTGATCCGCTTGGTGTTTTGGACCACAGGATCTTCAATTACTGGAAGTTTTCTTTGAAAACCTTTTCTACCCTTGCCTGTGAAATACCCAGGAGTTCGGCAGTTTGGGAGATGGACGAAATGTCATGCCTAGATGAAGTTATCATGGCGCGTTCAAAGTCATCTGATCACTCGTTTTGCTTATTACGACCCTCAATCAATGGCTAAATATTGCTGGACAAGCTGTTTTACCTAATTGATACATCGACCTTGCTCATGTGCCGTCTTACGTGTTGAAGTTTTACCATTTCAGTGATGTGTAACGTGTACCTAACAAACTGACATCTCAGAGTAATTTCATTGTCAAAGAGTGAGAACCTGACATTTCGTAAAGTCTTAAACGCCTTTCAGCGAAGTGCGAAATGAACCTGAATTGATCAAATCTTTCACACGATTCCTGCTCACTTTATAAAATTTAGAAATAAACTGGCAAAGTGGAAATATGACACTATGTTATTTCTTGACAGGCTGGTGAATAATATCTGAGTGAAATAATGGCTGAACAACAGTTTGCCTTTTGCAGTTTGTTTCCTCTTTCCAAAGAAGCTCTATATCATGACGAATAATGTTCTTACACTTGGATGAAAGCTCCTTGCTCATCCGATCTCTTCAATTATGCCTGGCAAATGCGAGTGTCTCACGAAGTACCCAAGAAGTTTTCTTTCAGGTACACGAAGAGCAATATTACTTCTTCCTCTCTTTTATAAGTGAATAAGCTGCTTATTGTTTCTACTTTTTATGTTCGTCTTCGATAACGTGGTACCTTTCGAGTAAACAAAATGGATGAGGCATTTTCTCTATGCATTGCTCACTTTGTTCTTTAACTGCTTATTACTTTTTGCGCTAATTCTGTAAGAAAACTGTCTCACTGCGCATGCGCTGAATCTAACCACTCTGTGTTCCACCTAAAATGATACTGAAGTAAGTGAAGGAATGCCTTGGCCCATCACGCCGTCCGTGGGTATGGCCAGCCTTTTTTTTTTTTAGTGCATCATTTGGAATAAAGCACGTGCATCACAATGATCGTCTGTCTGTGAACATCATATATTCGCATCTATGATTTGTCCTATATGTACAGTCCTTTGCAAAAGTTTAAGACCACCTGTCAATTTATTTAAAGGTCTGTGAACACCATATATTCGCATCAATGATTTGTCCCACATGTACAGTCATTTGCGAAAGTTGAAGACCACCTGTCAATTTATTTAAAAGTCTGTCAACATCATATATTCGCATATATGATTTGTCCCATATGTACAGTCATTTGCAAAAGTTTAAGACCACCTGTCAATTTATTGTATGTGAACATCATATATTCGCATCTATGGTTTGTCCCATAGGTACAGTCATTTGCGAAAGTTGAAGACCACCTGTCAATTTATTTAAAAGTCTGTCAACATCATATATTCGCATCTATGATTTGTCCCATATGTACAGTCATTTGCAAAAGTTTAAGACCACCTGTCAATTTATTTTAAAGTCTGTCAACATCATATATTCGCATCTATGATTTGTCCCATAGGTACAGTCATTTTCAAAAGTTTAAGACCACCTGTCAATTTATTGTATGTGAACATCATATATTCGCATCTATGGTTTGTCCCATAGGTACAGTCATTTGCGAAAGTTGAAGACCACCTGTCAATTTATTTAAAAGTCTCTGAACATCATATATCCGCATCTATGATTTGTCCCATATGTACAATCATTTGCAAAATTTAAGACCACCTTCCACTTTATTTAAAATTAAAATTTTGAAGGAAACAACTCATTACTAGGCAAAGATATTTGAAAAAATGACACCACATATGAATAGTTAAATTCTTTAGAACACAAAAAGACCGAAATCAGTGCTTTGTGTGGCCACCTTTGTTTTTCTTACAACGGACAGAATACGATGTGGCATACTCTCAATGAGGAATTAGCAGTAGTCACTTGAAGTGAATTTGCACCACACGTACCTTATCACGTCAATCAAAGCTTGGGAATTTGATGGCTGTTTTTTCTGCTACCTTGTCTTTTAAAATGGTCCATAAATTTTCGATAGGGTTAAGGTCGGGAGTATTACTAGACCAGCCAAAAACAGTTATGTTTTTCCTTTACAGGTGATCTGTGGCATGGATCACCATCATGCATAAAGATTGTGCGTCTGTGCACTTGCATATGAGTTAAGAGCTTCGTGACATTGCCACATAAAAAGGATCAATCATGGTAGTGCCTGCTGGCAAAAAGGATGATGAAACAGTACCGGATGCTGACCTAGCAACACATATCATCTGGCCAGGCGGGTGTCTCTCGGTGCTAACGGTGTATTTTTCATCAAAACTTTTGCCTTTTGGTCGTCTGTGTTTCACGTGATTCAAATTGACGCACAGTTGATTCATCGGAAAAAAAGAACTTGGCTCCAATTTTCAGGAGTCCACGATTGATGACGCTTCACAAACTGGAGTCTCTTCTTTTTCATGACAGAGTTTAGTCTAGGTTTATGTGCAAGTTTATAAGACTTTAATCCAAGATCTTGGCTAAGACGTTGAGAAACAGTGCTGATACTAATATCAGACCCTTTCGAATGCAGAAAGTCCTTGATTTTCTTGCACGAACTTCTCGGAGAACGCATAACTATTCGACTTATGGTATTGTCATCCTATGGGTTTGTTTTCCTTGGACGTCCACTTCTCTTTCAGTCACTAAATTCACCTGTATCTGGATATTTCATGATTGTATTATGAATAGCAGTCTTGCTGACATTCACCTTTCTGCTTATGTCACGTTCGGAATATCCTTCATGATATAAAGTCATTATTGGTGTTCCTCTGAGTAACACTTAATGACACTTTTTGCCCATTTTTCGCAATGTAGAAGATACGTACAAAACCTCTCCGCATGAAAACCAAAAGTAAATTGACACTCGCACGCTTCCCCCAACTCCATCAACAGCTGCCGCTGTAGGATGATGCAACACCGACAGGAAGCTGAGTAATACAGACAGTAGCTGGCGCAATCGGCAGAAATCTCCAAAGACTAATAGGTGGTCTTAAACTTTTGCAAATGACTGTAAAATTCTAAATGGTTTGGAAAGATTAAACTTGGAAAACCAAGACTCGTGCCCTTTCACTTTTTTAAAATGCTTAATTTGCTTGCTAGGGCACAAATGTGAGTGCAGTTCACCTAGAAATTCACCGAAAAGACAAAACATTATGATCAGCGCGACTGCATGCATATAGAAGCATGTGAGCGATGGCTCTTGTGAAGCTCCGATATAAATAACATCTGATATTAAACTCTGTTAATCAATGTTGTTCTTGTTCTTTAGATGAGAAAGGCAGCGAACTTAAGTGAGTTTGACAAATGCCAAATTGTAATGGCCACACGGCTGGGTCAGAGCATTTCCAAGATGGCAATACTTGTGGTGTTCACGATCAGCACCAGCAGGTACCTTCAAAAAGTGGTCCAATGAGGGAAAAACCATGAACTTCCGGCAACGTGTGGGTTTACCTCATCTTGACTGCAGTTCGCGTTTTGTTTTTTGTCCGTGGTTTGAGGCTATCTTCAAAGTTAAGAGGCAACAGAAAGGACACTGTGGTCCACATCTCCGGCAAGTTGAATGCCGGTGACAGTAGTAATGTGTCAGAACACAACACACAGTACATTAAACCGTGCTGAGATTGGAGCTGCGTAACCGCAGGCCACTCCGAGCCAGGCTAACCTCGGTTAACCGTCGAAAGTACCTACAATGGACACGCGAGCATCAAAACTGGATCTTAAATGATTGGAAGAAGGTCGTCTGGTCTGATGAATCTCTTTTTCTTCTGCGCCATATGGACAACAAGATACGTGAGAGTCGTTTACTTGGGGAAGTGTTGGCATGAGGATGCACTGTGGAAGGAAAACGAGGTGGTGGATGAAGTGTAAGGCTTTGGGAATGTTCTTCTGGGAAAACTTGAGTCCAGTCATTCTGGTGCAGGAAACTATGGTGTCTCACCTACCTAAGCATCATTACAAACCAGGTATACCCTATCATGGCAACAGTATTACACTCTACTGGTGTTTTTTTCAGCACCCTAATGCGCCATTCCACACTACCCAGATTTTTCCAGAAATGGTTCGCGAAACATTGGGAAGACTGCCAAGAATCAGCCTGGCCTCTAAATTACCCGGCTATCAATCCAACTGAGCACATGTGGTTTTGCATTGGAACAACAGATCCTACGTGGGCGGCTCAACCTCGTAACTTACAAAAGTTAAAGGAACTGATAGTAAGGTGTAACTTACAAAAGCTAAAGAGTCTGATGTGAGGTGTAACTTACAAAAGTTGAAGGATCTGATTGTAAGGTGTAACTTACAAAAGCTTAAGGATCTGATGGTAAGGTGTAACCTACAAAAGTTGAAGGATCCGATGTAAGGTGTAACTTACAAAAGTTAAATGATCTGATGGAAAGGTTGACTTACAAAAGTTAAAGGATCTGATGGTGAGGTGCAACTTACAAAAGTTGAAGGATCTGATGGTAAGATGTGACTTGCAAAAGTTAAAGGAACTGATGGTAAGGTGTAACTTACAAAAGCTAAAGGATCTGATGGTGAGGTGTAACTTACAAAAGTTAAAGGATCTGATGGTAAGGTGTAACTTACAAAAGCTAAAGGATCTGATGTGAGGTGTAACTTACAAAAGTTGAAGGATCTGATGGTAAGGTGTGACTTACAAAAGTTAAAGAATCTGATGTAAGGTGTAACTTACAAAAGTTAATGGATCCGATGGTAAGGTGTTGTTACCAGATGCCACATGACAGCTTTAGGAATTCTGTTGCGTCTATACCTCGCCAAGTAAGAGAGCTGTTTTAGATATGTGGAGGACCAACGTAATATTAGACTGGTGGTTATAATGTCCTGACCCTTTGGTGTCTATTTTACTCCCCAGGTAGCACAACCTTGCAATTTAACGTAGGCCCAGCACTGAGCCTCCTCCTTTTAGGAATAGAAGACGATTACTCAGTGTTGGACCAACGTTAAATTGCAAGAATGTGCTACCTGGGGATCCATATTACTACTTCTGAACAATCTTATGGAAATTGCCTTTACTTCCAAACAAGTTTTATGAAGATCTTTTTTGACGAACTTTCTCCTTCAAAAAGTGTAGAATTTTTCATCTAGGGGACGCCAGTTGCTTTTTACTTTCGCTATCCGTGCTTTTTAAAGTCCGATTTAAAAAATTATTTCTGCTTTAAGTAGCTTAGTAGTAGTCTACGTCAATTTCCTGATTTTTTTGTAAAACAAAGTTTCGCCAATAGAGGGCATAATCCTTTACTTCATTTGTGACGGTAACTACATCTCTAAAACTTTAACCTAAGAAATTCGTTGTTGATCTAATAGAACACAGTACGTATTTTGTGCATATTTTCTTCTCCTAATAGTAAACAGTGTTCCGGCCATTATGTGTTAGCCTATCTCATGTTTTCCTTGTTGCCTCTATTTTTAAAAGACTTATTTGAAAAATCCTTTTTTGTGTGTGTTATGTATTTCAGTGCGTACACTATTTTGTATATTCAAAATGCTTAATGCCTGTAGGTTTATTCAGTAGCGAAGAATTCTTTTCCACCTGCCGATACGGTTTATTAAGACCATGTTCGACAAACTTTCTACTACAAATAATGTACAATTTTCCCGCTGGGATGGGGGGGGCGGAATTGATATATCTTTTTTCAATATCTCTGCTTCCAAATATCTGATGTAAAGACATTTTTTCTGCTTCGCATACATTTAGCTAAGACCTCTGCCTCTAAAACACCCATGATGCATCGCTAGCTGTTAAGGGTTCCCTCACTTCGAATCAGGCGAGATCGCGAATTGAACCCAATGACGCTCTAAATCATGACGCTTAAGCGTTGCGCCCATATGACGCTCTAAAATGCACGTTACAAGGTGCCGTTCACAACAATGTCTTCCCGTATGCGACCCATCATGGAGCATCAAGTTGAACCGTGACTCGTAATAAAACACGACCTGTTGCCAATCAGTGCGTGTTCGAGTCCCCATTGCAGCACTGGAGCGTCTGTGGTTAACTCTTTAACGACCATGACCCTAAAATGTTGTATCACTCTAAAGTACCATAACGCCCAAACCTGTCTTTTGGTTCGCTTCTTTGTGCAGTAACAACAATGATCACTGAATTTGGCGCCTGATGATCCCTCATAGGTCGTGCAAATTTAAAGAAAATGTACAGGTAGGAAATCTGGCTCACTCTAGAGAGGCGTTCCGGGCGGCTATGGTCATTTGCATGTACGGGCGTTTTAGGAGTTATGGTTGTTAAAGGGTTAAGGGTCCAAGGAATGTGCAGCAATGGGCAGCTGCCGACCAGTTCTCTGTTAATCAGACGACGTTGCCGATCTGTGCTGGACAAAGCCCGACTTACGTCAGTGCTCCACTGTTGCGCTAATATCGTGGATGTCGCTGTGCGATCGGTCACTTCCATGCGGTAGAGGTGTCTATTATTCCGTACAGGCGTTTCGTCCAGCTCGAGTGGGAATTTCGCGGTAGGAAAATCCAGCTTCTCTCATCCCAACATTCATCCTTCCTCGCTCAAAGTCTGCTAGGTGTTCATAATGCAACCTTCTTCAGTGACGGAGCATAGTGAAACACAAGAAACATCCTTTCGACTCAATGTCGGCTCTTCACTGATCGCAACATCAGATCAGATCAGATCATAAGTAGAGGATTTTAGGAAGGGAGTGTCTGACCACAGGTCTTTAACAACCCTTAGAAGTAGGAAGCTAGGAGATTTCGGCTAGAGTGCCCGATAGGAAAGTGACACGGAAGCGAAGTAGAAAGGGGGAGGAAGACGCCCTTATTTATTACCGGGGGTGGGAGGCAGTACCCGGGGACCGACGGCTTCACGTGCCCATTCGACACACGGCTGATATTTAGTGGTTCGAACGTTCGTACGTATCCTGGATCGAACCTGAGGTTCATCCGCGGGTCACGCACGTTGACCACTAGGCCAACATCACGCTTGAGCCAACTATACCCAAGACCGGATAGTTCAAAGGGAGCTATTCCGAAACCACATGCGTACTTTCACTTACATTTTAATCATTTGCATGTGCCAAACTCTTGTACAAACCCCACAAATTTCTACCTAATACCAGCAATCCATCACGGTGTTCCAATTTTTATAAACAGTATTCCAATTCCATATCCTCTGTATTTACACTTTCTATTGGGGAAATTGTGCACCGGAAGAAAACCCCGAATACAAGGATCATCATTCTCACATTTCAAGCTTCCCAATACAAAAACGATTTTTCAAATCGGACTAATACACTCATCATCAAGAAAATAGTTGCACACAGAAGGACGTTTAGGATTGCAATGCAACTCGGGAGGAAGGTAAAGGTTACCAGGAACAATAAATTATTAAAAACTGAGACTAATATGGGCAATATTTATTGAGCTACACACCAATAAGTAGTGTCTCTCAGTATGACTTCGGCCGCCATGTTTGCTCACGCAGCATGCGAGATCTCTCGGCATGGAGTTGTACAGGTTCCTAATGGTGCCCTGCGATATGCCATCCCATGCAGCTTGAATCATCTCACGCAGTTCCTGCAGATTGTGCGGTAGGGGTGGAGTGTAGATAGCGCGTCCAATAGCATCCCACACATTTTCAATCGGCGATAGGTCGAGTGATGCGGCAGAGTGTGAGTGCCTTGAAGGCAAGCTCTCGAGACAGCAGTAGTATGTGGACGAGCGTTGTCCTGTTGGAAAATCGCACCGGAGTGGGCGTTTAGAAAAGGTAGGGCCACTGGTTGCAGGGCCTCATTAACGTAACGTTGGGCTGTCAAAGTGCCTGTAATGAACCCCAAAGGTGATCTGGCATCGTAGGAAATAGCACCATTCATAATAACTTTAGGCCTTCGGGACGTGTAACGCTAGACAACACACCGTTCATCTTGGCGCTGACCACGGTGCTTCCACACATGGATTCGTTGGTCGTCTCCTCCAAGACAAAAGCTGAACTCGTCACTGAAGATAACTCGCTGCCATTCTGCTTGGCTCCATGACAGTCTGGCACGACACCATTGCAGTCTTCGACGACGATGCGATAGTGTTAAGAGCAGTCCTCGTAATAGTCTGCGTGCGTGTTACGTCGTGCATGCTTCTGCCAGTGGTGCTGGCACTAATCGAACGATGCTTGGAGGGTAGCACTGCTCGCTAAATAACCGCAATCGTGGCTGTTGGGTCATTCCACGCATATCGGACAACCCGTCGTTCTTCTCTCTTCGTGTTTCGTCTGGGTCTCCCAGACCTTTCCTGTAGCTGCTACGTTCCTTTTTCTATCGACTGCCGCCAACAGCCTGATATGGTGATATCCGCACGACCGGTATGGCGCGCAATACGGCGATAAGATCATCCTGCTTCCCGGAGCCGTACGATGTGGCCTCTCTCGAACTTCTCCAACTGCTCGAATTGCTTCCGAACTTATCTCCGAGACATAATTCACTTACAAAGGATGCAACCAACACAACAGCGAGAGTCAGAATGGCAAGGAAGTGCAACGGGACGACCTTATATAGCCGGTCAGACACAGCGCTACGATCCCTCTTTGCTTGCGTCACATGCGCGGCCGAGCGTGGTACTATCATTTGCATGTCTCACGACGTCAAACCTACTCACCAAGTTTCATTCCTGTCTGTCGCTTCCTTCTGGGTGCAACTACCTTTTTGACGATGAGTGTATTTGCAGAGATATGGCATCCACAGCAGACGGACGGACAAAGTTGTAACGTAATCACGATCTTTCTTTCTTTTCTTTTGCTTGGAGGTTTAACGACCACCGTGAGCAACTCAATGGGCTATAAGCAGTCGCCCGTCCCTAATTTAGGGTCACTGGTTCCAGGGAAGGGAGAGAGCCAGCGCCGTAAGACAAACACAACATCCATGCCTCACCGGGATTCGAACCCGGATCCCATCAAGAACGAATGAGAAGTAGCCATCGCTTCTTAGACCACTGCGCCACTGGGGCGGCGATTTTTTTTTTTATTTTTATAAAAGACATGCTGAAGAGGAAACGTTTTGAGGCCGACTTGAGGGTAAACATAATCTCGTGTTTGTTTTGAAAATGTGAAAATGGTTGAGCTCTTCTCGACGGAAATCGGTGTTGAAAATTTTTGTTCATTGGTATTATTTTAGCTGAGGTTAAAAAAACTGTTTACTGAGAAAACATTTTTACAGAATAAAGAATGGTAAAGCTCTTTATTTTATTTTTTTTTATTTTTTTGCATTTGCCGTCGCGCGTTTCTATTTGAGATTGAAAACATCTTTACACATTCTCCTAATTATGTTTGTGACACAGCAGGCGGTAATATGAACAAATAAATCGCATCTTACCGACTTCAGTGTGTTTCTTTGGCTGTCAAGAACTATCCTTTGAAATTTCCTTTTGTAGCTTTTTTCCCGCCGTGTTTTTGCGGTGCTGAAAGACAATCAAGTCGATTCCGATAAGTTTTGGTTTTTATTTTTTCGATGCACGAATATCGATTTTCTGTGGGAGCAAACGACCTGATCACGTTCCTTCACAAAAGAGTTAGTTTTTTTCCCTCTTTTTTCCCTCCTTCCTTTTTATTTTCCATTGACAGAACCTACCAGGAGCCACCTCGGCACAGTTGATGCCTGGTGACTCCCCTTTGATGATGCGACGATTCTCCTATCGACTATGATTCCGACGAGCAACGAGACTTGTTTTTGTTTTACATTCTCGCGTTTGTTACAGAGCATGATTTCGACAAAACAAAACATGCAGCAATTGGAGCGACAGTGTTCTTAGTAACCATCACTATAAAAGAGAATATATAAAGGATGATTCAAAGCTACTTTCCCGATAATAAAAAAAAATATGTAAGCTAACAAACGTAACAAGAAAAAGTTCTTTACCTGCAAAGAAATATTTGAAAAGGTTAAACCTCTTTCGGTTTTTATTTCACTTTAATGCAACAGTCAGGCAGGCATAACGAAGAAAATTTCTCCGTCATTTTTGTCCACGCAAGGAATCGAATCCGGGTCCCCTTACTTCGGAATAAGTCGCTCTCTCAACTGAGCTGCGCAGAGGTATGCTCTCCCTGCTATCTGCCTTAATCTCTTGTGCGTCCTGCATCGCAGGGAGTCACATCTCCCCCCCCTTCCGAAAGAGGGCCGGGACCATGTGTCACTGTAGGCAGTCATCCACTGAAGAAATCCCAGTCAATTTGGCGTGTGGAGCGTAACGTCACGCACATTTATTTTTCGAAGCGCTGAAGAAGGGATTCTCTTATTTTTCCTGTCTCGCGGTGTGGAAAGAACATCACACCATTGCGAGAACTTTAACGGCCAGGAACATTCTTGAAGTTCGGGCGCCAATATAAATGGCAGGTATAACGAAGAAAATTTCTCCGGCATTTTTGTCCACGCCGGGAATCGAATCCGGGTCCCCTTACTTCGGAATAAGTCGCTCTCTCAATTGAGCTACGCGGAGGTATGCTCTCCCTGCTATCTGCCTTTATCTCATGTGTGTCCTGCGTGGCAGGGACGTAAGACGTGCGAGACTTATTGGTAAGCAGATTCAGATAAACTCGGTAATACGATACGCTGCGCATGTAAGTTTTCACAACTTCTATGTTTAATTCATGCAAATAAGAAGAACGATACTTTCGGACGGATGTCGAAATAGACAACTCTACACATTCCGACCACTGGATTCGAAACTTTTATTTAAAACCGGATTGGACTTCATTTAGCCAGTGGTGCACTTTAACGGCCAGGTCATTCTTTTTTTTCCGTGACTCACTATAAACGTAGAAAAAGCGATGGCTGCTGTTTGTTAATATTCAAATAATCCTTGCAGGCTTCCCAACCTCCCAGCAATTCAAGAAGCCCGTTCCTTGCCAACAGAACGTGCTCCACACCATGACACCATCTCAAGAACCTTCCGTTGCGTTTACAAGGCAAGCTGGGACCATTGTTTCATGGAGCTCCAGCCATTCTCTCTGCCTACCGTCGCTACAAAACATGGTGTACTGCGATTCGTCGGACTACATGACTCTTTTCCAGTCTTCCAGTGTCCAGTCACCAATGTGGGCGAACTTTCTGGTTCTTCGCAGAAATCACTTGTTTCCATACAAGCATGCTACTTCTAATACCTACCTTCTTCAATTCGCTACATATAGCACGTGGGGTATGGCATCGGGAACAGCTTTCACCTAATGCTTCGATCAATTGCGACAGGAAGTCCTGTTGATCCATACAAGCCTTCTCAAGCGACGGTGATCTCGGTCATGTCATATTGTCGCTGCGCTACAGTTACACCTCTTAGAGAACCAATGTGGGTTAGTTTTCAGTGATAAAAGACCCGGGATATCTCACCTTTGGAGTATCAGCTCGGCTGTTTTCAAAATCGTCGCTCTAGTCAGACGGATCCCCGTAATTAACCATTGACCATAAACTCTAGAATATTTTCCGTTTTTCTCATTGTGTTCAACACTTCTGAGGATTACTGATGAGCAGAAGTCTTACATAGTTTGCTAGACCACGTGATGATGCACATGACCACGTATTTTGCATAAGTGATGTTTAAGAACATTTCCCCTAAGGTTTTCTTATTCAGTGGCCGGTGTGTGTAGGTATCTGTTTTACGCGTGTTACTTTGGTATACGAGTGCATATTGAGAAGCTTTAGCATCTTGCTGTATAACCGAAATCATTTGAGTAAGTAATGCGAAGAATTTAGAATAAGGATAAACGTTGAGAAGTCTAAATCTGTTGTTTTAGTGGAACTCTAAAGAATATTTAATTGTGTAGTCCAGTAGAAGGTGCGTGAAAAAGTAACTGGTAATAACTATCTGGAAAGAGGTCTGCATTGGCCCGTGTCAGGCTTTTATTTAGGTTAGAGAACAAAGCAACGGGCCGGCCCGAGCTATTTTCCATGCGCTTACGACCTTGCCACGAGTGGCCGGGCCAAGTCGACCCATCCTTTTAATCGCAGTGGTAAAGAAAGAAGTCATGTCTTCCCGATTTCCTGGTCAGTTTTAACTACTTTGCTGGCTTTACTTACTTTCGTGACATAGGCCAGGACGTAATCACACAGGCGAGGAGAGGCACTCGCATTGTTTTTACCATCTGCAGGTATTAAGATGGTAAAATCACTTCGGGGCTTTTTGACAACAAAAGATTCGACCCAGAGGGAGTTCGTGTGTTGTATGGAATGGGGGACTGAGGGTGTGTGCATTTGGGTGGAGTGTGTGTGCGTGTGTGTGTGTGTGTGTGTGTGTGACACCAACTGTTTCTCCTATCCCTAATCCGCATAGGGACTGAATTTTGTAGTTTTACCGCTTGCTAGTTCAGAGAAAGGGAGATTTCGAACGCGCTTAGTCTTCTTTTCTTATCTATCTAATTTAAGGGTTATATTTTTCGATAACTGTCAAAGTTTAGTTAATATTTTTAGGCTTACATTCAACTAAATATTTTCAATATTATCTCATTTCAATATTCAATTTTCACAATTTAATAAAATACAATAGAAAAATTAAATAATACCAAATGACACATCAAATGCCGGGCCGGGAAGGGCTGGACCGGGCCTAAATAAGAACTGCAATAGACAAATAATAACTACAGTGTTCTAATTTAGGCCCAGTCCACACTAGACCGGGCTGGACCGGCCCTCAGTAAGAACTAAAATAGGCGAATAATAACTAAAATGTTCTTATTTAGGCCCGGTCCACACCAGACCGGGCTGGACCGGGCCTAAAAAAGAACTGCAATAGACAGGTCCAGGCTATGCCGGGCCTAAATAAGAACTGCAATAGACAGGTCCAGTCCAGGCCGGGCCGGGCCGGACCGGGCCTAAATAATAACTACAATGTTCTTATTTAGGCCCGGTCAACACCAATCAGGGCTGGACCGGGCCTAAAAAACAACTGCGATAGACAGGTCCGGGCCAGGCCGGGCCGGACAGGGCCGGGCTCGCCAAATAAGGCCCGTGCAGACCTCTGTATCTGGGTGTAAATAACGAAGTGGAAAGAGTTAATAAGGAATTGGACAATGCCAAAGGCAAAGTAGGGAAGGTCTCCTTCGGTTATGTGGAACTATATTCTCTCAGGAGCTTGGCCAGTAGAAAAATATTGGCTGCTTACAATGCGATATATAAACTATCCTCTTCTATGACAGTGAGAGTTGAGTGTAAATTAAGATATTTCATTGGGTGATTAGATGTGGCGGAACAGGAAGTGGTAACATGAATTTCGAAATAAAGTAAATGGATACACTGTCGTGACAGATTTGAAGAAACGCAAATATGAGACCTGAGTTGATTATTTCTTCCATAAAAAAAGAAAGTTAATGAAAAATATTTCGGAGATTTGGGTATTTGTTCTCTTGAAGTCGCACCTAATAAAAAAGTACCTAAAAGGTTTAGGCATTTTTTTGTAAAACACAGAGTTAAAGAAAAAATTTGATGGCTTGGGGATTTCTCCTGTCGAAGACAAAGTTAAAAGGGAATTTGAAACACTTCGTTGTCCAGCCTGAAGCTCGGATTTAAACCCCACCACTGAACATCTTTGGCATACCGTTGACCTGAATGCTTCAGGCACGTATCTCATCAACTACGAACCTGAACGAATTATGGACAGCTTTGAAGGTGGCATGGTGGCGAAACCCGCAGGATATTTTTTTGTAAATTCGTAGAGTCCATGTCTCGTCGTGCGTTGGGCCACATCTTGACCTAATGATGGCTCTGGCCACCCTCATTAGGACAGGATGTACCCAACGCGTTACTAGACTGGCATCTCTAATTCAATGGCACTTCAGTGTATATAGAGATAACAAGAAAATACTGTATTTAGTGACAGCTTTCCCATCCGTCAATGGCACGGGTTACCAGTTAGTATTCAATATACACTATATTATCAAAATTCGGACACTACCAAATGCTTGCATAAGTGCAAAGAACGGATTCGCAGGACAGTGTGCTGTCAGTGAGGAGGTACGTATACGAAGCTTAGATGTTCTGTCTTGTTATCAATAACTTTACAGCGTATATGCCGTGTGGACGTGAACTTTCCGAGTTCCAGCGTTGGCTGGTTACATGATGTCATTTGAGTAGCGTTTCCATACGGAGCAATGCAGCTAAACTGAACGTACCGAACTCGATTCTAAGTAATGTCACGAAGAGAAGAAAGCAGGTCGCTGCAACTTCAACAAAAAAAACCTTCAGAAAAGCCGCACAATCTGACGAAACGTGACAGAACCATGATAAGAAATGTTAAAAAAATTCCGCTCTTCCTCTGCCGTTTTCATTGCTGCTGAAGTAGGAAATGCTTGTAATGGCTCTGTTAGTACCGTATACACTATATTGACAAAATCACCGGACACCCCTTTAAAAGCAAATGAACGGATCCCCTGCGTTGTTAAGATGCACGGCACAACTGCAAACGGTATAAAAACAGGCCTGCAGCTGACCGCGATCATATCGCACTGTGAGGTTGAGTGAAAATGTCGCAGCTGGAGAGAACTGATTTTGAGAAAGGAAAAACTGTTGGGTGTTATACTAGTGGGTTGTGCATAAGAGAAACCAAGAGGCGTTTATACATACCCAAGTCAACTGTTTTAGATGTACTGAATACGTGGAAGACACATGGTGTGCCTGAAGCAGCAAAACGTACCGGCAGACCGAAGAAAATCGGTGACAGAGGACGTCGAAGTCTCGAGAAAGTCGTTACAGCTAATCGACGGAGTACTGCACAAGACCACAGTGTACAGCTGAGTAAAAATGCTGGAACCTTGGTATGTACACGCACCATTCGCATGAGAACTTCATTCCGTGGGTTACCGTGGTCGTGAGGCTGCTCATAAGCCTTTCATCTCTACTCCGAATGCTAGTCGTCGTTTAGCGTGGTGTAAAGAACATTTATCGTGGACCGTAGATCAATGAGAACGGGTCGTATGCACTGATGAATCCAGATACACGATGCATCAAACTTGATGGCCGTGTATGGGTATGGCGGCAGCCAGGGGAACGTTATTTACCACAGTGTACTGTTCTTACGGTCAAGTTTGGAGCCGGCATTGCACTCGTGTGGGGGTGCTTTTTATGGAATGGTCCCGGCCCATTGGTTATCGTGGACAAACCTGTTAACCAGCACGTCTACCTTGATATTCTGGACAATCATGCCCTACCAACTCTGTGGCAATACTATGGAACCGAACCTTGTTGGTACAAGAAGGATAATGCACCGAGCCATAAAGTAAGGACAGTTGCGGCGTGGTTTGACGATAATTCCGTATCGTGTGTGGATTAGCTAGCATAGAGCACTGATCTTAATCCCATAGAGCACCCATGGGATGAATTAAAGCGCCGCATAAGAAGTTTGGAACCAAGGCCTACTACAAAGCAACAGTTAGCGGCAGCATTATGTACTGAATGGAAGCGAATACCTATCGCTGTGTTCCAAAACCTTGTCGAAAGCATGTCTCGAAGGGTCAGTGCATGCATTAAGGCCAAAAGTGAACGGACACCATACTAATGTATGGCAATAAATGCTATGTTGTGTTTCTCTTCTAAGTGTCCGGGGACTTTTGTCAATATAGTGTATATCCGCAGAACGTTGTATAGTGTGGGCTATTATGGCAGAGCAGAGGCATACAAACCACACATTACTAGCGTGAATACGAAGCACCGTTTGGGGTGCTGTGTATTCCGTCGTTTCTGGACTGCGGGAGACTGGAAAGCTGTTCTTTGAAGTGACGAGTCACGCTTTTTACTCGTCCAATCTGATGGGAGTGTCAGGATTTGGCGACAGCCGGCGAACGATTTTCGTCGGACTGTGTTCTTCCAACAGTTAAGTTCGGCGAAGGCACCATCATGATATAGAGTTGATTTTCTTGGATGGGACTAGGCCCGTTGGCTATTGTACCACTCACCATGAATTCTGAAGTGTACCTCGACGTTCTGGATAATTCTGTCCTACCAACAATGTTGCAGTATTATGGAAATGACCGTTGTCTCTTCCAACACGGTCGAGCCGCACTGCACGGCGTGTGCATGACCACTTTCTTGAAAATGAGAGGAAATTGTTAGACTGGCATGCCCAGAATCCTGATCTTAATCCCATAGAACACCTCTGGGATGAACTGGAGCGACCGATACGAAATCCACCACAACGACCGCCTTTCATCTCCACTCTGACAGCAGCTTTGCAGAACGAATGCAGAGCCATTCCTGTTGAAACCTACCGAAAACTGGTCGATAATATGCCTGGACGTGTTGCAACTGTGATACATGCAAAAGGCAGACTGACTAACTAAACTACTACTGACGATAATAAAGGCATTTGTCACAGAACATTGTGGTGTCCTAATACTTTGTGACGTATATTCTAATTTAACTTTCATTTTTATTTCCTTTTCCTATGTAAATTTGAGTTTGTTCTCTTTTACACTTTTCAAACTTAAACGTGATATCTTCTCTTTAACATGAATGAGGTTGGAAACACTCTTGAGATAAGAGAGAGAGACGTATGACTGTGATAAGAACGTTATATAAAAAGGATAATACAACAGCTTCTTAGTGTGTGTGTGTGGAGATGTTCGATCGTTGATTAGCTAGCTTATACCATAGATAATTAAGGTATTTTTATGTGAAGTGTATAGCTCGCAGTGCTATATTGTGGCTTTCATCAATCGTTGCCGGACCAATAAAAAGTTATCGTAAGTTTTGCTTCTGTATATACACTGGTGCCAGAAAAACTGGTACAGACGAGCTTATGCAAAATACATAGCAACGTCACCTATGCGCGTACTCGGTTGCGTCAGCCAATGCATATATAAAGCGATAGGCATCCTTCCCAGCCGTCAGAGCTGTTTTCGGCATGAGAATGACAAGTAATAACGATTTAAGCGATTTTTAACGCGGTGTCATAGTTGGCGCTCGTGAGATGGGCCATAGTATTTCGGAGGTAGAAACAAAGTTCGAATTTTCACGGACGACCATTGCAAGGGTGTACCGTGACTACAAGAATTCCGGCAAATCCTCCAACCTACGATACCAGTGTGGCCGTAAGAAAAAACTGGGTGAACGTGACCATCGTCGGCTGTCACGAATTGTTTTACGCGATAGGCGTGCAACACTCTCTCAGGTATCATCGGAATCCAATGCTGCAGCCTCAACAAGCATCAGCGTCCGGACTGTGCAACGTACCGTGCACGATATGGGCTTTGGGAGCCGACGCCCAACTCGAGTCCCCTTGATGGGTGCACGACACAGAGCTATGCGCCTCGCTTGGGCACGGCAACACCGCCACTGGACACTTGATGACTGGAAACAAGTAGCCTGGTCTGACGAGTCGCGTTTCCAACTGTATCGGACAGATGGAAGGATTTACGTGTGGCGCAAACTCTAAGAAGCCATGGATCCCGACTGTCAACAGGGAACTGTACCGGCTGGTGTTGGGTCCGTAATGGTATGGGGTGTGTTTAGCTGGACTTCACTGGGACCCCTGGTACGTCTACGAACGTCTGTAACCGGCCAACGCTATGTGCGCATCCTTTCTGACGAGGTACACCCGTTCATGTCCTGCATTCATGCTGATGGGTTCGGCCTGTTCCAACAGGACAATGCCCCTCCACACAAGTGTCGGGACGCCACATTATGGTTACAGGGGGATTCATCTGAGTTTGTGGTGTTGCCATCCTACACAAATCCCCAGATCTGAACGTGATAGAACACATTTGGGATGCCATGCAACGCGCTATCGAACACAGGAATCCGAGACCTCGGAATACACCCGAATTGTGGAACGCTCTGCAGGAAGTATGGTGTGCATTGCCTACAGCTTATTTCCAGAAGCTAGTGGAGTCCATGCCCCGTCGTATTTCTGCAGTCTTGCGCGCCCGTGAGGAACCTACCAAGTATTAGGCTGGTGTACCAGTTTTTATGGCACTTGAGTGTATTTCGTCTGGCCGTAAAGACTTAATTTATGCTATCCGGTGCAACTACTGCATCGTATTCTCATGTAATTCAACGTTTCCTTAGTCATGCTTTTTTGACATAGCGTAACACCAATTTTGCACACGAAAAAGAATTACGTTATAACTTTTTATATGATATAGTGTAGACATCATTTCTTAAGTGTTGTGACGTATACTACAGAGGTTAAGCACGTGTCAAGACGACAAATCTGATGCGATATATTCCGTCCGTGTAGCTTAGCTGGGAGAGCAACTTACTCCGGAGTGAGGGGCGCGGTTTCGATCTCGTCACGCACAAATTTGTGTTTTCACATTGGCGCCCGTATGTAAAAATGGAGGTACAGGCCTTTTGGATTCTTCGAAAAATACGTGACGTTTGTTCCACACATCATCCAGAATTAATAAGAATTCGTTCTTCGCTTAAAAAAAGAAAAAAAAATGAGAGGGAGATGATGTGACGTACTACTGAGGTAAAGCATGTGTGAAGACGATAAATCTGCAGTGATATATTCCGTCCGTGTAGCTTAGTTGGGAGAGCAACTTACTCCGGAGTGAAGGGGCGCGAATTCTATCTCGTCGTGGACAAATTTGTATTTTCACAGTGTGTAACAATGCAGGGCCGTCATTAAGGGGGTGCGGTGCGTGCGACGTTACAGGGCTTCGCGCTGGTGGATAAATCAGATAAAATAAAACAAAAGAGAGGAAGAATAAAAAATATAACATTAAGTACACAGACAAAAAAAATCCGACATTTTAAAATATATGAATTACCATCCCAGTTCTCTGAGAGTTCGCATAAACATTACAGTGATGTCATACATACGCTCAGGACTTTTTATATGACTGTTAAGAGGTCCTGTGACACTAGATGGGAAAGCCATGTATAAAGTGTTAACCCCGCTAGATACCAAGCAAAAGAAGTAAGGGACGCACTTCTTGAAGTTGCGGACACAGTAAATGATCCTAAAATCAAATGTGAAGCTCGCTCATTGGCAGTACATGAACTTAAGAGTTATGAAATCTCATTGGGTATTGTTATATGGTACGACATACTCTTTTCTGTAAACAGTGCGAGCAAACCAGTTCAATCAGAGAGCATGCAGCTTGACATGGCAGTAAATATGCTTCAGGGGGTTATTAAATGTTTGAACTAATTTCGAAATTCAGCAATTCTGGCCGCTCTTGAAAATTGTGAACAGTTAGGTTTTGAACCAAAATTTTCTGAGCATAGAGTGACTTAAAAAAGAAGAATCTTTGATCACGAAGTAGACGATAAGCACTTGAGAAATACAAAATCTGCAGAGGAAGTCTTCAAAATAGAGTACTTTTATCGCATCATAGACACTGCTTTACTGTCCCTAAAATCTCGTTTTGAGCAATATAAGGAGTTCAATGACAAGTTTGGATTTTTGTATTCTCTACCGAAAATGAAACAAATGAATGACGACGATCTAATGAAATACTGCAAAAACCTGGATTTGCTCCTTCGTTCAGGAAATTCCCCCGATATATGCGGAGAGGAGCTATTCACAGAATTGAAAATACTATACTGTGCAAATTAATTGGGACGAAGTAAAAAATAACTCTTTTTTCCAAAACTATGCCTTTACATCATTCTATGCCTTCATATACACTGATAAATACCTGTATGAAGTATGTCCTCCTTTAGGAGAAATGACCTCTTGAAATCGTTTTGGCATTGACTCCACTAATTGAGAGCACATATTTTTGACTTCATAATCGTGGAACCACACTTTTATAGCATTCGTTATCATGCGTTCTTTGGTTGACCAGTCCATTTTACCTAAACGCCTCTTCAAAATATTCCACAAGTTTTCTATGTGATTTAAGTCTGGTGAATTTCCAGGCCAATCAAGCAAATGAATTTGATTTTCCAGCATGAAATTCTTGACCAATTTTGAATTGTTACATGGGGCCAAGTCATGTTGAAATGTCCCGTCAAAAGTTTCCAATGGAACAATCCTGCGTTGTAATATTTCTGCGTACTTGGCTTAATTCATCATACCTTGAACATGAACTAAGCATCCAGTTCCATTTGATGTGAAAAAACCCCAACACATCTGTTTCAGGGGGTGTTTTAGTTTGTTTGACATGCTCAGGTCTTAAGGGTTCTTCACAGTTGCTTCGTCTAACGACATGTGCTTGGTAACCATGCACAAATAAATGAGTTTCATCACTGAAAATTACCTTTTTCCAGTCGTCAGCAGTCCATGATTTATATTTTTTGGCCCATGTTAAACGTTTTATCTTCATTTTCGCATTTAAATATTTTTTCGTTGGTCTTCTTGCCTTCCGGCCATCTTCCAGAAGCCTACTGCGCACAGGTAAATCACTAACATCACAACTACTAGCCAATAAATCTCTTTGATGGTCGGTGCTTTTTTTTTTTTTTTTGGATTCATTTTACTATTTCTGATTAGATATTTATCGGTTCGTGGAGTTGTTTTTCGTTTTCTTCCACATTTACCTCTCCTTTTTGGAGACGATGATCCAGATGTATTGTATCGCGTAAGCAGTCTTGATACACTTGATTTGCCTACACCAACTGTAGAAGCGATATCTCTCACTGTCAGAGAAGTGTGATCCTTCAGAGCAATTATTTTTGCACGCTTCCTTGGGGAAATATCCATTTTTCAATGCACGAAAGCAACACGTACTCACAGAGAGCAAAAACTAACATCCACCTGTCACACACGAAAGCTCCCAACTGAAGCTGAAGTGCCTATTTAATGTTTAAAACCGGTCAAACCACATTCTTACTATCAAGTTCTAACAGTTACACCACCTCACAGCTGATAAAACCGGTTTACGTGGGTTTCCGACATCAACTGGCGATCAAACTACAATTCTGAGAATAAAATAGCTTGTCCCAATTAATTTGCACGGTATAGTAGTCAGAGAACTAGCTCCGGACGACGCCAATACTACTATCCAAGTATTGCAATTTTTAAACGGAATGCAAAATCCCTTCCCTAACGTAGCTATCGCGTACAGAATCATGTTAACTGCGCCGATTACAGTGGCGAGTGCGGAAAGAAGTTTCTCTCGCTTGAAATTAATCAAATCGTATCTAAGGACAAGCAAGTCTCAAGAAAGGTTAACTGCACTCGCTACATTGTCAACAGAATGCGATGTGGCATCAAAACTAAATTACGATGATATTATTGAAGATTTTGCTGGACAAAAGGCAAGAAAGGTCTCCTTTGCGTGCCAGGTAAACGTGAAGTTTTCCTTTTACATACCAGTATGTTCATGAAGAAGACCTAACATCGGAAGAAGTGGATATTTCTGAAGTTAACAGAAAAGTAACCAAAGCTCTTATGGAAACAGCAACAAAATTAGCTGGGTCTAAGAACAAGTTGCATGTGAACAAATTATCAGGAAAAACCAAAATGTTGATGCAAAAAAGAACAGTGATGAGGACAACTAAAGAAGATGTGACTTCCAAAGTGGAATATATAGAGCTATGCAAGACAGTACGAAAAAGTATTACTGAAGATGTAAGGAAATTCAACTGTGAGCTAGTGAAAAAAGCAATTGAAAACAACCAAAGCCTAAAGATAGCAAAGGGACATCTCAGTAAGGGAAGAAAACTGATTATGGCACTGAGAAAAGAAGATGGTTCTGTAAGAAGAAATAGAGGCGAAATTTTGACAAGAGTGAAAAATTTCTTCTCCAAATTATATGAAAGGGATTATACATGCACTCCAGACATCATGAAAGGTGCCAGTACCAGAGTTCTTCCAGTCCTCCCAGCCGAAGTTGCACATGCAATCAAGAACATGAAGCGGGGAAAATCTCCAGGAGAAGATGGAATTACTGTAGACATCATACAAGAAGCAAGTGGAGAAATCGAAACAGTACTCGCCCAAATTTTCACTCGATGCCTTAATGAAGGGAAGATTCATGAGGATTGGAACAACGCTACAATGATCCTGCTACATAAAAAAGGTGACATTGAGGATCTCAGGAACTACAGACCTATCAGCCTCCTCTCAGTGGTTTATAAAATCTTCACTAAAGTTCTTTCACACCGCTTGAAAGTAACACTGGACATGGCTCAACCGAGAGAACAAACTGGATTCAGGAGTGGCTGCAACACAATAGATCATATCCACGCACTGAGAGAACTAATTGAAAGAGAGAGGGAATACGAACTTCCATTGTGCATGGCTTTTATCGATTATGAAAAAGCCTTTGATTCGGTGAAACCATCAGCAGTTACAAAGGCTCTGAAATCCTGCGGTGTTAAAGATGCATACATTAATATTATTAATAACATCTATGAAAATGCAAGTGTAAAGATTCGGCTGTTTGAAAATACAACACACATAAAAAATTGGAAAGGGAGTGAGACAAGGTGACACCATTTCTCCGAAGCTCTTTAACGCCACATTGAAAAATGTCTTTCCATCACTGAACTGGGAAAACAAAGGGATAAAGATTAATGGAGATTATCTAACCCACCTTCGTTTTGCTGATGACGTAGTCATTTTTGCAACTACCCCACCAGAGGTGCAGAGTATGATCCAGGAACTTGCTGACAAGAGTAAAGAAGTGGGATTAAAAATGAACTTTCAGAAGACAAAAGTGATGTTCAATGCTTTTACAAGAAATGAAGATTTATCGATTGATGGAGAAAAACTGGAGATAACAGACACGTACGTTTATCTTGGACAGCAGGTATCAAATGAGGGTCACATTGATGAAGAAATTAATCGGCGTACAAAACTTGGCTGGAGAGCTTTTGGAAGAAACAGCATAATTATCAAGAACAATATGCCATTATGTCTTAAAAGAAAAGTGTTTGATCAATGCATCCTTCCAGTGCTTACGTATGGTGCAAAGACGTGGACCTTAACTAAAAGAGACATACAAAGGCGGCAGACAACTCAAAGCAGCATGGAGAGGTGCATGCTTGGTATAAATAGGAGAGATAAGAAGAGGAACTCGTGGATCCGAAAAATGACGAGAGTGGAAGACATCATGATCAGAGTTAAATCCCTGAAATGGCAATGGGCTGGACATACTGCCAGAAGGACAGACCATCGGTGGACTGCCGAAATTTTAGATTGGATTCCAATGGACAGGAAAAGACCCAGAAGACCACATGGGAGATGGGTGGATGAAATTCGAAAATATGCGGGAGTGACATGGAGGAGACCTGCACAAGACAGACCATTGTGGAGGAAACTTGATGAGACCTTCGTCCAGCAGTGGATTGATAATGGTTGACAATGATGATGATGATGATGATATTCATGAAATACGATGACTGTTTCTCTAACTTTAAAGGACATTTTTTTAATGTGTTACAATTCACTAGCAAATTGATGTACCTATTTAAAACATTTTTCTTTTTGTTCCGCATAGGTTTCATTTTTGAACTACACAGCTATAGTAAAACATTTAAAAAATTCATAATGCGTAGGCATAGTATTATTAACATTTAACTTCTTTTTTAGCACGTC
Organism: Macrothele yani; assembly: GCA_039090855.1. Classification (NCBI taxonomy): domain Eukaryota; kingdom Metazoa; phylum Arthropoda; class Arachnida; order Araneae; family Macrothelidae; genus Macrothele; species Macrothele yani. The sequence goes on along the minus strand of CM076998.1, from coordinate 22,928,090 downwards.
TTTTGTAAAAAAAGATGGTGCTTCTGTTATCGGTTTCTCCGTCCGTCCGTCAGTCCGTCTGTACCCACGATATCTCTGCAACTATTAATCCGATTTGAAAAATTCTTTTTGCATTCGGAAGCTTGAAATATGCAAATGATGTTCCTCTATTTCGTTTTTTTTTACGATGTACAATTCCGCCGGTAGAGGGCGTAAATGCAGATGATGTCGAATTCAAAAATACGTTTTATTCCACATAAATGCTTCTAAACACCCGATTGAAAAAAAAAAAAATTCTTTCGATTGCATTTATGTCGAAGAGTATTTTACATATACTTACTTTTTCAAACTACGCATAGATTTTCCGCTAGGGGCGTAAAAGTAAATTACATTTTTCCCGATAAATCTTTTTCTAAAATTTCGATTTGAAAAATTTTTTCTTCGGCGGATACACCTTCTGATGGAAATTCTTTTGCACATAATTTCAAATTTTTGGTGAAGAATACTTTGGCCACCAGGGTGCGTAAGCGTTAATTTTTGCTTCTGATGTATTTGACATAAAATCTGAGCTTCTAAAATATCGATTGAAAAACTTCTTTCGTGGACTGATGCCACTCACATCGATAAACCTTTTTGGAATATCTTCTTCTTGAAATTTGAACAGTTTGTCCGCAGGGGGCGTAGATGTACATCTTATTTTTGTCAATATCTCTACTTCTAAAAGTCCGATTTGAAAAATTCCTTCTTTGTTTGGATAGTGTTTTCCGTGTGACATGTTTTTCATATAATTTCAAAATTTTCAAGCAATTCATAGACTTTCCGCTAGAGGGCGTAGCGGTAAATTGCGTTTCCCCCTATATCTCTGCTTCTAAATCTCCGATTTGAAAAATTCTTTCTGCACCGGATACACCTTCTGATGAGAAATCGTTTGCACATAATTTATAATTTTTGTAAGAAAACAGTTTGGCCACCAGGGAGAGTAAATCTTAATTTCCGCTTCTGTTGTATTTGCAACAAAATATGAGCTTCCAAATTCTCGATTGAAAAAAACGTCTTTTGTTGACCGATACTAGTCATGTCGACAAACCTTTTAGAAACATATTCTTCTTAAAATAGTGCATGGTTTCTACGCCAGGGGGCATAGATGTATATCTTATTTTTGTGAATATCTCTACTTGTATGTGTCCGATTTGAAAAATTCCTTCTTTGTTGGATAGTGTTTCTAGTGTCACATGTGGTTCATATAATTTCAAAATTTTCAAGTAATGAATAGACTTTCCGCTAGGGGGCGTAAATGTAAATTGTGTTTCCCCCTATATCTCTGCTTCTAAACCTCCGATTTGAAAAATTCTTTCTGCACGGCATACAGCTCCTGATGAGAAATCGTTTGCACATAATTTCTAATTTTTGTAAGAAATAGTTTGGCCACCAGGTGGCGTAAGTCATAATTTTCGCTTCTGTTGTATTTGCAGCAAAATATGAGCTTCTAAAATCTCGATTGAAAAAAAAGTCATTTGTTGACCGATACTACTCATGTCGACAAACCTTTTAGGAAAATTTTCTTCTTGAAAAAATACATGGTTTCTACGCCAGGGGGAGTAGATATATATCTTATTTTTGTCAATATCTCTACTTCTAAGAGTACGATTTGAAAAATTACTTCTTTGTTGGACAGTGTTTCCGATGCGAAATGTTTTTCCTATAAATTCAAAATTTTCAAGTATATCATAGACTTTCTGCTAGGGGGCACAAAGGTAAATTGCATTTTCTGCATTATTTCTGCTCCTAAAGCTCTGATTTGAAAAATTCTTCCTGTATCGCATACAAGACCTGATTGAAAATATTTTCCCCATAATTTCTACTGTTTGGTAAAGAATGGTTTAGCCACCAGGGGTCATAAGTGTTAATTTCTGCTTCTGAAGTATTTGTTGCAAAATCTGGGCTCCTGAAAACTCGACTAATTTTTTTTCTTGGACCGATACCGCTTATATGGATAAACCTTTTGAGAATACTTTCTTCCTAAAATATTGCATGAGTTTCCCACCAGGGGACGTAAAGTCACATCTTATTTTTGTCGATATCTCTGTTTCTAAGAGTTCGTAAGCTCACGATTCCGTTTACAGCAATATCTGAGGGATTAAAAACCCGATTAAAAGTCTTCTTTCTTTCGTCAGATCTATTGTTTTCCATACCGGTTCCATTAACTTTGAATAGCTTTGATAAATTTAATTTGCGTCAGAACGGATTCAAAAGACGTGCTTATTAGACCCGAAAATTCGGTGTCATTTTTCTTGTTTATTTTGCAAAGGAGAACGACGGTTGAGCTTAATAATAATAGCAGTTAGAGTTACAAGTTTAAGAAAAATCACAGTTCCTTCTATAACAAATAAATCAGTGAAAAGCTTATCATCACCTTATCAGAAGATTAAAATATTTTGTTGCGTACGTGCGCAAAATACGGTTAGCCAGGTTGATTTAGCAAACATTATTAGTTAGCAAGAGGGCCTCGCAGGGAGAGTTCGCACAGGGCCTCGCGTAAGCTTGCGGTAGCACTGTAACAATGCACAATGTATTTCCACATCATCATCAGCATCATTGTCAACCATTATCAATCCACAACGGTCTGTCTTGTGGCAGTCTCCTCCATGTCACTCCTGCATACTTTCGAATTTCATCCACCCATCTCCCATGTGGTCTTCTTCTGGGTCTTTTCCTGTCCCTTGGAATCCAATCTAAAATTTCGACTGTCCATCGATGGTCTGTTCTTCTGGCAGTATGTCCAGCCCATTGCCGTTACAGGGATTTTACTCTGATCATCATGTCTTCCACTCTTGTCATTTTTCTGATCCACGAGTTCCTCTTCTTATCTCTCCTGGTTATACCAAGCATGCACCTTTTCATGCTACTTTGAGTTGTCTGCCGCCTTTGTATGTCTCTTTTAGTTAAGGTCCACGTCTCTGCACCATACGTAAGCACTGGAAGGATGCATTGATCAAACACTTTTCTTTTTAGACATAATGGCATATTACTCTTGAAAAGTATGCTGTTTCTTCCAAAAGCTCTCCAGGCAAGTTTTACACGCCGATTAATTTCTTCATCAATGTGACCCTCACTTGATATCTGCTGTCCAATATAAACGTACGCATCTGTTATCTCCAGCTTTTCTCCATCAATCGATAAATCTTCATTTCTTGTAAAAGCATTGTACATCACTTTTGTCTTCTGAAAGTTCATTTTTATTATCACTTCTTTGCTCTTGTCAGCAAGTTCCTGGATCATACTCTGCAGCTCTGATGGGGTAGTTGCAAAAATGACTACATCATCAGCAAAACGAAACTGAGTTAGGTAATCTCCATTAATCTTCTTCCCTTTGTTTTTCCAGTTCAGTGATGGAAAGACATTTTCCAGTGTTCCAATGTGTCATTACAGAGCTTGGGAGATATGTGTCACCCACATCCACATATTAGGCATAATATGTAAAAAGCAGATAAAGGATTCATCGTTTATTTGAACATTTGAAGTCCATCAAAAAAAAAGTGTTGGTCAAAAATAATTTAGTTAATCATTGCATCCGCTTAAATATAGCCAAAAGAAATTTTAAATAAGAAAATCGCATTGCTCCACATTACATCCCAAGAGTGTTATTAGAAACTAATATTTCCTATTATGCTACAATTAGACAACAACCCCAATATAAATTAGCTTGAAAGTTATGTATTACATATCATTCAAGTTGCAGAAACAGCACTTTAAAAGCACGATAACACGTATTCGTCGCGCTCGCTTTCACAAAAGGGACAAGTGAAAAATAAAAAATAGAAGAGGGTGGGAAGCAAGTTACGTTACACATCGTATGCTACATCTCCGTTCAAAATATTATCAAACGAAAATCAAGTAGTATATTAGTGTACCGCGTTATTACGAAGTTGATAATTCTGTAATACCACTTTTCTGGTTTTTTGTTTTTTTTTCTAATTAAGTTAAAATGTTTTACAACTTCTTTTTATCTCTTTTCTTCCGGCCGGTAGGTATAGACGCAAAACTGAGTTAATTACGCCTCTCGGGACTCCACGTACATTTCCAATAAGAAGTATAACAGAACTTCATTAAATTTAATTAAATTTTGAAACAGGTAATCTCTTTCCTCGGAGTCTAAAAACGTCATGTCTGATTTTTTTTCCTTGCTTGATATTTCCTGGAAAGGCACTTTACTCAGAACTACTAGCCGTACTTAATTTTAATGATTTCGATTTCTTCTTCCTGTAATTACTCTTATTTTATTTTAATATGTTACTTCGTAATTACACACTTCTCTTTACTCATATTAGTTTCTTGCGATCTTTTCTGTTGCTGAATTTCATATTTTTTTCTTCATTCCCTCGAGAACTAAGGTCATAGGTTTACGTTATGGAGTGATATCCTACCTACTTCCCTAATTACATGCTCATATTTGTTTCGATTATGTTCAAGATACAGATTTGTTTTTGAGCAATTAGAATTTTATTGTTCCCTCGAGTCTCATATCGTGGATTTCAGCCAAATAATTAGACGTTCCTTTGAGTACGAATGGTTAATTAGCAGAAGTTCGTGTAGAAGCTTCGTGTCATATTAGAATGCGTGTATATACTATTAAGGTATTGATTCTCACATCTACTGTTTTGCTGATATCACGCCAGTTTTCCGAAGAGTGACATTGTGACGTACTGCACAGGAGATGAACATGTCAAGACATAAAATACCAGTGATAAGTCATTGCGGGCGTAGCTTCGTTGGGAAAGCATTCGGCTCCGGAGCAGAAGGATGTGTGTGTTCGAGGTCCTCCACCTGCAAATGTGAATTTACACATTCGTGCGCGAACGTAAAGATAAATCTACTGGACGTTAGGTTCTCCGAAATATGTGTAATGTTCCTTCCACACATCGTCGGAAATTAATGAGAATTCCTTCTTAACGTAAAGCTAGTTCTACTGGACGTTCCGTTCTTCGAAATATGTGTGATGTTCCTTCCACACATCGTCGGAAATTAATGAAAATTCCTTATTAACGTAAAAATAGATATACTGGACGTCAGGTTTTCCGATAGATGTGTCATGTTCCTTACACACATCGTCGAAAATTAATGAGAATTCCTTCTTAACATAAAAATAGATAAGCTGGACTTTAGGCTCTCCGAAAAATGTGTAATGTTCCTTCCACACATCTTCGGAAATTGATGAGAATTCCTTCTTATTGTAAAAATAGTTCTACTGGGCGTTAGGTTATCCGAAAAATGTGTTATTTTCCTTCCACACATCGTCGGATATTAATTAGTATTCCTTTTTAAAGTAAAAATAGTTCTGCTGGACGTTAGGTTCTTCGAAATATGTGTGATGTTCCTTCCACACATCGTCGGAAATTAATGAAAATTCCTTATTAACGTAAAAATAGATATACTGGACGTCAGGTTCTTCAAAAAATGTGTGATGTTTCCACACATCTTTGGATATTAATGAATATTCCTTTTTAACGTAAAAATAGCCCTACTTGACGTTAGGTTCTTCGAAAAATGCATGATGTTCCTTCCACACATCGTCTGAAATTAATGAGAATTCCTTCTTATCGTAAAAACAGATCTACTGGACGTTAGGTTTTCCGATAGATGTGTTATGTTCCTCCCACACTTCGTCAAAAATTGATATGAATTCCTTCTTAACGTAAAAATAGATCAACTGGACGTTAGGTTATCCGAAAAATGTGTGATGTTCCTTCCACACATCGTCGGATATTGATTAGTATTCCTTCTTAACGTAAAAATAGTTCTACTGGACGTTAGGTTATCCGAAAAATGTGTGATGCTCCTTTCACACATCGTCGGATATTAATTAGTATTCCTTCTTAACGTAAAAATAGTTCTACTGGACGTTAGGTTATCCGAAAAATGTGTGATGTTCTTTCCACACATCGTCGGATATTAATTAGTATTCCTTTTTAAAGTAAAAATAGTTCTGCTGGACGTTAGGTTCTTCGAAATATGTGTGATGTTCCTTCCACACATTGTCTGAAATAAATGAGAATTCCTTCTTATTGTAGAAATAGTTCTACTGGGCGTTAGGTTCTCCGAAAAATGTGTGATGTTCCTTCCACACATCGTCGAATATTAATTTGTATTCCTTATTAAAGTAAAAATTGTTCTACTGGACGTTAGGTTCTTCGAAATATGTGTGATGCTGCTTCCACACATCGTCGGAAATTAATGAGAATTTCTTCTTAACGTAAAAATAGATGTATTGGACGTTAGGTTCTTCGAAATATATGTGATGTTCCTTTCACACATCGTCGGAAATTGATGAGAATTTCTTAACGTAAAAATAGATCTACTGGACGTTAGGTTCTTCGAAATATGTGTGTTGTTCCTTTCACACATCGTGGGAAATTGATGTGAATTCCTTCTTAACGTAAAAATAGAACTACTAGACGTTAGGTTCTTCGAAATATGTGTTATGTTCCTTCCACACATCGTCGAAAATTGATATGAATTCCTTCTTAACGTAAAAATAGATCAACTGGACGTTAGGTTCCCCGAAAAATGTGTGATGTTCCTTCCACACATCGTCGGAAATTAATGAGTATTCCTTCTTAACGTAAAAATAGTTCGACTGGACGTTAGGTTATCCGAAAAATGTGTGATGTTCCTACCACACCGCGTCGGATATTAATTAGTATTACTTCTTAACGTAAAAATAGTTCTACTGGACGTTAGGTTATCGAAAAATGTGTAATGTTCCTTCCACACATCGTCGGATATTAATTAGTATTCCTTCTTTAAGTAAAAATGGTTCTACTGGACGTTAGGTTATCCGAAAAATGTGTGATGTTCTTTCCACACATCGTCGGATATTAATTAGTATTCCTTTTTAAAGTAAAAATAGTTCTGCTGGACGTTAGGTTCTTCGAAATATGTGTGATGTTCCTTCCACACATTGTCTGAAATAAATGAGAATTCCTTCTTATTGTAGAAATAGTTCTACTGGGCGTTAGGTTCTCCGAAAAATGTGTGATGTTCCTTCCACACATCGTCGAATATTAATTTGTATTCCTTATTAAAGTAAAAATTGTTCTACTGGACGTTAGGTTCTTCGAAATATGTGTGATGCTGCTTCCACACATCGTCGGAAATTAATGAGAATTTCTTCTTAACGTAAAAATAGATGTATTGGACGTTAGGTTCTTCGAAATATATGTGATGTTCCTTTCACACATCGTCGGAAATTGATGAGAATTTCTTAACGTAAAAATAGATCTACTGGACGTTAGGTTCTTCGAAATATGTGTGTTGTTCCTTTCACACATCGTGGGAAATTGATGTGAATTCCTTCTTAACGTAAAAATAGAACTACTAGACGTTAGGTTCTTCGAAATATGTGTTATGTTCCTTCCACACATCGTCGAAAATTGATATGAATTCCTTCTTAACGTAAAAATAGATCAACTGGACGTTAGGTTCCCCGAAAAATGTGTGATGTTCCTTCCACACATCGTCGGAAATTAATGAGTATTCCTTCTTAACGTAAAAATAGTTCGACTGGACGTTAGGTTATCCGAAAAATGTGTGATGTTCCTTCCACACCGCGTCGGATATTAATTAGTATTACTTCTTAACGTAAAAATAGTTCTACTGGACGTTAGGTTATCGAAAAATGTGTAATGTTCCTTCCACACATCGTCGGATATTAATTAGTATTCCTTCTTTAAGTAAAAATGGTTCTACTGGACGTTAGGTTATCCGAAAAATGTGTGATGTTCCTTCCACACATCGTCGGATATTAATTAGTATTCCTTCTTAAAGTAAAAATAGTTCTACTGGACGTTAGGTTCTTCGAAATATGTGTGATGTTCCTTCCACACATCGTCGGAAATTAATGAAAATTCCTTATTAACGTAAAAATAGATATACTGGACGTCAGGTTCTTCAAAAAATGTGCGATGTTTCCACACATCTTTGGATATTAATGAATATTCCTTTTTAACGTAAAAATAGCCCTACTTGACGTTAGGTTCTTCGAAAAATGCGTGATGTTCCTTCCACACATCGTCTGAAATTAATGAGAATTCCTTCTTATCGTAAAAATAGATCTACTGGACGTTAGGTTTTCCGATAGATGTGTTATGTTCCTTTAACACATCGTCAAAAATTGATATGAATTCCTTCTTAACGTAAAAATAGTTCTACTGGACGTTAGGTTATCCGAAAAATGTGTGATGTTCTTTCCACACCGCGTCGGATATTAATTAGTATTCCTTCTTAACGTAAAAATAGTTCTACTGGACGTTAGGTTATCCGAAAAATGTGTGATGTTCTTTCCACACATCGTCGGATATTAATTAGTATTCCTTCTTAACGTAAAAATAGTTCTACTGGACGTTAGGTTATCCGAAAAATGTGTGATGTTCTTTCCACACCGCGTCGGATATTAATTAGTATTCCTTCTTAACGTAAAAATAGTTCTACTGGACGTTAGGTTATCCGAAAAATGTGTGATGTTCTTTCCACACATCGTCGGATATTAATTAGTATTCCTTTTTAAAGTAAAAATAGTTCTGCTGGACGTTAGGTTCTTCGAAATATGTGTGATGTTCCTTCCACACATTGTCTGAAATTAATGAGAATTTCTTCTTAACGTAAAAATAGATGAATTGGACGTCAGGTTCTTCGAAATATGTGTGATGCTCCTTTCACACATCGTCGGAAATTGATGAGAATTCCTTCTTAACGTAAAAATAGATCAACTGGACGTGGACACGTGCGTCACCACGTGATCTAGACAACTATGTAAGACTGCTGCGCGTCAAAAAAGTAATCGTCAGCAAAGTTAAATTAAGAAGGTAATCGTCAGCTGTGGTGATCACAATGAGAGAAACAAATAATCTTTCCCAGTTCGATAAAGGGCTTATTGCGGAAGCCCGTCTAGATGGAGCGACGATTTTTAAAACAGACTGGTTTCCCAAAAAGGGTGTAAAAATAACCCCCATTGCTTGTCTAAGGGGTGTAAGTCTGGTGCGACGACAAACTGCCAGGAACGAGATCTCCGTCATCTGAGAAGTCTTGTACGAAAGAACGGAATTTCGGGGTGCAGCAATTTACCAAAGCATTCAATGGAGGCTGTTCTCCACCTATATCACAGTGACCTATGCGCAGGGAATTAAAGAGTATCGGTATTGGCAGCAGGGCTTCCACTTCCACTTTCAGGGAAATGTCCCGTTTGACGTAGGACTACGTCTAACTCCGCGAATAATATGGGGCGACTTGGGGCCAACAGCCTGTGACAAAAATAGGTCCCAACTGAAATCATTATAGCGTTAAAAATACGTGCCGCACACTAATCGTGTTAGCATACAGCATGGAGTCTAATTCGGACTCCATGCTGCATGGAGTCCAATTCGCGTACTGCGCAGTACATCGTGCGCTCGACGCTCCCCTCGCTCCCTGTGCGCGGGGAGATGACGAAATATTTCTGGTGGGGGTCGCCGCGTTTGAATCAGTCTATCTCGGCAACCGTAAGCGCAACACAACTGTGCATGTTATTGCTTTAAAGCTCTCGACGAGATCTATGCAAATATACCAAGAACATTTCGCATTGGTTTGAACTGAACATTTAAAAAATTGTTTTCTTGTGAACCGCTAAACACTTTTGACAATATCGTGGATTATCTGGACAACCGTGAGTGCAAAACGACTGTGCAAGGCAACATTTTAAAGCTCTTGACGAGATCTATTCAAATATATAAAGAACACATCGCAGTGGTTTAAACTAAGATTAAAAAACAAATTTCGTATGAACGGGCTAACATTTTTGACAATAGCGCGGAATTCGCATAATGAACACAAGCAAAAGTGGAGAAAATCAAAACGAGAGGCTAGAGAAAGTGATGAGGAATGTAAGAAGCCTAAGAAGACAAAACACCATGTTGGGTAATTCGTGAATCGATCTGCTTTGTGTTCTCAATATATCCAGCATTATTTGTAAAAATTATGTAAGCTACTTTTCGTATCATAGACCTGTGTTGGCTATAATAAATTAAATTAAATAAACGCTTTAAAACCATACTCGATTAGCTCATTTCAACTCTCCGATCTGAAAGTCGTAGTCCTATGTTCCGAACTGAGCCTACCTGTATATTTTTAGTAAAATTTCCTCAAAATCTGACCTCCTGAAGGGGGGAAAAAGGGAGATTTTCATTCAAGAGACGTAAAAAGTTGACCTGTAACTGAATTAAAATTCTTCCCGTCAAACTGTGACTGCAATTTTAATGAAGCAGATTTGTGGTGTCTGAAGTCGTATTTTTTTTACTTTCTAAGTTGAATCTTTTTACAGCAAATGTTTTGCCTGAGGGTGAGGACGATAGGAGGTCGAGTGCAAGGTTAGTACTGTGTATTGATCTTGATCGAGTGGTGCTTAAACTTGGTAGGTAATAAATACGGTTTCTGTTAAAATGTTTTTTTTTTCGTGCTTGATGCCGTGATGGAAGTGGGAGGGCAAACTGGTGAGGCAACATCTGCCGTTGGGAAGGGTGGGATAATTTTTTTTTTTTTTTTTTTTTTTTTTTTGAGTGGATGTTTAACGACCACCGTGATCAACTCAATGGGCTATAAGCAGTCGCCCGTCCCTAATTTAGGGTCACTGGTTCCAGGGAAGGGAGAGAGCCAGTGCCGTAAGACAAACACAACATCCATGCCTGACTGGGACTCGAACCCGTACCCCTTACGGACGAATGATCAGAGGCCAGCGCCTTAGACCACTGCGCCACCGGGGCGGCTATAGTGGGAGAATTCAAGGAGCAGCAAAGGAAAGAATAAAAGAGGAGGCATCATGTGGGCCTCACACTCATTACATTTAAAACTGCAATAAGCAAATTACAAGTACACAGCAGCCAGCGTACAGCGTCACTTCCATACCACCCATATGGTTTAACATATAATTGCTGTATTTGGGGGAACCCGGGAATCGGTAATAAATGTTAAGAGAAAACACCGGAAGCCTACAGATGTGAGAAAATGAATTACCAACAAAGTGGTAAGCAAGCCTTCCCATGTTTATTGTGTTAACTGTATGCACCAATCTCTCTCCCACCCTTTTTTTCAGTTTGCTCTCTTACCTACCATTAATTTATTTTTAATTTCTCGCTCTGTCTCTCTGCCACCGCGTAAGACAGACGATGTTTTGCAATTTTAACTTTCGAGATTGTTTTTCGATTTCGGAAGGCTGGCATTCTTGAGTTTTTGTTTTGTTTATTTCCTGCGTTATTTGGAACCGAACATCAGAACTTATCGTGTTCAGGTATCTGTACGGCATATTCAGCATTTCATATTGCAACTTGTAAGTAATCATCTTTTGTTTTATATTTGTTTTTTTTTTTTATCAAACACAGAAACGTGGTTTCGATTTTAATTTCGACAAAAGAAGTGCTGAATTCTGAGTAATTCCTCGTTTCAGGTCTGTGATTGCATGGCAAATATTTCTTGTCGCACTATATCGATAAGTCACAATTAGCCATATCATATTCTTTGCTTATAGTAATGCAATAAAATAAATCTCTACCGCCCCAGTGGCGCAGTGGTCTAAGCGATGGCTTCTGACCGTTCGTCCGACATGAAGTACGGGTTCGAATCAAGTGAGGCATGAATGTTGTGCTTGTTTTAAGGCACTGACTCTCTCCCTTCCCTGAAAGCATTGGCCCTAAATTAGGGACGGGCGACGGATTATAGCCCACTGAGTTGCTCACGGTGGACGTTAATAGCCGCCCCGGTGGCACAGTGGTCTAAGGCGCTGGCTTCTGACTACTCGCCCTAGTTGGGTCCGGGTTCAACACTGGTTATCTGTGTACATTGGTCATTTAGTATACTGTAAAACCATGTTTGTTATGTACTTGTTCACAATGTGTTATATAACGAAGTAAATTTCTCCGTCATTTTTGTCCACGCCGGGGCTCGAACCCGAGTCCCCTCATTCTGGAATAAGTCGCTCTACCAATTGAGCTACTCGGACGTTCGTTGTCATCTGCTTTTATGTCATGTGCGTTCTGCTGGGCAGGCACGTCACATCTCTCCCCCCCCCCCCAAAGAGGGCCGGGGGCATGGCCCACGGGTCAGCCGTGACCATGAATTGTCGCAGGTAGACATTCTCTGTAGAACGTACACTTCAGAACTCCCAGTCAATCTGGTGTGTGGAATGCAACGTCACACACATTTAGTTTTTGAAGCGCTGGAGAGGGGATTCTCTTATTTTTCCTCTCTCGCGGGGTGGAAAGAACATCACACCATTGCGAGATTTTGAACGGCCGGGTCATCCGGGAAGTTCGGGCGCCATTATAACATAGTAAATTTCTCCGTCATTTTTGTCCACGCCGGGGTTCGAACCCGGGTCCCCTCATTCCGGAATAAGTCGCTCTACCGATTGAGCTACGTGGACGTTCGTGGTCGTTGCTATCTGCCTTTATGTCATGGGCGTCCTGCTGGGCAGGCACGTCACAGTTACATGATCCACACTGTCTATATCAGTGTAAATTGATCATTTGGCATGCTGTCAACCATGTATGATTTTTTTATTGCTGTAAAATATCTGTATCCTGTTTATGTCTGCCTGTTCTGTCATGTCTCTGTACCACCAGGTCCAATAAATCATTTTTTTTAAACCACCAATCAAAAACAAATAATTAAATATCAATGAATGAAAATACGGAATTACGCCATACTCGGGCGCTATCCGGGAGACTCGGATTCGATCTCCGCTCCAGGACGACAAAATTTTCAAATTTTCGGATATTATTTGACTTAACATCCATGTCATGTTTACACCAATAAACGGATTCACATCTTCCAAATCAATCTCAGTTTTGCTCTTTGAACTAAAAAAGGATGTATGTCTTTTCTCATGTAGGAAAAAAAGAGAACAAAATTAGAAATATATCAGCTCTTTGCATTTTCAGAAAAAAAAAAAAATGGAAATTTTCGCTCCTTGAGAAGGGAAAAAGTTCAGATCAAATATTTTAGTTCGTGCCGTTAAAATACTAAAACAATATAGGCTCACCTTCAAAGCAAAAAAACACTCCTTATGAATACAAACACATACGAGTTAAAAACTTGACTTAAAAGTTTAAAATAAAATGAATTAAAACAGTAAGGCCTTTCGGACTCACTATGAGTCCGTCTTCAGACTGACACCAACAAGAGTCCCTGCTCTCAAAATATACACACACGTTAGTTGAAATTCGTCGGTGTCGGCTAATATCCCCACGCGGCTATTTCTCCGGTGCTGCGTGTATTGTCGTATTAGCCGCCACCGGCGAATTGCAACTAACGTGTGTATACAGGGTGTTTCAAAAATACACGGCAAAACTGCAGGAATGAGTTCCTCATAGGTAGATAAGAAAAAACGTTTATATGAACATAGGTCCGGAAATGCTTGGTTTCCGAGTTAGGAACGTCTAAAAAAAATATATATATATATATATCTAGGCTGATTTCTCTAGGCTGATAAAAAAAATTTCTCTAGGCTGAAAACTTTTAATGAACATAGGTCCGGAAATGCTTGTATCTTTGAATTTATTTTTGAATTTTTTGCACAATTGATTTTTTGCAGAACATCATTAAATTAACATTTAAGGTCTGACTTGTGACCATTCGACCAATAAAAAATTTCTCTAGGCTGATAAAAAATTTCTCTAGGCTGATAAAAAAATTTCTCTAGGCTGATAAAAAAATTTCTCTAGGCTGAAAACGTTTAATGAACATAAGTCCGGAAATGCTTGTATCTTTGAATTTATTTTTGAATTTTTTGCACAATTGAATTTTTTGCAAAGCATCATTAAATTAACATTTAAGGTCTGACTTGTGACCATTCGACCAATAAAAAATTTCTCTAGGCTGATAAAAAAATTTCTCTAGGCTGAAAACGTTTAATGAACATAAGTCCGGAAATGCTTGGTTTCCGAGTTAGGAAATTCTGTCTACGACACTTAAATGTCCACATTACCTGACTCAGGTCTGTCTTGGTTTCCCAGTTATTCACCGGAATGTTTTATCTCGCGCAGGTGAATTCCTTCATCATAAATTACTGACAGAATCTCGTGGTTTTCCTTTCCGACTAACAAGCTCACTTTATGCACGATGGCACTCCCGCGCATTTTAGCCACCTAGCTCGTAATTATTTGAATCGAAAGTTTTTTAGTCGGTGGGTAGGTAGAGGTGGACCAACTGCCTGGCCTCCATGCTCAACAGATTAAAACCCTCTAGATTTATTCTTGTAGGGCCATTTAAAATCATTGGTGTATTCGACTCCAGCAGCAGATGTGGAAACTCTCCGCAATCGAATTATGGCAGGTTGTGAAACAATACAAGACATGCCAGAAATTTGGCTGCGTGTTCGCCAGTCCGTGAGACATCAATGTGAGTCCTCTATTGAGGCAGAAGGTGGACATTTTGAACAATTACAATAAAGTAATGTGAGCAGTTAAGTGTAATAACTCGGAAACTAAGCATTTCCGGACCTATGTTGATATAAACTTTTTTTTCTTATCTACCTATGAGGACCTCATTCCTGAAGTTTTGCCGTGTAGTTTCGAGACACCCTGTATATGTTGAGCGCAGGAACTCTTGTTGTTGTCAGTCTGAAAATGAACTCATAGTGAGTCCGAAAGGTCTTACTGTTTTAATCTATCTTATTTTAAACTTTTAAGCAAAGTTTTTAACTCGTATGTGTTTGTATTCATAAGGAGTGTTTTCGTGATTTGATTGTGAATGTTGTTTTATTAAAAAGTGCAGAATTGAAGAGGAAGCCCTGATGGGCAGTACGGAAACCACTGATTTGTTGGAAGAACCAGAATGTTCGTCTATAGTTGTGACAGGAGCACCGTGACTGGACTCAGCACGGCTGGAAAACGTCATGCGATCTGACGAGTCGTGATACACCTTGTTCTGCATTGAAGGTAGGCAGAGAGTTTAGCGGGATCCCCTATGAAACAATGGAATGGGTTTGCCTTGTAAACACAACTCAAGATTCTGGAGATGGTGTTGTGGTGTGATACACGTCCTGTGGGTATGAAATGGGTCCCCTGATATTGCTGCAAGGTAGGATGTCTTCAAACGATTATCCGGACATTGTTGCCGATCAAGATACTCCTTCAATGTAGACTTTTAATCCAGCAGGTGACGGCTGTCTCATGGCCGGTAATGGTACTGTCCATAGTGCAAGATGTATTCAGCAGTGGTTCAGCGAGCGCGACTTCCACCATCTTCCTGGACATCACAACCCCGGATCTTCACCCCATTGAGAACATATGAGGCACGTTTGAAAAACAGATACAGTAGAAAAGTCCTCTTCAGTCAAATCTGAACAAACTGTCAGGTGAACATCAGCCCTTTAGTCTGTTCAAAGAATGGTACTGTCAATAGTGCAAGATGTATTCAGCAGTGGTTCAGCGAACGCGGCTTCCACCATCTTTCCCGGACACCACAATCCCCGGATCTGCACCCCATTGAGAACGTGTAGGGCACTTTTTAAAAACAGATACAGGAGAGAAGTCCTCTTCCGTCAAATCTGAACAAACTAAAGGGCTGTCTGGTGAACATCTGGTACACTGTAAACCTTGTAGAATCTCTGCGGAACAACATAGATTCTGTAATTCAGGATAAAGGAAGTCCAACTCGGTAGTGAATAAAAGCTTATAATACAGTGGGTGGTATGTTTATCGGGAGTTTTGTATAATACAACTCTAAGATATTGTAATAATAACTCTTCGCAGGTTGCCAGTAGCAGGTTGCAGTTTGGCAGACAACGAGTTTGAATATCACGCTACGGTTTGGCTGGATCAGGTGTCGCCGTGGTGGAAGACAGTTTGAAGGAAGGCACAACGATATCACGTTTGTTAGCGTCGTCTACGAATGAAGAGCAACGTGGTGTTGTCCGATTTTTGTGGGCTAAACGGAAAACACCGACGGAAACTCACAAAGAAATGGTCGAAGTGTATGGTGCTGATTGCATGGACCGCAGCAACATCTCCAGATGGTGCAGTTTCTTTGCAGACGGCCGTGGCAACATTACAGATTCGCCACGTTCCAGTCGACCTGTAACTGCGTCATCACCTGCCACTGTGAGAGGCATTGGACAGGCAGTTCTGAGTGACCGGCGGATCCATCTGCGCACACTGGAACAGAAATTCAACATTTCGTACGGTTTAGCGTACGATATTGTGCGTGACAAATTACAATTTCTCAAGCTCAGTGCGTGATGGGTGCTCGAGAACTTGACAGATGGCCAGGAGGGACAGAGAATGATGTCATCTTTGGAACACTTGATGCGTTACGCAGAAGAAACCCAGATATGAATTTCTGGCAGGTGTAGTGACGGTCGATGAGTCCTGGGCGTACCAAAGAAGGCCAGTATGGTGAAACAAAGAAGGCCAGTATGGTGAAACAAAGAAGGCCAGTATGGTGAAACAAAGAAGGCCAGTATGGTGTGAAGAAGGCCAGTATGGTGAAAAAAAGAAGCCCAGTATGGTGTGAAGAAGGCCAGAATGGTGAAACAAAGAAGGCCAGTATGGTGAAACAAAGAAGGCCAGTATGGTGAAACAAAGAAGGCCAGTATGGTGTGGAAAGATTCCGACTCCCCGCCACACAAAAAATCAGAATAACCCAATCTCCACAAAAAATCCTCATGACGGTGTTTTGGAACATGCATGGCGTTCTATTGGTGGAGTTTCATCCAATGGGGACCACTCTGAATGCCAAAACCTACGTTAGCACACTGACAAAGTTGCGTCGTGCCCTTCGTGACAAACAGCACAACAGAGACGCTGCAAGTGTCAAAATGTTTCACGATAAGACTCGCCCACATGTTGCACAACAACGTTCGTGACAAAGTTGCGCAATTTGGTTGGGAAGTGCTTCAGCACTCATCGTACAGTCCGGCTGTTCAAAGTTTCATCTGTTTGGTCTCTTGAAAAGTTTCCAGGGCCGCAAACGAGGTCAATTGGTTTTCTTCAGGAAAACGGACTTTTGCGCCCAGAAAACGGACTTTTATAAAAAAAAAAAAAAAAGGTACACTAATACTAGTACCACGCCGGGATAAATGTCTCGAACGTCTCGATTCTTATGTTGAAAAATTTCTAAGAAATGTAATTTTATTGTATATATGTTTTGCTCTGCTTATCTATTAAACTGTTGCCAAAACAAAACAAAAAAATAGTGTGAGTTACGTTTCGATTCACCCTCGCATAAATGCCAGTCTGGTTCTTCGCGGAAGACGAAGATACTATGCTATTTTACTAACATCTCCTCTTTCTTATTATACCAAATTAGAGCACTCAAAGAATGGGTTAAAGAATCTTTTCTAATATGTGTACTTAAAACGCAGTTAGAACTCATCAAAGCATTTCTTTCGGTAAATCAGTAACTAAATTTCCTTCTCAAGTATCTTATCTCCACAGTAGGAGTATTACTTTCACTCTAATTAACGATACATGGGGTTGGCGAAGTCGAAGCCCTCCCGAGAAGACAGCGACTCCTCCATCAAAGACTTCTGCTGTTCTTCTTCTTCTTTGGCCACAGTGACTTGGATTCCGTAATCTCTCAACATCCACTCCATTTAACCCTCCTCGACTCCAAAAGGGTTTTTTTTTTTAACTTTTCTACAACCTCTTCGTATAAAAGCGAGGAAAAAAATGAGAGTGTCATTAAATTGTAGCAAGTGGCCTTTTTCCCATAAAGTCACCCTCCGCCTACTCTGCAATTTCACACAACAACGCCTTCCGTCTTTCGGAATTGAAATCCTCAGGCTGTCCTTCTTAGAACGGCAAAAGCCAAAAAAAAAAAAAAAAAAAAAGAGCATTTTTCTTATTTTCGAGAATTCCCTGGCAACTCATTCTTTTCATTCAAAACCCGCTTTCTCTTGGCAAAGTAACGACATTTAAAAACTTTCTCATTATGTTAAAGGGTTTTGTTTTGGCTTCTTGAAATTTAATAAAATTAGTACGCTTTCTTTGTGTGAATTCACAACTCCTAGGAGAAAGAGATATCTTAAGATGGTTCTCTGAATCAAAAACTATGTCCATTAATAAAAAGGAACAGTCAAAACTGTAATAAAGGAAAATGGATAGAATAAATCGTAACAAAATAAATGTTGAATTTAGCAATAAAAGAGACTCCTGGCTTTTGGTTATTCATTTTAAGAATTTTGAGAATTTTAAGGTGAATTTTCGGAGAACACCTTGTCCTTTCTTCAGGTGAACTGTGGCTACGGTTGTCTTTTCTTCAGGTGAACTGTGGCTACGGTTGTCTTTTCTTCAGGTGAACTTTGGTTACGGTTAACCAATTGTTTTTCAGAAAGTGTCTAACCGCCACCCGGTGGCACAGTGGTATAAGCGCAAGTTTGCGATCATTCGTCCGTGAAGGGTCCGGGTTCGAATCCCGGTGAGGCATGGATACTATGCTTGTCTTACGACACTGGCTTTCTCCCTTCCCTGGAACCAGTGACACTAAATTAAGGACGGGAGACTGCTTATAGCCAATTGAGTTGCTCACGGTGGTCGTTAAACCTTCAATAAAACTGAAAAAAGAAAAATAAGAAAGATGGCACTGAATTTTCGGGGGTAATGAGCACTTCTTTTGAATCCATTCTGACGCAAATTAAATTTATAAAAGCTGTTCAGAGTCAACGAAACCGGTATGGAAAACAATAGTGTCTAACGGAAGAGAGAAGTTTTTCAATCGGGTTTTTAATCGCACTGGTACTGCTGTAAACGGAATCGTGAACTTACGCTCTCTGGTTGCAGACTTATTCTTTAAGAAAAATTTGAATTTATATGAGAAACGTTTCGCAGTGGAAACGCTCTCCAACAAAGAAAGAATTTTTCAAATCGGACTCTTCGAAGCAGAGATATGGACAAAGAGAAGATATGCATCTACGCTCCCCTGGCGGGAAAAACATGCATTATTTTAGGAAGCAAGTATTCTCAAAAGGTTTTTCGATGTGAGCTGCATCGGTCCAAGAAAAAAAAAAAAAATTCAGGCGAGTTTTCAGGAGCTCAAACTTTGCTGCAAATACATCAGAAGCAGAAATTAACACTTATGCCACCTGGTGGCCAAACCATTCGTTACGAAATGTTAGAAATTATATGAAAGACATTTTCCATCAGGAGCTGTATGCGATACAGAAAAAAATTTCACATCGGAGCTTCAGAAGCAGAAATAACGCAGAAAACGCAATTTACCTTTGCGCCCTCTAGCGGGAATTCTTTGATTTACTTGAAAATTTTGAATTTATATGAAAAATATTTCGCATCGGAAACACTATCCAACAAAGAAGGAATTTTTCAAATCAGACTTCTAGAAGTAGGGATATTGGCAAAAATTAGATACACATCTACGCCCCTGGGGTAGAAACCGTGCATTATTTTAAGAAAATATTCTTAAAAGGTTTGTCGACGTGAGTAGTATTTTTTTCAATCAAGATTTTAGTAGTATTTTTTCAATCGAGATTTTAGTAGTATTTTTTTCAATCGAGATTTTAGTAGTATTTTTTCTTTCAATCGAGGTTTTAGAAGCTTCAATTTTTTTTTCAATCGAGGTTTTAGAAGCTTCAATTTTTTTTCAATCGAGGTTTTAGAAGCTCAGATTTTGCTGCAAATACATCAGAAGCGGAAATTGAGTCTTACGCGCCCTGGTGGCTAAACCATTTTTTACCAAAATTAGAAATAATATGCAAAGGATTTCCCATCTGGATCCGGTGCAAAAATAATTTTTCAAATCTGAGTTTTAGAAGGAAAGATATCGGGGGAACGCAATTTACCCGTACGTCCCCTAGCGGAAATTCTATGAAATACTTGAAAATTTTGAAATTATTTGAAAAACGTATGGCACAGGAAACTATCCAATAAAGAAAGAATTTCTCAAATCGGACCATTAAAAGCAGGGACATTGACAAAAACAAGATATATGTCTACGCTCTCTGGCGGAGAAACCATGCATTATTTTAAGAAGAAAGAGTGCCATCGGTCCACGAAAGAATTTTTTCAATCGAGATTTTAGAAGCTCAGATTTAATGGCAAATACATAAAAAGCGGGATGTAAGGTCAGGTGATGCGTAACATCACAGCCTCTCCTTGACAAATGTCAACCCCGCCTTCTCGTGGTGCATCCTGTTCCCACTAAAGGGGCTCTGACGACCGCCAATAGCGGTATAACTATACCATCGGGATCAGAGGAAATGCTATCCCACACTCACCAACCCGCTTGGCCAGCGTGGTGAGTTATGGCCAAACACCTCCAAAATGACTCTACAACTTAAATCTTGGCCCTCAGTCTCCGGCAGCTGGAATGTACCTGGCCAAGGCAGCGGCCAGTGCGACATGAAGGCAGAGGGTGCTAAGAATCCCCGGAGGACCGGACTAGGCTGCCATTTGATGCTGACCTTGGCTACCTATAACGGACGCTCCCTATCTTCTGATTCAAGGCTTCTTGAATTGGAAGAGGAACTACAAAGGATCAAGTGGGACATCGTCGGGCTAAGTGAGGTAAGGAGAAAAGGAGAAGATCTCATTGAACTGAAGAGTGGACATCTCTTCTATTATCGTGGGACAGATACTGGCAGAACTAGTGGTGTTGGATTTATAATAAACAAGAAACTGAAGGATAAAGTGGTAGAAGTTGAAAGTTCCTCTGACAGAGCTGCACAACTCGTTATCCAACTATCTAGAAGATACCAGGCTCAGATTATTCAAACTTATGCACCCACCACAAGTCATCCTGAAGAAGAAATTGAAGAATTTTATGAGGAAATTCGTCATCTAAATAATAAAGGTAAGCAGCACTTGAAGATAATTATGGAAGATTTCAATGCAAAAATAGGGCAACGGCAACAGAATGAAACTTCAGTAGGTAAATTCGGTCACGGCAACAGAAACCAGCGTGGAAATACTCTCGTTGAGTTTGCAGAGGCAGAAGGATTTTTCATCTTGAACTCCTTTTTCAAGAAAAAGCCACACAGGAAATGGACATGGAGACATCCAATTGGGACGACAAGTGAAATTGATTTTATTATGTGTAACAAAAAATTCGTCATCGAAGACTGCAGTGTGCTGAACAAGTTCAACACAGGTAGTGACCATAGATTGGTGAGATGTAAGATGCACCTCAACATTAAACTGGAAC
Organism: Macrothele yani; assembly: GCA_039090855.1. Lineage (NCBI taxonomy): Eukaryota > Metazoa > Arthropoda > Arachnida > Araneae > Macrothelidae > Macrothele > Macrothele yani. The sequence continues at coordinate 22,906,931 of CM076998.1, read as the reverse complement.
GTGGCAAGCTCATAAGACAAACAAAATGTATTGACATAACCAACCTTAAAAAACACCATAATACTTTCAAGTTGGAACTGAAGAACAGATTCTCTGCTTTAGAAGGCCTAACATCGGAAGAAGTGGATATTTCGGAAGTTAACAGAAAAGTAACCAAAGCTCTTATGGAAACAGCAACAAAATTAGCTGGGTCTAAGAACAAGTTGCATGTGAACAAATTATCAGGAAAAACCAAAATGTTGATGCAAAAAAGAAGAGAGATGAGGACAACTAAAGAAGATGTGACTTCCAAAGTGGAATATATAGAGCTATGCATGACAACACGAAAAAGTATCACTGAAGACGTAAGGAAATTCAACTGTGAGCTAGTGAGGAAAGCAATTGAAAACAACCAAAGCCTTAAGATAGCAAAGGGACATCTCCGTAAGGGAAGAAAACAGATTATGGCTCTGAGAAAAGAAGATGGTTCTATAACAAGAAATAGAGGCGAAATTTTGACAAGAGTGAAAGATTTCTACTCCAAATTATATGAAAGGGATGATACATGTACTCCAGACATCATGAAAGGTACCAGAGTTCTTCCAGTCCTCCCAGCAGAAGTTGCTCATGCAATCAAGAACATGAAGCGGGGGAAAGCTCCAGGAGAAGATGGAATTACTATAGACATCATACAAGAAGCAAGTGGAGAAATTGAAACAGTACTCGCCCAAATTTTCACTCGATGCCTTAATGAAGGGAAGATTCCTGAGGATTGGAACAATGCTACAATGATCCTGCTACATAAAAAAGGTGACATTGAGGATCTCAGGAACTACAGACCTATCAGCCTCCTATCAGTGGTTTATAAAATCTTCACTATAGTTCTTTCACACCGCTTGAAGGTAACACTGGACATGGCTCAACCGAGAGAACAAGCTGGATTCAGGAGTGGCTACAGCACAATAGATCATATCCACGTACTGAGAGAACTAATTGAAAGAGCGAGGGAATATGAACTTCCATTGTGCATGGCTTTTATCGATTATGAAAAAGCCTTTGATTCGGTGAAACCATCAGCAGTTACCACGGCTCTGAAATCCTGCGGTATTGAAGATGCATACATTAATATTATTAATAACATCTATGAAAATTCAAGTGCAAAGATTCGGCTGTTTGAAATTACAACACACATAAAAATTGGAAAGGGAGTGAGACAAGGTGACACCATATCTCCGAAGCTCTTTAATGCCACATTGGAAAATGTCTTTCAATCACTGAACTGGGAAAACAAAGGGATAAAGATTAATGGAGATTATCTAACCCACCTTCGTTTTGCTGATGACGTAGTCATTTTTGCAACTACCCCATCAGAGCTGCAGAGTATGATCCAGGAACTTGCTGACAAGAGTAAAGAAGTGGGATTAAAAATGAACTTTCAGAAGACAAAAGTGATGTTCAATGCTTTTACAAGAAATGAAGATTTATCGATTGATGGAGAAAAACTGGAGATAACAGATACGTATGTTTATCTTGGACAGCAGATATCAAGTGAGGGTCACATTGATGAAGAAATTAATCGGCGTACAAAACTTGCCTGGAGAGCTTTTGGAAGAAACAGCATAATTTTCAAGAGCAATATGCCATTATGTCTTAAAAGAAAAGTGTTTGATCAATGCATCCTTCCAGTGCTTACGTATGGTGCAGAGACGTGGACCTTAACTAAAAGAGACATACAAAGGCTGCAGACAACTCAAAGCAGCATGGAGAGGTGCATGCTTGGTATAACCAGGAGAGATAAGAAGAGGAACTCGTGGATCCGAAAAATGACGAGAGTGGAAGACATCATGATCAGAGTTAAATCCCTGAAATGGCAATGGGCTGGACATACTGCCAGAAGGACAGACCGTAGATGGACAGCCGAAATTTTAGATTGGATTCCAAGGGACAGGAAAAGACCCAGAAAAAGACCACATGGGAGATGGGTGGATGAAATTCGTAAATATGCGGGAGTGACATGGAGGAGACTGGCACAAGACAGACCGTTGTGGAGGAAACTTGGGGAGACCTTCGTCCAGCAGTGGATTGATAATGGTTGACAATGATGATGATGATGATGACATAAAAAGCAAAAATTAACGCTTACGTCCCCTGGTGGCCAAAGTATTCTTTACCAAAAATTAGAAATTGTATGCAAAAGATTTTCCATCAGGAGCTGTTTCCCTGAAGAAAAAAAAATTGAAAGCGGAGTTTCAGAAGAAGAGATATCGGGGAAAACGTAATTTAATTTTACGCTGCCTGGCGGAAACTCTATGCGTAATTTGAAAAAGTAACTATACCTTAAATACTCTTCGACATGAATGGAATCGAAAGGTAAAGAATTTTTTCAATCGGATGTTTAGTAGCAAATATATGGAATAAAATGTATTTGGAAGTTGATATCATCTGCATTTACGCACTCTAGTGGCGAAACTGTACATCGTAAGAAAAAACGAAATTAAAGATCATCATTGGCATATTTCAAGCTTTCAATGCAAAAGAATTTTTCAAATTGGACCAATAGTTGCAAAGATATGGTGTCTACAGGCGTACGGATGGGCGTATGGACGGACAAACCGATAACATAAGCACGTGTGCTGAGTGTTATTCAGGAACTTGCTGACAAGAGTAAAGATATGGGTTTAGAATTGAACTTTCCGAAAGAAAAATCCATGTAAAATGCTTTTACAAGAAATGAAGATTTGCGAATTGAAAGGGAAAGTCTAAAGGTAACGAATACCTACATTTACCTTGGGCAACAGAGATCAAGCGAAGGCCATATTAATGAAGAAATTAATCGGTGTATAAAACTTGGTTTAGCCGCCCCGGTGGCGCAGTGGTCTAAGCGATGGCCTCTGATCATTAGTTCGAACGGGGTCCGGGTTCGAATCCCGGTGAGGCATGGATGTTGTATTTGTCTTGCGGCAATGGCTCTCTCCCTTCCCTGGAACCAGTGACCCTAAATAAGGGATGGTCGACTGCTTATAGCTAATTGAGTGGCTCACGGTGGTCGTTAAACCTCCAATCAAAAAAAAAAAACTTGGTTGGAGAGCATTTGGAAGAAGCAGCACAATTTTCAAGAAATATTTACCATTATGTTTTAAAAGAGATGTGTTTATCAGTGCATCCGTCCATTTGTTATTAATGGATAAGAGACATGAACCTGTACCTAAAAAAGGATATATACTATACCGTGCAAATTAATTGGGACAAGCTATTTTATTTTCAGAATTGCAATGTGATCGCCAGTTGATGTCGGAAACCCACGTAAACCGGTTTTATCAGCTGTGAGGTGATGTAACTGTTAGAACTTGATAGTAAGAATGTGGTTTGACCGGTTTTAAACAGGAAATAGGCACTTCAGCTTCAGTTGTGAGCTTTCGTGTGTGACAGGTGGATGTTAGTTTTTGCTCTCTGTGAGTACGTGTTGCTTTCGTGTATTGAAAAATGGATATTTCCCCAAGGAAGCGTGCAAAATTAATTGCTCTGAAGGATTACACTTCTATAACAGTGAGAGATATCGCTTCTACAGTTGGTGTAGGCAAATCAAGTGTATCAAGACTGCTTACGCGATACAATGCATCTGGATCATCGTCTCCAAAAAGGAAAGGTAAATGTGGAAGAAAACGAAAAACAACTCCACGAACCGATAAATATCTAATCAGAAATAGTAAAATGAATCCAAAAAAAAAAAAAAAAAAGCACCGACCTTCAAAGAGATTTATTGGCTAGTCGTTATGATGTTAGTGATTCAACTGTACGCCGTAGGCTTCTGGAAGTTGGCCGGAAGGCAAGAAGACCAACGGAAAAACAATATTTGAATGCGAAAATGAAGATAAAACGTTTAGCATGGGCCAAATAAATATAAATCATGGACTGCTGACGACTGGGAAAAGGTAATTTTCAGTGATGAAACTTATTTACTTGTGCAGGGTTACCAAGCAAATGTCGTTAGACGAAACAACTGTGAACCCTTAAGACCTGAGCATGTCAAACAAACTGTAAAACACCCTCTGAAACAGATGCTTTGGGATTTTTTCACATCAAATGGCACTGGAAGCTTAGTTTCTGTTCAAGGTATGATGAATTCAACCAAGTACGTAGAAATATTACAACGTAGGATTGTTCCATTCTTGCAAACTTTTGATGGGATATATCAACATGACTTGGCCCCATGTCACAATTTGAAATTAGTCAGGAATTTCATGCTGGAAAATCAAATTCATTTGCTTGATTGGCCTGGAAATTCACCAGACTTAAATCACATAGAAAACTTGTGGACTATTTTTAAGAGACGTTTAGGTAAAATGGACTGTACAACCAAAGAACGCATGATAACGAATGCTATAAAAGTGTGGTTCCACGATTATGAAGTCAAAAATATGTGCACTCAATTAGTGGAGTCAATGCCAAAACGAATTCAAGAGGTCATTTCTGCTAAAGGAGGACATACTTCATACTAATACAGGTATTTATCAGTGTATACCGCCAATAGCGGTATAACTATACCATCGGGATTAGATGAAATTCTATCCCACACTCACCAACCCGCTTGGCCAGCGTGGTGAGTTATGGCCAAACCCCTCCAAAATGATTCCACAACTTAAATCTTGGCCCTCAGTCTCCGGCAGCTGGAATGTACCTGGCCAAGGCAGCGGCCAGTGCGACATGAAGGCAGAGGGTGCTAAGAATCCCCGGAGAACCGGACTAGGCTGCCATCTGATGCTGACCTTGGCTACTTACAATGGACGCTCTCTATCTTCTGATTCAAGGCTTCTTGAATTGGAAGAGGAACTGCAAAGGATCAAGTGGGACATCGTGGGGCTAAGTGAGGTAAGGAGAAAAGGAGAAGATCTCATCGAACTGAAAAGTGGACATCTCTTCTACTATCGTGGGACAGATACTGGCAGAACTAGTGGTGTTGGATTTATAATAAACAAGAAACTGAAGGATAAAGTTGTAGAAGTTGAAAGTTCCTCTGACAGAGCTGCACGACTTGTTATCCAACTCTCGAAAAGATACCAGGCTCAGATTATTCAAACTTATGCACCCACCACAAGTCATCCTGAAGATGAAATTGAAGAATTTTATGAGGAAATTTGTCATCTAAATAATAAAGGTAAGCAGCACTTGAAAATAATTATGGGAGATTTCAATGCAAAAATAGGGAAACGGCAACAGAATGAAACTTCAGTAGGTAAATTCGGTCACGGCAACAGAAACCAGCGTGGAAATACTCTCGTTGAGTTTGCAGAGGCAGAAGGGTTTTTCATCTTGAACTCCTTCTTCAAGAAAAAGTCACACAGGAAATGGACATGGAGACATCCAAATGGGACGACAAGTGAAATTGATTTTATTATGTGTAACAAAAAATTCGTCATAGAAGACTGCAGTGTGCTAAACAAGTTCAACACAGGTAGTGACCATAGATTGGTGAGATGTAAGATGCACCTCAACACTAAACTTGAACGTGGCAAGCTCATAAGACAAACAAAATCTATTGACATAACCAACCTTAAAAAACACCATAATACCTTCAAGTTGGAACTGAAGAACAGGTTCTCTGCTTTGGAAGGCCTAACATCGGAAGATGTGGACATCTCTGAAGTTAACAGAAAATTAACCAAAGCCCTTATGGAAACAGCAACAAAATTAGCTGGGTCTAAGAACAAGTTGCATGTGAACAAATTATCAGGAAAAACCAAAATGTTGATGCAAAAAAGAAGAGAGATGAGGACAACTAAAGAAGATGTGACTTCCAAAGTGGAATATATAGAGCTATGCAAGACAGTAAGAAAAAGTATCACTGAAGACGTAAGAAAATTCAACTGTGAACTAGTGAGGAAAGCAATTGAAAACAACCAAAGCCTAAAGATAGCAAAGGGACATCTCAGTAAGGGAAGAAAACAGATTATGGCACTGAGAAAAGAAGATGGTTCTGTAACAAGAAATAGAGGCGAAATTTTGACAAGAGTGAAAGATTTCTACTCCAAATTATATTAAAGGGATGATATATGCACTCCAGACATCATGAAAGATACCAGTACCAGAGTTCCTCCAGTCCTTCCAGCAGAAGTTGCACATGCAATCAAGAACATGAAGCGGGGAAAAGCTCCAGGAGAAGATGGAATTACTGTAGACATCATACAAGAAGCAAGTGGAGAAATCGAAACAGTACTCGCCCAAATTTTCACTCGATGCCTTAATGAAGGAAAGATTCCTGAGGATTGGAACACCGCTACAATGATCCTGCTACATAAGAAAGGTGACATTGAGGATCTTGGAAACTACAGACCTATCAGCCTCCTATCAGTAGTTTATAAAATCTTCACTAAAGTTATTTCATACCGCTTGAAGGTAACACTGGACATGGCTCAACCGAGAGAACAAACTGGATTCAGGAGTGGCTACAGCACAATAGATCATATCCACGTACTGAGAGAACTAATTGAAAGAGCGAGGGAATATGAACTTCCATTGTGCATGGCTTTTATTGATTATGAAAAAGCCTTTGATTCGGTGAAACCATCAGCAGTTACAATGGCTCTGAAAACCTGCGGTATTGAAGATGCATACATTAATATTATTAATAACATCTATGAAAATGCAAGTGCAAAGATTCGGCTGTTTGAAAATACAACACACATAAAAATTGGAAAGGGAGTGAGACAAGGTGACACCATATCTCCGAAGCTCTTTAATGCCACATTGGAGGGTGTCTTTCAGTCGCTGAGCTGGGAAAACGAAGGGATAAAGATTAATGGAGATTATCTAACCCACCTTCGTTTTGCTGATGACGTAGTCATTTTTGCAACTACCCCATCAGAGCTGCAGAGTATGATCCAGGAACTTGCTGACAAGAGTAAAGAAGTGGGATTAAAAATGAACTTTCGGAAGACAAAAGTGATGTTCAATGCTTTTACAAGAAATGAAGATTTATCGATTGATGGAGAAAAGCTGGAGATAACAGACACGTACGTTTATCTTGGACAGCAGATATCAAGTGAGGGTCACATTCATGAAGAAATTAATCGGCGTACAAAACTTGCCTGGAGAGCTTTTGGAAGAAACAGCATAATTTTCAAGAGCAATATGCCATTATGTCTTAAAAGAAAAGTGTTTGATCAATGCATCCTTCCAGTGCTTACGTATGGTGCAGAGACGTGGACCTTAACTAAAAGAGACATACAAAGGCTGCAGACAACTCAAAGCAGCATGGAGAGGTGCATGCTTGGTGTAACCAGGAGAGATAAGAAGAGGAACTCGTGGATCCGAAAAATGACAAGAGTGGAAGATATCATGATCAGAGTTAAATCCCTGAAATGGCAATGGGCTGGACATACTGCCAGAAGGACAGATCATCGATGGACAGCTGAAATTTTAGATTGGATACCAAGGGACAGGAAAAGACCCAGAAGAAGGCCACATGGGAGATGGGTGGATGAAATTCGAAAGTATGCAGGGGTGACATGGAGGAGACTGGCACAAGACTGACCGTTGTGGAGGAAACTTGGGGAGACCTTCGTCCAGCAGTGGATTGATAATGGTTGACAATGATGATGATGATGATCAAGGCATAGAATGATATAAAGCCATAGTTTTGGAAAAAAGAGTGATTTCTTACTTTGTCCCAATTAATTTGCACAGTATAGTATAGAGGCTGCAGACAGCTGAAGGATAGGTGCATGCTTGGTATAACTAGAAAGGAAGAGGCACACATTGATCAAGAAAATGACAAGAGTGGGATACAGATCAAAGTAATATTCCTGAAATGGCAATGAGCTGGACATGTGGCTAAACGAACTGGCCACCGATGGACAAGTGAAATGTTTGGCTGAATACCAAGGGATAGAAAAATACTCAGAAGAAGACTGCGTGGGAAATGGGTGGATGAAATAAGAACGCATACTGGAGCGACATGAAGGAGACTGCTTCTTTCTTTCCTTTTTTTTTTTTTTTTTTTTTTGATTGAAGGTTCAACGAACACCGAGGGCAACTGAATGAGCTATAAGCAGTCGTCCGTTCCTAATTTAGGGCCACTGGTTCCAGGGAAGGGAGACAGCCAGTGCCGTAATACAAGCACAACATCCATGCCTCACCGGTATTCGAACCCGGACTCATCATGGACTATTGGTTGTGACCTACTACAGAAGTAAAGTACGTGTCAAGCCGACAATTCTGCAGCGATACATTCTGTCAGTGTAGCTTAGTTGGGAGAGCAACTTACTCCGGAGTGAATGAGAGCAGGTTCGACCTCCCTCACTGATAATTTTTTTTTGTTTTCCAATGGTCAGAAGACATCGCTTAGACCACTGCGCCACCAGGGCGGTGGAGACTGATTCAAACCAGACAGTTGGGAAAGAAATTTGGGAGGACTTTCATGCAGCAATGTATTGATAACTGTTAATGAGGACGATGATAAATAAGTAAAAGGGAGATTTACATAAACCACTGAAAATAAATGTTCGGAGTACTGTATTTACAAGAATATCCATTTTTTTTTTTTTTGATTGGAGTTTTAACGACCACCGTGAGCAACTCAATGGGCTATAAGCAGTCGCCCGTCCCTAATTTAGGGTCACTGGTTCCAGGGAAGGGAGAGAGCCATTGCCGTGAGACAAACACAACATCCATGCCTGACCGGGATTCGAACCCGGACCCCTTACGGACGAATGATCAGAGGCCAGCGCCTTAGACCACTGCACAACCGGGGCGGCCCATTTTTCAGGTGGGGATGTGGTCTCGTTTGCCTGAGCACCTCCGTTTTGGGGATAGGGTGCTCAATCCCCAAACTCAGTTTTTTAAGAGACTGCGCACCCTCTAGTCCTTGCAAGCTACGGCGGAGCGAGTGCTGAGTTGCAAGATTTAAATGTTTTTTTATAAATAAAATGGAGTTGTCTTGTGATACCATCTTAAAAAATAAGATCTGGAAAATGATAAAATGATCGCATTCGTTTAATCTAAGCTTCAGAAGAAATTTTACAGAATCCAAGATAAATGACGTTAACACAAGATAACTTCGCTGACGAATGCGAAAGGGCTAAAAATTACTGTCCAATTTATGAGCTTGCGCGAAAGGGAGACATCCATGTATTTATTATTCCTCTGCCTTTAATGACAGTCCGCTCAATTCGGGGGAAACTTTAGTTTGTGCAGGTCGTGACGTTGCTAAAATATGTATTTCATTCCTTTCAGAGAATTATTTAGTCTTGAGAGATGTAATCATTTGGGACATAACGGCAGTGGCGAGATTCCTTCCCCGACTCCTCGAAAAGCTTAAAAGTGAAACTAAAAGTTATCATCGTCAGTTGCCTGGAACTGACTTCAATGAGTACAGCTTGTTTTCTCAGCGAGGAGCACTCCCTGACAGCAGCGACGCAGGAGGAGTCCAACGTTGCAGAAATGAATTTATTTGCGAGCCGGAAAGAACAAGAAACTTCACGGGAATGAGCATTCATCGGAATGTTTGCCGACGAAAATTACATAGTGCATTCCTATTTGTCTAGCCGGTCGCACGAGACAGCAGATGGCTCTTTTCGGGCCACGGAATGGAACAGAATTCCCTCTTTTCATCGTTTACTCTCGTTGAACAACTCATCTCGTACAGTTCGCTGAAAATGGTGCTGGGCACATTTCGTCTGGGTCCTGTTGGTTTAACGCTGCTTGCAGAGTATTTTCAGTGAGAAATACTTTAATAAGCGCATCTGTAAATACCGATGCGCTAGCAAATATGAAAATTTAAACATTCCTGCAAACGTGATTTTTAATTAATTCTTCTCCTTCTATGAATTATTACTTGAAAGGGTATGATACGAAACACCCACGGATATTCGCAATTGTCGTATTTTCCACATCAGAGCAATACAGGCATTTTACTTCTCCGATTATTTTGTAATCAATGAAACATCCACTCAGTCGATGGAAGAATGCTAATGAGGTACAATAGGTACCGAAGTTTCATGGCGGAACTTGGCTGTGATTCACCGTGCTACTTGTAGAACGCAACAGAGTATACTGTTAACTAGAGCCACATTCTTGAGGTCGCGGATTTTATTCATAAGCTAATTTTTTCATCATTATTCAGTTTTAATCTGTATTAAGTTGATCACACAAAAAATACATCCAAACTACTCACAGCCAAAAAAAATATCAAAACTATTCATCATTTTACCTTTAACGAGCATACCGCCCAAAACGCTCCTACATGTAAACGACTACGACAACCCGAAACGCTCTTCCAGGGTGAGTAGAATTTTCTAACCCTACATGTTCTTTGAATTAACACGGCCTCTGCGGCATTGGCAGACGTCACACTGAGTTACTATTGTTATCAGTGAACAAAGAAGTGAACGAGGGGTTGATTTGTTCGGGGCGATGTAATTCACTCTCAAAAGATCGCATTTTTTCTCCGCGGAAAAATGCAGTAATTACCTAGGAAATGTCTGAAGGACAATGCATGTTAGTTCAAAAGATCTGAAGTTTCTTTTTGCTAACCTGACATTGGAGAGGACAGAAATTCGAAAAGGAGCAACAGACAGTTTCGGGCGTTTTGCTATTCTATGTAGAACACAATTTTAAAGCCTTGGTCATTAAAGAGTTAAAAGATATCAAAACTATATGAAAAAAGTATTCAAGACTAAAAAGATGTCAACAGCATTCATCACTAGAAAGACATCAAAATTATTCATGACTAAAATTATATCAAAACTATTCATCACTAAATATATATCAAAACTACTCATTCCTAAAAAGAGATCAAAACTATTTATCATTTTTTTTGAGGTTTAAAGACCACCGTGAGCAACTCAATGGGCTATGAGCAGTCGCCCGTCCCTAATTTAGGGTCACTGGTTCCAGGGAAGGGAGAGAGCCAGTGCCGTAAGACAAACACAAAATCCATGCCTGACCGGGATTCGAATCCGGACCCCTTACGGACGAATGATCAGAGGCCAGTGCCTTAGACCACTGCGCCACCGGGGCGGCACTATTTATCATTAAAAGATATCAAAATTATTCATCATTAAAAAGGTATCAAAACTACTCATCCCTAAAATTATATTAAAACTATTCATGCCTAAAAAGATATGAAAACTATTCATCGCTAAAAAAGATATCAGAACTATTTATCACTTAAAAGATATCAAAACACTTTTTCATTAAAAATGTATCAAAAACTATTCATCACTTAAAACATATCAAAACTATTTATCCCGAAAAAAGATCAAAACTATTCATCACTTAAAACATATCAAAACTATTCATCACTAAAAAGATTTCAAAACTATTCATGACTAAAAAGATCAAGATGCTTTTCATTTATAAAAACCATTCATCACTAAAAAGATATTAAAACTACTCATCACTTAAAAAATATCAAAATCACTAATATGAGTGACAGTCGAAGTATGCCTTTTCACTTTTTTTTCTCTTACTATTTCTTGTTTTTTTCTAAGATGGCGTAAAGAAGAGCTGTATAGAAAGACTATGTAAAACCTTCATGTTTTGCACTGAAGGCTAGTATCTTTTCAAAAATAAAACGACAATAAAAAATAAGGCATGTATTTAGTCAATAAACAAAACAGCAGAAAATGTATCCTGGGTTGAGTGAAAGTTGAACGTCTCCGATCTCCTAATTTTGAACAGGAATACAATACCTACACTTTTGTCTACAAGCAACAGAATATTTTTTGACTAATTAGTAAATTTAAGTAAATCCAAAAACATTTCTTATCAGAGGATTTCATAAATTTTATGCGATCTTACTGAAGAAAGCCATGAACAATGACATTAAAAAATAAGCATGATGTAGGTAGCTCGGAGGAGTTTAGGTGAGTGGTAAACTTTAAGTTCATATATTTTAGTAACTTATGGATATTTTCCCTTTTAAATTTAGTTTCCTGACATTCAGGGGGAAATGTGTTATGCAAATCTGATTGAAAATTGATATTTTAACAATAAAAAATCAGCCTGTTTTTCATTTAAAGGTACTCTTAGGAACCGCCGAATTAATATTTTCCTAGGGAACCTAAAGTAGGTATTTAGGAAGAGGCTGTCAACACAAAAAACGGTATGGAGATTTCCACGTAGGTTCTAAAGGGTATGTAAAATAATCGTTGAATATAAGTTTGTTTGTAAGTACGTGCTACTGAATTAGAAACTGTTATGCATATATCGTAACAGTCTTAGCATATTGTATATGTAAAATACGTGGTCACGTGCGTGACGCACGTGATCTAGCCAACTATTTAAGACTCCTGCTCGTTAATAACATTCAGTAGGGTTTTTTTTTGTTTTTTATTGGGGGTTTAACGACCACCGTGAGTATTCGCCCGTCCCTAATTTAGGATCATTGGCTCCAGAGAGAATCAATGTCTTAAGAGAAATACAACATCCATGCTCCACCGGGATTCGAACCCGGATCCATCTCGAAGGAATGGTCAGGAGCCAGTGCTTATACCACTGCGCCTATGGCGCCGCTCAGAAATGTTAATCTAAATCGGAAAAACAAAGGATCTCTAGGAGTTAGATAAAGGGCTTATTGTGGGTGCCCGTCAGACTAGAGCGACAATTTTGAGAACAGCAGAGCTGACTGGTTTCTCAAAAGGTGAGATACCTCGGGTCTTTAATCAGAGGAAAAACAACAACCCATATTGCTTGTCTAAGAGGCCTAACTGTGGAGCGCCGACAGTCTGTCAGGGACGAGATGGCTGTCGTCTCAGAAGGCTTCTATGGAGAAACAAGACTTCCTGTGTGTTCAGCAGTTGACCAAAGCATTCAATGAAAGCTATTCTCGACCCATACCTCAGCGAAATATGCACAGCGGATTGAAGAGGATCGACGTTGGCAGTCGCATGCCTATACGGGAACCACTCTTTTCTGAGAAGAACCGGAAAGCTTGTTTACAATGGTGTTAGGAACACCGTAACTGGACAATGGAAGACTGGTAAAAAATACTGTGATCCAGAGTCGCAGTACACTTTGTTCTGTACCGACGATAGGCAGAGAGTTTGGCGGAAGCACCATAAGAATAAATAGACCCAGCTTGCCTTATAAATGGAACTAAATGTTCTGGAGGTGGTGTCATGGTGTGTGGCACGATTGTTTTGGCGAGAAACGGGTGGCCTGATATTGCTGGAAGGTCGAGTGTTCTGCAAGGATTATCTGAACATTGTTGCCGATCAAGTCCAAGCTCAAATGTTGACTTTTTATCCATCCGGTGTCGGGTGCCTCGTGGACGACAATGCTACAGTCCATCGCACAAGATGTGTTCGGAAGAGGTTCAGAGAGCATGACAGAGACTTTCACCATCTTTCCTGGCTACCACAAAGCCCAGAACTGAATTCCATTGAGAATGTATGAGACATGTCATAAAAACAGATCATGAAGAAAAGTACTCTTCCGTCAAATCGGAGCCAGTTAAAGGACTGTCTGGGGAACTCCTGGTATGCTGCGGACATAGATGCTCTCCAATATCTTGTGGAATTTGTGACAAACCACATACGTGATGTTATTCGGGCTAAAGGAGGTTCTACCCTGGACTGAATAAAAATTCCGAATTCAGTGGTCGATATGTGTAGTGTCTTAAACAAATGTTTATACTACAAGGATGGTCGTTCCGTTGGACGAATGGTTTGAAGCGTTGGCCACTGATCATTCGTCCGACGCGGCCGTGATGTGTCCGTTACAACGGATCTGTCTTTTCCTTGTGGCACCAGTGGCCCAAAATATGGGATGGGCAACTGGTAATAGCCTGCTAACATAATTTATTTCTATAAGTTGCTCATCGGGGTCGTTTCGGATCAGGAAGAAGGATATCTCACGAATCATAAGCGTTCCGGTGCAAGGAGATTGTGTACACCTTTATTTTGACAACAGTAGAAATAAAGTTGTAGAAGGTGGCTGCTGAGGAGGGTTAGCACAGCACTGCTCGGAGAGAAAGCAACAGAGAAAATTTAAGCAAAGGTGAAAGCCGAGTGACGAGTTTTTCATGGTCTTGAATAGCATTTCTGCTAAACTTCTCACCATGGGCTAGATTAAAAGTAACTCCCTGAGCTCACTCTGATTCCTTATTTGATCTTTTTTTATTTTATTTTATTTGATTGAAGGCTTAACGACCGCCGTGTGCAACTCAGCTGGCTATAAACAGTCACTCGTCCCTAATTTAGGGCCACTGATTTCAGGGAAGGTAGAGAGCCAGTGCCGTAAGAAAAACACAAAATCCATGCCTCACCGGGATTTGAACCCGGACCCATCTCAGACGAATGATAAGAAGCCATCGCTAGACCGCTGCGCCACTGGGGCCGCTTTAATTACTTTTGAGTATAAAAAGAAATCTCCTACATCTACCTCATAATCATTGTCAACCATTATCAATCAACTGCTGGATGAAAGTCTCTCCAAGTTTCTTTCACAACGGTCTGTCTTGTGCCAGTTTCCTCCATGTCACTCCCGCATGTTTTCGAATTTAATCCACCCATCCCCCACGAGGCCTTTCTCAGGGTCATTTCCTGTTACTTGGAATCCAGTCAAAAATTTCGGTTGTCCATCGGTGATCCGTTCTCCTGGCAATATGTCCAGCCCATTGCCATTTCAGCGATTTTACTCTGATCATGATATCTTCCACTCTTGTCATTTTCCTGATCCACGAGTTCCTTTTCTTATCTCTCCTGGTTTTCAACAACTATGAACATTACCCTGCTTCTTTCAGTTGTCTGCAGTCTTTGCATATCTTTTTCAGTTAAAGTCCACGTCTCTGCACCATACATGAGCACTGGAACGATGTATTGATCAAACACTTTTCTTTTAAGACTTAATAGCAGATTGCTCTCGGAAATTGTACCGCTTTTTCCAAAATCTTCCCATTCAAGTTTTATACGCCGATTAATTTCTTCATCAATGTGACCCCCACTTGATATCTGCTGTCCAAGGTAAATGTAGGTATCGGTAATTTTCAGCTTTTTCCCATCAATCGATAAATCTTTATTTCTTATAAAAGCATTGCACATCACTTTTGTCTTCTGATAGTTTATTTTTATTCTCTTCCAAATGATATATATACATATATACACTATCTACCAACAAATAATTGGACATCACTGCAATCGACGATATCAGCGGTCCTGATACACGTCACGGCCGCCGCCGTTTAATATCGTGTGGGGGAAACAACAACGCTACCAGTCGCATGCAAGATGACACGCAGTTCGGAGCTCTCAGATTTCGGGAAAGGTGTAATCGTCGGGTATCACAGAAATGGCCGATCAATACGTGACATATCCAGCAAGTTGAAGTACCCAAAATCGACAGTGGCCTACGTGATTAGCAAGTGGAATATGAGAGGTGACTGTCGGAACGTGCCCCGACCCGGCAGACCCACAAAACTGGGAGTTAGAGACCGACGGGTGCTGGCCAGAGAAATTAGGAATCGATGGGCCACATCCACGAGGAGTTTCAACAGGCATCCGGGAGTGTTCTTTTGATGAATACCATCCGTAAGGAAGCCCATCTGCTCGGTTATCATGGACGTGCTGCCGCCCACAAGCCTTTCATCACCAAGTCCAATAGCGCTGCTCGGCTAACGTGGGGCAAAGAACGTTGACAGTGGACCGTTGAGCAGTGGAAACAGGTTCTCTGGAGCGACGAATCAAGGTTCACTCTCTACTGTTCGGATGGCAAGGTCTGGGTTTGGCGTCTGCCTGGAGAACGCCTCCTGCTGGAATGTATTGTAACAACTGTGAAGTTCGGCGGCGGTGGAATAACGCTATGGGGGTGTTTCTCCTGGTATGGCACGGGAACCTTGGTCGCAATTCCTGGTAGACTCAACGCCGAGACCTACTGCACCCTTTGGGATGGCCATGCGTTTCCTACGTTCTGGCAGTTTTACGGGGTGGACCCATGTTACTTTCATGACGACAATGCCACCTGTCATGTTGCGAGATCCACCATGGCTTGGTATGGTGACAATGGGGTTAATCGAATGGACTGGCCTGCGCAGAGCCCGGACCTAAACCCTATCGAGCACCTCTGGGACGAGTTGGAGCGTCGACTTAAGGGGTGCCCCCACCGTCCAAAATCGGTGAAGGAACTGACATGTCTTCTCCAAGCCGAGTGGAAAAAAATACCGCTGGCCGTCGTACAACGCCTGGTTGAGAGTATAACCCGGAGGGTAGCAGCTGTAATCGCCGCTCGTGGAGGCTCCACCTTATTGAAGGTGAATAAACTTCGTTTTCCTTTGCATCACAGGTTCCAATTACTTGTTGGTAGATAGTGTATATATGACAGATAAGGAGAGGAACTAACGGATATGGGCTGGACATGTTTCCAAAAGAACGAACCACCGATGAACAACTGAAATTCTAGGCTGGATTCCAAATGACTGGAAAAGACCCAGAAGACCACATGGGACATGGTTCGATAAAATTCGAAAGTATGTGAGAAAGACATGGAGAAGAGTGGTGCAGGACAGACCGTTAGGAAAGAAACTTGGGAGATCTTCATCCAGCAGTGGAGAAATCATGATTGATGATGATGATAGCCGCCCCGGTGGCGTAGTGGTTTAAGTGATGGCCTCTGATCATTGTCCGAAAGAGGTCCAGGTTCCGATCCCGGTGAAGCATGGATGTTGTGTTTGTCTTACGGCACAGGCTTTCTCCCTTCCCTGGAACCAGTGATCCTAAGTTAGGGACGGGCGACTGCTTATAGCCCATTGAGTAGCTCACATTGGTTGTTAAACCTCCAATAAAAAAATGATTGCCGCCCCGTTGGCGCAGTGGTCTAAGCGATGGCCTCTGATCATTCGTCCGAACGGGGTCCGGGTTCGAATCCCGGTGAGGCATGGATGTTGTGTTTGTCTTACGGCACTGGCTCTCTCCCTTCCCTGGAACCAGTGACCCTAAATTAGGGACGGGCGACTGCTTATAGCCCATTGAGTTGCTCACGGTGGTCGTTAAACCTCCAATCAAAAAAAAAAAAAAAAACCTCCAAACAAAAAAAAATGATGATGATAAATATTTATTTCTCTCCATTGACGTCATTAAGCTAATTTTGCTTCTTAAAAATAAAGCAACGCACGAATAAATAACGTAAATTATTATTTATGCTTTTAATGAAATACAAGAGTAATTTTCATAGAGAGACCCGAAAATAAAAGATCAGAAAATCTTCCACTCTCCATTTTCGGGGGTGGGAGCCTTGATTGCTTTGCAGGAGAGGCTCGGCCCTTTCTAGCAACGGCCATGTTTTGTTTTTTTTATTGGTGGTTTAACGACCACCGTGAGCAACTCAATGAGCTATAAGCAGTCGCCCGTCCCTAATTTAGGGCCACTGGTTACAGGGAAGGGAGAGAGCTAGTGCCGTAAGACGAACACAACATCCATGCTTCACGGGATTCGAACGCGGACCCCTTTCGGACGAATGATCAGAGGCCATCGCTTAGACCACTTCGCAACCGGGGCGGCCCGGCCGTGTTCACAATACAGCCATTTACTGTTAATTATTTTTTACTTTTTTGTTTGTTTGGGTGTTTAACAACCACTGTGAGCAACGTGATAGGTTATAAGCAGTGGTCCGTCCCTAATTTAGGGCTACTGGCTGCAGGAAAGGGAGAGATCCAGTTAATTAAGACAAACACCGATCCACGTATTACTGGAATTCGAAGCCGAACCCATCTCGGACAAATGGTCAGAAGCCAGCCCTTAGACTACAGCGCCACTGGGGCGGCACAACGTTTATTCCCACAACTGTGTAACGTTTTAACGACTACTACTTTAATGGATGGATTTACAGGGAAAGCCAAAAAGCTCTGGTGCTGGTATTCTCAGTGCTGGAATCCCCACAAAACAGCTATATCATCTTCCCCTTTTTTTCTACATTTTGCTTTTCCTCCTCCTAAAAAAAGGATAGAATTAGGGATAAATTCGATGTTTCAGATGTTGGAAGCGTGATTGTGTCAAGGCTGTCTAAAAAGAACAAGGCCATGGCATTAGAGACGAGTTTTCCAGCGTGACGTCACTCTCATGTAATACGTCCTGATACGTCGGTGCTGTGTTTGCGTCATACACGACAGAGTTAGAAATAAATCGGAAGCTTTGATTTCAGCAAGACGTCACACAAAGAAAAAAACTCATTACTGTTATTAATTCCTTGGCTTTGCATTTTCTAGACGCACTTGATACTGACAAAATTCGAACTATATCATCCACAAATATTATTTTACTAGCTTTATTATAGACTGACTAAAATATTTTTATTGCTCCACACTATGCTATAACTGAGCTCAGAGGTTGGGTGCTATTTCTGTTCGATTCTCTTAGAATGTAATAAACATTTTGGTCTTTAATTCGATATTTAATATAACCACACATTTTCCTCTGAATTTTTTTCTTTTGTTGAGGGTTTAGTGACCACTGTGAGCATCTAAGCGTGCCACAAGCAGTCACTCTTCTCTAATTTAGGGTCACTGTGTCCCAGGGAAGGAAGAGCGCCTGTGTCGTAAGACAAACACAACATCCATGCCTCAGTGGTATTCGAACCCGGACCCTTCTCAGGGAAATGGTCAGAAACCAGCGCTTAAACCACTCCGCCACTGGGGAGGCTATTTTTTTCTTCATTCAATTCAAGAGACAATCACAAGATTATTACCATGCGAGTGAGAGCCCAATTAAAAACTTTGCCGCCCCGGTGGCTTAGTGGTATAAGCGGCGGCTTCTGACCATTAGTACGAAATGTTGTCCCGGTTTGAATCTCGGCAAGGTATGGATGTTTTGTTTAACGGCACTGTCTCTCTCCCTTCTCTGGGACCAATGGCCCTAAATTAGAGACGAGCAAAGACATTGGATAGAGATAGATTGGCAAACGTGCTGTATTTGGTTCTGAAACGACAGACACCAATTGAGCGTGCAGTGCCATCTATGAATGGGGGAATTGGGAAACAAGAGTTCTCATTTCAATTCATAATGTACTGCAAATATTACGTAGAAAGAATGTTCGCGTACTACCCGAGAACTTCCTAGAACAAATTGCAGTTAACGTGTGCTCATATCCTAGAAAAAAGCAAACAAGTCTAGTAAACAGGACTATACGAGCTGTAATGCGGCAGGCTATATAGACAGAGCAGGAAAAAAAGAAAAGAGAAAACTACTAAACAGGAAAGTTAGAGGAGTAACCAAGAGGGTGGTCCTCGGTCCGGATACCCTCCCCCCTCCCCTGCACCCGAGAGGAATTGAAAATACGAATTTAAAGCGATATGTATGTATCTATAAGGCTTTCACCAGTGAATCAAATACATGAACTCCCCCACCCCTTAAGAAATTTCTCGCTACGCCACTGAGGAAAATTTCGCGTCGCACATAATTAAATAGTACAGATGCGGTATATCAAAATCTAATAGATTTAGAACTGAAATACTCGCGCAAACACGTCAACACACTACTTACTCCCCACAATGGCGACTTTCAATATATGCCGGAAGTAGTATGCTCTTTGCCAATCTATTCTCCTCCAATGTCTTTGGGGACGAGCGACTGCTTATAGCCCATCGAGTTGCTCACGGTGGTCGTTAAAACCCTCACAAGAAAAACCCCGGTTTTACGAGACACGTGAATCAATTTCTCACACTGCCAGGCGGTTGAAAACTGATTATATGCCACATCAAATATCACATTTCATGTAACTTAAATGTCATTTAAAAGAGTGCCATAAACTAATCGCTTGTAACATGTTAATGGAAACTACTGTGCTTCAATGATCATTGATCAACCTTGTAAAGTTCCGACTTTTCTTCCTATACAGAGGTTTTCCCACTTGAAACTTTTGGTATTTCGTCCGCTTCCAGTTTTCGAGATAAATCACCCTCTAAATTTGTTCTATAGAGGTTTATAACAAAATCCCTAAATATTAAGTTTTATCTTGATAGATACAGTAGTTTACGTTATGGCAGAAACAAACCACATATCACTATCGTATTCACTACGGGCTTCCCCGCAGAAAAATATCTTCGAGACCCTTTTGCAAAAATCTGTTTACTTTCAATTACTGAAAATTTTAAATTCCATATTATTAACTAGGTTTTTTTTTTGTTTTTTTTATTGGGGGTTTAACTACCACCGTGAGCAACTCAATGGGTTATAAGCAGTCTTCCATCCCTAATTTAAGGTGACTGGTTCCAGGGAGGGAGCGAGCCAGTGCCGTAAGACAAACACAACATCCATGCCTCACCGGGGGATTTGAACCCAGACCCTATCAAAGGACGAATGATCATAAGCCATGGTTTATACCACTGCGTCAACGGGGCGGGATTGACACTATTATAAAAAATGACATAGGTCTCTGTTTTTTCGTTTCCACGAAGAACACCTTTTAGCTCTTTATATTCTGAAGCATGCGTAATTATGTGCAAACAAGTGTAATATATAACGCCTTATCCTCACTGATATGAAAAAATCATTTATTCAGCTGATATAATCACGTTCTCTTGTTAATGTACATGTACAAGAACTATTGCTATGGCAAAAGGGGACTTTAGGTGCTTTGGAATAGCTGCCTTCCCGTCGCACAGTTTTTATAAACTAAGACGTAAATGATTTCTTGAAGATTTTTTTTATTTACTGAAAAGAATACCAAACATCGCTTTTCTTTTTAATACAACATGCAAACAGGGGCGGATTGGAACGACCAAAACAGGCCTGGAATTTTAGTCTTGCGGTCCATTACAAAACAACACACACACACACACCTGCAAGGGAATACCCATATCTCATAAATTCCCTCATGCAAAAAAATTCTATTACGTCCTGTGTGAAAGAGAACTATCGAAAAATGCTTTTTAAAATGAATTCAATCTGGAACGAATTTTAAAAACAATTTAACGGTAAAGGAATTTTCTAAACCGCTCATCTCATGTTTGAATGTAGCATCAACCCATGCTCCAAATGGACTGTTGTATAGCACTGCTTTTTTTCTTTTCGAAAAATTTGGTTTTTAAAAAATCATGAGTCTCTCGAAAAACCCCAGTTCCGACTTAAACATCATGAAGGTTATTCTGGTAGTTAAAATGTGCGCAGGCCACATAACACTTTCCCTAAGCAATTAATTTTTAGATTTATTTGGTCACTGATCACCTTCTGCGCCACTTACAAAATAAATAAGTATTGGTACCTCCTCCTCATAGACCCATAATTTGATCATTATGAACCAGTTCTGGGGAAATCATTGTTGCTTCTAAGATAAATGCAGGAAGAACACGAATTTCGGAATATCTCTGCCCAAGTATTGCTTTGCCGCCCCGGTGGCGCAGTGGTCTAAGGCGATGGCCTCTGATCATTCGTCCGTAAGGGGTCCGGGTTCGAATCCCGGTGAGGCATGGATGTTGTGTTTGTCTTACGGCACTGGCTCTCTCCCTTCCCTGGAACCAGTGACCCTAAATCAGGGACGGGCGACTGCTTATAGCCCATTGAGTTGCTGACGATGGTCGTTAAACCTCCAATCAAAAAAAAAAGTATTGCTTTATCTGTATGTAAATAAAGGTGAGGAGATGATGGACCATCACAATGCGTGCTAGTGTCGCCGTCAAAATTAGAATAGGATGGTAGGGCCTACCAATTACGCTGAGCTGGAAGTCTAACGACCTACGTCTAACTGCAGTTACCTTTTTCGTAATTGAATTATAACTGTAGGCTTGGTCCAGCTGCACTTTGCACTTTTCTCGTATAAGTGCAGACAACTTTGTTACGCATTTTTAGAACAAACACCCGAATTGCAGATAGAAATAAACGCATTTTTTTTTAGGAAAATAACTTTTTAGCCAGATACAAAAAGCAAATCAAGCTACAGACTTTTATTCATAAGCTGTAAAGTAATTATTCGGCGCCTCCCCGGTGGAGCAGTGGTCTAAGCGATGGCTTCTGATCATTCGTACGGAAGATGTCCGGGTTCGAATCCCGGTGAGGCAGAGATGTTTTGTTTGTCTTACGGCACTGGCTCCGTCCCTTCACTGGAACCAGCGGCCCTAAACTAGGGATGGGTGACTGCTTATAGCCCATTGAGTTGCTCACGGTGGTCGTTAAACCTCCAACCGAAAAAAAAAAGAAACAATTATTTAGTCGTTAAAAAAATTCAGATTAGGAGAAAGTGGGCCATTTCTCGAGCGGTCCACCGGGAAAAATTCCAGTATCCCGATGGGCCATTCCGCCCTTGCATGCAAAGATACCGTCAATAATTCCTGGCTATTTCTTCAACCAATTTTTTTTTTTTTTGGATTTTTTTTTTTGATTGGAGGTTTTACGACCACCGTGAGCAATTCAATGGGCTATAAGCAGCCGCCCGTCCCTAATTTAGGGTCACTGGTTCCAGGGGAAGGGAGAGAGCCATTGCCGTAAGAGAAACACGACATGCCTCACCGGGATTCGAACCCGGATCCCTCACGGACGAATGATCACAGGCGAGCGCCTTAGACCACTGCGCCACCGGGGCCGCTTTTTTTTGATTGGAGGTTTTTTTTTTATTGGAGGTTTAAGGACCACTATGAGCAACTCAAAGGGCTATAAGCCGTCGCCCGTCCCTAATTTAGGGTCACTGGTTCCAGGGAAGGGAGAGAACCAGTGCAGTAAGACAAACACAACATCCATGCCTCACCGGTATTCGAACCCGGATCCCGTTTGGACGAATGATCAGAGGCCATCGCTTGGACCACTGCGCCACCGGGGCGGGGCTGATTGGAGGTTTAACGACCACCGTGAGCAACTCAAATGGGCTATAAGCAGTCGCCCGTCCCTAATTTAGGGCCACTGGTTCCAGGGAAGGGAGAGAGCCAGTGCCGTAAGACAAACACGACATCCATGCATCACCGGGATTCGAACCCGGACCCCTTATGGACGAATTATCAGAGGCCAGCGCCTTAGACCACTGCGCCACCGGGGCCGCTTTTTTTATTGGAGGTTTAACGACCACCGTGAGCAACTCAATGGGCTACAAGCAGTCGCTCATGCCTAATTTAGAGTCAATGGTTTCAGGGAAGGGAGAGAGCCAGTGCCGTAAGACAAACACAATATCGATGCATTACCTTGATTTGAACCCGGACCCTTTTTGGACGAATGATCAGAAGCCATCGCTTAGACTCCTGCGCGCGTCACCCAAACAATTTCGGCTTAACCAAATTCATATGAAGTTTCCGCAAAAATGTTTATAGTTGTTTGGGTATATGTGCCACGCACATGACACTGCGCCATGTACACGCCAACACTATCGTGAAAAGAGAAAAATCATGTCAAGGGGAACTAAAACATATTTCTTCAGTATTATAAATATTTAACGGGATATATAGAGGATAAATTTGTTAAGGCACTTTACCTCTCAAATTTGCAATCTATACACTAGATCATCGTCGGGAGTTCTTGTGTCAGACTACTTCCACAGGTCTGGCGACCAAGCCTGATATAGATCGAAAATTTGAGAGGTAAGGTACCTTAATAAATTTATCGTCTATAATTCTCTTTAAATATTTATAATACTGAAGTAATTAGAGGAAGCCATGAAGGCCGCCCCGGTGGCGTAGTGGTCTGAGCGATGGCCTATGATCATTCGCCCGAACGGATTCTGGGTTCGAATTCCGGTGAGGCATGGATGTTGTGTTTGTCTCACGGCACTGGCTCTCTCCCTTCCCTGAAACCAGTGACTCTAAATTAGGGACGGGCGACTGCTTATAGCCCATTGGGTTGCTCACGGTGGTCGTTAAACCTCCAATCAAAAATTAAAAAAAAAGAAGCCATGAAGTCACTAATTATTATTAGAACGTATTTCTGTTGAATTGCCGAAGTTGAATCTTATCGATCACGATAGTTCATTATACAGTGCAATGATGAAGTTGAACCGGCCGCCCCGGTGGCGCAGTGGTCTAAGGCGCTTGCCTCTGTTCATTCGTCCGTAAGGGGTCCTGCGCGCGTCCAGGAGACGCGCGCATGGGTCTAAGCGATGACTTCTGATCATTCGTCCAAAAAGGGTCCGGGTTCAAATCAAGGTGATGCATCGATATTGTGTTTGTCTTACGGCACTGGCTCTCTCCCTTCCCT
Organism: Macrothele yani; assembly: GCA_039090855.1. Taxonomy (NCBI): domain Eukaryota; kingdom Metazoa; phylum Arthropoda; class Arachnida; order Araneae; family Macrothelidae; genus Macrothele; species Macrothele yani. Next base: position 22,882,854 of record CM076998.1, on the reverse strand, counting down.
GGAACCAGTGACTCTAAATTAGGCATGAGCGACTGCTTTTTTTTTTTTTTTTTTTTTTTTATTGGAGGTTTAACGACCACCGTGAGCAACTTAATGCGCTATAAGCAGTCGCCCGTCCCTAATTTAGGGTCACTGGTTCCAGGGAAGGGAGAGAGCCAGTGCCGTAAGACAAACACAACATCCATGCCTGACCGGGATTCGAACCCGGACCCCTTACAGACGAATGATCAGAGGCCAGCGCCTTAGACCACTGCGCCACCGGGGCGGCAAAGAGCGACTGCTTGTAGCCCATTGAGTTGCTCAAGGTGGTCGTTAAACCTCCAAAAAAAAAAGCGGCCCCGGTGGCGCAGTGGTCTAAGGCGCTGGCCTCTGATAATTCGTCCATGAGGGGTCCGGGTTCGAATCCCGGTGATGCATGGATGTTGTGTTTGTCATACGTCACTGGCTCTCTCCCTTCCCTGGAACCAGTGACCCAAAATTAATGACGGGCGACTGCTTATAGCCCATTTGAGTTGCTCACGGTGGTCGTTAAACCTCCAATAAAAAAAAAAAAAAAGTTGAACCGGGGGAACGACGAAGGGTATGAACAAAAATATTTTTTTTTTTAAGAATGAACAGCGCAAGGGTGTGGGGGCGGGGGAGCTATGTTGTGCTCAGGATCCAGTAACTCTGAATCCACCCTAGTCCAGTATTGTTTCGCCGAGCGTTTGGTTCTTCGGAACAAATGAAACATTCAGCGCAGTAAATACCAGAATAAAACATTATACTCGTTCGGCTCTGAGTGCAATCAGCAGGTATCAGGGATAAGCGACAACACTCTAGGAATTTTGCTATATTTTTAACTGAACTGGTTACCCGTAACTGGAAACAGCACGTGCTAGAGCAGACCGTTTTAGTAAACAGGAAACAATCCACCAATCGGAAGATGAGAAATCATTGAATTTGGTGTTTTGAGTTGTGTTCTGGTGTCACTTGTTAGCCACTTCTGTGGGTAAATGGTAGAACTGAAATTAAGAGGCGATAAGTAAATCAGTTTCTATCATCATGCCGAAGAGTAAGTTTTTTTTTTTGAAATCTTTTTGCTGGATATATTTATTAGTAAAACATTCTTCAATGAAATTCTACTTTTTCTTTAGTGGATGGTTGTCAGCCTCTATTTTTTAAGTGTGGGTGTTGATTGTTCAGTTAATTTGAGGAAATTACTATTGCTCCTAAACTACCTAATACATTGTACATATGCAACTGTCAAATTATTTATAAATTATAATTAATATTAAGTAACAATACATAAATTATTCTGTGCTTATGCTAGGGTTAGACTAGTGCTACAAGGTTTGATGCATCAATTTTGCACCCATGTTTTTAGCAGAAACTCAGAAGATTCCGATGTTTAGATTTTAAACAGTAATTGTGCCAGATTTGTTGTTTATATAGCTGTTGATAAAAATCTACAGTACTAGAGCACGTAACAGAAATTTTATCCAAGTACCAGGTGTGAAAACTTAAAAACTTTCACATTGCATTGACCTTGTTTGCTAAAGTTTCAATTCAAGTGTCACCAGTATAGCCTTGGATTTATAAAAAAAGGCATGGATGTCCAAGGTTCCACTTTTCTGTGCTAGGTATGTTGTTGTGCTGTTGAAGAAACTTCTCAAATTTAGCGGAAAAGCGTGTAGTCCTGTAACTCCAATTGTTGCGCATTATTACTCTATTTTGCTTTCCTACAGTGATTGGAAAGCTGCTTTATAAAAATAGCTTGCAATAATTACAACTACTTTTTCCAAAATGTAGCCGGCTATACTATTTTTTCAAAAAAGTAGCTACCTTGGGTACGTTTTAGCTACTTTTTCTACATTTAGTCTTTAGTTAAGAGTAGAAATTCAGACGATTTTATATGATAGTGTTTTCCCTTGAGACTTTTTTACTGGGCGGCCCACAGGAATGTTGACAAGGGGATGCGAGGGTGGGCTGGTCTTTCCCACCCAGTTCAAAATGTGCCATTTTTTTAGTATATTTAACTTTAAAATTTAATCTGCACTTTGCCAAGTAATAAATCTTGTGTTTTATTTCATGTCGCCATACATATTTTCCCCTAGGAAGTGTGTTGTTTACGTCTCCAAAAAAAAAAAATGGTTGTTTGAATAGCATTTGAACGGCCATGAAAATTCAGTTGTTCTCCACTCTTCCAGTTCCTTAGTTTAAGCCTCTTTTTCATATTTATATGGCCAAGGTGATAATGAGGTCACTACTAATTGCTCTGTTTGTTTTCTTTACAAAATAGGGGATTTCAACTCTGAAAATGGAGTCTAAAACTACATTAGCACTCTTAAAACTACTCCGGGGACAGTGAAAGTGGCTGACGACTGCTTTGTAGGAGAGGATTGCAAGGCAAAGTCGTTGGCTGGAAGGAAGGAAGTTAAGGGGAAGGCATTGTGTCTGCATGGCACGACATTAAAATTTGATTTAGATCAACAAAACTATATTTTCTTTTAAATAAATCGGTCAAGTACGATACTATTTTATTTTTGTAAGCAAAAATGGAAAATTTTGAGCAGTAATTTAAGATAATGCATTCAGAGCAAGTACAAGGTTGAAGGCGACATTATATGAACACTTCTATCTTATACCAGTGGCATAACTAGAGATGGATGGGGTGAGATTGCACGAATTCCTGTGTTGTTGGTAGTGAAAAGCATTAAAGCTGCCCCGGTGGCACAGTGGCCTCAGAGCTAGCTTATGAACTTTCATTTGAGAAGAGTCCAGGTTCGAATTGCAGTGAGGCATAAAGGTTGTGTTTGTCTTGTGGCACAGGCTCTCTCCTTTCCCTGGAATGAGTGACCGTAAATTAGGGATGGACGACTGCTTATAGCTTATTGAGTTGCTCATGGTGGTTGTTAAACCTTCAATCCCTCCCCCCCCAAAGAGCATTAAAATTTGTTCTTCATTGTTTCAAAAAATATATTGCTCTCAAGTTCGCCCTGCCAAAAATAATTCTCACCCACCCGTCACCTACCCTGATTTTGAAATCCAGCGACGTCCCTGGTGACCTGCCTTGCTAGTTTTTTCATCTTCCCATCTAGTTTTCTCTTCTGCCCAGTTAAATTTCTTTTAAAGACCGTTTTTACAATGCACATAATAGGAAGAGTGGCAAACTTATTCCGCCGCCCTGGTGGTGCAGTGGTCTAAGCGCTGGCTCATGAACATTCGTCCGAGAAGGGTCCAGGTTTGAATCCTGGTGAGGCATGGATGGTGTGTTTGTCTTACAGCACTGCCTCTCTCTCTTTCCTGGAACCAGTGACCCTAAATTAGGGACGGACAACTGCTTAGGGGCCGTCCATAAAGTATGTCCATGTTTTTTTACTATTTTTAGACTCCCCCTCTCCCATCTCACATTTTGTCCAATTGTTGACACCCCTCCCCCTAAAAAGTACGTCCTAATTCCCGCAATCCCCTTTTATTTTTGACAACTGCTTTTAGAAGTCCGTTAAGAAACAGAAAGAAAACATGTAATTGTTTAAAGGAATCTTCCATATATTTACACGTTTGCTTCAGAAAATATTTATTATTTAGGCATTAATTTATTCCCAAATGCTACCCAAACTTTATCATTCTGAAATCATCATCAACCATTATCAATCCATTGCTGGATGAAGGTCTCCCCAAATTTCTTCCACAATTGTCTGTCTTGGGCCTGTCTCCTCCATGTCACTCCAGCAAACTTTCGAATTTCATCCATCCATCTCCCATGGGGTCTTCTTCTGGGTCTTTTCCTGTCCCTTGGAATCCAGTCTAAAATTTCAGTTGTCCATTGGTGGTCCGTTCTTCTGGCAACATGTCCAGCCCATTGCCATTTCAGTGATTTCACTCTGGTCATGATGTCATCCACTCCTGTCATTTCCCTTAGCCACAAGTTCATCTTCTTATCTTTTCTGGTTGCACCAAGCATGCATCTCTCCATGTTGCTTTGAGTTGTCTGCAGTATTTGTATGTCTTTTTTAGTTAAAGTTCATGTCTCTGCTCCATACGTAAGCACTGGAGGGATTCATTGATTAAACACTTCTTTTGAGCCATAATAGCATACTGCTCTTAAAAATTGTACTGTTTCTTCCAAAAGCTCTCCATTCAAGTTTTATACGCCGATTAATTTCTTCATCAATGTGACCCTCACTGGATATCTGCTGCCCAAGATAAATCTAGGAATCGGTTGTCTCAAGCTTTTATCCATCAATCGATAAATCTTCGTTTCTTGTACATCACTTTTGTCTTTTGAAAGTTCATTTTTAATCCCACTTCTTTACTCTTTCTTGTCAGCAAGTTATTGGATCATACTCTGCAGCTCTGAAGGGGTAGTCGCAAAGATGACTACGTCATCAGCAAAATGAAGATGAGTTAAGTAATCTCTGTTAATCTTTATCCCTTTGTTTTCCCAGTTCAATGATAGAAAAACATTTTGCAATGTGGCGTTAAAGAGCTTGGGAGATATGGTGTCACCTTGTCTCACTCTCTTTCCCATTCTTATTTGTGCTGTATCCTCAAATATCCAAACCTTTGCACTTGCAATTTCATAAATGTTATTAATAATGCTAATGTATGCATCTTCAATACTGCAGGATTTGAAAGCCATTGTTACTGTTTCACGGAATCAAAGGCCTTTTCATAGTCAATAAAAGCCATGCATAATGGGAGTTCATATTCTCTTGTTTTTTCAGTTGTTAAAGATCTACAAATAAGCGCACACATTCATGGTTACAACACTCCCGATTATACCATCTACAAAACACGATAGATTTGGTAGTACAAATATGAGAACTTAATATTAATATTCTGATATAGCTAAATATCATCAGAAATCTGAAATATTTCTTACCTTTTTTTAACTATTAAAAGAAGAAAAAAAGAGGAAACAAAACGAAGAAATACCATCCACTATATTTTTGCCATTGGACATCCGAATTACTGAACCTCCCCCTCCTCCATGTCACATTTGATCCAGTTATCAGGAACCCCCTCTCCCCCTGTAATCTCGGACGTATTTTATAGCCCATTGAGTTGCTCACAGTGGTCGTTAAACAAACAATAAAAAAAAAAAAAAACTTATTTTCACATACACTATAAATATTGGTGAAAACTGGCTAAAATCTGTGTCAAATATGATTTATTACTAACTACTCACTTCTTTATTATTTATATGCAATTTCGTAATGTTGTTTGTGATGTGTTACATTAATGCCTACCACACCGCTAAAGATGTTTAATAACTGTAATAATGTTAAGCAACACAGCATCCTTTTATTTTAACACGTCTTTTGTAAAAAAAGATCTTGCTTATGTTACCGGTTTGTCTGTTCGTACCCACGATATCTCTGCAACTAACTATTAGTCCGATTTGAAAAATTCTTTTTGCATTGGGAAGCTTAAAATATGCGAATGATGATCCTTTATTTCGTTTTTTTTTTTTTTACGATGAACAATTTCGCCGCTACAGGGCGTAAAGGCGGATAATGTCGAATTCAAAAATACATTTTATTCTTTTATTTCACATATTTGCGTCTAAACATCCGATTGAAAAAATTCTTTTATCTTTCGATTTTTTTTTTTGATTGTAGGTTTAACGACCACCGTGTGCAACTCAATGGGCTATAAGCAGTCGCCCATCCCTAATTTAGGGTCACTGGTTCCAGGTAAGAGAGAGAGCCAGTGCCTTAAGACAAACACAACATCCATGCCTGACCGGGATTCGAACGCGGACCCCTTTCGGATGAATGCTCAGAGGCCATCGCTTGGGGCAGCTCTTTCGATTCCATTTGTGTCGAAGAGTATTTTAGATATAGTTACTTTTTCAAATTACGCATAGATTTTCCACTACGGGGCGTAAAAGTAAATTACATTTTCCCTGTAACTCTTCTTCTAAAACTCCGATTTGAAAAACTTTTTCTTCAGCGGATACACCTCCTGATGGAAAATCTTTTGCATATAATTTCAAATTTTTGGTAAAGAATACTTTAGCCACCAGGGGGCGTAAGTGTTAATTTTTGCTTCTGATGTATTTGCCATAAAATCAGCTTCTAAAATATCGATTGAAAAAATTATTTCGTGGGCTCGTGCCACTCACATCAATAAACATTTTCGGAATAGTTTCTTCTTAAAATATTCCACAGTTTCTTCACCTGGGGCGTAGATATATATCTTATTTTTGTCAATGTCTCTACTCCTATTAGTCTGATTTGAAAAATTCCTTCTTTGTTGGTTAGTGTTTCCAGTGTGACATGTTTTCCATATAATTTCAAAAATTTCCAGTAATTCATAAACTTTCTGCTTAGGGGCGTAGAGGTTAATTGCATTTCCCTTTATATCTCTGCTTCTAAAAATGGTTTGGCCACCAGGGGGCGTAAATCTTAATTTCCCTTCTGATATATTTGCAGCAAAATATGAGCTTCTAAATTCTCGATTGAAAACATTCGTCGTTTGTAGACCGATAGTACTCATGTCGACAAACCTTTTAGAAACATTTTCTTCTTAAAATAATGTATGGTTTCTACGCCAGGCGTAGATGTATATCTTATTTTTGTCAATATCTCTACTTCTCGGAGTCCGATTTGAAAAATGCCTTCTTTGTTGGATAATGTTTCCGATGCTAAATGCTTTTCCTATAAATCCAAAGTTTTCAAGTAAATTATAGACTTTCTGCTAGGGGGCACAAAGGTAAAGTGCGTTTTCTGTGTTATTTCTGCTTCTAAAACTCCGATTTGAAAAATTCTTCCTGTATCACATACAAGACCTGATGGAAAATATTTTTCACATAATTTCTAATGTTTGGTAAAGAATGGTTTGGCCACCAGGGGGCATAAGTGTTAATTTCTGCTTCTGATGTATTTGTAGCTAAATCTGTTCTCCTGAAAACTCAAAGGTAACTTGATCACGCTAGTTACGTTAAATGAAAACTTTTACCAAAGGGTTCGTAAGTTGGAAGCTTTCGACCTTATCTTAGGTCTTCATCACGCCAATAGAGGACTAAGATTGTTGCCAGATTCTACATTTGAATTTTCCTAGGCAACAAAAATAAGAAAAATTCAAATGTAGAATCTGGCAACAATCTTAGTCCTCTATTGGCGTGATGAAGACCTAAGATAAGGTCGAAAGCTTCCAACTTACGAACCTTTTTGTAAAAGTTTTCATTTAACGTAACTAGCATGATCAAGTTACCTTTATTTGTTAATATTGTTACATGCTTTGCCCATCATCGTCATCCTGAAAACTCGACTAAATTTTTTTTTCTTGGACCTATAGTGCTCATATGGAAAAACCTTTTGAGAATACTTTCTTCCTAAAATAATGCATGGTTTTCCCACCAGGGAACGTAAAGTCACATCTTATTTTTGTCGATATCTCTGTTTCTAGGAGTCCGATTTGAAAAATTATTTTTATGTTGGAGAGCGTTTCCGGTGGGAAATGTTTCTTATATAAATTCATGTTTTTCTTAACGCACAAGTCTGCAACCAAAAGGCATAAGCTCACGATTCCGTTTACAGCAATATCTGAGGGATTAAAAAACCGAGTGAAAAACTTCTTTCTTCCGTCAGATAGTATTGTTTTCCATACCGGTTCCATTGACTTTGAATAGCTTTGATAAATTTAATTTGCATCAGAACGGATTCAAAATACGTGCTTATTACACCCGGAAATTGGGTGTCATCTTTCTTGTTTTGATTGCAAAGGGGACGTTAAAAGTACCACCCAGCTAAAATTTCGTGCCACCTAGCTTTAAAAAAAACAAACTAGGCAGAACACTATGTGACATGGCATTCAGAGCTAAATACCAAGGTAAATTTAACAAATAATTTATCTTTGAATTTACCTCAGCTCTGATCATCATATGCAACACATTTCATAGCACTCAGTGGCATATATTCAAAGGTAGATGATCTTCCTAGGGAATTCAAATAAAATTACTATCAACAAGTATCTGTGAGTACATTTTCTTTACTAAGAGAATTGAATCTCGCTGTCAATGGCCATCAACAAAATAGCTAGCTCAATCATCTGATATGCACAGTTACTGAGATTTCCTTATAAATAGCATAAAGCAAGATAATATTCATCAATCAGAAATGCCAAACACTTACCTAAAAGCTCTTGGCTTCATTCCTGCTATACACTTCATGCACGTTAATTAGAACATCCTGTTATGTAGCTGGCCTTCAAAGGTTGAAGCTTTCATCTTATCCGATTGAAAAACTTCTTACACCCTGTAAGCGGATAAGATGAAAGCATCAACCTTTGAAGGCCAGCTACATAACAGGATGTTCTAATTAACGTGCATGAAGTTTACTTATTAAAGAGATGATTGAAAAACTTCTTACACCCTATAAGCAGATAAGATGAAAGCTTCAACCTTTGAAGGCCAGCTACATAACAGGATGTTCTAATTAACGTGCATGAAGTGTATAGCAGGAATGAAGCCAAGAGCTTTTAGGTAAGTGTTTGGCTTTTCTGATTGATGAGTCATTAATGACTTGCACCTAAATATGTGCACTTTGTTGGTACTTATTGCCTTTAAAGATGCAAATAATATGAGCAAGATAATATGTTATGTTTAGCAGTTTGGCTGACTTTTACAATGCAAGTCAGGTACATGATTGTTAGCAGGGCACACTTAGCACTCCTATTCCACTCAATAATGTTTCAAGAAATCTGAAAATGTTATGTAATTTGAAGATTTTATTATTATTATTATTATTATTATTATTATTATTTAAGAGCAGGATTTGTAGCTCAATTATCCGCTACAAGTTACTTTATTTTATAGCGGGCTACAACTACATTTTTCTATTTGTAGCAATGCTACATGTAGCACCCTACTTCCGATACCTGGTGTTTTCTACTCTTCTACTCAGTAGATAAAGTTAGAGAGAACTTAATTTTTAGCAGTAAGCCATCTGACAGGAATAAAAGTCAGAATTTGGTTTCCCTGCAGCACAAGACCGTTGTGCGTGATTTGAAACTATCAAATATGCATGATGAAAGTCATGCGTATTTGATAGTTTCAAACCATATTTGATAGTTTTCAAATAATAGTTTAAAATCCTTCAGAAAATGTTACTGGCGAAAACAAAAGTGCTTCAGTTGATGAAAGAGCGATTTCCGATTGTGAAGATTGTAAAAACTTTTTTTTTTTTTTAGGTTTGAAGTATTTGCATAGTTTTTTTTATTCTGTTCTTCATGTATATTTGCTTTTTAAAGGGAATATACAACCAGATAAACAGTTAATCATTTTAGTATTGTTCCTTAATTTTACTTATTAAAGAGACTAATATGCTTTGATGGTTTGGACATGTTGAAAGAATGAGTGATGAGATGCTTACTAAGAAATTTTTTTAGCGCAAGTGGCAGGAAGGAAAGGCAGAGGAAGGTCAAGGAAGGTCAAGGAAGTCATGGGAGGATAAGATTCAGTAGTCGCCTCTGTGGCGCAGTGATCTAAGCGATGGCTTCTGATCATTCATCCGAGAGGGGTCCAGATTCGAATCCCGGCAAGGCATGGATGTTCTGTTTGTCTTATGGTGCTGGCTCTCTCCCTTCCCTGGAACCAGTAACCCTAAATTAGGGATGGGCCACTGCTTATAGCCCATTGAGTTGCTCACAGTGGTCATTAAACCTCCAATCAAAAAAAAAAAAAAAAAAAAAAGATTATGAGCATGATGTACAGAAAGTTGTGTGTACGTCCTGTGATGGATGTCAGTGTAGCCTGAGTTGTGTGTCAAGATTGTTGTAAATGGAGAAGTTTGATATGGCAACAGGAAGTAAATAATCAGTTAAAAATTTATCTGGTAGTTTGTATTTCTTTATGGAGCTAACCTCTGAATATCAGAGAACAGCTTAGTGATATACAGGGTGATTGTAAACTCCTTCAACAAAACAAGAGGGGTGTTAGTACACATCAATACGAACAATATTTGCAATGGAACATATTCCACTCCTAGGGCCAGAAAAGAGTAAAGTTAGATATCCACGTTGAGCCTTCAAGAGTGAAAACAAAGAGACATACCGAATTTATGAGTTGCACAATTCCAATCGCATCAGAAAAAGACTCAAAGGAGCTGCTCAAACTGGCGTCCAAGGGCATTGCTGCACAGCCCACAATGGCGAATAAAGGACTGCCGCACCCTCTCGTAGACTTCCGGTATGGTGTTGATCTTGTCCGCAACAACAGAGATTTGTGTGACGAGATCTTCCAGGGAGTCCAAAGGTGTCTTGTACACCAATGTTTTCATGTGCCCGCAGAAGAAGAAGTTCAGTCGATCAAGGTCCGGGGAGCGAGTAGGCCAAGCCACAGGTCCACTGCATCCAATCCACCACCCGGGATATGTCGCATTTAGGAAGTATCGGACCTCGTTGGCAAAGTGTGCTGGGGCCCCATCATGCATAAACCACATGCCCCTCCATGTGGTGAGCGGAACATCCTGCAACAGACCGGGAAGCACTTGCTCCAGGAACACACGGTATGCTGCACTGGTCAGACATATATGTCAGTTCTCATGTGATGTTTGCATTGTAATATCGTTGAATGGGTTCGGCTGTGTTTTTAAATGTTTGCTCCTCATCGCAGGGCTTGAAAATTGCCATACCCGAGATGCCCGTAGCATGTAAATTATTGGCCTGGGCAAGTAAAAATAACTAGCCTCCGGTGTTTAGTGACAAAATGCGTAAACTGCCATGAAACAGGAGGACGCAGACTGATGGGCAAAAAAGCCATGCTTTATGAGGAGGGAGTGACAACGGATACAACTTGCGCGAGTAAGGGAGGGGAAATGGAAGCTTCCGTTTGCGCGCAACCCCCTCCCTGTAATTGTTAGCATCTCCTGGCATGACCAATCCCTTTATACAAGTTTTCATCAGATCTGGGTCATTCTTAGTGTTGTATTTTCAATATACAGCAGTGTATTATGTTATCTGCTGTGTATCTGTTCTTGGAGGTAAGATAAGAATTAATGGAACACTGTCAAGGGACTGTCACTTCCTTTTGTGAGGATTTCTTTGATTTTTTTAAGAAAAATATCTATGAGTATGGATTGCAGTGTTTCTTCTGGCAACCAGGTAACTCATTACAGCAAGTAACTCATTGTTTCTCCTGTTAACCACAAACAATGAGTTACTTGCTGTAGTTTTTTTTTTTAATAAGAATTGATTGAACTGTTTTTATTGCTTTATATATAAAAAGGACAATTTAATTGACATATTTAAACCTTTTTGTACTTCAAAAATTCCTTTGGCCAACTGTATTTAGTACTAGTTATATAGCATGTTGTTAAAATTACTTGTAACTGTTGTAAAAGATGTTTAATATAAAATTTTTAATTATAATCTTAGGTGTAGCTAAGTGAGTGGTCATTGAGTCTGGACCCCCCCTTTGAGAGGGGGATTGAGTACAAATTTAAAATGATATATATGTATGTATGAGGTTTTCATCAATGAACCAAATCCATGGACCCCCCCTTAAGAAATTTTTGGCTATGCCACTGATTCTGATTATCAAAAATGAAAAAAAAAATCTCAGCAGCCATATAAATTCCACTTTTTGTCTTGAGAAAAAAAATTGGCATTGAATTTTCACAGCTCTCTTGCTTAAGTATTCCAAATGCTCTCTTGTCCATATGTTTCAGGTTGTTATTAAAAGTGCCCCAAACTACTGTTGTCTGAAAACATAAAATGTAATATATGTTCATTTTTGAACCCTTTGTAATAGAATTTCAAAAAGTTTTCTTTGCATGCGATTTCTCTTTATTCTTGGGCGGTAAAAAAATGTGGTGTTTAATCAGCAATGGAAATGATGTAACAGTAACATTTTCCTTCCTACAAACAAATTATTGCCGCCCCGGTGGCGCAGTGGTCTAAGCGATGGCTTCTGATCATTCGTCCCAAAGGGGTCCGGGTTCGAATCCTGGTGAGGCATGGATGTTGTGTTTGCCTTTCGGCACTGGCTCTCTCCCTTCCCTGGAACCAGTGGCCCTAAATTAGGGACGGGCGACTGCTTATAGCCCATTGAGTTGCTCACGGTGGTAGTTAAACTTCCAATAAAAAAAAAAAAAAAAAAAAAAATTATCCGTTCGCACTAGATAAAAGTTGTAGATTTGGATATATGAAAAAATAAGTGGATGCGATTTCCCAGGAGGTCTTCCTCTGGCTGAAAAGTGTTGCTATTAAGTTGTTGTTGCTGCACTGAAAATAAGTGCATGTCTGATGAGACAAAGTCTGGTGAATATGGTAAGATATCAGCCAAAGTTCTTGATTTCTTTTTAATGATTCATAGCAGTGCTGGGATTTGTTTGGCCATTAGAACTTAAACTGAACAGTTACTTTGATATTCCACAACGTGGTCACCATGACCTTTTGTGTGTGTTGAACCACTTTGGTCAGTATACTGCTATCGGTGTGTACTGTTGGTGCTAAGGACACACATGTTGTTCCTCAATAATGATGTGGTCCAAAAATAGCTCATTACATTGATAGATTTGCAATGAATGCAGAACTCACCAGTGATGTAGTTCTAAGAAAAAAAAAAGCTTTAGCGGTGAACGGGTTAAGTTAGAAACAAACCCAGAAGGAAGGACCTTTCAAAAGATTAGTTAGTATTGTATTAAAGCTTTATTACTAATTATTTTTATCAACTTTTACTAAAGTGCTTACTAAAGTAATGTGGGAGTAAGATTCTAGGAATGTTAAGTTTTCCTTTAGATATATTGTTTTGTCATTCTGTATGGTTCCAAATATTCCGTGCGAAGAGCATTTGTCATTCACACTGAATATGTAATTTATATGCCGCTCTTGTTAAGGTTATGGGGGTTGGGAATGGAGGATATCTTTTGTGCTGCTTTTTGTTTCTTTCCCGATATAATGACCACCGTGATCAAGTAAAGCTATAGTCGCCGAACCTTGATTCGTGTGGCGTTGGTTCCGGGAATGGCCAGCGCCTCGCCTGGAGCTCGAACCCATCTCAAGGGATTGGCCAGAAGCCCGTGCCTCTGACCACTTGGACCCCCCAGGGCATCCTTTTACGTTACTCAAAAGGAATCACAGAAAGGTTTTAGTGGATGGCTTTTGTTTGACCAGTGGTTAGTTTATTTGAAATGCCAAACCATAAAAACACTTACCACCTTTTGGGAGGATGGGGGGAGGGGGGTCATGACCACTATGAGTAACTCTAAGGAATGTCAGCTTTCATTGATTTATTAATGTCAATCTTTTACTGTTCAACACATTATTCTGCATTAGTGTAGAGATTCAAAAAGCTATCAGGACTGATAACAATTCAATTATGTTTATTACAAAATAACATCAATTTACAGTATTATTACGTATCTGTACTTACTCTGCCTATGGCTGCGTCCTTTCTTCTGGTATATGATTCATTGTTGAATTCTTGGGAATTATATATCATCCATGTACAACTCTGCTGGGCAGATTATGTTGCACTGCATCTGAGCCAAAATGTGAACACAAAAAGTGTTTTTAGTATGGAGGTTAAAAGTAACTGAAGTATCTAGACTTCACGTCAGAACTTGATATATGAAACAATGAAGGTTAAAATATCTGAAGTATCTAGTCACATGTTGAAGCCTAACTATGAAACAATATGGAGGTTAAAATATCCGAAGCATCAAGACTTCACATCAGAACTTGATATAGATAAAATTTAAGAATAAATAAATGAAATGGTGAAAAAACAATGCAATCAATTCTGGTTATTCTAAGCTTTAAACCTCCATACTATAAACACTTTTTGTGTTCACATTTTGGCTCAGATGCAGTTCAACATAATCTGCCCAGTGGAGTTGTACATGGATGAGATATAATTCTGAAGAATTCAATGATGAATCATATACCAGAAAAAAGGACGTGGCCATGGGCAGAGTAAGTACAGTTATGTAATAATACTGTTAATTGATGTTATTTTGTAATAAACATAATTAAATTTTTATTGATCCTGATAGCGTCTTGAATCTCTACATTAATGCAGAATAATGTGTTCAACAGTAAAAGATTGGCATTAATGAGTCAATGAAAGTATACCATTAGCCACATAACATAACTACTTCAACTATAGCACTTCAGTGCATATATTTGAATATTGTGTTCAATATGTAAGTAGCCATTTGTCCCTAATTTAGGCCACTGCTCCAGGGAAGGAAAAAAAGCTGTGCTATAAAAACCAGTACACTACCTATGCCTCAACTGGTTCTCGAACCCAGGCCCACCCAGAAAACCGGTGAGTAAATAGCCTTCACCACCATAGCGGCCACGTGTTCCTCTGTCTGCATGGATGATCAGGCCCTATTGCTTCATCCGATTGTTTAGTATTATTGTTGCAATAAGAACGTTCCGTTAAGGTATGAGTAGGCCTTCATATAAATGAATGTTCTTTTTACATGATCATCTAAAAAGTTCTTTGCCCGTCTTTTCTTCCCAGCTAACCACAAAAAGTGCCTTAGCATCACTAAGCCACACTAAGGCTCTTCTACACCACTGGAACTCACTGCATGTGGTTTTGTGATGGCAGTTCATGTGGGACAGAATAACTGACCTTGGACATTTTCCCCCAAAGTGTTGATAGATGGTTAAATGAGTTGACTTAAGTTGAGTGACTATTTCTTCCACTGAGAAGCTGTGGCTTGCTTCCAGACCTAGTGTTCAGCGTTCGTGACTGCCATGGAGGAACCTCAGGTTTGATCCCGGGCAAGTATGAACGCTCAAACCACTAAATATCCGCCGCGCGTTGGATGGGCATGTTAAGCCGTTGGACTCCGGGTACTGGCGCCCTGGTAAGGGCGTCTTCCTCCTCCTTTCTACCTCACTTCTGTCACTTTCCTATCGGACACTCTAGCACAAATCTCCTAGCTTCCTATTTCTAAGGGTTGTTTTAACACCTGGGGTCAAACACTCCCTTCCTAAAATCCTATATATTTGATCTGGTTTGCTTCCACATGCTTTTCAGCATATCTTTGTTGTGCAAAAATGGCCGATCTGTGTCCTTAATAAATCATATTGATCTAGTCATGTTCTTTTCAGCATGTCCTCATCAAGTCATAATGGACAGTTCATGTCCTCCTTCTCAACATGTTCTTATTTCGAGCCATAATGCCCTGTCACCCTTATCACAGGACTATGATTGCACAATGAGAATTTTTCAAAACAGTTGTGACATCTTTCTAACACTCAGTTTTTTCCTTAGATACTGGTGATATTGCTCTAAATGTATGTTGCTTTTTCGTTCCTTTTCTAAACTTATGTATCATAGCATGTTGACTAAGAATGTGTTTTGTTGCCTTCCATTTTTCTCTGCTGATATGACTAGTATGCGCTATTATATGTGGCCTTCATTGCAGCACCTGTCATCAGTGTAGCATGCATATAACACAGTAGCTGCTACCTGTGACTTCTGTGTCATCTGGCAATTGATTGCTCATGGAATTATATATACACTATACTGACAAAAGTCACCGGACACCTAAAAGAGAAACACAACATAGCATTTACTGACATTCATTAGTACGGTGTCGTCCACCTTTGGCCTTAATGCATGCACTGACTCTTCCAGACATGCTTTTGACAAGGTTTTGGACCACAGCGATAGGTATGCTCTTCCATTCAGTATATAATGCTGCCGCTAACTGTTGCTTGGTAGTAGGCCTTGGTTCCAAACTTCTTATGCAACGCTCTAATTCATCCCATAGGTGCTCTATGGGATTAAGATCAGGGCTCTGTGCTGAGCCAGTCCACGCATGATACGGAATTATCATCAAACCACATCGTAACAGTCCTTGCTTTATGGCTCTGTGCATTATCCTGCTCGTACCAACAAGGCTCGGTTCCATAGTATTGCCACAGAGTTGGTAGGGCATAATTGTCCAGAATATCAAAGTAGGCATGCTGGTTAACAGGTTTGTCCACGATAACCAATGGGCCGGGACCACACCACGAAAAACACCCCAACAAGAGTACACTGCCAGCTCCAAACTTGACCGTACGAACAGTACACTGGTAAATAGCTTTCCCCCGACCCGTTTCCATTAAACTACGGTCTACAATAAATGTTCTTTACACCATGCTAAACGATGAGTAGCATTCCGAGTGGAGATGAAAGGCTTATGAGCAGCCGCACAACCACGGTAACCCATGGAATGAAGTTCTGTGCGAATGGTACGTGTACATACCGAGGTTCCAGCATTTTTGCTCACCTGTACACTGAGGTCTTGTGCAGTACTCCATTGATTAGCTGTAACTACTCTCCTGAGGCTTCGACGTCCTCTATCACTGATTTTCTTTGGTCTGCCGGTATGTTTTGCTGCTTCAGGCATGCCATGTGTCTTCCACTTATTCAGTACATCCAAAACAGTTTACTTGGGTATGTTTAAACGCCTCTTGGTTTCTCTTACGGACACCCAACAATCCTTCCTTTCTCAAAGTCAGTTCTCTCCCGCTGGGAACATTTCAACTCAACCTCATAGTGAAATATGATTGCAGTCAGCTACATGCTTGTTTTTATACTGTTTGCAGCTGTACCGCGCATCTTAACAACGCAGCGGATTCCGTTCATTTGCTTTTGAAGGGGTGTCCGGTGACTTTTGTCAATATAGTGTATATATGATATGGAATATGGTTTTATTTCCACTTTTAAATCTTTATATGTGAAATATTTTTCTTGACCAGGAGCATTAGTCAGGTACCTTTTGTAGAAACTAAAATTGAATTTGAAATTTGTTCTTACAGGTAGGAATTAGTATAAATTTAGTAACATTGAAATTTAGCATCAGTTCATGATGTTAAATTGTATCATTATTAAATGGTATTTTATGTGGATTTCTGCCAGAAAACAGAATTTCAAATTTACTGAATTCTGTAATTTAGTATCATTACCTGTAAGATAAAAAACATCTTATTTTATTTTTGAAATGTGTAACAAGTAAATAGCAGAAATTGAAACATAAAATTGAATTTGAAATTTTTTTCTTTCAATTTTTGTTTTCCATTTTGAAATTTCCTTTTGTTACCTGTGCAACTAAGTTGAATGCAGTTTGTTAGTAAATAAAGAAATTTAAAATGTACTAGTGTGGAAGAAATATTCTTCTCATAATACGTGTAAAATACGTCATGCTAATTAATAGCAATCAGACATCTCTGAATTGACTGTATTTTTACTGTTCGCACATATATCAATCACTCGGAAAACCTGAAAATTTCATTGCCCTGGAGCATGAATCGCTAGATCAGTTCTCTGCGACCCCAGCCCACTTGGGTTTTATTGGGCTTTTTCGAGTACTGTTGCAAAAAAAAAGCCAAAGAAGCGAAAATCAATGAGTAGTAAATTCTATCTTAAAAGCATAAAAGGGCAAAAAGAATCTCTTGATAAAACAGTGGCTATTTTTTATTTATGCTGCTAACGTACCATTCAATGCAGCAGAATTGGATCAGTTTAAAATTATGATTGAAACACTGAGACCTAGACATCAACCACCCTCAGCAAAAGCCATTGGTGGAAAACTGTTTGATACTGCAGCAGAAGAAACTGAATCTCAGCTTTCAGAAAAAATAAAAGTAGGCAGTTTGACTCTCACCATAGATGGTTGGTGCAATGTGAAGAATGAGCCAGTCCAAGCTATTAAGTGTCCATACTGGAACATAGTTTTTTTGCTGTATGCTGATGATACTGGATCAGAAAAGAAAACAGCAAAATATTGTGCTTCTAAATTAGAGGCAGCCATAAAGGAGTGTGAAGAAAAATTTGGAAACCCTGTTTTTGCTGTTGTAACTGAGAACAAAAACAAAATGATAAAAATGTGGAAAATTTTAAATTAAAGATATCCGACTCTCATAACATATGGATGCTCAGCACATCTGTTGAATTTGTTAGAAAGAGATGTTTCCCCAAAGACTTTTTTAAAGCAGATTGTGGCTGTGCAAAAATATTTTCATAACGTAGGACAACATCAACCACAGGGATGGTTCAAAGAAAAGCCTGGCTTAATGCCACAACTACCTAATGAAACAAGGTGCAACTTTCTTCCTGATTGTGTTAAAACATTTGTGGGCAATTATCACAAATACAGAGAAATATCTTAAGAACATATCGAGGAATTTGATAAATCTATTTAAAAAATCTTGGATATGAAGCTATGAATCTGGAAAAGTAGTTATCCACTGTTGCTAGCACACCGGACACACTTCAGAGAGACACAATGTCTGTTTCAGTTGCTGTTGAAATATAGTCAGATTTACTACACAAAGAAATCCTGCAGCCCTACCATCTAGATTTAAAAAAAAAGTTTGAATAAGTAATTCTTGTGCTATATTTTCTAGCAAACCTCATGAATCAGAAATACAGAGGTAAGAAACATATTGCAAAAGAGTGGGTATCCAAATTTCCTTCGGATTACACAGTCGAATAATTGACCACCCCCGGAATCACTATGTACTCACCCAGATGTGTCACAGAGTGCATGTGACAAAGTCAACCACACAGAGATATAAAAGGCTGGCCAGGACAGATGAGCCATAGTGCATAACATGAGCACAATGGGCAGATGTAGTGATTTGATGGATGTTCAAAAAAGGAAGATCATTGGTTACCACGCCAAGGGTGGAAACATCTCAAAAACAGCAGATTTTGGGAGCTGTTCGCAAGGTGCTGTAGTATGGGTGTACCAAGATTGAACCACCGGCACACCGAATACCTCCCGACATCATAACCGTGAAGCCCCAAAAGGCCATCAACCCCAGAGGAGAATGTCACCTCTGTCAACTTGTAAAGGGCAATCTACATGCAACAGCGCAGCAATTGACCACGTAACCGAATGCTCGGGTACCCAAGCATGTGTCCCAGATAATAGTAGAGCGAACCCTGTTACGCATGGGTCTTCGAAGCCGACGCTGCGTCAACGCACCCATGTTAACCTAGGGCCATTGGCAATGATGTTTGCAGTTCACATGGGACTACCATCATTGGACAGTGGAAGAAAGGTTGCCTTCACTGATGAATATAGATTTTTACTCCACCGAAGTGACTGGCCGTGGTGAACACGGCGTCAGACACACGAGAACCAACACTCGGACACACTTGTCGGTCAAGTACAGGCCAGCGGTGCCAGTGTGCATGTCTGGGCGATATTTTCCTTGTATGCCCTGGAACGACTGGTACCACTGGATGGGTCCCTGAATGCTAATGGCTACCTGTCAATTCTTGCAGACCACATGCATCCCTTTACATTGGACATTTACCCTGGTGGTGGTATCTAAAAGGCAATTCACCCTGTCATGTCGCTAAGGTGGTGCATGATTAGTTCCAGGAACATGACAGCAATGTCTCTGTTTTCCCTTGGCCGGCAAAATCGCCCGACCTCAATGCCCTAGAGTACTTATGAGACTAGATTGACAAGTTCGGTGTGCCAACCCACAACCATGTCATCTCCAGGACCTCCATGTTCTGCTGCAGTCCGAATGGGTACATGTGCCTCGGGCAACTTTCCAGGGCTTCAATGAGTCCATACCACACCATCTCACCACTGTCATCACATTATTAGGTAGGTGGTCATATTATTGTGACACGACCGTGTATTTGTCTGGTGTAATGACTTTTAAAATTAGTGACACAGACTGTTACCTAACATCAATGATGAAAGAAAGTGTCATCAGCCAGTTTTCTTCCATAAAAGGATGGCAAGTCATGGCAAAAATGTCTGAAAAGGACTCAAATTCAAAATTGCCTGCAGGATTTTGTAACTTTTTTGTATGCCTACATTCAGCACCAGTTTCATCTGCCTCCATTGAGAGAATTTTCTCTATGGTTCAACTAGTTTGGAATAAATTACCAAATAGGCTTGGGATAGAGGAAGCCACAAAACTTGTTCAGTTTATACCTTTTTGGATCAAAATTTCCTGTAGATTGGTAGCTTTGTTTCTGGCTAAAACCCCTGAGATTACATTAATTATTTAAATGTGGCTGTTTTACAGAAAAACTCAGAGGTTTGAAAATATTTGAAAACTGTGTGCTATAATAATTTCAGACTGCTTTTGAGGTTCTAGTAAAACACAAAGCAAAAGTACTTTATTATTTGTACCATTGTTTAATTTTTAGGCTATCTTTGTAAATAGTCAAAAACCATTGCAGTTTACATGCCACACACAAATGATATCTCAGACAAATTTTATTTAAAGATAATATTTTAGTCATAAGCTAAGTATGTTATATTCTGTTTCTCTATTTTTCCCCCTATAGTATGAATAGATAATGTTGGTCTATTCTATAGTTATTCTATAGATGGAAAGCTATCACAACCATTTATTATTTTCAGGATTATTGTTTAATTTTCTTATTTCAGATCAGTTGCTTTGTCAGCTGATCTGAAAGGATTGTTCTGTGTTGTTAAATAATAATATTGGTCAACCATCACCTCTGAGAAGGTAAGAAAGAAATTCTAGTCATTATTCCTATTGTTATTAATTATAAAAGAAAAAAATATTGGTAGTATGAATAGATAATGTTGGTCTATTCTATAGTTATTCTATAGATGGAAAGCTATCACAACCATTTATTATTTTCAGGATTATTGTTTAATTTTTCTTATTTCAGATCAGTTGCTTTGTCAGCTGATCTGAAAGGATTGTTCTGTGTTGTTAAATAATAATATTGGTCAACCATCACCTCTGAGAAGGTAAGAAAGAAATTCTAGTCATTATTCCTATTGTTATTAATTATAAAAGAAAAAAATTATTGCGTGCTGATTAAATTTGGAATATTGTAGAAGAAAAAATAGAATCAAATTTAAATAAAACCCAGGTGGGGTTTTTGGTGGGTTTTTTCAACTGGGCCCACCCGGGCGAACCCTGCTAGATGGCAATACAGTTTGCTTGATTAAGAATGCAGTCGAAAGATATTGCGATGCTTTTAATACTCAGATACTTGGGACTTCTTTGTCCTAGGTGGTGTACTGGTTAGCATGCTTGAATGGTTATCGGGAGATACAGGTTCGATTCCCACTCCAGAGCGATGGAATTTTAAAGTTTTCTGAGTGATTGATATTACGTGCTAACAGTAAAAATACAGTTAATTCAGGGATGTCTGACGGCTGTGTTAATTATCATAATTTAAAATGCATTTGAGAGCATGTGTTCTCTTACCCGACTTGAAAATGTGAAGTGAAATAATGGAATTCATTGTTTTATTATGTTTAGGTTCCTCAGTCGTCTATTATGTGTTTTTCATTCTGTTTGCCTTTTTGTACCCAGCTTATGAATCGTAAGTTTCTGCTTTTAACTTTTGTGTTTTCTCCTTTCTCATAAGTATTTATTTCACATGATTTTAGATATGTATTGAGCATTTCATCAGTTGTACTGCATACTGGACCTGAATGCGCAAGTGAAGATTGTGACGCATGCACATTGTCAAGATGAAACTGCCACAATTTTATAATCAGGTTAAAAAAAAAAAAAGTTTGGAATACTTGTGATATTTTGTCTTTTGGTGAACAATGTACGTAGGTCGTCCAGAAAATAATACCAGTTTGTGCCTAGAAAGGACGCGAGGTGGCAGACACCGCTCGGTCAAGGTCGCCATCCTCAGTCAGACGTTGGCAAGACTCATGGCAAGTTTCATGCTAATGCTGTGATTGCAACCGTTGTTGTGCTTGTTTGAAATGACGAAGCCAATTGAAAATCTCTTGGAGTACGAGGTGCGTTCTGTGATTCGCTTTCTGAATGAGAAGACGCTAAGAAATGAACTCCATTTATTAGGTGTATAAATAATGAAAAACAAAGAGCTGGTAGCTTTCGCCACCTCCATGTAGCTTCATCAGGCAGTTAGTAGTTAGTACGTCTCTCCATCTGGGTACAGCCCCCTTGAAAACTTACGATGACCCTGTCCCATGATGTTGCAACTGAGGAGACTGTACCCAGATGGAGCAACGTTAAGAGACTAGCACCCTACGATAGCGCAACAGCTACTGCACTCCGCGATACAATTGAGATCATTACGTGACGGAATGCGTGCAACAAGGATGTAACCACGAGCCTTCCTATGATATAGCAACGGCTTCTTGATGTTCCACGTGAGCACCCAGCCCTGGGATCTAACCACTTGTGATATTGTGCAAGTGTCTTGTTTATTTTAACTTACTGTATATTCTTAGAAGTGTTTTTTCCCATTGATTCTGCGATCTTTGCTACCAGTTGCCTGATGAAGCTACCCGGAGGTAGTGAAAGCTAGCAGCTCTTTGTTTGTCATTACTTATACGCCTAATAAACGGAGTTCATTTCTTATCGTCTTCTCACTACATTGGCGTACAGAAACCTGCTTTTTCATCGCTCGTATATAGAGGTCCGATCAAAAAATTCCGAGACTTAGCCGATATACAGCAAGCTATTTACACTACTCAAGTCTGGCTATGATGGCCATCAAAGTAGTCTCCTTAGGCAGTGATACACCGCTGCCAGCGTTTTTGCCACTGTTGGAACACTCCCAGGAAGCCCTGTTCGTGAATCCTGTCAAGCACTGTCTGCGATTCGCACTGGATCTCGTCCACGGTTTCAAAATGTCAACCTTTGAGCTTCAGCTTCGTCTTCAGGAACAGAAAAAAATCGCAGGGGCGAAATCCGGTGAGTAAGGTGGGTGAGGAAGGGTAGTCATGCTGTTGCGGCTGCAAAACTGGCGTGTTGCTAATGCTCTGTGAGCTGCTGCATTGTCGTGATAGAGCAGAAAATCGCCCCTGTGCCACTTTTCAGGTCATTTGTGGCGAATGTCCCCTAAGACACTGCAAGATATCGCAGTAAAAAAGGGCGGTGACAGTCTGGTCCTGGGGGATGAATTCACGGTGCGCAACCCCACAAATGTCGAATAACACGATAAGAATGCTTTTGGTTTTCGATCCAGACCTGTTGGGTCTTCTTCGGTCATGGAGATGTCGGGCTCTTCCACTGCGACTACTGTTGTTTGGTCTCCGGGTCATAACCGTAGACCCAAGTCTCATCCCCAGTGATGACTCACAACACGAACGTTAGTTCATTCACCACCTGCTGACGAAGATCTTGACAGAGTTCAACACGGAGCGCCTTCTGTTCGGGGTTCAGGATCTTTGGTACAAACTTTGCAGCGATGCAGTGCATTTCAAAACTGACGTCAGAATTTCTTGCACTGTTCTTTATGACGCATTGACGATGATAGCAATGTCTTGAATGGTTCTCCAACAATCCTCATGCACCAGTTCCCTAATTTTGTCCGCATTTTCGAGGGTTTTGCTTGTGGACAGTCGCCCTGACCTCTCGTCGTCTTCCAGTGCCGTTCTGCGGCTCTTGAAGTACGAGTGCCACTCAAAACACCTCGCACGACTCATTGCTTCAGTGCCATGAGACTGCCGCAACATTTCATGCATCTCCGTCGAATTTGATGCTCGCTCACTGCTCTAGTTTGCAGTCCATACCAAAATCGCAGCTGTGTTCTGCACGTGGTCACCAAATACCGTGTAGCACAGCTCCCAATGTTCACAGAACGACCCCTCTCGGCACAATGACTCATGAAGGTCACTGCCCTTGACCGCTACTCGCACATCTGGGTACTGCGATCTGTTGGCGCGATACGTACCTAGTCTCGGAACTTTTTGATCACCCTACGTATTTATATATACAAGTGAAATTGATTTTATTATGTGTAACAAAAAATTTGTCATAGAAGACTGCAGTGTGCTAAACAAGTTCAACACAGGTAGTGACCATAGATTGGTGAGATGTAAAATGCACCTCAACACTAAACTCGAACGTGGCAAGCTCATAAGACAAACAAAATGTATTGACATAACCAACCTTAAAAAACACCATAATACCTTCAAGTTGGAACTGAAGAACAGATTCTCTGTTTTAGAATGTCTAACATCGGAAGAAGTGGATATTTCTGAAGTTAACAGAAAAGTAACCAAAGCTCTTATGGAAACAGCAACAAAATTAGCTGGGTCTAAGAACAAGTTGCATGTGAACAAATTATCAGGAAAAACCAAAATGTTGATGCAAAAAAGAAGAGAGATGAGGACAACTAAAAAAGATGTGACTTCCAAAGTGGAATATATTGAGCTATGCAAGACAGTACAAAAAAGTATCACTGAAGACGTAAGGGAATTCAACTGTGAACTAGTGCGGAAAGCAATTATAAACAACCAAAGCCTAAAGAAAGCAAAGGGACATCTCAGTAATTGAAGAAAACAGATTATGGCACTGAAAACAGAAGATGGTTCTGTAACAAGAAATAGAGGCAAAATTTTGACAAGAGTGAAAGATTTCTACTCCAAATTATATGAAAGGGATGATACATGTACTCCAGACATCATGAAAGGTACTAGTACCAGTTCTTCCAGTCCTCCCAGCAGAAGTTGCACATGCAATCAAGAACATGAAGCGGGGTAAAGCTCCAGGAGAAGATGGAATTACTGTAGACATCATACAAGAAGCAAGTGGAGGAATCAAAACAGTACTCGCCCAAATTTTCACTCCATGCCTTAATGAAGGGAAGATTCCTGAGGATTGGAACAATGCTACAATGATCCTGCTACATAAAAAAGGTGACATTAAGGATCTCAGGAACTACAGACCTATCAGCCTTCTATCAGTGGTTTGTAAAATCTTCACTAAAGTTCTTTCACACCGCTTGAAGGTAACACTGGACATGGCTCAACCGAGAGAACAAGCTGGATTCAGGAGTGGCTACAGCACAATAGATCATATCCACGTGCTGAGAGAACTAGTTGAAAGAGCGAGGGAATATGAACTTCCATTGTGCATGGCTTTTATCGATTATGAAAAAGCCTTTGATTCGGTGAAACCATCAGCAGTTACAATGGCTCTGAAATCCTGCGGTATTGAAGATGCATACATTAATATTATTAATAACATCTATGAAAATACAAGTGCAAAGATTCGGCTGTTTGAAAATACAACACACATAAAAATTGGAAAGGAAGTGAGACAAGGTGACACCATATCTCTGAAGATCTTTAATGCCACATTGGAAAATGTCTTTCAATCACTGAACTGGGAAAACAAAGGGATAAAGATTAATGGAGATTATCTAACCCACCTTCATTTTGCTGATGACATAGTCATTTTTGCAACTAGCCCATCAGAGCTGCAGAGTATGATCCAGGAACTTGTTGACAAGAGTAAAGAAGTGGAATTAAAAATGAACTTTCTGAAGACAAAAGTGATGTTCAATGCTTTTACAAGAAATGAAGATTTATCGATTGATGGAGAAAAGCTGGAGATAACAGACACATACGTTTATCTTGGACAGCAGGTATCAAGTGAGGGTCACATTGATGAAGAAATTAATCGGCGTACAAAACTTGCCTAGAGAGCTTTTGGAAGAAATATTATAATTTTCAAGAGCAATATGCCATTATGTCTTAAAAGAAAAGTGTTTGATCATTTGCATCCTTCCAGTGCTTACGTATGGTGCAGAGACGTGGACCATAACTAAAAGAGACATACAAAGGCTGCAAACAACTCAAAGAAGCACAGAGAGGTGCATGCTTGGTGTAATCAGGAGAGATAAGAAAAGGAACTCGTGGATCAGAAAAATGACAAGAGTGGAAGACATCATGATCAGAGTAAAATCCTTGAAATGGCAATGGGCTGGACATACTGCCAGAAGGACAGACCATCGATGGACAGCAGAAATTTTAGATTGGATTCCAAGGGACAGGAAAAGACCCAGAAGACCACACGGAAGATGGGTGGATAAAATTCGAAAGTGTGCAGGAGTGACATGGAGGAGACTGGCACAAGACAGACCGTTGTGGAGGAAACTTGGGAAGACCTTCGTCCAGCAGTGGAATAATAATGGTTGACAATGATGATGATGATATCGCTTTCTCAATGCTGAAAACGTTTGTCTCATAGACATTCGTCAGATTATGATTAGGGCTGCTTATGGTGAAGGGATGATGTGCGAATCGTCGGTACAGTGGTGGGTTCGGATGTTTAATGCGGGGAGAGCAAATGTGTGTGATGACCAGTGCTCCGTCCAGCCATCGCTTGTTACAGCGGACCTCAAGGAACGTGTCGATGATGTCATCAGACATGAGCGTTGCATCAAACTCAATGAAATGCATTCCTGTTTTCCGGAAATTTCTCACGCACTCTATGAGATTGTAACAGAACACCTTGGCTACCAGAAAATTTGCAAGGTGAGTACCATGAATGTTGGTGATGACCACAAAGGGAACTGCATGGGTTCCTTTGTGGTCATCACCAACAAAAGGAAAATAAAGGAACTGGTTTGAGGTTTTTGACCCGTTACGCAAAAACGGGTGATGAATTTCACGACCAAATAGTGACAGGAGATGAAACATGGGTCAGTCATTTCATGCCAGAGAACAAATGGCAGTTGCTTGAGTGGCACCATTCCTGGTCCTCGACGAAACCACGCAAGTGTAAGCAAACACTTTCGGTAAGGTCTTGTCTACAGTATTTTGGGACCACAGAGGTCTCTTGCTGGTTGATTCCATGCCCCAAGGCACAACCATCAATGCCGACGCCTATTGTGGTACACTACAGAGGCTCTGTAGAACTATCCAAAACAAGGGGCGTGGCATGCTGTCTAAGGGTGTGGTGTTTCTTCACGGCAATGCGAGACCTCACGTGGTACATCAGAGGCCAGACCCAACACCTGCTTCAGTGTTTCAAATGGGAGGCTCTTGGATGAGCATCTGTCCTGCAGTTCGGACTTGGCTTCCAGTGATTACCGTTTGTTCGCCAAATTGGTTCTGGATCATCTGCCTTACAGTACGAAATTGGCTTTCAGTGATTACCATTTGTTCACCAAATTGAAAGACTTTTTTAGGAAGACGGCGCTTCGCTAGTGATAATCATTTGAAAGACGGAGTAGAGCAGTGGTTGCAGGGACTGGCAGCAGAGGTATATGATGAAGGTATTCAAAAACTGGTCACACGATATGACAAGTGCCTAAACACCAGCGACCATAATGTAGAAAAAGGAATGATTATATGTAGTATTAGTAAACATACAAAAACTCTAACTATGTCAGTTTCTTTCATTTTTATTTCATAATGATTATTACTTTCTGGATGACCCTCGTAGTTTGTTTCATTACATTGTATATATATACACTATATTGACAGATGTCACTGGGCACCCCTTCAAAAGCAAATGAATGAATCAGGTGCATTGTTAAGATGTCTGGTACATCTGCAAACGGTATGAAAACAAGCCTGCAGCTGACTGCGATCATATCGCACTGTGAGGTTGAGTGAAAATGTCATGGTAGGAGAGAACTGACTTTAAGAAAGGAAAGATTGTTGGGTGTTATATTAGTGGTTTGTCCATAAGAGAAACCGAGAGGCATTTAAACATACCCAAGTCAACTGTTTTGGATGTACTGAATAAGTGGAAGACACATGTTGAAGCCTCAGGAGAGTCGTTAACAGCTAATCGACATAGTACTGCCCCAGACCTCAGTATACAAATGTGTAACAATGCTGGAACCTTGGTATGTACATATACCATTCACAGATAACTTCATTCCATGGGTTTCTGTGGTCGTGTGGCTGATCATAAGCCTTTCATCTCCACTCTGAATGCTACTCATCATTTAGCATGGTGTAAAGAACATTTACTGTGGACCGTAGATCAATGGAAACGGGTCCTATGGGCTGATGAATCCAGATTCACGATCCTACAGTCAAGTTTGGAGCTGGCAGTGTACTCGTGTGGGGGTGTTTTTCATGGCATGGTTCCGGCCCTTTGGTTATCATGGACAAACCTGTTAACTAGCATGTCTACCTTGATATTCTGGACAATTATGCCCTGCCAACTCTGTGGCAATACTATGGAACCAAGCCTTGTTGGTACCAGAAGGATAATGCACCGAGCCATTAAGCAAGGACTGTTATGGCGTGGTTTGACGATAATTCTGTATCGTGTGTGGACTAGCCAGCACAGAGCCCTGATCTTAATCCCACAGAGCACCTATGGGATGAATTAAAGCACCACATAAGAAGTTTGGTAACAAGGCCTACTACTAAGCAACAGTTAGCTGCAGCATTATGTACTGAATGGATGTGCATACCTATCATTGTGTTCCAAAACCATGTCGAAAGCGTGTCTCGAAGGGTCATTGTATGCATTAAGGCCAAAGGTGGACCGGTACTGTAGTAATGTGTGTCAATAAATGCTATGTTGTGTTTCTCTTTTAGGTGTCCGATGACTTTTGTCAGTATAGTGTATATGTATGCATACTTGTATATATATAGTTGCAAGTAGCTTGTGTGTTTTCCATTTACAGTACCAAGAAGAGTGTCATGGCTATAAAAATGGCAGTATGGCAATAATTGCAAAAGGATTAAACATAAAGGAATTATGGGAGAGAATTTCTTTCCAGCATTTATATTCAGTATCTGTATTGGAGCAAAGTAGTATCATCTACTAATAAACTCTCTTCGCTTAGTCCACAGGTTATGAATACTTATTACATTCAGAGGAAATCGACAGGAAAATGCCTAGTTAGACAAAGCGCTTTGAATTTTGTGCCTTTGCAGCACCGTTTTGAAAATGACGATTTTGTCGATCACTTAGTTTTCACCGATGAAGCTATATTTCACGTGAATGGTCAGGTAACCTTGATTTATCAAATAGCTATATTTCACGTGAGTGGTCAGGTAAACAAACACAATGTTTGCTTTTGGGGAACGGATAATCCCAGATTACAGTGCAACACGTGCTTCCCCTAAGGTAAATGTGTTCTGTGCTGTGTCCAAAAAGACAGTGTACGGCCCCTTCTTTTTTAATGAGAAAACTGTCACGGGAGGCTCTTTTCTGGATATGTTAAGTCTTTGGTTGATGCCACAGGATGACAGTGACAACTTTATTCTCCAATTGGATGGTGCACCACCGCACTGGTTAGGCGATGTGCGAGATTATCTCGATCAACATCTTCCTCGCCGATGGATTGGATGAGCCGCGGACTACAACATGCCACTGACCCAATGGCTACCCAGAAGTCCTGACTTGACACCTTGTGACTTTTTCCTGTGGGGGTACATAAAGGACAAGGTATTTGCCCCTCCCCTTCCTGTTGATCTAGTGGAGCCGAAACAGCGTATCACAGCCACTATCACTGCACTTGATTCAGATATCTTACCTTGCGTTTGGGCGGAAATGGATTACCGGCTGGATGTGGGTCGTGGGACTAAGGGTGCGCACATAGAACATCTGTGACTGTCTCTAAAAAAAACTCAAAACATTCCCCTACAATTCTGTTACAGGTAACACAATATCTTACATTGTTCTTGTTTTATAGTGCATTGAAACTGTATACTTCTTTATGAATCACTCTGTATAACAAAACAGAATCACACAGCATAAAACACGAACGTACTACAAATCTGACAAAGGAAACGTCGAACGCTTGGTAGGGCCTAGTGTCGTACATGCATATCGCATAACCTTGACTTATCAAATATAATATAGTTTCGTCTTAGTGGTTGGCCACACACAATTCTGAAACCCTTCCTACAGCGCCACGATTACATATTTATAATTACAACTCATGTCTACTGTGACCCACGGTGATGCTGAAGGTGCAGTGTGCAAAATGGCAGTCAGTTCGTTAAGCATCAGCATCAGAACAACATTGATAAAAGTTTTGACTCACCATATTAACTCAGGTATTGTGCAGTCACTCATTTCTCGCAGTTGTCCCTGTAATCAGAATAAAAATATAAATGGAATGAAAAGTGAAGAGACGTAGAAATTTTGACCTAACTGTCTAGATATCACCCCTGGTGGGACTGGAACTATCCTGTGGTAAGAGCTGGCACCCGTGCCTCCCGCCAGGTTCCATTCTCCCTTGCCTGCCCAGTGCCTTTGATGTGTTTCCTATGTCCATCAGTTGAGGGTAGGACAAAAAATAATGAAAATTTATTTTGTGAAATATTCACAAAACTGTTAAAAATTTTTAAAGAATTTCATAAATCGCTAATAGGAATTAAGTGCCTATATTTCACGTGAATTGGATGATTTTTTCTTTTCTTTTTTAAACTAACCACAGAAGTTTTTTATGCATTTACTGTAGGTGTTGCCAGGCCCAGCCACATCTTGAAAAAGCTCACAAAGCTAATACAATGCTGTAACTTGAGGATTTTCTTTTCATGGTTATGAGACGCTCTGTGTATCAACCAATGCAAGAGCAGCATTGATATAAAAAAAAAAATACTGTAAAATAAACTACATACTTTTAAATCATCAACACAGCAATCAAACATCTCTGAGTTGCGTGTATTTTATTGTTTCTCATGTAATATTAGTCTTTAAAAACATAAAAATTACATTGCCCTGGAGCAGGAATCGAACCCGCATCTCCTAATTTTCGTGCAAGCATGCTATCCATTACAATTTACCTGAGCAACTGGGGATTTACTTGGCTACACCACAATGAAGTGGAATTTGCTTTGACTGGTGAAAATTAGAGACTATTATGGGCAGACCCTGTGTTTTCTGGAGGCCTTAAGCTGTCAAGGGCTTCCATCAAGTACAGTTTGGACTCAATCACTCTGTGTCACACTGTTTTCCCTGCACCATCTTACAGCAGACAGCATAATGCTAGTGTAAATTCTGTAGAAGAAGTATTGTTCTCACAATATGTGGAGATATGTCAGAATTGTTAACATAGTAATCATACATCCCTTAATTGCCCGTATTTGCTGTTCTTCACATAACATTATCGTGGACACAATGTTGTGACAACGAAACAATGTAACAATTGTGATTAATGTTTCGTGAAGAATGGGCACTACAGGCAATTCAGAGCTGTCTGATTGCTGTGTTAATGATTCTGACATATCTCCATTTATTGCGAGAAGAATACTTCGTCCACAGAATTTACCTGACAGACTGGAGATTTACTTAACGCTGCGAGGAAGCAGAATTGCAGAGAATGTTCTGATACTTAACACTCAGACACTTGGGACTTGGCTGGGTGGTTCAGTGGATGATGGCATGCATTAACGGAAATTGGGAAATGTGGTTTTGATTCCCACTCCAAGACGATGTAATTTTCAAGTTTTCTGATGTGATTAGTGTTACGTGAGAAATAGTAAAATACACTGAAGTGCCAGAAAAACTGGTACAGACGAGCTTATGCAAAATATATAGCAACGTCACCTATGAGCGTACTCGGTTGCATCCACCAGTGTGTATATAAAGCAATAGACATCCTTGCCAGCTGTCAGAGCTGTTTTCAGTGAGAATGACAAGTAATAACTATTTAAGCGATTTTCAAAGCAGTGTCATAGTTAGCGCTCGTGAGATGGGCCATAGTATTTTGGAGGTAGAAATGAAGTTCGGATTTTCACGGATGACCATTGTAAGGATGTACCATGACTACAAGAATTCCGGCAAAACCTCCAACCTACGATACCAGTGTGGCCATAAAAAGACATTGGGCGAATGTGACCATCATCGGCATTCAATGCTGGAGCGTCAACAAGCATCAGCGTCTGAACTGTGCAACATACCCTACATGATATGAGCTTTGGGAGCAGATGCCCAACTCGAGTCCCCTGGATGGGTGCATGACACAAAGCTATGCGCCTCAGTTGGGCACGGCAACACCGCCACTGGACACTTGATGACTTGAAACAAGTAGCTTGGTCTGACGAGTCGTGTTTCCAACTGTATCGGGCAGATGGAAGGATTCGTGTGTGGCGCAAACCCTATGAAGCCATGAATCCCGCCTATCAACAGGTAACTGTACTGGCTGGTGGGGGTCTGTAATGGTATGGGGTGTGTTTAGCTGGACTTCACTGAGACCACTGGTACATCTACAAACGTCTGTGACCGGCCGACACTGTGTGCGCATCCTTTCTGACGTGGTACACCCGTTCATGTCCTGCATTCATGCTGATGGGTTGGGCCTGTTCCAACAGGACAATGCACCTCCACACAAGTGCTGGGACGCCACATTATGGTTAGAGGAGCATTCATCTGAATTTGGGGTGTTGCCATTCTCACCCAAGTCCCTAGATCTGAATGTGATAGAACACATTTGGGATGCCATGCAACACGCTATCGAACACAGGAATTCGAGACCTCGGAATACACCTGAAATGTGGAACGCTCTGCAGGAAGTATGGTGTGCATTGCCTACAGCATATTTCCAGAAGCTAGTGGAGTCCATGCCCTGTCGTATTTCTGCAGTCCTGCGCTCCTGTGGGGACCTACCAAGTATTAGACTGGTGTACCAGTTTTTCTGGCACTTCAGTGTACATGGAACTCAGAGATACCAGATTGTTGTGTTGATGATTCAGATGTATTTCCACATATTATGTGAAGAATATTTCTTCCACACTATTTACATACTTTTATTTACTTTATTACATTTACTGGTTTACAGCAGTTTTTGAGCAATGAACCACAGCTCAGGTGTGTTTTATCAAGTGTGCAACAGATATGCTGTTGCCTATAAAATCTAAGCTTTTAAGGGAAGGGGGGGAATATCCATTTCAATAATTTGGCTTTTTGTTTTCTTTTTCCTATAAGATATATAAAACTAATCACTTTATTTGCAGGCAAATTAGAACAAAAATTATGGTAGTTAGAAAAAGAATGTCTGAAACGCACCCTACCTAAAAATGCATTCACATAAATTTGTTATTTTATAAAGTATGTATTATTTTCCTTACTTGTCACCTTGATTATTGTTATTTTTCCAATTAAAAATTGATTTTGAGTTAGCTTGAGTTAAGCATAATCACCATACCATGCCTTGTGATTCATGAATGTTATGTACCACCTGCTACACTGTGGACCCAAAAACCAACAATGCGCTGGTCCAGAGCTTCCCATATAAAAAGTCTGGTACTGTACTTTATGGAAGGATGCCAAAAATCAGAGCCAGTAGCACTAGTATTATGTAATAGGTCAGTTAAATTTTCTTAATTTCAGGACTCTGTTAAAAACCTGTGCTGCATCGTCATGGAGATAACAGCATTTATAACCTAAAAAAAAAAAAAATAACTGTGATACATCATGGCAGCAGTTATAACTTAAAAAAAATATTAATTTTATTGCCTTTAAATGTCTTCCTTGTAAAACATAAGAGGTAGAATTTTGGTTTCATGTGACATGATTAGTATTTTAAATTGATTTAAGGCAGCCCTTGATATTTAAGATGGGGTCAATTTTGGCCATATCTATGAATAAAAGTGTTTTTTTAATGCTTTGCAGTGTTTCCTGCATTTGGAACTCTGGGAAATAATTTTTTGTGCTTGGAGAAGCAGTTTTGTAAATTCCATTTCCAACAGTCAATAATGAAATAAGTTATATAACGCATTTGAAATTGGTGAGTTTTTTTCCCCTTTCTCATTGGAACCGGTATTAAAGTGTAAGGTAAATATGATCTTAACTCAAGTTGATTGCCATGAGTAAAAAATGATTTAAATTCGTTCAAAAGGGAAAAAATTTTTTAAATGTATATATGTATGTATGTATGTAGTACAAAGGCAAGAGTGTAGGAAAAATTGCTTAAAAAAACTAAAATTACTCGGAGGCACATTTCACAGAACTGAAAAAGAGGAAATAACTTTAAATTTAAAATTGTAAAATATACAGTGTGGTGCAGCAATATCTCCTGTAAAGTGATAGAAAATGTCTTTATTTTGCAAGTATTAAGATTTGCCAGGATCTGTAGTTTGCAGTCTGATTTTAAAAATACATGTAAAAGTATTTATCAGTCAATTCCTTGAAAACCAAGTACCTAAAGCCTTCTTAATGCAAGCCTTAAATAAAGTAGTTTTAAAGTATAGTGTTAGGATAACAGACTTAATTTAATAACTTTGGTGACTGAATGATTCATCTAAATTAAAGCTATTTTATAGAGGTTTAGATAAAGACGTGGTTACTCTCATTCTTTAGAACCTAAATTACTTTATCTATTCCCATTCCTTTAATTTAAAAAAAAAATAAAAGTTAAATAAATTATTGAAAAAAATGTTATAATTTAAAAAAAATATATAAAAAATTTAAAAGAAAATCTCTGTAATAAAAATGGTAAAAACCTAAATATTTAAAGATTTGAGAGAGATTCTGTAATTCTAGGTGCTTCAATACTTCAAATGACTATCTAATCCCATGGAGCAGTTTTAGTTTTCTGGTTATGCTTTAGCTTAAAATCTGTCTCAGTCCATAATTGTTTCTTTTTTTAAGTCTGGCAGCAGCAGAATGTACCCTCTTTCCAAAGGCTTTAGTTCATAGATCGTCTCCCAGACACAGTTGCCAGTGTATTCCTGCTTCGGTGGCCATTACGGTTAGCTAAGTCATGAAGTAGACACATGCCATCCCCTAAGTTTTGGGGCATTTGGATTTTAGGGTAAGTTTGGATTTTTCTGATTTTTCACTTTTGGTTAGGATGTGTTGTATTTTTGCAGCCTAGTGCTTTCTTTTGTTTGTAATAGTACTTTGCCCTTTTTAAGTTTTCCGGGCGTTTTATTTTGGCATCCTTTGTTTCTAAGAAATCTTCTCATTTTAGTTTGGGTTCTGTTTTCGTGCTGTTGTACTTGCGATTGTAGCAAGTTCACTCCTCATCTACTGCGATATTTGTGTATATAGTAACCTAGCACAAGCGCTTAATTTCTTGCTCTTCATTTTCAAAGAGTTTTGCTCTATTAGTATCTGAATGTAATGTATGTCATTTTCGTGAATTTTCATGGCGTCCTTTTGACTTCAGAGTACTGCAGAAATTTTGGTGTGAGTAGGGCCCAGACCATTCAGTTTGCAGCCTGGAAATTTAAGGGTTGTTTTTCTAAATTCTTTTTGGTGCTTTATTGTTATAAATTATTTTCCCTTCCCTTTTATTTTATTTTTTATTTTCTGTTTTAAGGTTAATTTTGTTGCTTTGGCAGTTTGGGATGAGTGGGCTACCTGAGGTTTTTTGGTTAATTGGGCTAAATTTATTTATTTTTTCATTTTACTATTTTTTAATTAGTTTTTTTTCTGTGTGCCTTGCAAACTAGATGATGCAGAAACCCACACTTAGGTCTGTGTAGAATGATGAGAGCTGTGATCAGTGTTGGTCTCCTAATGAAGCCAATAGGTGACAACTGCTATTTGTTCTGCAATCCTTCCTTATTTTTCCAATTTTGCAACCCTCTTTTCAGATCTGTGAAATTTGTCTCTGAGTAATTTTAGTTTTTTTAAGCAATTTTTCCTACACTCTTGCCTTTGTACTATGTTTTTTTTTTTTGTGTTATCTTCTTCGCAGCATTGGTTGCAGAAAACTTTCAAAGCAGTGAGTTGGTTTGTTTGTAGTGTTATATCATCATCATCATCATCAACCATTTATCAATCCACTGCTGGACGAAGGTCTC
Source organism: Macrothele yani (assembly GCA_039090855.1). Classification (NCBI taxonomy): domain Eukaryota; kingdom Metazoa; phylum Arthropoda; class Arachnida; order Araneae; family Macrothelidae; genus Macrothele; species Macrothele yani. Next base: position 22,847,449 of record CM076998.1, on the reverse strand, counting down.
TCCAAGCTTCTTCCACAACGGTCTGTCTTGTGCCAGTCTCCTCCATGTTACTCCCGCATACTTTCGAATTTCATCCACCAATCTCCCATGTGGTCTTCTGAGCCTTTTCCTGTCCCTTGGAATCCAATCTAAAATTTTGGCTGTACATCGATGGTCTGTCCTTCTGGCAGCATGCCCAGCCCATTACCATTTCAGGGATTTAACTCTGATCATGATGTCTTCCACTCTTGTCATTTTTTGGATCCACAAGTTCTTCTTCTTATCACTCCTGGTTACACCAAGCATGCACCTCTCCCTGCTGCTTTGCGTTGTCTGCAGCATTTGTATGTCTCTTTTAGTTATGGTCCACGTCTCTGCACCATACGTAAGCACTGGAAGGATGCATTGATCAAACACTTTTCTTTTAAGACATGATGGCATATTGCTGGGACGAGTTAGGAACTTCAATCTCTGAAGAACAAGTCAAAGCTATGAAACTGAGAGAGCATCCCTTATATTTGATATGGCAGTATTTCTTTTTAGTTTATAAAAGTTCTGACATTTTTGAACTTTGGATGGCATGACTTTAAAAAGCTACTCAAGATTATGATTATCTCTTAGTAAAGTCAAGCAAGCAGTCTTATTTATGGCTTCCTTACATTCTTGAAAATAAACTTATATTTGCTATATCTTAAGTTCAAAAGAAACTAATTAAATATTTGCATTTTTGAACTTCACTTTTAGTTGGTAAAGTTCGATGAACACTTACCGCACGTGGGGCTTGGCTTTCAATTCATATTTCCGTTATGTGGATGCAGCACGGGGTTTTTCATTTGGCCACGGGTCCGCTTCTATTTTTTTTTCCGTTGGAATTTATTTTGCCTCATCACCAAATGAGTTTTTTTCCTTTGCTGCATCCTCATTTACTTCAATATTTATTCATAACCCTAGTACTTTCGGTAATACTCCTTTACCGTCTTCGAGGGGACGTTTTTTGCTCCGACTAGCACGGACCGTGTCAGCTGGGCATTTCGGTGGTTCTTGCGGGCTGCTTCTGTCATCGGCTATCGCTTCTTCTTGGGCATTGTGGCGCCATCTCTTGTTGGCTGCTTCTGCCATCGGGCTGCTTCAGGGCATTTCGGTGGTTCTCGCGGGCTGCTTCTGTCATCGGCTATCGCTTCTTCTTGGGCGTTGTGGCGCCATCTCTTGTTGGCTGCTTCTGTCATCGGCTATCGCTTCTTCTTGGGCGTTGTGGCGCCATCTCTTGTTGGCTGCTTCTGTCATCGGGCTGCTTCAGCCGATGACAGAAGCAGCCCGCGAGAACCACCGAAATGCCCAGCTGACACGGTCCGTGCTAGTCGGAGCAAAAAAACATCCCCTCGAAGACGGTAAAGGAGTATTACCGAAAGTACTAGGGTTATGAATAAATATTGAAGTAAATGAGGATTCAGCAAAGGAAAAAAACTCATTTGGTGATGAGGCAAAATAAATTCCAACGGAAAAAAAAAAAAAAAGAAGCGGACCCGTGGCCAAATGAAAAACCCCGTGCCGCATCCACATAACGGAAATATGAATTGAAAGCCAAGCCCCATGTGCGGTAAGTGTTCATCGAACTTTACCAACTGAAAGTGAAGTTCAAAAATGCAAATGCATTAATGCACGTTAAATAATATAACCTCCAATATCGGAAGTAAATTGTAATTAAATATTGATTTTTTTGGTGCTCTGTTCTGATTCACTGATGACGAAAGAAATCTATGGTGCAATCAAGCTCCCATTGGACGACTGTAATAAAGTGTCGTGCTCCATTTTTTAAAAATTCTTTTTGTTAAATCTATCATTGACTTTTAGTGGGGTTGAAAATTGAGTTTTGGTAGGGTTTATATCTTATTGTAAAGGAAGTTTTCAGTTAAAAAACAAGACAACAACCTGTGTTGGCATATAAAACTCATTTCCATGTTCCCTTCTGTGAATGGATGAAGAAAGGAGGACAATTTCTTACCAAGTCAACACAGAAAAGTAACATTTGCAAGCTGACCTCCCAATTCGATTTTTAGGAAAACTTGGTTATTCATAGATTTCTTAAAAATAAATCATTCTGCATAGGCCTATTTTATTCCTTTCTACATTATTTATGTATTTACAAGGATTTGAAATTTCAGAAAAAGTTGATTTAAAAAAATGTTGAAAAACTGCAAACTTACCATTTTTTTTTTTAAATGCTTTAAAGTTTGAACAAACAGATGAAAAGTTGTGAAATAAGGTTTATTTCATAAATAATTGTGGGCTCTTTCTGTGGATGTGACGTTTGACCATGAAATGTATCAATAAAATTTCAAGGTAATTGAATTTGACTTTTGATACTGAATTTAAGAAAATGTGCTTCCCCAGTGTTACAGACAAAAAAATGTTTTGAAGGTGCATTATATTTCTTTCTTTTTTTTTTTTTTATTTATTATGGGACAGGCACAGGTTTACGAGAAAAAAAAGTTAAGGCACACTTTAAAAGTTGGATAAAAATGAATTTTGGAAAGAGTTGATTCACCTTAATATACATTGCAGTTGCTGAAATTGTGCTTTCATTTCCTTTAAGCAGATAATTATCAAATGTTCAATATCATAACTTTGCACCATTCTTAATTCCATTTTTTTATTTGCCTTTCTTATTTTTATTTAACTGCCTTTTTCTTGGTGGATCTCTTAATTTTGAAAGCAGAACAAAAAGAGTGGGCACTACCTTTTTTTGTCTTCTTTAATTTTATTTTTCATGGTATAACTAAAAATATGATTAAGTAAGAAATGTATACCCTAGTTTTTTTATTTCATACTTTATAGTTTTAGTTTTTACCTATAACTTCTTTAATTGTTAAACTTTGAATTCAATTTTTTTTTTTTTTTTTTTTTGCAATTTAGTTTGTGTTTGCCTTTAGTTTTAGTTTGTTTTACTGATTTAGTTTTGGTTTGTGTTAGCAGTGAATCACAGAGCTTGTATTCCCAGAATTGTTACAGCATTTAGTTTATTCTGTTGTTAAACTGTTTATTGTATTATCATCAGTACCCTATTGCTTTTTCTTCCAATTTTTTAAAGATATGTGTGTAAACTGTGTACTTTTTGTAGTTTTTAATTTTTTTTCTTAAAGAAATTTGTAATGTTTTTCACATAAAGTGCCATTTAAGTGTTTAATGATGGAATCAAAATTTAAAGAAGCAACTTGCTGCAACACTTTTAATGAAGAAAATTGTGGGAAATATAGAAAAAAAAAAAAAATAAGAAATATAGTTCTCCAATTTTGTGGAAAAATTCCTCCACCCCTCCTTTTTTCTTTTGAATTTGAAAACCTTATATGTTTATTTAAAAATGTAAGTGGGGGAACTAAAAATGTGCAGAGCTATTTTAATACAGATAAAAATTATTAAATACGCATCAGGTGTATTTGATGATATTTTTCGTGCATTTTGTTGAGTCTTCTGCTCTTACAAGACAAACAAGTCATCTTTCTCACTTTGCAATTTTTTGATTGGAGGAATATCGTCTGCGGCTTGCTTTTTTGTGCGGGACACCAGTCCATGCTATCTCTTCCTGACCGCTGGATTTGAGTCGGCCATTTTGTTCATAGTTTTGAAGAGGGTGGCTGCTTTGCAGGTAGGCTCTTTCATATGTTTATTTTGGAGGGGCTATTATGTATTTTTTATCATTTCTGTGTTTGCTGAAATTTTTTTCTTTTTTGGCTTTGCATTTACTTGCGTTATTTTCTTGCTGTTGATTTTTTTTTCTGCCCTGCACTTATGGTGCAAGCATAATTTTTTAACCTTGTGGCTGTTCGTTAACTTTCGTTGTTGGGTGGAATTTTTGCATAGTTGTAATCAACATAACGCATTCCTATAATACTGTGTACATATTGCAACTTTAATTTTTTAAGTACATTACTAAAGCTCTATATTACGTGTCTTTGTCTGAAGTTATTCTGTGCCACGTGGGAACTGTCCGTAAAGCGATCTCTGCTATTTGCTCCTGTTCTCTCTGCTTTTTATTATATTTTTATTGGTTGTTACTTAACACAGGGGTTGCTACAATTTATTTGCTTTTTTTCTGTGGTTCCTGGTTGAGTTTTTCCCTCGGATAGCTTACCACATGTTGGCTGTGGGTAATGTTGCAAAAAATATTTGGTACTTCTGACTTCAAGTAAAATCCTTGTTTTTGGTGTGTTTTTGTGTGTGTGTGTGTGTGTGTGTTTTTTTATTGTCGTCTTACAAGTTAGACAATTTTTGCATTGTAGTGTTCCTGTTAGGTTTTTTTTTTTTTTTGCAGTTGTTTTTCTCATGTTTCTTGGGTCAAAATTCTTAGCTTTTATTACAATAATTGTGGGCTCTGTACAGAAGTTTTTCTGGTTTTTGTGAGCGATGATGAGTTATGGGTCGGGCCAGTTATATCATAGATGTATGCTACAAAAATTTATTAAAATAAAACTTTTTGCTTGAATGTTAAGTTTCTGTACCTTTGTGGGCGATTCAGTTAATTTGGTAAATTTGGGGACCTACATTGCATCTATGATATAGCAGAAACCCATTTTCAACCAGGTCTTTGTGGAAGAGTTTTGCTGGTCCTTGAGAAAGCCAGGGCTCAGCATTTTTGACACTTTCTGCATCCTGCTTTTTGTTTCTTAATCACTGCTAGTTGGTTTTGGAGCTTTTGTTTTGGTGTTGTTGTTCTGCTTTGTCAGTTATATATATATATGAAAACCTTGTATATATACACACCCACCCATATATATTATGTAGTGTATGTCATTCATAGCCACGTATTAAGCATTCAAGGTTACCTTGTTAACTTGATCAACATTTAACAAGTATAACTAAGAAACATATATAACAGAGGTTCTACTGTAGTTAGTTGTGTTTGTGCAGATACACATTAGCTTTGCTTTCTTTTTTCTTGCATATTTTACAGTAGCATGTCTGCATTTATTTATTTTCACTTTTGCTTTCCCTTTTTTTTTTTTTTTTTTTTTTTTTTGCATATTTTTTAGCATTCGTGCAGTGGAGACTCTAGATAAGACAGATGACACAGTATGGCTGATATATTGGGTGGTGTTTGCAGCCTTTAATATTTTGGAATTCTTCACCGATAATTTGTTCTTCTGGCTTCCACTCTATCAGATAACAAAGGTATGTATATGTGATGTATCTATTAATAAAACATATTGTTTAATGTATATATGATCTATCTAAAACACATTATTTTTCTTTTTGTAAAATATTTTGCTTGTAATTGATGTTGCCCTTTCTGCTTTCATCTTTGTTTATGGAATTTAGGTGCATTTTTTAATTGTTTCTGTTTTAAAAAATACAAGCAAATTAATTGTGGGTTTTGCTGTAAATGGAGATGTTTGATACACCAACAGTAAGTAAATTCTAGTTCCACCAGAAAAACATTTATCTTGCGGTTTGCCTTTCTTTGAGGAGCTAACTTCTGAATCTCAGAGAACAACTTAGTTATATGTATGTACAGGGCTTGAAAAATGTGATGCCCGAGATGCTCAGGGAATGTAAGTTATTGACCTGGGCAGGTAAAAAAAAAACCCTAATTGCCCAGTCCAGGCAATTAGATTTAAAAATAAAAAAGTTTGTAATAGAATTTCCTATTAGAAGAAAAAAGACAGTCATCACATCTCATGTTTTATTTCACTGCTAATCACTGGAAGTTTCATTATTGTTATGGAGTGCCAAGGACAAAAGAATGTAATTCTTTTATTATATTATGCTCTAAGTCCCGAAATTGGAACCGTATGTAGTTTTGCTCCAAATGTTGTTTACAGTCAGTGATGGGATGCATTTCTCTGATGGAACTAGCCTCCAGTGTTTATTGAAAAAGGGCAAAAACTTCAATGAAACCCACACAGCACAGAATATTTCGTATATGTTACAGGTACGTAACATTAAAACATTGAGACTTTTCAGATATGTTGCGCAATGTAACAGTAATGTTTCAGAAACCTTACGGTTACATCAAAATGTCCGCAAACGTTACATAACTTTGAAACATAGCTGATACGTTACAGTAAAAGGTCTTTGTAACTTCAAGATACCAACTTCATGTTACTGTTACATATTTGAAAGATATTTGTAACTTCGTTACATTACTGTTACGTGATAATAGGGAGTTTCTGTAAAAAGGAACCCGTCCACGTGCTGCCTCAAGGACGCATGTAGTTGGTTCCCGGTCAATCATGAGGTCAGTCGCAGCTATTGTTTTTCCACGTGATCTTTTGTCCGCCATTTTCTCTTTGTGTTCAACCATAACATTTTGTGTGCCACGTGGTCCTACCGAACATGTTTTGGTCGGCAATTTTTTGTTTACCTCCCCACATGGTCTCACCGATATCTTTTGTACACCATTTTATTTTCCCCCAACAAGAAATTTTACAGTGTGACGTCATGACGCTAGGGAAATTTTCTTTCCAAGGAAATACAAATCCTCGAAGTCACGCCAGGTTCGAACCCCTGTTTAGTGGGTTTCTAGGCAGACGCATTATCCCACTCGACCATGGAACGCCTTGCGATTACAGCGTTCTGGCGGAACTAACAAGAAAGCCAGTGCTTTGTGAATACGTTGTTTAATAGAAATGCATTATTTTTTCCACGGATCATTTTATTTTACTGTAGGATGACTTAAATTTCTTCATGATTAATCAACGAAATGTACCTTTTAATGTATATATCTTAATCTATTTTCTCTAAATGCTTTGCGAATATGTTATTTAATAGAAATACATTATTTTCTTTCCCATTAATCATTTTATTTTTCTGTAAGATGACTTAAATTTCTTAATGATTAATCACCGAAATGTACCTTTTAATGCATATCTCTCTTTTTTTTTTAATCTAAACTTGTGTAGTCGTTTAACTTTTCAATATATCAACATTATTTTTTTCTACCTTTACAAACTAAAAACTACTTTTATTGAGACTTGTTTTTCTGATTCAAAACCAACAAACATGCTGAGATATTATACACTGGTGTGCAAAACTTAACGACGGGCACTAGTGTACACTAACTAGCTAACTCCGGGTATGGAGAAGTGGCCACCGCAGAACTGGACACATTGGAATTTCAATGCCATTAAATTGTTCTGCATAAAAGCATTTTGTGTGGCTATATTCCCTGCTACTTGAGCAACTATTGTTCGTAAAATATATATATTTTTTAATATTTCATTTTCGGTAAGAAATTGAGATGTTTCCATGATTTTCAGGCCAAAGACAAAGCGGAGAACTGGCCACCGAAGAATTGACCACCAAAGAACTGCCCACAAAAATTTTAAGGGGCCGTATAAAAATTGCGTTCTGGACTGCTCAGTGGCTACATCTCCCGAGATTAGTTATCTGCCACACAAAACATTTCCGTAATTTCGTATTATCTTATTTACAATATTTTTTAAGGTTTTTAAACTACAGCTAAACAAATTCTCTGTGGGTATGTGCAAACCCAGGAAACTTATCGGGGGTGGGGGTGGGGTGTACTTAAAGCCTAAAATATGAAATTTAAAGAATTTCTGGTCCGATCGAGATATTTTCAGCATTTATAAGCTGCAACTCAACAAATTATCTGAAGGCATATGCCTACCCCCCAGGAAACCTGTCGAGGGGGGGGGTAATATCAAAAGTGTAGAGTAGTAGAGTATAAGTAATTTCTTGTCAGAGCGGGAGATTTTCAGTATTTACAACCAGAAATACTTTGTTTTATATTTTAGGTACCCCCCCCCCCCCCCCCCCCCGTGGTTTCCTGGGTCAGCACGTGCCCTCAGAGAGTTTGTTGCGATGTAGGTTGTAAATGCAGAAAATCTCCCGATCGGACCAGAAATTCCTTATATTTTATACTTTTGGTGTTAAACCCCCCCCCCTCCAGTTTTTTTCTGAGCAAGCACATGCGCTCAGATAATTTGCAGACTTGTAGTTTGTAAACACTGAAATCTTTTGTTAACTTGCAGATCACAAAAATTTTTTATAAAGAATTACATTAATAATCGCAATTAAGAAAAGACAAAATTATGGAAACTTTATATGACTCCACCAACCTCTGGGGTCGTGGCCACGAAACGGTCAAAAATGCAATTTTTATGTAGCCCCTTAAAATTTTTGTGGCCACTTCTCCGGTGGCCAGTTCTCCTATACCCAGCTAACTTGAGTACGACAGTATCACCAAAGAATATCCCAGTAGCACGTGGAACAACTACGAGAGTGCTTCGATGAAATGGCATAAATGCGCATGCACATCCACGCTGTTGCCAAATCAAAAATCTTAAATATCGCCGGAATGTAACATCAAGGTAGCAATTATGTACAATGGAAACTATAAAACAGTATTATCGGTGAATGCTATTTTTAACATAGCCATAATGTACAAAGAGTTATGTTCCAAAACAGATGTTGCTGAAACGTAATGAAAATGAGAGATTGAAACATTACTGATACATATCTGAAATGTTTTGTGCTGTTTGGGAAGGTACAGGTCCAGAAATTGGAACCGTATGTAGTTCTGCTCCAAATGTTGTTTATAGTCAGTGATGGGATGCATTCCCCTGATGGAACTAGCCTCCAGTTTCGACTGACAAACGGCGAAAACTGCGATGAAAGGATCAGGTCCAGAAATTGGAATCATATGTAGTTTTGCTCCAAATGGTGTTTATAGTCAGCGAGATGATGCATTCCTCTGTTGGAACTTGCCTCCGGTGTTTAGTGACAAAGGGCAAAAACTTCAACGAAAGGCCCATGGCAGAATCACTAAATTTCTCAAATACCAATGTCATCATCATCATATCATTTTGTACCAATTTCAGTATCATCGTCTTAATACTTGAGATGCACACTTTTGTGTGTTGAACATTTTGAATACAGTCCCTTAAAATGAAAATATAAAACATGTAACAATCTTACATCATATTTCTTAACTTAAAAAAATAAGGGTTATGATTTGTTATCTTAAATTTTCCTGGGCATTCAGCTTTTACTACCTGCACTGGGAAATAGTTTCTGCACATGCCCAGCTGGACATGTAACTTTTCAGATATTTCTCCAGCCCTGATGTATATTTATAAGCAAATGAAACAAGAAAGTGGAAACTGCTTTCACAAATGTAGTGAATGCATGTCTTGAAAACTGCAGGGAAGCAGAAAAATTGTGACAAAGGAAAAGTTTTGCAATTTTTTGTGCAAGTTTTGCTGCTGTGTGTATTAACAGTTTTCTTCATTCTAGTCATTCATATCTGGTTATAGTTGATTTTGGTTAACAACTGGGGCATTTCTTTACCATATACCAATGATCTTGAAATTAGTTTTTCATTTAAGTTAAAAAAAATTCTAAACCCTTACTAATTTCACATTATTAATATTTATTTAAAAAACAATAATAAACCATCAACAAATAAAGAAATAAACAAGAAAGTTGACACCGAATTTTCGGGTGTAATAAGCACGTCTTTTGAATACGTTCTGACGCAAATTAAATTTATCAAATCTATTCAAAGTCAATGGAACCGGTATGGAAAACAATAGATCTGACCAAAGAAAGAAGATTTTCAATCGGGTTTCTAATTCCTCAGATATTGCTGTAAACGGAATCATGAGCTTACGAACTCTTAGAAACAGAGATATCGACAAAAATAAGATGTGACTTCATGTCCCCTGGTAGGAAAACCATGCATTATTTTAGGAAGAAAGTATTCTCAAAAGTTTTATCCGTATAAGCGGTATCGGTTGAAGAAAAAAAAATTAGTCGAGTTTTCAGGAGCCCAGATTTTGCAACAAATACTTCAGAAGCAGAAATTAACACATATGACCCCTGGTGGCTAAACCATTCTTTACCAAACATTATAAATTATGTGAAAAATATTTTCCATCAGGTCTTGTATGCGATACAGGAAGAATTTTTCAAATCAGAGCTTTAGGAGCAGAAATAACGCAGAAAACGCAATTTACCTTTGTGCCCCCTAGCGGAAAGTGTATGATTTATTTGGAAAATTTTGAATTTATAGGAAAAACATTTCGCATCGGAAACACTATCCAACAAAGAAGGAATTTTTCAAGTTGTACTCTTAGAAGTAGAGATATTGACAAAAATAAGATAATACATCTGCACCCCTGGCGTAGAAACCATGCATTTTTTCAAGAAGGAAATTTTCCTAAAAGGTTTGCCGACATGAGTAGTATCGGTCAACAAACGACGTTTTTTTCAATCGAGAATTTAGAAGCTCATATTTTGCTGCAAATACAACAAAAGCGGAAATTAAGATTTATGCTCCCTGGTGGCCAAACAATTTTTTTGAAAAAATTAGAAATTATGTGCAAACGATTTTCCATCAGGAGCTGTATCCGGTGCAGAAAGAATTTTTCAAATTGGAGATTTAGAAGCAGAGATATAGGGGGAAACGCAATTTACCGCTATGCCCCCTAGCGGAATGGCGATGAATTACTTGAAAATTTTGAAATTATATGAAAAACATGTCACACGGAAAACACTATCCAACAAAGAAGGAATTTTTCAAATCGGACTCCTAGAAGTACAGATATTGACAACAATAAGATGCACATCTACACCCCCTGGCGTAGAACCCATGCACTATTTTAAAAAGAAAATGTTTCTAAAAGGTTTGTCGACATGAGTAGTATCGGTCAACAAACGACGTTTTTTTCAATCGAGAATTTAGAAGTTCATATTTTGCCGCAAATAGAACAGAAGCGGAAATTAAGATTTACACCCCCTGGTGGCCAAACTATTTTTTACAAAAATTAGAAAGTATGTGCGAACGATTTCCCACCAGGAGCTGTATCCGGTGTGGAAAGAATTTTTCAAATTGGAGATTTAGAAGCAGAGATATAGGGGGAAACGCAATTTACCGCTACACCCCCTAGTGGATAGTCTATGAATTACTTGAAAATTTTGAAATTATATGAAAAACATGTCACATGGAAAACACTATCCAACAAAGAAGGAATATTTCAAAGTGGACTCCTAGAAGTAGAGATATTGACAAAAATAAGATGTACATCTACGCCCCTGGCGGAGAAACTCTGTAATATTTTCAGAAGAAAATATTTCAAAAAGGTTTATCAATGTGAGTGACATCAGTCCACGAAAGAATTTTTTAATCGATATTTTAGAAGCTACGATTTTATGGCAAGTACATCAGAAGCAAAAATTAACACTTACGCCCCCTGGTGGCCAAAGTATTCTTTCCCCAAAATTTGAAATTATATGCAAAAGATTTTCCATCAGGAGATGTATCCGCTGAAGAATTTTTTTTTTCAAATCGGAGTTTTAGAAGAAGAGTTATCGGGGAAAATGTAATTTACTTTTACGCTCCCTTGCGGAAAATCTATGCGTAATTTGAAAAAGTAACTATATCTAAAATACTCTTCGACATAAATGGAATCGAAAGATATAAATTTTTTTTCAATCGGATGTTTAGAAGCAAATATGTGGAATAAAACATATTTTTTAATTCGACATCATCAGCATTTATGCCCTCTACTGGCGAAATTATACTTCGTAAAAAAAAACGAAATAAAAGATCATCATTTGCATATTTCAAGCTTCCCAATGCAAAAAGAATTTTTCAAATCTTACTAATAGTTGCTGAGATATCGTGGGTACAGACGGACGGACAAACCGATAACAGAAGCACAATCTTTTTGTACAAAAGACGTACTGAAAAGGACAAAAGATAATGATAAATTTACAAGGAACAGTAAACTTTAAAAAAGATTCTCGAAAATACGAATTTTTGCTGTCATGTTATGCAAGTGACGAAAGGGGGAATGCTCATAGAGCCGAAATTTATTTCCCTACGGCCATTGGGAGCTGAGTAAACAGCCAACAAAGTTTCTGGTGATGACGTCACACTAGACAAGCGATCAGGCCACTTCTCCCACGCCAGCGCCATCTGTGTACTCGGTGCAGTAGGGCTCGTGAGGGAAAGTATGAGGTAATTAGTGTCAGGAATATCTCTCCTTATGTTGCATGTGTCCTGTTTGTTAGTCAACAAACTTTCTGTTGCAATTTACACAACTGGAATGAATTTTAAGTAGTTTACAGATTTTGCTGAAACCCTTGGTTTACAATCACTCAGTAACACTACTTTTTACAAAGTGGTGACATTTTTAGTTAGGCCTATAATCAAGTTTACATGGCACAGCATGAAAAAGAAATTTTACTGATGATTTAAAATTAGGGACGGGACACTGGAATCCTCGAATCCCGTGAATCTTGAAAAAGATTCGAGATTTGAAAACTCAAATCTTCGCGCTTTTTTCGCCATTCGAATCTTAACCTAAAAAACATGGTGTTTGGTGCTTGTTGTAGAGTGATATTTGTTTGAATTTTTGTCGGCATGAAATCTCCATTAAAGGTTTCTGATTTTTTTCACATTGCCCTGAAAGAGTTTGGTGTTTAGTGTTTTTATTAACTCTTAAAATAAACATTTTTTTTTTTATTTTTCTTAATTTTTTGGAAAGAATTTGCTCAATTTAGTGTTCCATGTTTAGTGTTTATCTACATTAACTCTTAAAATAATCCTCCCCACCTCTACACTTGCTTTGATTTAAAAAGGTTTTGGAACTTTTGTTATTAAAGAAAATGTAAAAAATGGCGTTGTTACTGAAATATTTTTTTTTGTCAAATTATGTTCAGAAAATGGAAATGAACCTCAAGACTGAAGAGTTATGTACTTCATATAGTAAATGTAAATTACAAATTTAATTTGTATGTTCTTAATAAGTATGGGTACATTTTTTTGAAAACTGTATTCTTGAATTTGTTTTTCCTTAAACACAGACTTCAAATTTTGCTTCAGTTAAAAACTTTTAATTTTAAGTAGAAGTCTTTTCTTTCCCTTTGTTTCTTTTAATTATTCCTATATGAAGGTTTCAAGAGATTCGAGAACCTTTTAAGATTCGGATTGGAGAACATGTAGGATTTGTCCCACCTCTTTAAAATTATGCGATTCCGAAATTTGGGTAAGCGAAAATGGACAGCTTGATTTGCCAGGTTTTTGGCGTCAAATACTGTACGTATTCCATTATGGATATTCGCAAGGGAAATATTGTAGATTTTATTGTCGTCCAAAAGATGTTTTCGACGGGGACTTAGAAAAGAATGCACACAATTTATTACTCTCAGGCGTCTATGAAGAAATAAAGATACCAGTTTTTTTTATCAGATAGACATAGAAGCATTTGTGCCCTCATGAGGAAAAAATATCTCCAAATTGATCATCAGTTTGATGTGTGGCACATGGCCAAAAGTTTGACTAAAAATCTAAAATCTGCTGAAAAGAAAGCTCCTTTACTAGAAGCATGGCGGCCCAGTATAACCAACCATATATGTTGGTCAGCTCAAACGTGTAATGGAGATGCTGAACTGCTGGTAGAAATTTTTTTATCTGTGACTAACTTGCCATACAGTAATAACAGTTTGATAAACTGCCTTTTTATCTAACTGTTATTACTAGAGCTGTATATCATGTTCAACTATTGCAGTATTTTTATTGGGGGGGGGAGGTCATTAATGTCTTTGCACTTGAGCTGCGAGAAATGCTTGTAAAGTTGTTTCTCTCATGACATTAGGAGAAACTAAGTTAAAAAAAAAACACAATAAAATATGCACTATGTTCTATGAAAAATACCTTTATATACTCGTATATAGACAGCAGCTGACAAATCTTTAGTGACAGTGGAAGTTAATCAAAAATAGTCTGAGTCATTTCCAGTGCAACAAACAAAAGTGGAATACTGTTCATTAGATTCAGGAAAACATTTTTTAATTTTACTCACAACACAGGAAGGGATTACTTTTCTGATTTTTCCCCAGTACAGATTTCCAGGCAGTCACCCAATATACAAATTGTTTGTATGCAACGTGTCTCCATAGTTTGTTACATACAAGTTCATATTTTTTTCTTCTCGTTTTCTGCCCGAAGAATCATTTGATAACAACTTGCCTGAAAGGTGTGGATGTTTAAAACAACACTGGCGAATGATTCGTGGTTTATTATATACATTGTGCACTGCCTTTTATTTTTATCATCTGATCACTCTCGTTGCAACACACAAACACTCAGCATCTGTTGACGTTCAATTGCAGTTATCACATTGGCACCAGTCAAGATTACCTTTTCTGCCCTCGAATTTGTTTTAACATTCCTTGTTAAACATTCATACTGTACCGGCAGAATATCGTGGTTTAAGGATCTACACCAGCCATTTTACAGACTGATGCAATCGACTGCGCTGCACAGAATGGTAAACAGCACCAACTGGAGCCCTCCTCATGCTCAAAATCCGGTTTGTCTAGTGTGATGTTACTGCTGGTTTTAAAAAGTGCTCTAGCGAAAGAACTACTTACGATAAAGCATTTCTGATTGTGTCAATTTTCGTGTCTCTCTCGACATTACATTTTCACGCGAAAAAAAAAAAAAAAATAATGCCTGAAATGAGTTTACTGTTCCTACATGCTCTGAGGATCACCAGGTGCATAATGCAGCTTTTAAATTTTTTCTACTTTTTAATGATAGGTTCTTTTCAAGAATTGGTAGCACTGTGTGCACCTGGTGCACATGAGCAGCAATCGGATGCTCAAAATTTTGGGTCTCATATGCTGAATTTGGTAAAAATACCCAACCATCCCCTAGGTGAACAAACCCAACCATCCCCTTAGGCTTTTGGTTTTGCAGTATTCCAACCCGACTTGTCCCCTGGAGAAGGCATTTCCTACTTTTTTGAAACCTTTCGCTTTAAACTCTACTGTTTAGAATTCATAGTTCCACCCAAGATTTGGATCGCATGAAAGCTTTTGAGTACCAAGAGACCCAGTTTGTCATGGCGTCTTTAGACATAGTTTCACTTTTTCCCAGTGTCCCTTTAAAGTAAGTTCATGCTATTATTGCTGATAGGTTGGCTACCGACCCACCTGTTTCCCTTATGGAAGCAGAGGCTATTGTTTCTGCTTTAAAACTTGAGGCCTGTCATTCCTACTTTCGATTTGATAGTGTGGTGTTCCAACAAAGGGAAGGAGATCTATGGGCTCACCTCTTTCTACAATTTTAGCCGAATTACCTCTTGAGTTTCCAGAAGAAAAAGTCTTAACTGAATTCCCTTGTCAACCGTCCTTAATTTTAAGGCACGTTTGTGACCTTTTGGTTTTCTGGTCACACTCTGTCATCCTACTTCACTCGTTCACTGAAACCTTATCAACCCAATTTTCCTCTTATTAGGTTCACGTTAGAATTGGAAATGTGTTGTTTGACTTCCCATGACTTCTTTCTTACTCTAGATCTTATCTCTAATAAAATTTCATATTCTGTGTACAGGAAACCTTCCTGTTTTCTGGTTATCATACGAATTTTGTCTTCTCATCCTCAGAACTACAAGCTTTCTGCTATATGTTTTTTAATAAAACGTGCTTTTTCACATTCCTCGTCAGTTAGGCTTAGACAAGCCAAACTTTCTAATGTTTTGCAGATTGCACTTACCTTTGGTTATTCTTCGAAATTTTTTTTTTTTTATTTATTACACAGCTTTCAGCGATTCAGTTTCACTACACTTCACTCTGAGGTGTCCAAGCCCCAGTTTGTTGATTCCATTGAGTTTGCTCCACCCATTGTCTATATTCTAAAGAAATTTTGTAAAAAACATAACTTTGATTTTGGGATTCGCACCAGGAATGTTTTTTTGCTAGTTAGAAATGATAGTGACATAGTTCCAACTCTCAGTAAATCTGGAGTATACTGTATGCCTTTGATTCCCTGTGGTCCAGTCTTAGCCATGAAATACTATATCGGTTCTACACTTTGGAATTTAAATGTTCGTGTATCAGAACATAAATATGCCCTTAGGACTGGCTCCACATCCACTGCCCTAACCAGGACTGTGAACTAAGGCGAATACTTACCTGATTGGGACAACTCAAGGATTCTAGTGTCAGCAAGTAACAGGCGTTCATTACTTTTACCTGAAAGCTTATATATCACAAAATTTGGCAATTCTTGCTGCAATATAGATCTTCCTAGTTTTGTTCCACGCCTGTGGAAGCTATTCATCAAATCCGTGCATCACACAGCCGAAGTAGAACATCCATCATAATTTTTTCATCTTGTACTTGAGACTTACGCTGTCCACATTTGGCAACGAGGACTTATATGACTGTTGCATCAAGGAATTGTTTTTCAGTGTATTTATTGCTTGCTTGCTCTGTATACTGTGGCACTAAGCCTGATAATGAGGCCGAAGGCAGCCTTGAAAGATCTTGCTTTTAGTATTTTAACCTACCTGTGTTTTAATTGTAAATAAAGTATTTTAACTTTGCAATTTGAACCTGGCGAGTTTCAAATCTCCAGGATTTGTATGCATCCATTCCAAGGAGGATTCAGATGGTTTTGAATGCCAAGGGTGGTTCCACACCCTACTAGGTACGTTAAACCTCTTTTCCTAAGTGTTCACATTATTCTGCCCAACCCCTGTATGTGATCTTTGTTCACAACATACACTTGTGTTGCAATAAACCTTTTATGTGGAGGACTGAAACAAAGGACATTAGGCTGTTAAAAATTGCAACACGGCACGTTAAAATAAATTTTCTTTGTGCGTGTGTGTGTGTGTGGGGGGGTGACTCTTTATTTTTTTCAGTGACTTAATGGCTACCTGGGCCTCAGGCTACCCATGTAGCCAATGACTATACTCTTGTGTATATATTTATGTGTCTATATATTTTCTTTTCTTTATTTCTTTAGGTGTCTTTCCTGTTGTGGTGCAGTGCTCCATTACCACATAATGGAGCCTACTATATATTCCATGGCTTTTTGAGACCAATGTATCTGATGTATGCAAAAGACATAGATGGTGCCGTTAACAGTGTCATTGTCCACATATTTCCATCGGAAGTGAGTATACTCTCTTACATCATGGTTTTGAATGCCATTTTCATTATTTAATCAATTTAAAATGCATAAAATGTGCCTAAATCTATTCAAAAATGTATTTAAATGAATGCCTGATGGTTTTTCTGATTCTGCTTTCTGTTTTGCATCTTTTTGGTTTTTTCATATCAACTTACTAAAAAACACAAGTGTATCTACAAGTCTGGCCAATTGTCTTTTATGAAATTACTAAGTAGAAGTAAGATGCTCTACATTGTCTGTAATTTTAGTTAAAATTACTAGTCAATTTGCAAACAATATTTCCAGTCGAAAACCGTGAAATGAAACCAGTGCCATTGCTTTGATTCAGAGTAGTAGTGCTTCTCAGGACAACTTCTGAAGAAATGGTATGCGTGCAATGTTTCAAGTCATGGTGCTTGCTATCACAGTTTATCTTGTAATGTCTAGAAAGAGCTGATTGGTTGTAACCTTTTAGAATTTTTGAGTTCTGTGCGCTAATTATTGTCTAGGATGGTCACACTCATGAAAAGGGGAAACTATCTGGTATGCATTTGGGCAGGAATTTTCAATTTTTGAAATTCCCCAAATGTTACCAATTCTGTTTTACATAAGAATGTGTTTTCTGTCTTCATTGTTTCTGGATGCCAAAATGACCAGTTGGGAAATACTGCACTATCCCTGGGATCTGGCCAATTTATTTGAAACTACTAAATAATGATGGCTGTCTTTAATGTGATCACCTTGGGAAGGATGAATTTTTTATAATGATAACCAGATGATGACACTAAATGACATAGTAAAATTTTGTACTTACAATAATGTTTATTGACATTGGATGACATGTATGTAACCTGATAGTTTGCAAGGTAAGCTTTTGTATTTATTGACATTGATTCATAACCTGTCATGTTATGACTGCATACCTAATATAATATCGTGTTGGGTTGCCTTTTGTTATGTTGACCACTTGTACCTGGCATGAAATTCACACAACTGTGCTTACTTGAAGATGGCTCGCCAAACTGTTCCGTGGTACTTTTCCAACTCCATTTTACTATTATAGCCAGGTAATGGCCATTCTGCTGTCATACAGTGTGGACAACCTACAGGAAAACATATGACAGCAGTTCTGTGTCTCCTGAATGCTGACCAAAGCTTCTGTGTGCTACTCCAAACTCTCTGATAACGTCTGTCACAGTCTGACCTTTGAGCTTATTGATAATTTGGTCTGAGGTAAAGTCATCCATATGATGTCTACTACATACATACATACATACATACATACATACATACATATCACTAAGCTGTTCTCTGATATTCGGAGGTTAGCTCCTCATAGAAAGAACTCACTGTTGCTGTATCAGGCGTCTCCAAATACAGCGATCTCGGCACACAGCTCCAGCTTCATTGACATGCCTCACATGCTGCACACAAGGCGTTTTGTACTTTATACTCATTATCTTTTTCTCATGCATTCCTGAATCTGGTCCTCCCATGATTTCCTTGGCCTTTCTCTGCCTTTCTTTCCTGCCATTTAGGCTGAATAAATTCTTTTAGTAAGCATCTCATCGCTCATTCTTTCAACATGGCCAAACCACCTAAGAATATTAGTCTCCACTTTACTAACAACATTTTGCCTCACATTACACATCTGCAACACATCTTCATTCCTCACGTGCATCTTACCACAACCCCCACCCTCCCCAAACTAGATATACTTTTTTTTTTTTTTAACTTCTGTCATGCAGTTTCTTGGTCTGTCACCAACACACATGAAAAACAGAATGAACTCATATCAGACACGACTTGCGCTCCTGCTTATATTGGACTTTGAATGTCTGCTGATGTACATGATGCAGGTTTTGACTTGTCCTTAATCTCAGAGATCAGGGGCTTTGACAAACCTCCCTGGGAGTTTCTTGGTGTCCATGTAGATACTTTTTTCACTTCATACAATAAAACCGTAACTTCTGTGTATATATTGGATTGATGCATAAGTTCATGCTGTTTTATTTCACAAGTGTTTCCCAGGTCAGTAATGATGGTACAGATGGCCAGTTGTATATCAAATTGTAGCCAGTAATATCTAGTGTATCTAAATCATATTGCGTTGTGTGATTGTGGCTAATGACTTTTTAGTTTTCAGGTGCGGAAGTATGGAGTGTCAAGTAGAGAAGAATGAACATTTTCAACATCTGCTCCTCTACGAGTTTAACAAGGGATCCTCAGACACTGAGGCCACTCGGCAAATATGTGCTGTTTATGGGGAAGATGCTATTGCTCCGAGGATAGCCCTCAAATGGTTTGAGTGGTTCCGAGGTGGCAATTTTGACCTCAACGACTCACCACGCTCAGGTCGTCCATCTCACTTTGATCAGGATCATTTGAATCATCGTATCCATTTGAATCCACATCAAACCACATGCAAATTGGCCACTGAGATGGACTGTGATCAGGCCACAATGGTGAGACACCTGGAACGTATGGGAAAGGTCCAGAAATTGGGGTCTTGGGTGCCTCACACTCTCACGGAGGACAACAAGAATCGGCGTGTTGCCATATATATGGTTCCTTGCTCGCCCATTATCGTTAATGTTCTCAGCAACATAAACCCTTTCTGCCATGTATTGTTACTAGAGATAAAAAGTGGTGCCTGTACGTAAATTTCAGGTATCGGAGGCAATGGAAGCAAACAAGACTCCCACACTACATCCAAAAGATGGCCTTCACCCTGCGAAGATCATGTTGTGTGTCTGGTAGGACATGGAAGGCATTATTCACTGGGAAATGCTGTTGAGGAATCGGAACATCAACACTGCACTGTATTGTGAGTAACTCCGCTGTGTGGAGGGAACAATTCAACAGAAACGGCCACATCGGCACCATGGTGTTCTTCTCCAACATGATAACCCACACCCTCACAGTGCAAACATGACCAAAGTGACCATTCAGGACATGAAATGAGAGATCCTTCCACATCCAGCCTATTTCCCAGATGTTGCCCCTTTAGACTATCACCTACTCTGATCTCTGTCGAATGCACTCCATGGCAGAACATTCAATAATGATGTTGATCTCCAGAATTTCCTTGATGATTTCTTTGCAGACCTATCCAGATGTTGGAGAGAATACATAGTTGATTGATTCCGGTTTCCCTTCTGATGTAATACATTCTTGTAGTGTGGTGTAAAAAGTGACACAAACTTATATCATCAGCCCTTCGCTGAGTGTCAGTTTGTCCACTCAGATGATGTACCAACTTCCACCGACGGATCAAAAAGGAGTGGCGTCCACTGCTGTCTGTGTGGATGGTGTTTCTGCCAAGAAGATTGCAGCTGAGGCCACAGTATTTTCAGTTGAGTTGCATGTTATTTATCTTGCACTTTGCCATGTAAAGTCAAGACCTCATTGGTGTGCCATGATATAACTTGATTCCTTGAGTGTTTTGCAGCCCCTCTCCTCTGCAGATTGTGGTGACCATCCTTCCTTTTCTGAGATAAGATGCCTACTTTGTTTGCCTGCATGAAGCTGATTTTGATATTCCGATCTGATGGATTCCAAGCCATGTTGGGATCCAGGGCAATGACTCAGCCGATGCTGCTGCCAGGTTTGTTTCTTCATTGGTGGTTACACCCTTGCCACTGTTTCATCAGCACTTGAGTTGTTTTTTTGTTTGGGAACATATCTAGCGAATGTGACAGGGTCTGGGGGACCAAGAGTTGAGCAAACAACTGCATTGTTCCACGTAACTCTTTCAAGAAAGAGTTATGTGGAAATTTATAAAACGTATGAACCTGAACTACACATGGCTGTGGTTCTTTTCAAAGTAATCTCTGGAGGTGGTGCACCTGTCCGAACATCACTGCCACTCCTCAAAGACTTGCTGGAAGCCATCTTTCTGCATCCCTTTCAGAGCTGCCTCTGAAGCTTTGACTACCTCTTCTGTTGACATAAACCAATGTCCTGTCCTTGCAGTTCTTTTTGGGAGCTGGGAAAAGAAAGAAATCACAGGGTGCTAAATCTGGACTGTGTGGAGGGTGTGGAACCATTGCAATATTTTTATCAGCCAAGAAGGTAGTGCTTTCCTGTGCCACGTGAGGATAAAAACATTACCATGGTGGAATTTGCAACCATTTTGTTGAATGTGGGGAATCTTCTTATGGATATATGCGATCAGCGCTGTCAAAACAGACACGTAATAATCAGAATTAACCATGGTATTCAGTGGGACATTCTGGTACATCATTCCTTGGTAATCAAAGGAATCATTACTCTCCCAGCAGACTTTTCACATTTTGCCTTTCAAGATGACAGAGTTTTCCATACAGAGTTCTCCTGTTTGTCCTCTGGATTATAGTGATCCAAAAAAGTTTTATCGCCTGTAATTACTGACTTCAAATAGTCCTCATTTGAAGCAGTTTCTTGCTTCAAAAATTCATACACCTCAACGCGCACTTGTTTTTGTTCAGGCGTCAGTAACCGAGGAATCCATCTTGCACTGACTCGCTTCATGTGTAGAGTATAGGGTGAGCACACTGAGTACTATAGAGTGGGCACTTCCAACTGAAATCTGTAAATGTTCTGCCATTACTGTGATCTGGCAATCCTCATGAATAATTGTGCCTGGAGTGTAAACTATTACTGGTCAGTGCTTGAGGGCAACAGCAGCTGGAGAGGATTGTGTAGCGTAACAGACAAGCCTCCTTGTGTCAAGTAACCATGCCGTAGAAGAGCGTTATTGAAAGGAGAATTTCATAATGCACTACACAATTGTGCAAATGGGCTCTAACAGCAGATGTCCCCTTTATGTGCTAGTTATCTCTACTAAAAACTGACAAATTTCTTTGCAGTTGACATGGGAGCAGGAAAGCAAGCTTTGAGGACTGGAAAAAGGTTGCTAGGTCCAATGAATCACATTCTCAGTTAATACACACCAATGGGCATGTCAGAATATGGTGTCACCAACATGAATTGATGGATTCCAGCTACCTAGTGATAACTGTACATGCTGGAGAAGACAGCGTAATGCTCTGGGGTGTGTTTCCATGGTGGATATTTGTCTCCTTAATACCTCTGAAACAACATTGAATTCCACAAAGTACCTTAACATCATTGCAGACTAGGCATACCCATACACATTCATGGTGTTTTCTTATGAAGAAGGCATTTTGCAACTGAATAAAGTGCCATGCCACAAGTCTTGGATTGTCACACAGTGTTCCCAGGAGCAGGAAAATGACACCATACCACAAGGCTCAGATCATCACACAGTGGTTCCATGGGCAGGATAATGGTGCCATGCCACAAGGCTTGGATCATCACATAGTGCTTCCAGAAGTAGGATAATGGCTCTATTCACAATGCTCAAATCATCACACATTGGTTCCAGGAACAGGATACTGGTGCCATGCCACAGGGCTCAGATCATCACTCATTGGTTCCAGTAGCAGGATAATGGTGCCATGACAGAGGCTCGGATGGTCACACAGTGGTTCCAAGAGTGGGATAATGGTGCCGTGACACAAGCTCGGATCATCACACAGTGGTTCCAGGAGCAGTATAATGGCACCATGCTGCAAGGCTTGGATCGTGACACAGTGGTTCCAGGAGCAGTATAATGGCACCATGCTGCAAGGCTTGGATCGTGACACAGTGGTACCAGGAGCAGGATAATGGTGCATGACATAGGCTGGGATCGTCACACAATAGTTCCAGGAGCATGATAATGGTGCCCTGCCACAAAGTTCGAATCATCGCATATTAGTTCTAGTACAGCATAATGGTGCCATGCCACAAGGCTCGAATTGTCTTGTAGCGGTTACAGACAAGATAATGGTGCCATGCCATAAGGCTTGGATCATCACACAGTGGTTCCAGCAGCAGAATAACGGTCCCATGCCACAAGGCTCGGATCATCATTCAGTAGTTCCAGGAGCAGGACAGTGGTGCCATGCCACAAGTCTTGGATGGTTACACAATGGTTCCAGGACAGGATAATGGTGTCATGCCACAAGTCTCGGATGGTTACACAATGGTTCCAGGACAGGATAATGGTGCCATGCCACAAGACTTGGGTTCTCACACAGTGTTTCCAGGAGCCAGAAAAGGCTCATACCACAAGGCTCAGATCATCACACAATGGTTCCATGGGCAGGATAATGGTGCCATGTCAGAAAGCTTGGATCGTCACACAGTGGTTCCAGACAGGATAATGGTGCCATGCCACAAGCCTCAGATCATCACTCATTGGTTCCAGGAGCAGGATAATGGTGTCATGACGCAGGCTCAGATGGTCACACAGTGGTTCCAGAAGTGGTGTAATGGTGCCATGATGCAAGCTTGGATCATCACACAGTGGTTCCAGGAGCAGTATAATGGCACCATGCTGCAAGGCTTGGATAGTCACACAATGGTTCCAGGAGCAGGATAATGGTGCCCTGCCACAAAGTTCGAATCATCGCATAGTAGTTCTAGAACAGCATAATGATGCCATGCCACAAGCCTCGGTTTGTCACACAGTGTTTCCAGGAGCAGGAAAATGATGCCATACCACAAGGCTCAGATCATCACACAATGGTTCCATGGGCAGGATAATGGTGTCATGTCAGAAAGCTTGGATTGTCACACAGTGGTTCCAGACAGGATAATGGTGCTATGCCACAAGGCTTGGATCATCACACAGTGCTTCCAGAAGCAGGATAATGACTATTCACAAGGCTCAAATCATCACACATTGGTTCCAGGAACAGGATACTGGTGCCATGCCACAAGGCTCAGATCATCACTCATTGGTTTCAGTAGCAGGATAATGGTGCCATGACACAGGCTCTGATATTCACACAGTGGTTCCAGGAGCAGTATAATGGCACCAAGGCTTGGATCGTGACACAGTGGTTCCAGCAGCAGGAGAATGGTGCAAGACACAGGCTCAGACCATCACACAATGGTTCCAGGAGCAGGATAATGGTGCCCTGCCGCAAAGTTCGAATCATCACATAGTTGTTCTAGAACAGCATAATGGTGCCATGCCACAAGGCTCAAATTGCCATATAGTGGTTACAGACAAGATAATGCTGCCATGCCACAAGGCTTGGATCATCACACAGTGGTTCCAGTAGCAGAATAACGGTCCCATGCCACAAGGCTCGGATGGTCACACAATGGTTCCAGGACAGGATAATGGTGCCATGCCACAAGACTTGGGTTCTCACACAGTGTTTCCAGGAGCCAGAAAAGGCTCATACCACAAGGCTCAGATCATCACACAATGGTTCCATGGGCAGGATAATGGTGCCATGTCAGAAAGCTTGGATTGTCACACAGTGGTTCCAGACAGGATAATGGTGCCATGCCACAAGGCTTGGATCATCACATAGTGCTTCCAGAAGCAGGATAATGACTCTATTCACAAGGCTCAAATCATCACACATTGGTTCCAGGAACAGGATACTGGTGCCATGCCCACAAGGCTCAGATCATCACTCATTGGTTCCAGTAGCAGGATAATGGTGCCATGACACAGGCTCTGATGGTCACACAGTGGTTACAGGAGTCACATAATGGTGCCGTGTCACAAGCTAGGATCACCACACAGTTACAGTGGTTCCAGGAGCAGTATAATGGCACCAAGCTGCAAGGCTTGGATCGTGACACAGTGGTTCCAGCAGCAGGAGAATGGTGCATGACACAGGCTCAGACCATCACACAATGGTTCTAGGAGCAGGGTAATGGTGCCCTGCCACAAAGTTCGAATCATTGCATAGTAGTTCTAGAACAGCATAATGGTGTCATGCCACAAGGCTCAAATTGTCACATAGTGGTTACAGACAAGATAATGGCACCATGCCACAAGGCTTGGATCATCACACAGTGGTTCCAGTAGCAGAATAACGGTCCCATGCCACAAGGCTCGGATCATCATTCAGTGGTTCCAGGAGCAGGACAGTGGTGCCATGCCACAAGTCTCGGATGGTCACACAATGGTTCCAGGACAGGATAATGGTGCCATGCCACAAGACTTGGGTTGTCACACAGTGGTTCCAGGAGCAGGGTAATGGTGCCATGCCACAAGGCTCGGATTGTGATCCAGTGGTTCTCAGAGCATGACAGTGACTTGATAGTGGTAAAATCATGCCACAGTTGTTCAATAGGCTTATTGAGAAAGCCAATCAAAATAGCAATCCTCCTTTAGCAAACATTTTGCAATCAATGAATGCCATCACATCTGTTCAGCTGAACATACCTTTAGAATGATATCAGCAACTTGTTGAATCCATGCCACATCGAATAGAGGCCGGCCAAGAGAGGTCCAACACACTACTGTGTAGGTGTTCCTAATAATGTGATACTTCAGTGTATATATATATAGATGTATATATTATATTAGCATCTCTGATAGTTTATTCTTTTACAAATGATTAGCATGTGAACTTCTAAAATTTGATCTTCCTTTTGTAGAGCTGAAAGTCAAGAGAGTGTCTTTGGTAACGTGCTCAGTTTCTAGTCTGTGTCCATCTAAGAGCACCTATTCCTATGTTTGAAGTCCTGCAAATGAGCTTGTTACTACATTGAACTGTTATTTGGGGAACTGAATTTTTGATCAGCTTTATGGACCTTACATGTTTTTTTTTTTTTTTTCTGTTTGCCCATTTACTTGCATTCCTACAGTAGTCAAAAATTGTTTGAGTCACACATGGTATGGCCATAGTACTGACAGTTTACTTTCTGATTGTTTCCTGTTGATTTTAACGTGTGCTGTAATTGTGCCATGGAATATGCAGAAGAAAAGTGCCAAGGAAATATGTTGCCATCCCTCAGTGCCTGTCACATAAAATTTCGGCACTTTTTGTGCTTGGAAGTTTGCATATACTCTACTACTCATTTTTAACATGTTTATAAACTGTGTGTATGACTGAATTTGTGTCAAAAATATTGAACCATGACTGATTGCCATATATTTTGAATAAAATTGTTTGTTACCTAAGAACACTCTGGGTAAACTTGCTTTATTTGGTAGTATTTCTTGTGACCAGAATTCATAAATTTTGGTTGATTAAAAAAAGAATGTGTTAAAACTGAATCTGCACATGCTCTTCTTACATGTGTGGGAAATTTATGTCATATGGAATGCATTTTTAGCATGTAACACAATCCCCCTAAAATTCCTGCATGTATGGAAGTACCTCCCAAACATGTGCTTTATAACACATGCTACTTGTTAATCAACATATCGTTAGATTTTACGTCTGTTCAAAAATATTTTCCTAGTAGAATTAGGAAGTCACTGGCACCTCACCAGTTGTTGGGATAGCATTATTATCTTAGCGAGAAACCATGAAACAATTTAAATTTACACAAGGAATTTCCCATCATGCATTTGTAATTACTGCAAATGGTGCAGAACTGTGCTTACAGGTCTAATCAGTCATGTGATGATGATAATTAAGGCCTGGACTTCTATGGCCCTCGCTTTTGTTTTGGAGGGGATCCCCTATGTGTGGCAATTTTTGAGGTTTTTTTTAACGAATTTTGACACATTTTTTTTTAATTTTTTTATTTATTTTGGGAGGATTTCCCTTCTTTAGGACTTTTTTAGTTCTTTCATTTATACGTACAACAGAAATAAATTTATATTTTCGCCATGCTTCCAAAAGCTACCTGAATCTTTTTAAAAGTATGTTTTCCAACACTCTAGAGTGTCTCTTTTTTTCTGTGAAATCAGATCAGAAAATGCTGTCTCTGATTTTTACTCGAGTCCTCCATCTTGGGAGAAAAATACACTCTCTCTCTCTTTTTTTTTTTTTTTTTTTTTTTGGTTGGATGTTTAACGACCACCATGAGCAACTCAATGGACTATGAACAGTCGCCCGTCTCTAATTTAGGGCCACTGGTTCCAGGGAAGGGAGAGAGCCAGTACCTTAAGACAAACACAACATCCATGCCTCTCCGGGATTCCAACCATGTCTCCTTACGGACGAATGTTCAGAAGCCATCGCTTAGACCACTGTGCCACCGGGGCAGCTCTCTCTCTCTCTTTCTCTCCCTTTCACTCACTCACTCTTTCACTGTCACTCACTCGCTGTCCCTCTCTCACTCACTCACACACTCACTATCTCAATCTCTCTCTCTCTCACATACACTATCTCACACACTCACTCTCTCACACACATACACTATCTCACACACATACACTATCTCACACATTCACTCTCCCCCTTTCAGTCACTCGCTGTCCCTCTCTCTCACTCACTCACATACTCTCTCACTCCCTCCCTCTCTTTTTCTCTCTCTCTCTCTCTCTCTCTCACACACACACACACACACACTCACTCACTGGCCCAATCACTCACTCTCTCTCCCACACACATACACTCTTTCACACACTCACTTTCTCCTTCAGCAGCGCAGCATGAGTTTTGGATCCCTCATGAATGACATCGACTGTCCAGGCCGGTTTGGGTAGTTGTACAATATGGGGTCATGCTTAGCTGGCATTACTGGGATCCTGGGTGTAGGTGGACCAACATATGGACACCATCTATCACCAAGGCTAGGTTGCAGACTCGCAGTATTGCACCTACACCCAAAGGGGGTATATTAATCTAGGACAATAACGCTCTATTGCATCGCAGGCCCGATTCATGCAAAAATGGTTCAACGAACACAGTGCTGATATGTGATTTTTTTCAGTGACCCTCAAACTCGCCTCAACGCAATCAAACATCTGTGGGATGTTATAGAACACCAGATGAGATAGTAGGACATATAACCCCACTCATACCGGAATTGTGAATTGGAATACGTTGTTGAAAACCCCCATACATGCCTCGTGGAGTCAATGCCATGCTCGGAGGCAGTCATTCACTGGGTGACAGGAGGGTTGACGAAGTGTAAGCAGGTTGTTGTGGGATGGATTTACGCTTTGTTTTCAAAATACAGTACACTATGTTGAAAAAAGTCACTGGACACCTAGAAGAGAAACACAACGTAACATTTATTGACATACATTAGTACGATGTCGGTCCACCTTTGGCCTTAATGCATGCACTGGCCCTTCGAGATATGCTTTTGACAAGGTTTTGGAACACAGCAATAGGTATGCACTTCCATTCAGTACATAATGCTGCCACTAACTGTTGCTTAGTAGTAGGCCTTGGTTCCAAACTTCTTATGCAATGTTCTAATTCATCCCATTGGTGTTCTATAGGATTAAGATCAGGGCTCTGGTCTGGCCAGTCCGCACACAATACGGAAGTATCGTTAAACCACGCCGCAACAGTCCTTGCTTTATGGCTCGGTGCATTATCCTGCTGCTACCAACAAGGCTCGGTTCCATAGTATTGCCATAGAGTTGGTAGCGCATAATTGTCCAGAATATTGAAGTAGACATGCTGATTAACTGGGTTGTCCACGATAACAAATGGGCTGTGACCGTACCTTGAAAAACACCCCCACATGAGTACACTGTCAGCTCCAAACCTGACCATAGAAACAGTACACTGTGGTAAATAGCGTTCCGCCGGCTGCCGCAAAACCCACACGGGGCCGTCAGACTGATGGATCGTGTATTTCGATTCATCAGTACATAGGACCCGTTTCCATTGATCTACGGTCCACGATAAATGTTCTTTACACCATGCTAAGTGACGAGTAGCATTCCGAGTGCAGATGAAGGGCTTATGAGCAGCAGCATGACCACATTACTGTACCGCATGGAATGAAGTTCTCTGCGAAAGGTACATGTACATACCGAGGTTCTTGCATTTTTACTCACCTGTTCACTGTGGTCTTGTGCTGTACTCCGTCGATTAGCTGTAACGACTCTCCTGAGGCTTCGACATCCTCTATCACAGATTTTTTTTGGTCTGCCGGTACGTTTTGCTGCTTCAGGCATGCCATGTGTCTTCTACTTATTTAGTACATCCAAAACAGTTGACTTGGGTATGTTTAAACATCTCTCGGTTTCTCTTATGGGCAACCCACTAATATAACACCCAACAATCTTTCCTTTCTCAAAGTCAGTTCCCTCCTTCCGCAACATTTTTACTCAACCTCACAGTACGATATGATTGCGGTCAGCGGCAGGCTTGCTTTTATACTGTTTGTAGCTGTACCGTGCATCTTCACAACTCAGAGGATCTGTTCATTTGCTTTTGAAGGGGTGTCCGGTTACTTTTGTCAATATAGTGAATTTCGCTATGGAAGTCAGCCCCTATGCCCTTCAAAATATTGGTCTTACAGGGTTCACACGACCCCTGGAATCCTGGAATTTGATTTCCCTGTTTTTCAGGTCCTCGATTTTTCATATTTTTGTGAAAGGTCCTGGAATTTTCCTTGCAATAAAAAAAAATGAACAAGAAAGATGTCACCCAAATTTTGGTTGTAATGAGCATATCTTTTGAATCCTTTCTGACATGAATAAAATTTATTGAAGTTATTCATAGTCAATGGAACTGGTTAGAAAAAAAAAAAAAAAAGCAAGTGGATTTCTACAATTGATAAAACATTCAGAACTAGAAATAGCTACTTACTTCCAACAGCGGCTAAAATGTATTGATGTGTTGCAGAATAGCAGAAGAAAGGTATCGGAGACAAGGCGATTTTCAAATCAAACAGTTATAGAACATAACATGATATAACTCTCCACCTCCTTGCGAAAGGATTTTGCCAAATGGAAAAGTTGAAAAAAGGCAAAAAGTAATCTTCGTGGCAAAAGCTATGCTAAGAAAAAGGAACTTTTCAAATACGTCTCTCGGAAGCAGAGATATCGAGAAAAAGGTTTGACCTTATGCCCTCTAGCAGAAGAGCTGTCCATTATTAAAAGAGAATAATGTTTACCATATTTATTGTAGAGAATGACATACAGTAAAAACAGAAATTTATCAATAGTTTTTTTTAGAAGCAAAGATACAGCTGCAAATACGCAGTACAGAAACACCACCTAGTGACAGAATTATGAACTACAAAACTCCCCAAATACAAACCTAAAAGTGTCTCACAAGGTAAATGGTATCCGGTGTTAAAACATTTTTTCTAATCGCGCATCTAGAAGCAGAGATATCGAGGAAAACAGTAAAAATTTGCGCCCCCTAGCGGCGAAATTGTGTATTTGGGAAGAAAATGCACATAGATAGTTTTCATAGTTAATAGTATCTGTCTCAAAATAATTTTTTACTATCGGGGTTTTTATTCCCGCAGATATTGTAAACGGAAGCGTGAGCTTACGCCCTCTAGTGGCACACTTGGGCGTCAAGAAAAGACGGAAGTTATATGAGAAACATTTCGCACCGCAAATGCTCTCCGATTAATTTTTTTTTTTTTTTTGTTGTCAAATCGGACACTTTGCAGCAAAGATATCGACCAAAATAAGATATACATTTACGCCCCTGGTGGCAAAACTATACATTGTGTTAAGCAGAAAGTATTCTGAAAACGTTTTTCGAGGGGAGCGGTAACGGTCCACGAAAGAATTTTTTAAATTGAGTTTTCTGAAGTTCAAATTTTGCTGCAAATACATCAGAAACAGATATGAGCACCTACATCTGCTGGTAGCCAAATCATTCTTTACCAAGAATTAGAAATTATATGTAGAACATTTCTCTCCAGGACAGGGCTAGGTGAAGGCCTTAGTGGGCCCCTAGGCTAAGACATACGAGTGGGCTACCAAGGCTAGATGTCTGAGTTAGCCCCCAAAGAAATAATGGCGGGCAATCATTATTGAAGTCTGTTCAAACATGAGACTCTAGCACGTGTGTAGTGAATTCTTCAAACTAATAAATTATCTGCTGAGTTTTCATAAAAAGTCACTGTATTTTTCACTGTTCTCACACGAACACGAGCTAAAAGCTTAAGCTTTGTAGATTTTGTCTTGGAATTTTTAATTTAGCATTGTATACTTTTCTTGGTGCATCTTTTTTGTTATGCAATGTGAAGTCACAGTGGATTTCGCCTGTTAACGGTTCCAAGTGCAAACAGGGTGGTGTGGCTGGATGATCGTGAAAAAGCTGAACAGTCTCACCAACCCAGCTGTACTCGGCGACATGGAACTTTTACCCCTTAGTGAGTCACTTCCTTGAAATCTGTTCGTTGTCCAGCCACTGTTTGCGATCGAGTGGAAATCATACATGACAAAACGACTTCTCTCTATATACACTGCCTGACAGAGAAAATGCCACACCATGAGGAACTGAACATGCAAATTGCAGGGTGGGTGCACACGTACAGGTTATGCAAATGATTGCATTTACAGACCAATCGCGCGCGGGATATAAGCGGACAAACCGGCTCGGGAGGCCGTCAGTCGAGACGTCTTCATGGCCGCGGGAAGTGAGTGGTTCTGCTGTAACTGTGTCTAGAGAACGAACAAGAGGTAGGGATGGGCGATATTTATCAATATATCGATATTTTCGCCCGATATTTCGATATATAGTATTGATATCGAAGTTTCGATATATCAGAAAATCAATATATCGGTTTTTGATATATCGGTGCGATATTCAATATATTCGTATTGGTGTTTGATATTCAATATATCAGCGTATGGCCGATGTGATTTCACTTGTGGAATGAAATCTGTGTTCTTTCCTCTGGCATGTCACGAAAATTATGTTGCTTGAGGACTATCAAACTGCGATCTCATTATCGAGATTCACATGATATTATGTCACCTTCCGATTTCCAGAACTCTACAAGGAAAAATGCCTGCTGTGTTGAAAACCTCGATGGTTGAAAATTTTAACTATTAGTTGACGGTAGGCACCTAGAAAAGAAATTTAAAGAACGGTCGATAGCAGATTGTTCTTTTGCCTATGAGTATTATGTTTGAAGTTAAGTAAACTGGCACTTTGACCAAAATTAAATACATACCAATGACACACAATTTGAAATTGAAGATAAGCATTTTTTTTTTTTTTTTGATAAAGTACATAGATCTTAACAGCTGGCTAAGGAAATGCAAAACAGCTTTTCGAGAGTTTTCTTGATGTCTTACAAGTTATGTAGTATAAAGTTTGTTGTAATTCAGGCTATGTATATATCAGACGTAATTTTTTTTATCATCATTTGATAATTATCTTGTTAATACATAGTGAAACTTCCTGAAGTAATTAAATAATCTGGTAAAAATATGAGCATAATTAACTTTCGTCTTGATCTGCTGATTTTCCCACACTTATAGCATGTTATTTCCTCTGACTGTCCATTAGTTTTTATGTTATCTAGGAGAGACAGGCTTTCATACATTAATTAGTAAATATATACTTGATCAATTTGGATTATGATATTTTTTATGATTTTATTTTTATAATCGATTTTTAACAGAGGACTAATAATCGTTAGCATTTTTTTAAATATCTTTCTAGAAAAATAATTGCTTTCTATGAAAAGGCCATCACAAATTATTCGTACTCTAATTACTGTTTCTAATAAAAATGTCACTTGTGAACATATTATAAGCACTTTAAATTTTTTTGCTTATGCCATGGGAACTATTTTAGCTTACACCATGGAAGTAATTATATCTGTATACTCCATTAACATTGTGTTCTGTCTTAAACGATAAAAAAATAGCAAACCATTGTTCACACCTTCTGAAAAAAATAAATGTATACAAAATGCTCTAAAAATTACAATAACAAAGTTTTTTAAAGATTTTTTTCCATAACATTTCCTTGCAAGCTGATATATTGTTAACTTTGACATTTGCATGCCAATAAAAAAAGTTATTCTTTCTATAATTCAGTTATTCCTATGTTAATTGATGGTTAAGATTCCAGTCTGCTGGGATTAATAAGTACGTTTGTTTTGTCATTTATGCCATACTGAAGCTTCAACTTACCTTTCCTCGAAATGTTGGAAATACATATTTCTCATAATCTCACATTTATGAAAAACTCATGAAAACATTCCTTTGCAACTGGGATTTTTGGATACTTCTTGGCAGAAACCATATCCATGCTCGTCGAGCAATGCCCACACATGAAACAAGAAAATCACTTTTGGGTTTTGGAAAGTATATTCAGCATTTCTGCAGATTACAAGCACACTTCTGTTGCATGATTTATTTATTTATTTTTGCATCAAAACTTTCTGGTATATATATTTTTTATTTTAGGATCTGAAAAACAATATTTTACGTGTTTTTCATACCACTAAAAATACAGCTTCAGAGCTGCAATCTTGCATAAAGATAGTTTTAAGCTATAAAATGTAATAAATGACAAATAAAATTGCTCCCTTTTAGCAGGAGGAAGCAGCTCTCGTTTTAAGAACCCGGGAACTAGATTATAAATTTCGTGTTTTAGAAAGAAAAAATTGCTATGAAAATTCCTTGTGACATAAGTTATACAATTCTATCATTTTCGGATAACTCTGTAAAGAATAGTTTATGTGTATTTGTTTATACACACTTTGACACTGCATTCAATAAAGCAATACAGATTTGCAAATGGCGCCGCACAGAAGCTTTATTTAATTAGTGCTGGCTGAGATTTGTGCGAACAAGCCAACAGCTCGCTTTGGCCAACAGCCAATTAGTTCCAAGTTCCCAACAGCCAATACCAAAGAATATAACTCTTGGAATACTCAGCACAACATCAGATCGGATCGGATTCAGTGATAACCCTGAGGCAGTATAAACCGGAATATCAGTCGTATTGAGATCAGAAGTATTGAAAAATATCGAAAAATCGATCCGATATATTGATCTTTCAATACCGATATTTTCGATTCAATATATAGGTCTCAGAAATATCAAAAGATATCGGTATCGATACATTTGCAAATATCGCCCATCCCTAACAAGAGGTGCCATCGTGCCAATGCCTTTAACCCTTTCGCTACCACAACGCCGTGCCACTCAGATGACCACAAGCGCCCAGGTCACCCGATAACTCGACTAGGATTTCGCCCCCCCCGCCCCACCGTGTTCTTTGAATTTGCACGGCGTCTAGCGGATTAGTAGAAGTCACCCTCAGTTGTCTTTGTTGTCGCTAGACAAAGAAGTGAACCAGGAGTTTGTCCGGAGGCAATATCATTCAGCCTTCTGACATCGCTCAGTAGAACTGTTATTCTGTTGACACGTGCTTCGTAAAAATAATTTATATATGTTGACACGTGCTTAATAAAAAAATATATATATAAAAAACATTGTAGGACTGCATGCACACTGGAAAAATTATTTGGAACATTTTTCTGGACACTTAAGAGTTTGTGTAACAAATAAATTTTCAAATTACCTTTTTCTGGACACCAAAGGGTTCGTGGAACAAATAAATTTACAAATTATCTTTTTCTGGACACCAAAGGGTTCGTGGAACAAGTAAATTTACGAATGACATTTTTCTGGACACCTAATGGTTCGTGGAACAAATAAATTTACAAATTACCTTTTTCTGGACACCAAAGGGTTCGTGGAACAAGTAAATTTACAAATTACATTTTTCTGGACACCTAATGGTTCGTGGAACAAATAAATTTACAAATTACATTTTTCTGGACACCTAAGTTCGTAGACGGAAATACGGTCCTGGTAGCACACAGCCTTGCAATCTAACGTAGGCCCAACACTGAGCCACCGTCAGTTAGTAATAGAAGCCGTCGTTACAGTGTTGGACCTACGTTAAATTGCCTGGAGGACCTGATTCTAACCGACTACGTACGAAATATG
The DNA here is from genome assembly GCA_039090855.1 of Macrothele yani. Classification (NCBI taxonomy): domain Eukaryota; kingdom Metazoa; phylum Arthropoda; class Arachnida; order Araneae; family Macrothelidae; genus Macrothele; species Macrothele yani. The sequence goes on along the minus strand of CM076998.1, from coordinate 22,812,878 downwards.
CGCACATATATTCTGTAGATATTACAGCAAAAAAAAAAAAAAAAAAAGAATTCAAGCGTCATAAATGAGTTTTGTACTACGAGAAAAAAAATCTCATTTAGCAGAGAAATGGTGATTTTCAGCCTCAAAAACAGCATAAAATACTAATATTTAATTTCAAATAAACTGCAGTATCTTCCTTTGTCCCAAAAGCAGAGTTTATGAGAGAAAATTTGCTGTAAAAATTCTTTCATATTTCCTCAATCGAAATAAACAGATTGAGATTACATTTTTTACAAGAAAGATCTAGAGAAAAGGGGAAAGTGAAGAGGATTTTCTAGCTGTTACCACTCCCATCTGTCTTAGGGTCTCAGTAGAAGAATGCGCAGTTTGCTGCAGGGAAACGTTCGAAGGTCAACCAACGCATAGAAAGACTAGAGATGAGAAGTTTTGAGTATTGACACAGCCAGTACCCGGGGTCCCGCGGCGCAACGTGCCCTTCCGACGCACGGCGGATATTTAGTGATTCGAGCGTTCGTACCTGCTTGGGATCTATCCTGAGGTTTCCTCGGTGGCGCAGTGGTCTAAGCGCTGGCTTATGACCATTCGTCCGAGATGGGTCTGAACTCGAATCCCGGCGAAACAGGGATGTTGTGTTTGTCTTATGGCACGGGCTCTCTCTCTCACTTCCCTGGAATCAGTGGCGCTAAATTAGGAAAGGTGGTCCTTAAACCCCCAATAAAAAATCGATCCTGATACTTTTTCGTGGAAGTCACGAACGTGAACATTACGTCATCCGTTGCCCGGATGAGGCATTAGTGGTGCGCTTGTTCTGCGACACTGGCTTCTGCCTTCTTGGCACCTTTCCCCCTTCGAAAAAAACCACCCGTTCTTTTGAGGGATCCCGGATGAGGCATGGTGTGCTTGTCTTATAAAGCTTTGGCTATTTCCATTCCTTGGAACCAGTGGCCTCAAATTAGGGACCGTCGACTGCTTTTGGGCCGTAGTGTTGCTTACGGTGAGCGTTAAGCCCCTCCCCCAAGGAATATAAGAGTCTATTATTTCTATCCCATCAGCGTCGCGCGGCTAATCGCCATCTTCGTGTCTCCGTTGTAGGCGACAGTTTGGGGGAAGGGGGTCGATTCCCGCTGTTGAATCAGCCGTGGAATTCGGGTTCGCCCCGGTGGCGCAGTGGTCCAAGCGATGGCTTCTGATCATTCGTCCGAGATGGGTCCGGGTTCGAATCCCGGTGAGGCATGGATGTTGTGTTTGTCTTACGGCGCTGGCTGTATCCCATCCCTGGAACCAGAGACCCTAAATTAGGGACGGGCGACTGTTTATAGCCCATTGAGTTGGCCACGGTGGTCGTTTAACCTCCAATCAAAAAAAAAAAAAATCGGGATTCTTCCAGAGCTTTCCCCGAAAGTAATGCAAATGCATGGATGGGGGCCGGAAATTTTCAATGCAATTTTGAATCCAAATTGGCTCATTCCCGGCTCCCGATCCAAATTGAGCCGCGACATCTTAATGTTAAAAAATAATTTCCCACTTGTGTGTAGAATTTCCCGATTTGTTTATCTTTTAATTAATATTTGCGTTTGGTTGTTCGTTAAATTATTAGAATTTGTAAGGTTCATCCCGAGGCGCAACTGGGATAGATTTTAACTATTAAAACCTTCTCCAGAGCCCTGAGATCATTATTTTTCGGATTCGCATTAGCAGTGCTCTTCTGCTAGCTCATCTGTCAGTGTCTCCGTGTGATTAAATTTTCCTCTGCACTGTGCCCTCTTAAGACGAAATTGTAAACGTTTTGCGTCCCCAAATTTCCAGCCTTTCTATCTGTAACCAAAGCATAGAGCACAGACAAAACAATTTCTCGACTTTTTCCACGACCCATATATCCCATTGAGGCAGAAAGTTGGATAAACTTGTCGCTTTGGAGCAGTCTGACCAGAGTCGGGACTGGTACATGCCCCTAGGGCAATGCTTCCCAACAAGAGTTTCGCGAAATTTTAGAAGACCAAATATTTGCACTATTGAAAGCCTGCTTGTCTTTTTTAAGATCCGCTGTTAGATAATTATCTTTCAATGTGCTTTCCTATTCGGGGAAGGACCTTAAATATTTTTGTGCTTTCTAAGTAAATTTATGAGAAAATATGAAATATTGTACAAACAGTTTCTGAAGCAAGAAAATCCTGTAAAAGGAGTGCGTAGAGGTATGCCGAAAAAGCATTTTTCTCATATATTCTCATGAGAAAACTTTACTTTCCTCGGCAGTGAAAGAGAGACACAAATTTAGTCTCTCTCTCTCTCTCTCTCTCTCTCTCTCTCTCTCTCTCTCCAAAAAAAAAAAAAAAAAAAAAATGTTTGAACACATAAAAAAAAAAACAGCTTCGGCAGTGCACATGATATTGAAGGTGATATTGAACCAATGTCTAGACGGTGTTTACAAGGTGAGCACACACCTCACTGGGATGATGTGACCATTCTTAGAACAAGAAAAAAATCAAACTTATTATTAACTGAAAGTATGTACAGTAGTGACCAAAATTGTAGAAACCTTTTGGAAAAAGTGTATTTTTGAGGTTTGATGGCTCCTAACACCACTTTGTTTTGGAGTAATACCATAAAATTATATAACAATGGAAAGATAATTTAATCAAGAATGTAATGCAACAAAGTTTGTTCCATTATCTGTATTCTTTGAAAAGTTATAACCAAATAACCAGAAAAAGGAAGCACAACTTGCTTAGGTTGATATGAATAACTTTTCTTCATTTGAATGTAGCCAATGAGCATGAGTGTTTAGAGAGCCAATCAGGTGTCATCTTGTTTAGGATTCAGCTATTGATGTCATGTATTGGAGCTCAAGAGGAGGACATTTGCCAGTGTGTTATGTGATTGCTATCAAGTTTTTTTTTTTTTTTTTTTGTGTGTGTTCTTTCATTTATTGAGCTTCTAAAACGTAATAAAATTAAAGAAATGGCGCAAAGAGTTGACTGGTCACCCAGAAAGCGATGTAAAATAGTACTATTAAGTGAACAAGGATTCAGTTATAAAGAAATTAGAAGAAAAATTAGTGGAAACTTAACCAAAGGTGGCATTTCTAAATTTTTGAAGAGGTATAAGGAGATCAGTCACTACAAAACCAGACTGGTAAAGGCAGGAAAAGGTACACAACAGCAAGTGATGATAGAAGAGTTAAGAGACTGTGGCTAGGTGACAGAAGCAAATCATCTGGGTGTATACAAGAGGAAATGGCGCAATGCAATGTGAAGTTGAGTGCAAGGACTATTCGGCGCAGACTGCAGGAATTTGGTCTAAAAGTAAGAATTCCACGAAAAATGCCATTTTTATGTCTCAAACAAAGGTTGAAAAGATTAAACTGGGCTAAGACCCATGTTAACTGTACAGCGGAACAATGGGACAGCGTTATTTGGAGTGAGGAGACCCAAATCTCCCTGTTTGGTAGTGATGACATAAAATACGTAAGGAGAAGAATCGGAGAAGATTTGCATCCTGATTGCATTACATGTACGTGAAACACTCAGTTAGTGTTATGATCTGGGGTTGTATGACATCAAAAGGTGTGGGCAGAATTTGCGTGATTAATGGGAATACACCGAGTGGCCACTTTATTATGACCACCTGACAGTTTTAAGCAAATGAGCTATGGCTGCACGCTGTTGCCGTCAGAGGGCGAGGCTAGAATAAAAAGGGAAAGCTTAGTGCTTGCGACAGTAGTAGAAGTGATTTTTGGGTGACGAGATGGGTAAAAAATGCGATTTGACGGACTTTCAACGTGGGATGATTGTAGGAGCTCTAAGCCATGGAGCGAGTATCACCGAAACCGCCGCATTCGTGAAATGTTCCAGAGCAGCTGTTGTTAAAGTGTTTAAAGACTGGAGTGTCAGCCAAAAAACTGGGTCTCTGCGTGCAACGTGTGGTCGTCATCGACTAGTGACTGCTCGGGCGGAACGGAGAGTGTCCAGACTGGTAACAGAAAACAGAAGGGCAACAGTGCAGCAAATTACAGACCATCTTAATCAAGGATCCCCTCAAATGATCTTTGCACACACTGTTCGCCGTACACTGCATCGGATGGGATATGGCAGCAGAAGGTCTTTTCGAACACCTTTGCTGTCTGCAGTTAACAAGAGAAAACGTCTCCAGTTCGCACAGGAGCAGAAGGATTGGACAGTCGATAATTGGAAACAAATTATGTGGTCCGATGAATCACTTTTTCAGTTGCACCATGTCGATAGCTGAGTGAGAATTTAGTGGAAACAGCAGGAAAGCATGGACCCCAAATGCATTGCTACAACCCTTCAAGCTGGTGGAGGCAACGTTATGGTTTGGGGAGTGTTTTCATGGTATGCTTTGGGCCCTTTAATTCGTGTTGATCAACGTCTGACTGGCACATTATATCTAAACATCGTTGCGGACCAAGTGCATCCTGTCATGTGGGTGGTTTATCGCAGTGGCGATGGCTAATTTCAACAAGATAATACGTCCTGCCATAGTGCTCGTATTGTACAGGATTGGTTTCAGGAACATGCCGGTGAGTTTACTTTGCTTAGGTGGCCCCCACAATTTCCAGATCTCAACCCCCATTGAGAATTTGTGGGATGAAGTTGAACGGGCCATCAGACAGTTGGATCCAGAACCCTGCAATCTCACACTCCTGGAAAGTGCTATTCATCAAGCATGGTCTCAGATTCCACAAACCACCTATAAACATCTCTTGGAGTCCATGCCCGAAGGATCAACGCTGTATTAAAGGCAAAAGGTGGCCCAAGGAAGTACTGAGGGGTGGTCATAATAAAGTGGCCACTCAGTGTATAAATGGCCAAAAATACATTAATGAAATACTTGAGCCCAAACTGAAGCCTTCCGCACTTGACTTTTTCCAAGATAATGAAACATTTACATTTCACCTGGATTCAGCTCCATGTCATGCTGCTGCTGTGTGCAAAAAGTGGTTTCAAGATAATCATATTCCATTGCTGGAACGGCCTAAGAATAGCCCAGATCTTAACCCCATCGAACATCTATGAATCCGACTAAAGAAACTTGTTAGTCAGAAGCAACCCAGCAATAAAACCCAAATAATAGAAGCAATAATTCAATCTTGGTTTCACATTATAACAGCTGCAGAACTAAAAAACTGGGTTCACTCCATGGGAAGGTGTTGTAAGTCCGTAATTAACGCTAAAGGTTACTCAACTAAGTATTAACTGACATGGTGAGAATTTTTGTATATCGCATTTTTTCTATGTGTTTTACTTTTCTTCTTTATAACTACTGTACTAACACAACATCCTTCATAAAAGTTCCTGCATTACATTCTTGATGAAATTATATTTCCATTGATATATAATTTTATGGTATTACTCCAAAAAAACAAGTGGTGTTATGAGCCATCAAACCTCAAAAATACGCTATTTCCAAAAGGTTTCCACAATTTTGGCCACTACTGTATATACACTGAAGTGCCAGAAAAACTGGTACAGACGAGCTTACGCAAAATACATAGCAACGTCACCAATGCGCGTACTCGATTGCGTCCGCCAGTGCGTATATAAAGCGATAGACATCCATGCCAGCTGTCAGAGCTGTTTTCGGCATGAGAATGACAAGTAATAACGATTTAAGCGATTTTCAACGCAGTGTCATAATTGGGACTCGTCAGATGGGCCATAACATTTCGGAGGTAGAAACGAAGTTCAGATTTTCACGGACGACCATTGCAAGGGTGAACCGTGACTACTAGAATTCCGGCAAAACCTCCAACCTACCAGTGTGGCCGTAAAAAGATATTGGGTGAACGTGACCATCGTCTGCTGTCAAGAATCGTTTCACGCGATAGGCGTGCAACACTCTCGCAGGTATCATCGGAATTCAATGCAGGAGCCTCAACAAGCATCAGCGTCCGGACTGTGCAACGTACCCTGCACGATATGGGTTTTGGGAGCCGACGCCCAACTCGAGTCCTCTTGATCGGTACACGACACAGAGCTATGTGCCTCGCTTGGGCACAGCAACACCGCCACTGGACACTTGATGACTGGAAACAAGTAGCCTGGTCTGAAAAGTCGCGTTTCCAACTGTATCGGGCAGATGGAAGGATTTGTGTGTGACGCAAACCCTATAAAGACATGGATCCCGCCTGTCAACAGAACTGTACCGGCTGGTGGTGGTGGGGGGGGGTCCGTAATGGTATGGGGTGTGTTTAGCTAGAATTCACTGGGACCCCTGGTACGTCTACGAACTTCTGTGACCGGCCAACGCTATGTGCTCATCCTTTCTGACGAGGTACACGCGTTCATGTCCTGCATTCATGCTGATGGGTTGGGCCTGTTCCAACAGGAGAATGCACCTCCACACAAGTGTCGGGACGCCACATTATGGTTATAGGAGCATTCATCTAAGTTTGGGGTGTTGCCATTCCCACCCAAGTCCCCAGATCTGAACGTGATAGAACACATGTGGGATGCCATGCAACGCGTTATCGAACACAGGAATCCGAGACCTCGGAATACACCCGAATTGTGGAACGCTCTGCAGGAAGTATGCCTACAGCATATTTCCAGAAGCTAGTGGAGTCCATGCCCCGTCGTATTTCTGCAGTCCTGCGCTCCCGTGGGGGACCTACCAAGTATTAGACTGGTGTACCAGTTTTTCTATGCACTTCAGTGTATATAAGTTACGACATCAAACATGTAATGAGGACTCCCCGTGCGTTATTGCGGAACCATGGCAACGGTTGTTGGACAATGAAATACCACTTGCTTAACCTATTGGTCTACACAATTTTTTTTAACACATGCGCAAATGCGTAAACTTAAATCATTGTAATACCTTCTGTATATAAAGATAGTATCACTTAAGTTAATAAAGCCGCCCCGGTGGCACAGTGGTCTAAGGCGCTAGCTTATGATAATTCACCCTAGTTGGGTCCGGGTTCGAATGAAGCATGGATGTTTGTCTTTCGGCACTGGCTCTCAGTGTGTTACTTGTTCAACACTGGTTATCTGTGTACATTGGTCATATAGCATACTGTAAAATCCATGTTTGATGCACTTCAATGTATATAAGTTATGACATCAAACATGTTCACACTGTTACATGATCAACACTGGCTATATCTGTGTAAGTGATCATTTGGTATATTTTCAACCATGTGTGATTTGTACTTCTTGCTGTGTAATTTCTCTCTCTTGTTTATGTCTGCCTGTATGTCTCATTGTACCACCTGGTCAAATAAATCACTTTTAAAAACCTCCTATATAAAAAAAAAAAAATATATAAAGTTAATCAACATTGTACTGAATTACGTCTGAAGAAGGGCTTAAAACAGGCCTAAAAGGTGTAACGTTGTGTTTTTAACTGTTAGAGAGTGCTTTTAATTAGTAATGTAATGAAGGACCTTTAGCCTGTAAATATTTTAATTCCCGCCCGGTGGCTAAGCGATGGCCTCTGATCATTCATCCAAAAGGGGTCCGGGTTCTGATCCCGGTGAGGTATGGATGTTGTGTTTGTCTTACGACACTGTCCTCTCCCTTTCCTGGAACCAGTGACCCTAAATTAGGGACGGGCGACTGCTTATAGCCCATTGAGTTGCTCATGGTGGTCGTGAAACCTCCAATAAAAAAAAATATATATATATTTTAATTAAAGTGTTTAACCTACCGTGCATAAGATGGTAAATTTATTTTCTTAATATTCCTAGCACGAAATGTTTTTGTTGGATTTGTTGGATATTGAAGGTTCTTTCATACGCCATTGACAGGAGTTTCAAAGTACATAAATACGTTAAAGATTTTCTATTTAGTCCTTCGACTTAAAATATTCGATGGAAGACAAAAATTCGAAAGAACTGTGCCATATTTATTGCCTCTGTTGGTTCCCTTATGCTGGCCAAAGCCTCGGAGTCTTAGAAAGCCATATGACTGACCATAAGTGATGCAAGGATGATTGTGAGTTAAAAAATGCTCACCATTGCCCAAAACGGCCAGGAAAACGATCACAGTTTTCTTTTTCAAGGAACAAAACTTCTGTATAAATTTATCTCAGTAACTGAACTTGACGTTTTGGAAGTTTTTCGCATATGACATAAAAATCCACACACACACATCGAATAAACGATGTACCATTTCTCAGAATCCGAGAATAAACTAAGCTAAACCACAAACTTTGGATTTTTTTTTATTGGAGGTTAGGCGACCACCGTGAGCAACTCGATGGGCTATAAGCAGTCGCTCATCCCTAATTTAGTGCCACTGACTCCAGGGAAGAGAGAGAGAGCCAATGTCATAAGACAAACAGCCGCCCCGGTGGCGCAGTGGTCTAAGCGATGGCCTCTGATCATTCGTCCGAACGGGGTCCGGGTTCGAATCCTGGTGAGGCATGGATGTTGTGTTTGTATTACGGCACTGGCTCTCTCCCTTCCCTGGAGCCAGTGACCCTAAATTAGGGACGGGCGACTGCTTATAGCCCATTGAGTTGCTCACGGTGGTCGTTAAACCTCCAATCAAAAAAAAAAAAAAAAAATAAGACAAACATAACATCCATGTCTCACTGGATTCGAACGCGGACTCGGATGAATGGTCAGAAACCGTCGCTTAGACCACTGCGCCATTTGGGCGGCACTTTGAATAGCAAGGCCGAATGCAAAATGCAATTTCGTGACTAAACGCTGTCAGTAAACTTATCAGGAATCAGTTTTTTTTTTAATTTTTGGAGAAGAGGAGGTAAAAAGTTTCATTACAACTGGACTTAAACCATGCAAAGGAAGAAAAAAGGGGACGTTTCACGTGGTAGATAGTACCTGAAACATACGTAGCCCAAAATTTTCTGTGTTCCCCAAAACAGAAATTTTCACATTGCAGCCGGGTTTTACGAAACTACGGCAAACCGAACACCCCTTCATTTCTGCTCTAGCGTGGTTCTCTGCTCCATGACTCAAACCACGAAGGGCTAGTCCATTTGACTCGGTCATCATGCTGCCAGTGGGTAGAAACAAATGACTCAAACATCTTATCTATCCTTTCTTAGGTTTGTTGCAGTTGTTAAAGCAATTTTACCAGGTAAACAATTAGAAAAGATTGGGCCGCCCAGGTGGCGCAATGGTCTAAGCGATGGCTTCTGACCACTCTTTCGCGATGGGTCCGGGTTCGAATCTCGGTGATGCATGAATGTTGTGTTTGTCTTGCGGCACTGGCTCTCTCCCTTCCCTGGAACCAGTAGTCCTAAATCAGGGATGGGCGACTAAAAAAGATAAAAAACCCAACCCTTTCTGGCCCACAGGTTCATTCGTTTCAGACCCGCTCGGCCGCCCCGGTGGCGTAGTGGTCCAAGCGTTGGCATATGACCATTCGTCCGAGATGGGTCAGGGTTCGAATCCCGGTGAAGCATGGATATTGTGTTTGTCTTACGGCGCTGGCTCTCTCCCTTCTCTGATGTCAGTGGCCCTGAATTAGGGATGGGCGACAGCTTATAGCCCACTGAGTTGCTTACAGTGGTAGTTAACTCCCCTCTCCCCGCCCCAAATCGACTTAATTTGTCCAGAATCTAAAATTTCATTTTAAATCTCCAATTAAAAAAAAATATTCAGACCCGGTGAGAATCTTTCAAAATAGCGTAAAGCGAACGCACTCCGCTAGTTATCGAGAGATCTGGTGTTCGCTCCCAGCGGTGTCGAAATGCAATTTTTCGGTTGCTGTGTGTTAATTAAAGAAAAACGTGGAAAGAGCGATGACTTTGTCTATTACATTGTCTCCACGTATGTATATGGACGATTTTCACCATTTCTCTCGCCCTTTGGATTTATTGGCTATAATTAAATAGCTTGGGCCGTTAAGCCCCACCAGATGGAGAGGTCTCAGTTGCTGAGTCCATCCCTATGGATTTGTGAAGTCAGATGCTGACAGATAAACCCACATAGCGCCGTGGATTGTTGGCACCGTAGCGTATGGCGACGTCTCAGTTGCTGAGCCCATCCATACGGATTTGTGAAGTCAGATGCTGACAGATAAATTCACATAGCGCCGTGGATTGTTGTCACCGTAGTGTATGGTGACGTCTCAGTTGCTGAGTCCATCCCTACGGATTTGTGGTCAGATGCTGACAGATAAACACACATAGCGCCGTGGATTGTTGGCACCGTAGCGTATGGTGACGTCTCAGTTGCTGAGCCCATCCCTACGGATTTGTGGTCAGATGCTGACAGATAAACACACATAGCGCCGTGGATTGTTGGCACCGTAGCGTATGGTGACGTCTCAGTTGCTGAGCCCATCCCTACGGATTTGTGAAGTCAGATGCTGACAGATAAATACACATAGCGCCGTGGATTGTTGACACTGTAGCGTATGGTGACGTCTCAGTTGCTGAGCCCATCCCTACGGATTTGTGAAGTCAGATGCTGACAGATAAACACACATAGCGCCGTGGATTGTTGGTACCGTAGCGTAAGGCGAACGCAATGGACTAGTTATCGAGAGATCTGGTGTTCGCTTCCAGCGGTGTCGAAATGCAATGTTTCGGTTGCTTTGTGTTAATTAAAAAAAACGTGGAAAGAGCGATGACTTTGTCTGTTAAATCCAGACCGGTTTGTCCTACTTCTTAAGACAGCGAATATAGTCGTTCGAGCTGATTTAAGGCCATTTTGCTTACCCAGAGTTAGTATCCCTGGTGGCGTTGTGGTCTAAGTGCTGACTTCTGACCGTTCGTCCGAGATGTGTCAGGGTTAGAATCCCGGTGAGGCATGGACGTTATATTTGTCTTACGACACTGGATCTCTCCCTTCCGTGGAACCAGTGGCCTTAAATTAAGAACTGGCGGCTGCTTGTAGCCGATCGAGTTGCTAATGGCGGTCGTTAACACCCCTCTCCCCACCCAAAATGAACTTAATTTGTTCTAGCTAGTTAAAGAGTTTACTGCCTACATATTATCTGTAAAGAGTAGGTTGCCACACAGCTGATGTATATTCGAAGGTTGGTGATATTCGACCCTATTGCGAATTCTTATAAAAGTAAAAATAAAACTGCTTCAAGACCGTACGTGCCGTAGGTACTCAGCTACCCATGAAGCCAAACTCTTAAGTTCTATGTAAAGAGCATTTCTCTATTCCTTGGTGAGAACAGGCAATGTGTGCTAGTTCTCCTACAGGAATGTCTTTTTATTGCATAGGCAACTACATAGCATGTTGGCCAGCATGTCCGATTTTTTAAAATCTCGCTGCTTATATACAGAACCCTGCCGCCCGGTAGCGCAGTGTTCTAAGGGCTGGTTTCTGACGCATGTTTTCCCCGCGATTCGAACCTCTAGATGGCGCGGGGTTCGAATCCTGGGGAAAACATGAATATTATGTTTGTCTTACGCATTGGCTGTCCCTCTTCTTTGGAACCAGTGGCCCTAAATTAGGGACGCGTCTGCTTACAGCCCATTGAGATGCTCGCGGTGGTCGTAAAACCAGCCAAACCGCCCCCCCAACAACAACAACAACAAAAAACGAATAGATCCATGTTCAGAAATTATGTTGCAGCTCTAACTTGGGTCTAGGTCAAAATTCTGATCTGGGAAACACAGGCAACGAAAAACTAAAATGGCCGTTCCGGTGGCGCGTTGGTTTAAGCGCTGGCGTGTGACCATTCCTCAGAGATGGGTCCGGGTTCGAATCCCGTGAAGCATGGATGTTGTGTTTGTCTTACGGCACTGGATCTCTCCCTTCCCTGGAACCAGTGACCCTAAATTAGGGACGGGCGACTGCTTATGGCCCATTGAGTTGCTCACGGTGGCCGTTAAACCTCCAATAAAAAAACAACAACATTAGGTTGCTGACATGTGTAAAGTTTAAAGTGTTTCCTAAAGTAACTATCAAATTCATAGTACTGAAACCTCTTTCACGTGCCGCGACAGTGAATTAAGTTCCTTTAAGGCGGTTTTCGTTAGTGGCAAATTTTCCAGGAGGCATGTGCTTGTAAGTTTCTTCAGTAAACCTGAAAGCATACTTCGCTCTTTGCTATCTGCTGAAGCATTGGCAGATGCAACTTTGAATGTGAAGCCAACACTGGATACATATTCCAGGCAGCAGGTATGGTTCCCCCAGTAGATGCAACTAATCTTGTTTCTAAGAACGCACCCGAGTTAAGAAAACTGAACTGCAATTTCTTCGGCATAGTGATGTAACTCCCGGGAGTTCTTTTTTTTTTTTTTTTGATTGGAGGTTTAACGATCACCGTGAGCAACTCAAATGGGCTATAAGCAGTCGCCCGTCCCTAATTTAGGGTCACTGGTTCCAGGGAAGGGAGAGAGCCAGTGCCGTAAGACAAACACAACATCCATGCCTGACCGGGATTCGAACCCGGACCCCGTACGGACGAATGATCAGAGGCCAACGCCTTAGACCACTGCGCCACCGGGGCGGCCGGGAGTTCTTTGGTAAAGCGTGACTGAGTGTAATTTATCGCAAAATGATTTAAAACTCTGCATGCCAAAAACCTCCAATTACGTTGCAGGCAGCAAGTTCTAACTTACAATATGTGCGGTGCGATGTAACAAGTTTGGGAATTTTGTTTTAATTTTGCCGAGTCGCACCAGAAATGGAAACTGCAAAGTTTGCCATGCCATCGGAAGTGAAAGATAGATTATTTTTAATAAACTCAATTGGAAAGTATTTATCGAAGCAGTTCATGATCAATTTGGTTACTGCTGTTGATTTCAAATAGTGTAATTCAACTAAATCAAAAGAATAAAGTTTGGGCATTTATATCATCTGGATCTATGGACGTTCTTAGGTAGATTATAAATACTGAGTCGGCTTACAGTTGTACACTCATCAACCAAGATACTGATTTTTAAATTTTGGGAAACTATTTCTTCACAAAGATTTTGACGTATGTCATTTCCTGTAGAATTACAAATATCCATATGTCTTCTTACAAGGGTCATAACAAAAGTTCTGCACATGTTAATTTAAAAAGGAAACGGATGATGCAATTTGGAAAATGATTGCATCATGTCAAGGACAGACTCTCAGCAATGCAGTGGTGTCGGAACGATGTGCTGTTATTTATTTGCTGTGTGTACATGGGAGGGTTTGGAAATGGAAGCGTGTAGCTCTTCGGGTTGAGTCGTTACGTTAGACCAGCGCTCATATGTGAAAATAGAAACTGCAGGGAAAAGCTCATACACAGATCCACAACCAGCCTTGCAAGAAGTTTGTGGGGAAGGAACTCTTGATTGAAGCACAATTTCTCATTGGGCATCACGCTTTTGGGAGGCCTAAAGCAGCATCGATGACTATCGCCACTCAGGACGACCTCAAACTGTGAGAAACAAAACATCTGTCACCATTGTTGCAACGCTTCTTAAAGAGAATAGCCATTTGACCGTCGAGGAGATTGCTCATCAGGCAAATTTGTCCACCTTGCTGGTTCACTAGATTTTGACTGACTCGCTGGGAAAAAGAAAAATCACCGTGCGTTGGGTTCCCCATTAACACTCCCCCAAGCAGAAGGCAGCCAGGGTGAGCATCACACAGGATCACCTCCATGGGTTTGAAAGGAAGGGCAACACCTTCCTGAAAAGAATTGTTGCAGTTGATGAGACCCGGACCCATAATTTTGAGCCAGAACGGAAGTCTCAATCAGCAGAATGGAAGCATTCAAGTTCCCCATGACCTTCAAAATGTCGTCGCCAACAATTCAAAGTGAAGAAAATGATGATTTTTGTGTATGATGTCCAGGGTGTTGTGGTCTCAGAGAGCTGGTTGGGCAAAATGTCAATGCACAATATTATCGTGACTTTCTAAAGACTAAAGTTGAGATCGAAAATTCGTCAAAATCACCCCCAACTTGTTGGAAGTGGGGTGATCTTGCTGCATAACAATGCATCGTGTCATGGTGCAGTGTTGGTATGGGGACTTTTGTTGAAATATGGGTGGGAAACTATATTCCACCCACCATACAGCCCTGATCTCGGTCCACCTGATTTTGATCTTTTCCCAAAGTTAAAAAATGGGCTTCATGGCATCCACTACGAATCTCTGAAAAAACTGTCATTGGACGTGATGGGAGTAATACGACAGCTGAACAAAGATGGCATCCAGGACCCACCTCACTGCTGTCATTAGCAGTAGAGGAGTATATTGAATGGCAATAAGGAAAGTTTTCTCTGTTCCTTCACACTTTTCTCAAAAATGAACAGTATGAGAACTTTTGTTAGGCCCCCTGTAGACTGCAATACCCTACCCATCTTAGTGCTATCTTTCTTTTGGAGATTAATCAAACGAGGAAAACTGGCAAATGGTCTACTGTTCTTTGCGATGTAATATGTGGTATTGAATATTTTGTACATATTTTACTCATTTTTCATTTATTTTATCAACAATGTTTTCCAAGACACCAACATATCATTTTTCTTTCATTTTACAAACTTGCTTTCTGAGCGTGACTTCCTCTGTGCTCTCTTACTTTTTTTCCTTAGAGCTGTTTTGCTTCGGCATATCGTCAGCCATAGATCTAACTTGACAATGTATCCACTCCTTAGAAAGCCTGAAATGTTCATATTCCTGGTTGTTTTACAGACAGCATATCCTAAACAATGTTTTTAAAACAAGCAAGCGACTGTTTATAGCCCATTGAGTTGCTCACGGTGGTCGTTAAACCTCCAATAAAAAAAAAGCAAAGAGTACTCTTCCAAAAAAAATACTTACTTTGATCCTCAGTCCACCTCTGGAGTTAACCATTTCCTGAGTAAATATTTACAGAAATCAATTCAGATTCTTCTAATGAACTTCCCAATGCAGTGATTTCCTTTGACTGCAGCAATTTGGGCGATTTTCTTGATGGTACTTCATATGAGTTCAAGTTTGAAGTATGGGGAAGTTCCCAAATTTCAGAGCTGTCATTTTTTTTTCTTCTTTTCTTCTTTTGACTCATCTTTTTTCTCAAACAAATCTGTTAGTGTTATTTTCATTATTTTCTGTTAGTCTTCACACTTGAGAACAAATTGGATCTTAAAAAAACAAACTACAATATGAGGCAAAAATTGAACATAGCCACATCCTACCACAATGAGAGTTGGTGCTCAAGTGAAAAGGACACTGGACAGCATGTGTGGTTAAGCCTCGTTGTCAGTTACAGGCCATTTTATGCATAGTGCAGAGAAGGGTCTGCAAGGTCGACGATCAGCTCCTCTTGTGGCCTTCACTCTCGCCGAACGCCTTACACTCACTGTGTGATTAAATGGCATGGCGGGAGAATACGTGAAGGAGGTCCGTCACATGGTCGGCGATCAGCTCCTGTCGTAAACTTTGCTCTCACCATACCTTTATTGGAGCAGAAGGAATTTTTTTTTAAATGTTGAACAATTTATACAAAATGGTGTCATTAATTGAAATTATAATGCAACGCAAAATGTTTTATTCAAATTTAATGCCCCCCTTTTGGGTTGTAGTCCCCCCCTCTGTCCCATGTCCACCACTGTCGATACGTAGCCGATTCTTGCCATTCGTTACAAAATGTACCTTGCAAAATACCTTGCAGTCCGTTAATTGAACGATGTGATGAGGAAATATTAATGTGATTCATTAAATAAAATTTCATAGCAGGAATTTTATTCCCAGGGGGAATTTATTTGCACCCAATGCCTTGGCAGGCTTCCTTGCTGTAAGTCAACATAGTGTATGAATACTACTTGCACATAATCAACTTTCTGCAACATGGAATCTTGGGACCTATTCTTGGCTAGTGTTGAATCCACGACCTCATTGAACAGGCTACTGTACAATTTCAAGGAAATCTCCCCTCCGCCGGTAATTGTGTTGCGGTTACGAGAGTGCCTATAAAGGCCAGTAATTGTACTGTGGATTTTCTCCCCTCTCCCCCCAAGTGCAGTGAATCAACTGGTTAACCTGAAGCATTTCCCTAGGCATGTGCAGACCTCACGTAGGGACAGATACTATGTTCACACTACTAAAAAATAAATAAAATAAAATGGTTTTAATTTTTTAACGATGACCCCGGTCATCCACACGGTGTTGTCCACGGCAGCTTGCCCTTGTAGGGATGGTTTTACCGGATTCGATGTACTCACGGTGCACCCGTGACACAGTGGCTCGTGAAAATCCCAGTGCCTGCATGACTTCCGAGATGGAGTGACCCATTTGTAGGGCCCCGACAATTTGCCCACGATCAAACGCGCTTAGATCCTTCGTCTTACCCATACTGCGTCCGACTCTTACTGATTCCCGTCGCATCTCTCCTCATATTGTCGGATCGCTGCATACGTCATGTCGTTTCCGTTTACAGGGCCCTCCCACAGCGCCACATTTGCATAACGCCAGCTGTCTCTAATTCAATTACTCTTCAGAGTAGACTAAACCTGGATACGAGATTTTGAACCAGAACTGAAATCTCAGTCCGCTCAGTGGAAACATCCAGAAACACCTCGCCCGAAAAATTCCGCCGCCAATAATCGAAGGTTAAGCTGATGATGATTATGGCACATCACAAAGTTGGAGTGATTGCAACAGACAGAGTACCCGAGGGGACCACTGTAACAGCGGAATACTACAGAAGGTTTCTGCAAAATGTTTTGTTCCCAAAGATTCGCGAAAGAAGGCCTCGAAGTTGGTGTCATCATTTTGCACGACAACTCGAAGCCGCATGTTACCCGTACAGTAAGCGACATTCTGAAAAAGTCTGGATGGACATTACTTCCCTACGCGCCACACATTCCTGAGACTATGACTTGTTCCCAAAACTGAAGAAGCCACACCGCGGGAAACAATTCAGTACGATTCAGAATATTTCTAATGAGCCTACCTGAGTAACCCGGCGGCTCAACAATGGAGGTGTCCTGACTGGAATACAAGACTTGCCCAAACGTTGGGCTTCTATCATAAAGAAACATGGAGATTACTTCAAAAGCCTGTAAAGGTATGCTGTGAAATAAATTCATTTATTAAACTTTTGAAATGACTCTCGTATTTCCGGTTTAAAACCAATGAACTAGATTTCACTCCTACTGACACGTTGTTGCAGTGTGCTTGTATTGAGAACCCTAGGGATCGCTTTCTTTTTTCCATTTTTTTTTTTCAGATTGTAGGTTTAATGACCACCGTGAGCAACTTCATGGGCTATAAGTAGTCTCCTGTCCCTAATGTAGGGCCACTGGTTCCAGGGAAGGAAGAGAACCAGTGCCGTTAGGCAAATACAACGTCCATGCCTCACCGGGATACGAGCCCAGACCCTTCACTGACGAATGGTCATAAGCTCGTGCTTAGACAACTGCGCCATCCGGGTGGAAAGGGGTGGGGGTTCATTTCACACTGTTGATTGAAAACAAAAATCGTATAATCTAAATGAAAAGTTCAAGACAGAGTTACTGGAGAGAAATATCTGAGCCAATCTGTTTTCCTACTAAATCTCTAGAAAACACTCTCTGGTCAAATTCCATTGACTGTTACAAACGTACATGATTTGCATATGCCCTGCAATGCTAATCGTTTGTATGTCCTCTCGCGGACGACGCATGCTGCGAATTTCAGGCCAATCGGATGCTTCCTTCTTGGTGTTGCATTTTGGGTGGCCAGCAGTGTATATGCCATATATACCAGCAGTCATCAATATTTTGTGATATACTTGTAAGAGATATTCACTGAGTCTTGGTTTAAAAACATAAGAAACATCTTTTCGTGCATCAGAAGAGGCAGAGAACCCCCCCCCCCGCGCCCGAATATTCTTACCTCTGCAGGTATCTACTTGGTACCATTAGTTAGAAATGAAAAACCATGTACATTGGAAGTACGAAGAGAGGTTTACGTACTAGAATCATGGAACACAAACGAACAATACAAACGAACAATTACTAACAATAGTCACTCAACAGCACTAGCTAGAGCCTGCACGGATGAACAATTCCATCTGTTATGGAACGACATAACCCTTGTAACTGGCTGCGCTAATGATTAGACTCTTCGATATGGCGAAACAGTCATAATACAATTTACAAACGCTTGCTGTAATGAAGAATCTCCTATAATTCTACCCCACCCTTGGAGACACCTTATTAACGAAGAGAATACTTTTCGTGAACTGACGAAGAAATCTTAAACAAAACTATAACATGTTGCTATGTTAAATATCTCATCTTCACCAAAAACCGTAACCGCTCTTTACAGCTAACTTCGACAGCAATTTGATTTTTAAATCAAACACGCGCCTCAGTGTTCCTGCTCATAACTGTCATGCAAGATATATTACTTGCCGTTCTAATCTCAAGGTGTCATTTAAGTATTGTGTAGTGTGTATTTAAAAGATTTGTGTCTTATATTCTACCTGATGATGAAACCATGTGTTAGTTTCGAAAGCGCTAGTGTATTTTAGCGAAAATTAAAATATTTTAACGTGCCTAGACGTTATAAACTTTTATTCTATAGATCTAATCCGGTGCATAATCTCACCGGCTGCGTGACTTCGTAAATCATAGAGTGCATCACTTGGGGATATTCAACTCTAGTTACAGTCGCTTTTATCACTTCTGTATCGCGAGCTTTCATCTGCTTAACAAAGAAACTGGAGGTTCAGAACTGGACCAAGAAATAATACAGCTTTCACAGGAAAGAGAACTCAAAGTAAAAGTTAGATGTAGAAGTATACGTCCCAAACTCTTTGTTATATAAGCATTAGCCTGTCCTTAATTTCGGGTCACTGATTCCGGGGCCGCCCCGGTGGCGCAGTGGTCTAAGGCGCTGGCCTATGATCATTCGTCCGTAAGGGGTCCGGGTTCGAATCCCGGTCAGGCATGGATGTTGTGTTTGTCTTACGGCACTGGCTCTCTCCCTTCCCTGGAACCAGTGACCCTAAATTAGGGACGGACGACTGCTTATAGCCCATTGAGTTGCTCACGGTGGTCGTTAAACCTCCAATACAAAAAAAAAAAAAAAAAAAAAAACTGATTCCGGGAAGGGAGAGAGCCAAAAGCATGCCCCAACTCCCGATAATTACTCTTACAATCATTACTAATAATATTATTACCACCGGTGGCAGACACACCAACAATGTTTTACGCGAGGCTCAAATTCGGGGCCATCTCGGACAAAAGATCAGAAGCCAGAGCTTAGATTTAACTCCCAGTGGTTTATCCCATCACTGCTCCATCAGAACAATCATTCAAACGAACGGTCACTCAATCTCCTGGTTGTCTCTGAGTAAATTATTCGTTGCAGGGAACCCGTGTTCACGAGAAACGAACTTTCAAAGCTACAGTACTTTTCTGGCAAAGTGACCAAAAAAGCGTGAGCTTCCCGACATGCACCTTTCACGATGAAGAATTCGATCGTGGCGAATGATCAGGGCACGTTGTTGAAATTAATGTCATTCGCGTATTATTTCTATTCTTAAGTTAAACCATTATTTCCTAGCTGTGACTCATAAGTGCTCACTTACATAACGGTTGACACTATTGATTTTCGATATTACTTTTCGTATGGGAATTCATTCCCAAACTCACGGGGACGGAACAAAAGTAAAACGTGCTGCGACTTGTGAAAGCACAAATTTGCAGTTGGCGGGACTCGAACAGACAACCTTTTGCTCCGGAGCCGAATGTATTTGCAATCAAGCTACGACGACAAGGGTTTATCACTTCTACTTGCCGTTTTGACATGCGCCTCACCTATGAGATAGATACAGCCTAGACATAAGAAACGCTGGGAAATAACCGTCTATGCACGATATACTAATAAAAATCACGATGAGATAAAAACTTTTATTACTGATAAAATACACTGACGGAAAAAAAATCCCAACACCAAGAAGGGGTTGTGTTAGATAAACGACAGTTGGTAGGCGGGGAGAGTACATCTGTAAGATGACGTCTATGCAAATTTTCGCGCTCGGCGCATACGTGTGGAGCTAGTAGCGCCCCTCAGAACATGCAAAGCAGGTTTGCTGTAAATACACGCTGTAACGTTCGTGAGCGTTAGTTATCGTTGAGATTCGACGTAGTGTGTTGATGTTAGTCAAGCATGCCTTTAAGAAGACGAAGAAGCCATTATCAACAGCTCACGGAGTTTGAACGAGGTCGTGTAATAGGGCTACGAGAAGGTGGATTTTCTTTCCGAAATATTGCAGAACGACTTGGCAGGAATGTAGCCACTGTGCACGATTGTTGGCAGCGGTGGTCAAAGGAAGGTACTGCCTCAAGAAGACAGGGTTCCGGCCGGCCACGTGGCACTACTGAGAGGGAAGACCGCCGTGTACGGCTTATGGCCGTGGCGCATCGTACCGCGTCTGCGGTAGCAATTCGAGCTGCAGTTGCCACCACAGTGACACAACGAACTGTTACAAATCGGTGACTTGAAGGACAGCTCCGAGCCAGACGCCCTGTGAAGCGTGCATTCCACTTACTCCAAACCACTGCCGTTTGCGACGTTAGTGGTGTCAAGCTAGAGCTCATTGGAGGACGGAGTGGAGATCTGTTGTGTTTTCTGATGAGAGCCGGTTCTGCCTGGGTGCCAGTGATGGCCGTGTGTTGGTTAGAAGGAGGCCAGGTGAGCGCCTGCAACCAACCTGTCTGCGGTCGAGACACACTGGACCTACATCTGGAGTTATGGTCTGGGGAGCAATTTCCTATGACAGCAGGAGCACTCTCGTGGTTATCCCACGCACCCTGACGGCACAGTTGTACGTCGGTCTGGTGATTCAACCTGCTGTGCTGCCATTCATGAACAGCATTCCAGGGGTGTTTTCCAACAGGATAACGCTCGCCCGCATACCGCTGTTGTAACCCAACATGCTCTACAGAGTGTCGACATGTTGCCGTGGCCTGCTAGATCACCAGATCTTTCACCAATCGAGCACGTATGGGACATCATTGGACGACAACTCCAGCGTCACCCTCAACCAGCATTAACCGTCCCAGTATTGACCGACCAAGTGCAACAGGCATGGAACTCCATCCCACAAACTGACATCCAGCACCTGTACGACACAATGCATGAACGTTTGCGTGCTTGCATTCAACATTCTGGCGGTTACACCTGTTATTAATGTACCAGCATTTCACATTTAAAATGGCTCTTCTCGCGCTTACATTAAGCTGTGATCTTGAAACCTTGATCGATTAAATATGTTACCTATACAAATGTATTGCCGCCATTTCATCCCTCTACAAATATTTTTTCGTGGTGTTGGGATTTTTTTCCGTCAGTGTATATTAAAAATCGTTTGACCTTTCGGGTTCTGCCTGCAGGTACCCATCCTCAGACGCAGTAAGACAACTAATGGATGAGGCAACATAAAAATACACTCCTAAACAATGGAGTATAACGCATAATCAGTTGACACGTGATGTGCAGCGCATGTCCAAACATAACCACTTGGTGTGTCGTCATGGAGATGAAAAATGCCGTGTAGTCAATTTTTGAGCAAATGTTTCCATGGTTGGGGGATGCTCCTTGGCATCTCATCGTTACAATAGGAACCCGAAAATTTATGGATGCATAGGCTCTCTATAAATAACAGTTGAGATTTAACATGAGGGGCTGTAAGAATCCTGGAGTCTTCCCAAATGGGGACGTGAGTTGCTGTAGTGACAAATCGGGCCAATGCAGTTGAAAAAATTGAGTATATTGTGCGTAGAAGGTTAATTCGGTTATTTTCCAGCGTTTCTTATGACATTTTAGCACGAGTTACCTATTCTTCTGGATTGCGTCATAAGCTTCAGTGTGTGTCTCAGTAGTGCCGGATTGAATAACCATTTGCAGTGACGAGTCATTCGTTCTGAACGAATGATTCATCACTATGCCGAGGCAGCAATTGAAAACTGGAGCACTCAGTATTTTAACTAGTTAAATATTGGCAGGCTAAATGGTTAATTCTTGATTTGTTTGTCATTTGTTCATATCATTGATGTATCATTTCGTTTATTTATACTTCCAAATGGTAGTTATTCCTTAAACAATATATGAATTTCTTTTTATTTCCCCTATTAGGAGTAAAAGTGCTCAAATAATTCCTCTTGCGAACTACATTGGTGTCCAAAATTGCAGTCCAAAAAGCAATAGCGGACAAATAATCTAAAGCGCTTAAGGCGGACGTCTAGTGATTTTGCTTCCTATACTTCCAATGGGCAAACTTCTGTACACATTTTCTTCACAATTAATGCGTTCCCAAGGGTAAAAATTTAAACATCGATTAAAATAACTTCATATTATAACTTAGAATACTGAATAATTTCTAAAACATAACCATAATTATATTAAAAATCAATAAATATTTTTTTGGTGGTGTTAAGACCAAAAAAAAAAAAGAAAATAAATAAATAAATAAATAAAAATGACGCAACTTGTACATTGATGACGTCAGTAGACAAACAAATGTTGGATTACTTAATTATGGTTATGTTTCAGAAAATATTAAGTATTCCAAGTTATAATATGAAGTTATTTTATCGATGTTCAAATTTTCATCCTTGGGAACGCATTAATTGTGAAGGAAAGGTGTACAGAAGTTTGCCCATTGGAAGTATAGGAAGCAAAATCACTAGACGTCCACTTTAATGAAGTGTTACAATGTTCACAGAATATATGCACCAGAAAGAAATGTCCGCAGTGAAATCTGCATATCAGTGAACAAACTTCTGTCCAATATGTAAATTAAGGCCAGCGAGCAACGGTAATGGCATTCTTGTTGATAGTGCGTGTAAGAAGCGTTCCGGTGGTTTCAAATGTTTTTCCTATATGTCATGCAAGTGTAACCGACGCTATACACTGGCGAGCCATACGACAGCTAGAAGCAGGCCAGACTCGGGCCCAGGTCGCAAGGGACTTGAATATTAACCATACAGTGGTTTCACGCTTATTATAGCAATTCAACAACATCGGCGTGGTATCGAAAAGTCCTATCCAAGGTCGTCCAAATCATACGGCACGTCGTGAAGACCGTTGCATCGCTATAATTGCATACGCCATAAGTCTCATACGAACCGGTGATTTTCTTCATTGTTCTCGGCTTCCACTGGGACTACGATATTAAAAATAACAACAACAACGATATATCCAGGACTTAATACAATTGGCGTTTCTGTCAGGAGACCACTCGAAGACTTAATAAAATTAGCTTTTATGTCAGAAGATCCATCGAAGACTTAATGCAATTAGCTTTTATGTCAGGAGACCCATCGAAGACTTAACACAATTGGCTTTTACGTCAGAAGACCAAAGCCAATTGAACACTTAATGCAATTGGCTTTTATGCCATTAGACCCATCAAAGACATAATAAAATTGGCTTTTATGTCAGGAGACCAATCAAAGACTTAACACAACTGGCTTTTATGTCAGGAGACCCATCGAAGACTTAATGTAGGGACTTAATACAATCGGCTTTATGTCAGGAGAACCATCGAAGACTTAATACAATTGGCTTTTATGTCAAAAGGCCCATCGAAGACTTAACACAATTGGCTTTTATGTCAAAAGACCCATCGAAGACTTAACACAATTGGCTTTTATTTCAGGAGACCCATCGAAGACTCAGTTGGCTTTTATATCAGGCGACCCATTGAAGACTTAATTCAGGGACTTTATACAATCGGCTTTACGTCAGGAGACCTACAGAAGACTTAATACAATTGACTTTTATGTGAGGAGACCCATCGAAAACTTAACGTAATTGGCTTTCATGTCAGGAGACCCATCGACGACTTAATACAATTGGCTTCTATGTCAGGGGACCCATCAAAGACTTAATACATGGACTTAGTACAATCGGCTTTATGCCAGGAGACCCATCGAAGACTTAACACAGGGACTTAGTACAATCGACTTTATGTCATGAGACCCATCGAGGACTTAACACAATTGGCTTTTATGTCAGGAGACCCATCGAAGACTTAATATTCGAGGACTTAATACTTAATACAATCAGCTTTTATATCAGAGGTACATCGAGGACTTAATACAATTGGCTTTCATGTCAGGAGACCCATCGAAGACTTAACACAATTGGCTTTTATGTCAGGAGACTCATTGAAGACTTAATACAACTGGCTTTTATGTCAGGAGACCCATCGAAGACCTAATACAATTAGGTTTTATGTCCGGAGACCCATCGAAAAATTAATACAATTCGATTTTACGTCAGGAGATCCATCGAATACTTAATATAATTGGCTTTTATGCCATTAGACCCATCAAAGACTTCATAAAATTGTATTTTATGTCAGGAGACCCATCGAAGACTTAATAAAAGGACTTAATACAATCGGATTATGTCAGGAAACCCATCGAAGACTTAATACAATTGGCCTTTTTGTCAGAAGACACATCGAGGACTTAATACAATTGGCTTTTATGTCAGGAGACCCATCGAAGATTTAATGCAATTGGCTTTAATGTCAGGAGACCCATCAAAGACTTAATACAATTGGCTTTTATGTAGGATACCCATCGACGAGTTAACGCAATTGGCTTCTAAGTCAGGGGACCCATCGAAGACTTAATACAGGGGCTTAATACAATCGACTTTATGTCAGCAGACCCATCGAGGACTTAATAAAATCGGCTTTTATGTAAGGAGACCAATCGAAGACTTACTATTGGAGGACTTAATACATAGTACAAATGGCTTTTATGTCAGAAGACCCATCGAAGATTTAAGACAGGGACTTAATATAATCGACTTTTTGTCAGGAGTCCCATCGATGACTTAATACAATTGGCGTTTATGTCAGGAGACCCATCGAAGACTTAATACAAGTGGCTTTTATGTAAGGAGACCAATCGAAGACTTACTATTGGAGGACTTAATACAATGGGCTTTTATGTCAGGAGGTCCATCGAGGAACCTAATGAAATTGGCTTTCATGTCAGGAGACCCATCAAAGACTTAATACAATTGGCTTTTATGAAGGAGACCCATCGACGACTTAACACAATTGGCTTCTAAGTCAGGGGACCCATCGAGGACTTAATACATAGGCTTTTATGTTTTGCACAAGGCATTTTACTTCTTAACTTTGAAACAATCACCTCCGTAGCTGTATGGCGAAATGCAGACGTATTCCTTAAACAACTGCGCAAGAGCGAAACCAGAATCGTCACCCACGATAATAACAGTTGCCATAAATACTTTCTTAATTCGGTTAGTCGTCTGGGTTCTTAATTCCCCTTTCGCAGTGTTGCCAACTCGAAAAAAAATTACTCTCAGTTTTTATGGAACGGCCTTTGTGTATGAATTCAGTCGGACATACACGGACGGTAAGTGAAAAAAGACCACCAAGAAGGAGGCGTCTGATACCAACGAAATTTATACAGCATAATAACGAAATACAGAGGATAACGTGATCAAAACATTATGGCAAAATACAGCTGTATTTGCTGGTAAACTGAAAAATAACATTTCCATGTAACATGGTTAGTACGAGGTTGAACCGCCATGAACTGCGTCAAACTGGGCAATTCTGGCATGGAGTCTGTCGTACTGATGTTGGATGTAAGTTTGGGTATTGAGTTCCAAGCATCCTCAACCTGGACGCGTAAATCGGGGATGGTCGTGGCTGGCCGTGGAGACAGGATAAGTCGTTGTCCCATAAAATCCCACACGTGCTCAATGGGGGACAAATCCGGCGAACGTGCAGGCCATGGAAGTTGTCTCACACCCTGAAGTGCATGTTGCGTTGCACGTGCCGTGTGTGGGCGTGCGTTATCTTGCTGGAAAACACCACGATGGACCGACCTTACAAATGGCACAACAACGGGCTGAATGATGTTGTTGATGTAGGAGGTGCTGTTTAACGTACCCGGTACAAACAGTAGTTGTGTACGGAAGTTATAGCTGATTGCTCCCCACACCAGAAGTCCAGGTGTAGGCCCTGTGTGTCGCTGGCGGATGCAAGAAGGGTGGAGACGCTCCCCTGTGCGTCTGCAAACACGCATACGGCCATCGGAGGCTCCCAAGCAGAATCTGCTTTCATCACTGAACACGACAGATCGCCATTGCGTTCTCCAGTGCAGACGTTGGCGACACCACTGCAGCCGTTCCTGACGGTGGGCTGGAGTCAGAGGTACACATGCCAGAGGCACATGTGCACGTAGTCCTGCATCCAGTAGACGGTTGCGGATTGTTCGCACAGTCACCTCAGGTGCAATGGCAGCTCGGATTTGCGTCGCAGTGGATGTTCTGCTTGACATCGCCGCTCTTCTTATGCGTCGATCGGTCTGCTCATCAGTCCGTCTGTGATTCCCGGTTCCACGTCTTCTCGTGTGGGAATGTTCCTCGGACCATCTACGCCACCATCGTACCACCACCGATACTGCACGTCCAATTCGCTCCGCAATACGACGATACGACAACCCGGCCTCGTGGAGTCCGACTAGACGACCTTGCTCAAAGTCCGATAACTGCTGAAATCGTACACGTCTTCCATGTCCAGGCATTGCAGCTTCTTCAGGATCTTCGCACGTGTCCGTACGCCGACGACTGATTACATTCACTTCGCCGTACTCCTTAAATACCACCGACGATAATTTGCATATTATGCCGTGCTGTGGCGTAAGCGCTCACCGGTTGGTCCAGAAATTAACATCACACGTACGTAAGCTCGACCCCATTAACATATGTAAATTTCATGATCGTCCGCCAATTTCTTCTTGGTGTTCTTTTTTCACTTTCCGCCAGTGTATTTAGTTGCCAATATTTCTGTTAGCAGATCATGAATTAGTCACTACTGCTGGCATTTTTCTAAAGTTGCCAAACAGTTCCCTTACAGATGATTGCGGGTGATCTTAAATTATGGGAGTGCCGCCCCGGTGGCGCAGTGGTCTAAGGCGCTGGCCTCTGATCATTCGTCCGTAAGGGGTCCGGGTTCGAATCCCGGTCAGGCATGGATGTTGTGTTTGTCTTACGGCACTGGCTCTCTCCCTTCCCTGGAACCAGTGACTCTAAATTAGGGACGGGCGACTGCTTATAGCCCATTGAGTTGCTCACGGTGGTCGTTAAACCTCCACCCAAAAAAAAAAAAAAAAAAAAATTATGGGAGTATTCTAACTTTGCAGCATAACTTTAATGTGCATTTTACTTTCTCTGATTTTTACTCTTCTGTAACACAATAATGCATTTTCTAGAAATTCTCCCTCTTAACCCCCAAATATGGTTATGGCTTGGAAACAGTAATACAAGCGCTACTAAATGCAGTATATTTTCCATACCCCTACTGGAAATAATTTCTTGCACTTGGGTAATAAATACTTGAATCAGAAATGTTACCCAATTTCTGTTAGCAAAATAAAAATTTTTAGTTTTCTTGAATTTAAGAAAATCAGATGTGTTAAGTTACATGTGCTTGGAGAACAAAAAGTGTAATAAATCAAAGTTTTCTTTTGCATTTGTTCTGTGTAAATATATATATAGGCTTGGCTGCAGATCATATTTCAGTTCCTTGTACATACTCCAAGGATTTCTTTACTTTGCAATTGAAGTATTCATTGTAAGCCTTGGTTTTACATTGCATGCTAACTTGTATACATTTCCGCTTGTTGAAATGATGCAGAAGTCGGAATTTGTATAATGATGAGAGCTGTCAGTTCGTGCAATTTTTGATGTAGGACTACGTCTAACTCCGCGGATAGTACGGGGCGACTAACGGCCGACCACCTGTGACAAAAATAGGTCCCAATTGAAATCCTTATAGCAAACGATGCACGTAGCCCATTCGCGTTCTGCGAATTGGACTACATGCATCGTTTGCGCGACGCTCCCCTCACTCCTTGTGCTCGGGGGAGACGACGCAATACTTCTGTGTTTGCCGCTGCGTTTGACTCAGTTTGTCTCGGCAACCGTGAGCTCAACACGACTGTGCCTGTTATCGTTTCAAAGCTCTTGACGAGACCTATTCAAATATGAGAAGAACATTTCGCCGTGGTGTGAACAGAGCATTTTAAAAAGTGTTTTCTTGTGAACAAGTGAACACTTTTGACAACATCACCGTTTATCTGGAGAACTGTGAGTGCAAAACGACTATGCGTGGTATCGTTTTAATGCTCTCGGCGAGATCTATTCAAATATAGAAAGAACATATAGCAGTGGTTTAAACTAAGATTTTAAAAATTGTTTTCGTGTGAACGGGTTAACATTTTCGACAACGCTGCGGAATTCGTAGAATGAACGCCAGCAAAAGTGGAGAAAATCAAAACGAGAGGCAAGAGCTAGTGATGAGGAATGTAAGAAGTCCAAGAAGACAGATCATCACGTTGGGTAATTCGTGTATAGATCTGTTTTGTGTTCGCAATGTATCCAGCATTATTTGTAAAAATTATGGAAGCTACTTTTCATAACATAAATAACAAATTAAATAAACGCTTTGAAACCATATTCGACCAGCTCATTTCAACTCTCTTATCTGCAAATCGTCGTCCTACGTTCTAAACTGACGGCTCAATCAGAACTGAGCCTACCTGTATTTTTTCCTTACCACCAAGATATAGTACATTTTATTGAAAATACTATGCTTCAAAAAAAAAATTTTCTTTTCAATTTGATTCCCCCATCATTAACAACATTTTGTAGAGTTTTTATTGTGTGGTCATCATTCATAAAAAAGGGACCAAAGTCTGTTTTTTGCTGTGTGACTGAATGAAATCAACAGATGATGGTGAGTCAAAAAAGTTAGTTGCACTGCTTGATAAAACAACACAGGATCGAAATTACAGAAAAATGTTATATGTACCTGAAAGTTCCGTACAAACGTTACTTCTCGACGTAATCACCTAGTTTATTGAAACATTTGTCGAGGCGTGGCACAAGTTTTTCTATGCCTTCTGCGAAGAAATTCCGTCCAACGTCCGATAACCATTGCTGGTTGCAGCTTTCACCTCGCCATAATCGTATGCACACTTCCATGTGAAATATCCAGTTCTTTTGCGATTTCGTCTTCTGTTACTCATCTGTTTGCAAGAATGAGTTTATTCACGCGCGCAGCGTTTCTTAGCCGCTGTCGAAGTTGACGGTCTTCCCTTTGCGGTAATCGTCCTCGATATCAGTACGTCCGTTCTCGAACAGGATGCACCACTTTGCGAGAGCTTGACGCGATATTGCGTTCTCACCGCACACTTGGTTCAACTGCCGAAAAATTTCAGTGCAGTTACACCCTTTTGCCCACAAAAAAAAAAAAAACGAATCACTGCACACAGTTCCAATTTGGACGACACCAGCAGCTGCCGAGGCATGTTCACGACTCGTTAGCGAGCGAACTAAAACTACTGCGTAGAAGCAACTGCGGCACGTGCTGCAGCTAAATGTCAGCCATGTTGCCACAAAGTGTCAACAAAATATCCTTTTACCGAAATGTTTTACGGAGGAGTGCAACTAACTTTTTGACTACCACTCGTATATAGTTTCTTTTATCTGTTTTTGCTGTGCTTAAGTACATTTTTGTAAACACTTTATGTCCAGTGTGTGAGTGATGGGTTCACATGCCTAAAACAAAGGTTGCAACGCTGGTAGTGTAACCGAAATTTCGTCAGCTGAACTCTCCATTTGTTATAAAGTAATAAAGTTTTATTGTTTATATGTTTTTGATTTATTTCATTTGTTGTGAATATTTCAGTTAATGCTTGAAAAACAAGTAAGAATCTCTTTGTCAGAAACATTGCATGCAACTACAGTCATCAACAACTGAAAATTTTGAGGCGTGTCCAAAACCAAATGGAGCTGTTCTCAGTGTCAAAATTTCAAATCTTCAAATATCGGTCGGTACTTAGCAGATTATTGCCATTCACTACAAAATATACCTTACAAAATATCTTGCAAAGTACCTTACAGTCAATTAATTGAACAATATGATGCGAAAATATTAATTTGATTCATTAAATAAAATTTCTAGTAGGAATTTTACTCCCAGGGGGAATTTATTTGCACACGATGCCTTGGTATGTTTCCTTGCTGTAAGTCAACGTAGTGAATGAATGCTTCTCGCACATAATACACTGGGAATAAAATGGACTCCCGGGACCTATTCTTATCTTTTGCTGAATCTACGATGTCATTGAACAGGCTACAGTACAATTTCAATTAACTTTGCCCTCTGCCATTCCGGTTACGAGTTTCCCATAAAGGCCGGTGATTGTACTGTGGATTCTTCCTTTCCCCCGAGAGTAGTGAATCAACTGGTTATTCCAAAGCAGTGGGCTATGAATGTGCAGATAGTAAAGGGCCCTCACATAGGGACAGTTACTAGGTTCACACCACTTAAAGAAATTGGTTATAATTTTCACTATTTGTTTCTGTGATCGAATATGCTAAATTTGCTTTTTACATTGATGAATAGGTTAAATTCGTTTTAAGTCTGGAATTCTACTCCGCTAATTATAAAATTTGAAGATTTACAACAAATTTAAAACTCCAGAGATCGAGTTATTCTTCATACATTAAAAAATAAAACAGACAGCAAAAACATTGGTATCTTAAAACTAAATGACGGCATTTTGCATATTGCTTTTATTCATTTATTTGTTAGTGTAACCAATAAATGATAATCAACCTGACCAAATATACGGACAAAATGATTCGGAAGAGTTTCCCGAGCAGATGTCATAGATCTTATAAAAAATATTGAATATAGTCTCCTAGAGGAAAATATATACACCTGTGCTAATATTTATGAAGTATAAATACCCAAAGAATTTATGAACCAAGTTATGGAACTTATCAAGATCTTATTATAAGTATTTCATAAATGCTCTTCTAAAATACTTGAAAAAGTGACACAGCTACTTAGTAAGACTCATATACTTTATTCAACATCTAGGCGTTACAAAATATATCTTTCATCAGTCTGGCACATTTTTGTCAGCATTAGTGTGAAGATACTCCGTCCTTATTCTCAGCAGACAAGCTTGCTCTAACTGGTATTGCTGACGAACCATAATATAATAATTCGGCGAAAAGTAGTTCTACTCTTTCACTGCCATCTTCAGCCAGCCAGATCATTGTCATTCTCTGCTATAGAACAATCCCTTGCGCGCATCGTCCACCAGCAACATCATCATCAGTCGCTGTTGTAGAGCACTCTCTGGCAGACATCTTCCACCAGCCACAATATTCTTTTCTGTAGAGACATCATCCGCTAGTAGCATCATAATTCTCTGCTGTATACAGCACTCTCTAGCGGTTATCGACCACCAGCTACGTCGTCATTCTCTACTGCACAGCACTTTCTAGCCTACACTTCCATGTGTTTCGTTTCACTCGGTGATCTTCGTCACCTCTACACCTTCTCAAGTGTAATTAAAGCCAACAGAGAAGACCACAATACAGAAAACAAAATATTATTTCAGCGTTTTGGAGTTCAGTTTTTCAATTGGGTGGGAACAAGGCTATGGGTGATGATGATGTGGAACAGAGAGACTACAAGGCTGTAGCATTTCTGTTAAAAATATGAATGGAATATATTTTCAAATATATCTATTTCGAGGAAATCAAATTTTGGGTGTAAATTTGATTTGATTTATTTTTTTACAAAATCAAATCTGATGTCATTTTATTTGTTAATATAAATCAATAATATGAGAAGGTAATATAAGAAAAAACGGCTTATGTTACAAGTCAGTCCCCATTTTGCCAGCCGACGTGATTAAATTTTTATCAAGTAAAAATATGCTAAATCTTTTAGTGCAGGCCCATAC
Organism: Macrothele yani; assembly: GCA_039090855.1. Classification (NCBI taxonomy): domain Eukaryota; kingdom Metazoa; phylum Arthropoda; class Arachnida; order Araneae; family Macrothelidae; genus Macrothele; species Macrothele yani. The sequence continues at coordinate 22,781,204 of CM076998.1, read as the reverse complement.
CGTCCCTAGCTGGAATTTTTCCTTTTAGCTGATGAAAAAAAAAACAGAGTCATGCCTTCGGACCAAGTGGAAATGTACGGGCGGGTTAGGCCCGTGCAGATCTCTGGCCGAGTGCATTGGCTCCTGCATCACCAAACCGAGTCATGCCTTCGGACCAAGTGGAAATGTACGGGCGGGTTAGGCCCGTGCAGACCTCTGGCCGAGTACATTGGCTCCTGCATCACCAAACCGAGTCATGCCTTCGGACCAAGTGGAACTGTACGGGCGGGTTAGGCCCGTGCAGACCTCTGGCCGAGTGCATTGGCCCTTGCATCACCAAGCAGCCGCATTGTCATTCTCCACAGCCGAGCGCGCTCCGCCACACAGGCACAACTTCTTTCTCCACAGCCGAGTGCGCTCTCGCCAGGCAGACACATCATCATCATTCTCCGCAGCCGAGTGCACTGTCGCCTGACTGGCGGGCTGCTACAACATCAGCATTGTTAGCAGCCAAGTGCACCTTATGCTGCATCGTGAGGCTGCCGCATCATCATCATTCTCCATGGCAGAGCGCACTGTCATCGGCATCATCAGGCAGCCCTCTGGCCAGGTTGAAATGTACGGGCGGGTTAGGCCCGCACATCATCCTGGGGCTGCCACATCATCATCACCATCCTCCATTTCAGAGCGCGCTGTCGTCAGTATCATCATCATTCTCCGCAGCCGAGTGCACTTTCGCCTGATTAGCGGGCTGCCACAACATCAATATTGTCAGCAGCCAAGTGCATCTTACGCTGCGTCATAGGGTTGCTACATCATTGGCTTTCTTTTTCATCAGTTAAAAACAAAAATTTGGGCTCGATCCGGGCTGACCTGAACTAGAAGATTTAGCATGTTTTTCCGGATGAAAGAAAAATCATTTCTACAGACAAAATTTTGACAGACTTATGACATAATCACTTGTTTCTTGTATCAACCCCATAATACTGATGAAAATTTGCAAACGAAATGAAATCAAATTTAATTTCCTTAAAGACTTTATCAAATTTAGTTTACATTCAAAAATTTATTTTATTGAAATAAACATATTTTAAAAAATATATCATTTAGATTTTTAATAGAAATGTTACCGTCTTACAGTCTCTCTTCCCCATCACCACCACACGTACCTCTGTTCCCATCCAGCTGAAGGACTAAACTCTAAAACGCGGAATTGAAATTTTGATTTCACTGTGTGAACTTTTCTGTTGGTTTTATTACCTTTAAGAATGAAAGGTAGCAATGATGATCAGAGACTGAAACGCAGACACGAGAGTGAAATATAAGTTAAGCATGTTCATTAATTATGCTGAAATCAATGGACCACGCTATATTTTGAGACTGAGCAGCATCACTCTATGAAATTAAATGACTGAAATGGTCCTGACTGCGCTCTAAATTTGCAATTGCCTAATGAGACAAGCACGGGCCAAGCTTGTCAAATTGAAGCCTCTAAAGATGTGTAGCCACAGTACTTCTTGGAACGAATGGCGTCTGTTATACATATTGAACTGATCTGCTATCTGGACAAATCCTATTATCTCTTCGTAAAATATCTCGGAAACGACCGGTGTTAATCCCCGACACATTCGAAAGTACTGATGACTGCGCCACTGGTCCATATTTTAATTTGGTGTCATGATTTTTTTTTTTTTTAGTTTTCTTGGCTGCTAGGGGTCGTCAATCGCTGGCCCCTGCCTCCAGTGAGGGAATGGAACCAAAAACACAAATACGAGATTAACGTCTTGTTTGTATCGGGATATGACACTAGGCACAGAAATACAAAACGTCAGAGGCCCAAGCCTCTGTCCACTCAACCACTAGGCGAAACACGCATTCTAATTCCGGAGTTTTAATATCTTTTTTTAAGTTGTTTCTTCACTTACTGATACTATAAAGCGTTTCAAGGGAATATGGGCGAAGAAGTCATAATAGGTAGATGCTGAACAATGCTGTTACCTAACTGAATATGAACTTCTTCCTATCTTCAAAACTGAAGAGACTGTAAATGAATTACAATAGTCTCATGCCAATGATAGAGTACGATATTCAAAATTTCTTTCTTTTTTTGCTCAGACCATTTGAAAAACATATAGATATATACAAATTAAAATATTAAACAAATACAGTTACATACTATGTGTACATACAAATATTTGCACTTCTGTGAAATGAATTTTTTCATCTCTATACTGCAAAATTTCCTGCCTCTTAGATATTACCATCTACTTGTGATTCATTTCACAACTTCTGCCCATCTTGTTCTAGGTCTAAAGCAGAATTTGACACCTGATTAAACATTCTATCATTTCCTATTCAATACAAACGTCCAAACTTTCTCAATATGTTCTTCTAAAATCCCTTGTCTGCAGAAGATCTATCCAGCTAAATTCTAATGCCCATCTTACTAATTGCAGCTGATTAAACACTTTATAAGCCTTTGTTAATTCAGTTTCCCCATAGCAATCTCCGAGACGCGTCAACGTAATTGCACACAAATAATTAAAATCTCTTATCACAAAATAAGGGACTTTGGGTTGCACTTACAACCACTGATATAGATTTACCAATGAAGTTCATCCCAAATCTTTCACACGCCATACTTGGCTTATTAAAGTTACGCTGCAGCTTTTCTTTATTGTTAGGTAGCAGCATTTATACATCAGCAAACTGCTGATATCAAAACCACCTACTTCAATATTTGAATTAAACTCACTTTTTTATTGTGCAGTTAATCGTTATAGATAACAAAGAAAAAGTATGAAAAATAAAAGAAGCTACATTCCTGTCTTTTCCCAGTTCCTTTCAAATTTGCTGACAATAACTTCTCTTTATACAGGCTGTTGCAAAGATCCTGGTCTACAGGATTATGATAGATTTCAGTAGCCTGCCTTTCATTCCATAACTAAACAGCTTACTCCAAAGGTGTCTAAGCAAATAATTTTTCGTAATAAATAAATACAATGTATTTATTCAGGCACTGCATGAAACTTTTTCGAAAGCTGCCTGATCATAGATAGAATATGGCATCCTACACACCCTCTTGAAGCCATACTATCCTTCTATGAGCTGATTTTTCACCACTACTCTAAGCTTGTCACTCAAAACATTTGAATAAACCTAACCAGGAACACCCATCAAGATAGTTTTTTATACCCTTATGAAATTGCATGTAGAGTAAAATTTTCACGTAAGAGTATACGTATAATTCACCGGGCGAAGTTTTTTCTTCATTCATGTGACACCTTTAAGCTTATGTGTACTTCATTTGTGTAAATTATTTTTTCAAATTTAGAACCATTGATCTCCAATTCATTAAGGCCTATGATAAATGCGGATACATACAATATGGTAAATTTACATAAACGAAACGTTATGTTCGTTTTATTCTTCGAATTTTGTTCTCCTTTGACATATGTATACTGTACAAAACATCCTAGTTATATTTATAAAATATAACTAGGATCATTGATGCACGAAATTAATTACTGTTGTACAAAACATACTGTTCCGTTAACTGTCCCTAAATCTCGGGAAAGGATTTTCTTTAACATATGTATGTGTATACTATTCTACACACATACTGTTCCATTAACTGTCACTTAGTATGTGTGTATTATTTTACACATACTGTTCCATTAACTGTCCCTCAATCTCGTGAAGTAATTTTCTTTCAGTTTTCTAAACAATTCGTTTTTTTTCAACATACTCATATGTTAATTTCTTTAGATATACTGTTTAAAAATGCACTTTATTTCCACAAATTATGTATTTGTGTATGTGAAATGACTATGAAATTCAAAATTTTTTTGTCCTTCGTGTCGTAGTACAGTATTAACATAGCTACTCTTATCACTAAATAACCTGAGGTTCACTGACAGAAATCTATTCCTTTGTCATTCGAACCCCCATTTTCTTAGACCTTTTAGATTTTAATTTTTATTTTTATTTTTAACTTTTTATGTTTTTTTTTTCAGTTTTATCTCTTTATTTACAAATCATTTATTTGTTATTTTTTAATTACATTTTAATATTTTTTTTCTGTTTGCTTATAACTTTTACATACTTTTAACAAGGCAAAAGGAAAGAAAAAAATATATTAATTTAAAAATAAGAAACATGTTGAACTCCTGAAGTGCCCAGTAAAATTTGATAGCTATATTTCTGTGTAACTGTCGTGGCCAAAATGATGAGAAAATGATAAGTCGCACTCAAATTGTCCTTGTCAAAATTCCGGCGTCAAGCACAGCCAAGTCATGTTTCAATTCTCACTGATCAAGTACATTTAAGCAATGTACGGAAAATTTCCAGCAACATTCTGCAGAATGTTTTAGAATTACTATTCTTCAGAATAGTAGAACCACCAGAGATTATTTACTCCAGGAACTTGGATACGCTTGATGCCAGAGTCTCAATCAGGAACAGGTGTCGTAGGCAGCTCAAATTCCGATCACCGCTCGCAAAGGGGAACAAAATCTCAGATTCCGAACAAAATTTTTAATACCGGAAATTTTGTTTACAACAAGAACTTTAAAAATAATTATGCCTTTATTGCTTTTTCAAGATATTAAGATAAAGAATTCATTCGTTTTCGTTTGTTTCAAATTAGCTACTGCGGAGTAGTTTTAATCAAAATATTTCGATTTTTTCCGACTTTTATAACAAAATTTTTAGACGACAAATATTTATTCAATTTCAGCGGTTTCCGCTTAAAGCCTGGGCATTCAGGAATCCAAATATTAAAAAAAAAATCATTGTGAAAACAAAAACATAGAAACTTAACTAAGGAAAACATACACGTAACACATAACTGTAGCAAAAATGCATAGAACTATAAATATGAGAAAATAAATTTAATTTCGATGCATAATTTCCCTTCCCCTTTCTACTGATGATATTTCTCAGCTACACAGATCTGACCACTTTATCCTTATGTTTAAAACTTACCCACCCCAACTTTTGACCACTTTATCCTTATGTTTAAAACTTACCCACCCCAACTTTTGACCACTTTATCCTTATGTTTAAAACGTACCCACCCCAACTTTTGACCACTTTATCCTTATGTTTAAAACTTACCCACCCCAACTTTTGACCACTTTATCCTTATGTTTAAAACTTACCCACCCCAACTTTTGACCACTTTATCCTTATGTTTAAAACTTACCCACCCCAACTTTTGACCACTTTATCCTTATGTTTAAAACTTACCCACCCCAACTTTTGACCACTTTATCCTTATGTTTAAACCTTACCCACCCCAACTTTTGACCACTTTATCCTTATGTTTAAAATTTACCCACCCCAACTTTCAACCTCTCTTATGGCGCCCACTCCACCTTGAACTCGAAATACTTCTGCATCGTCGCCCCCATCCTCCTCAACTTTTCCCTCTTCCTCAACAACCTCTCCCTCTCCTTGCGCTTCTTCAAAACCCAGGTGAACGACCCCTCAAGAAGCCCCCTAACACAACCTCAAAAATAGTACCAAAAAGACTCATATTTACCTTAAATCCTTCCTTCTGTCGTGGATAACTTTCTTCGCGCTCCTATTCGCACCGCAGAACAAAACACAGTGAATTTTTTTCCGAGAATTTTGATCATCTGACTTTGTTGAGAATGACGTATCCATTGTTAATTGTTGCGTTTCGTTTTCTTGATAGCTAGCTGTTGCCAAAAACAGTCGTCATTTACGCAATACTTTTCTCCCAACAAAACTACCAAATTTTACGCCATTTTGTAGAAAGAACCTTTGTAGTAAAATTGTTATTTCTTTTGTTATTAAAAAATTCAGAATAACGATTCATTCCATGATCTTTATTTTTTCTTTCTTTACTTTTCTTTTACGGACTTTATCTTTTATAAAACTCTGTTCGATTTTTTCTTTCACGATTTATTATTATTATTTTTTTAATGACAGATATTTTTTACTTTGAGACGATTCTGTATTTATTACCGATTTCATTTCTGAAAAAAATCATCAATGTTTCGAAACGAGCTGAAATGGCCTTTTCAATTACCGAAAAGGGCCAAATGTCCGGAGAATCTCTCTCTCTCTCTCTTTCACTCACTCACACAACGCACACACAATGAATCTAAAACATTTAAAACAATAAACAAAGCAAACGCATCAATGCTATAAATGTTAAAACATGATACGTTCTCGCGGGTCAAAAATTTAATGACAAGTTCGGCAGTTGATGGTTTTGTTCTTCCAGACTGCTTCCACTAAAATTGTAAAAGAAAATGATAAAACAACACAGCGTGCTGACAGAAGTTTCTTTGATACAAACATATGACTGTGCACGCAGTAGTAATAATTCCAAGGGATGATATATAGGCAACCAGACCCATATAATAACGTTAGCAGATAGAGTTTCCCTAAAAACCAAGTCGATGCGATTGTACGTGGAAATTCAGTTACTCTGTTCCGTTGGTCGAGTGGTTAGAAACATGGGCTTCTGGCTAATCGTTTGTACCGGACTGCTGATTCTGTCACCTCCTGAGAACTCGTGGCCGAATTTCAAGGAAGGCGTGTTCTCATAATTCTAGATGGTCGTTAAAGCATTTTAGAAAGAGGAAGATAAATTTTTCAAAGAAATAATGGGCTGGACTTCCGAATCAGAACGCTTTCAAGTCGTACACGATTTCGAGTGTATCGTTCCGCTTTGTTTACATAGAACCTGATCACACCCACTGTGAAAGAAAGTAGTTCACGATTTGATACGGAATTTTTACTAATACTTTCATAGAAATAAATCTTATCGTAATGAAAACAATAACAAGCATTTATTTTACCTATTATGGAAAATAATAATAAATTTAATTCATATCACAAATTTATATATCATAATTCTGTAAGGAATCATTAGGCAATGCACTGTCTCATGTAGTTTAATAGCTTTAATAGCACGAAATTAATATCATAATTCTGTATCATAATTCTGTAAGGAATCATTAGGCAATGCACTGTCTCATGTAGTTTAATAGCTTTAATAGCACGTTTATTAAAGTATTCCGTAGAACAGAATACTTTAATAAACAGTTGAAGTATCCCAATTTTGTTTATCGTCGGAACCAATATTGCCTTAGGGATAGGCCAATAGTTCTTTCGATATAGAAGTATGGCTTCTCTGATTTTGCCTGAGAGCTCTCCAATCGTGATCAATTCCACACAAACAATTTACAAAACGGATTAAATACTGCTAAAAAATGAGGCGCCAATCTTAGCCACTTTGACTTCCCGAAAAAAAGTAGGATAAAGCTTCGTACAAAAACTCGCTGTTTCCGGATAAAAAAGAACAACAACAGCAACGAAAACTTATACTATTATTCGATACATTTCCTTCATAAAATATATTTACAAATACAAATAATCATTGAGGCGTATATTATACCGAAATTTAAAAAGAAATCCGCATAAAATTTACCGTGAACTATTTTCTTTCAAGTTGGCTGTGATCGGGTTCTTCGTAAACAAAGCAGAACGCTACACTCGAAATCGGGAACTAGTTGAAAGCGTTCTGATTCAGATGTCTAACCAATAATGTTTTTAAGAAGACACTGTGGCCCATTTTACGTGTAAAGAATTTTTAAAAATGACAAAGGATTCTTTAAGGGAAATTCTTATTGCCACCATCTTGAATTTTCTCAACAAGGTTGTCGGATAAAACTGTTAACATGCTGCATTGAAAAAAATTAAATAAAAAGGTTTCATATGTAAGAAAATTAAGGCTAGCTCTCCGATTATCAGCTCACCAGGTAGTTCCGTGTATCGCTCTGCTTTGTTTATATGACACCTACCAATGTCCACTATCACGGGCAAAGAAACTAACGCCGCCGATGTAGAAAAACAAGGAAACATAACAGCGTTCACAAGCCAGGAAAAAACAACAAAGCGTGTAAGTTCGCACTGAAACCTTTATATATATATATAAAAAAAAACGGCCCCTCTCCAATTACTTATCATTCAATATTCCATGTAAAATATTTACAACTTTTTTTTTTTGTTTCTTGCATCATTTCTTAAACTGTGTGCACTTAATGACGTTGATTGGCAACATGCCAGGACAAAAGAACTTGGTTCGCATAAAAACCTCGATAAAAAAAGCTGTGAAAAAATAAAGAAATTCCAATATCATTTATTATTTAACAATTAATTTCTGTAAAATAAAGGCTTTCTTCCACAGACGGGCGCACGGCTCATTTCTATCGCAGCTAAGACAGCGGGACGCTAGCAAAGCCCGGAACTGTTTTCTCGCTTTAAATCACAACTCATCGCACGTCTGCAATTGGAATTTACTGTTGCGCGAAAAACTGCTCAACTATAAAATTTCCATGCAACTTGGTTTCAATCATTAGTTTTCAATCTTTTTCGCCACATAAATTCACATAATTCCAAAGCGCAGACAAACGGTCAAAAGAATGTGATCACCACTGCGCGTAGGTAGTACCGGTAGTACGCATAGAGAAGCATGTGATCACTGCGCATCTGCTGCCAAAGGCTCTTTGTTCTACTTTCGAAATCGGGAACTACTTGAATGCGTTCTTATTCGGAAGGCAAAAAGTGGCGTACAGATAACAGGAAAGGTCCGAAATAAGTTACAGAGAAGCTACAATTAAACAAAACATCGAAGGGTAATAAATAATTTCTTCTTTTCTTAAATTCTGGGTTGGACGACTACTTTGAACATTAGGAAGTAACCTACTCCAAATTTTGTGGATTTGGCTCCTGGGAGAGGATAGGGTAACTAACATCGTGCCGCAAACACATCGATCGGCCACAATCGAGCCTATGACTCGAGACCGATTTGGATGATGAGCTAGAGTTTTGGTTTTGGACCACCTGCGGAAGTGAAACGTGCGGACTGCACTGGAAATATCCACGGAACTGAAACATTGGCAAAATAAAAGTAGGAAAGTTATGACATTCTATTAAGAAGATACCTAAGCAAAAAAATACATATATAATTTTGACTCACACCAAGTACAACATAGAAAAGGTTATGTATCTACCTGTGTGAGTAAAAGGAGAAAAGATAAAAAAATAAAATAAAACATCTGAATGTAGAAGGTGTCGAGAATACTGAGCCTTGGCTTTATGACAGTTACTTACCCGAACGAACAAATTTCTACCGACTTAAACGCGCGAATAGGTGTATCTCGTTTTAAATCGAGCTCGTAAATCGCGTTCTCTAAAATCGCTGAAATCCGTTTTATTATATAGTATTAGAAACACTAGTACAAACAGGCTAACTTTCACCACCACGGGTGGCTTCTTCATAAGTATTCCAATGCAAAAACAAAAACAAACAAAAAACAGAGTTCCAGTTATGAATTCAAAAATAGAAGTTTGCTGTAGATATTATAGAACGTGCGCGTCATATTCTAGATGTGTGATTAGGAGCGCGCGTATTAATGAGCGTGCGCCATACATGTGGGAGGTCCATTGACGTTTCCTCGTTACATATCCTGTGACTGGATAGGATTTCAATAGTTTTTCTGAGCAGCGTGGCTCTTGCGGTTGTGTATCGTGCTATTTTCTTTATTTGTCCCCACAGAGGTGTTGCAAAGTTGTTTGTTTGTTTGTTTGTTTATTGGAGGTTTAACGACCACCGTGAGCAACTCAATGGGCTATAAGCAGTCGCCCGTCCCTAATTTAGGGTCACTGACTCCAGGGAAGGGAGAGAGCCAATGCCGTAAGACAAACACAACATCCATGCCTCACCGGGAGTTTCAAAGTTGTTGGCGACTTCACGCGCTAGTGCAGTAGTGAGAAGTCCTCTTTTGACATCTCTTTGATGTTCCTGGAGTCTTAGTCTCAGAGACCTCTTGGTCATGTCCACATAGTTCTTGTTTGTTCCGTCCGGGTACAAGAGGGGTATAGTGTATACTCCCGCATCTTCCAGGTCGACGCCGGCGTTTTTTGTTGATGCGAGACAAGATGGTATTGTCCTAGGTGCGGTAATCCTTATGCCGAAACCAAATTTTTTTAGGGAATTTTTAAAGAAATATGTGAAGCCTGGTACATACTGGCATGAACCTATGTATTGTAGTTTTTGGGTGGGGCATATGGTGCCACGGGATGCGAGTTTAGACTTTGTCTGGTGTATGATCTGATCGACCATGCTGAGTGAGTTTCCTGCAGAAAAGGCTAAAGATCTTACGGTGTCAAGTTCGGCGTGGAGTGCGGCGTTGTCTGATGAGTGAGTGAAAGCTCGCCTGGCCCTGTGTCGGAAAATTGCTGGATTTTTCTCCTTGGGGCACGATGAGGTAGGCAGTATGACATCAGGAACATAGGTAGGTTTGTAGTGGACACTAGTGCTGAGGTACCTGGATGGAGACTTCTTGACCAAAACATCCAGGAATGGTAGGGATGCATTTTTTTTCTCGCTCCATAGTGAACTTTATGGCAGGGTGTTCCAAACTGATTGTGGTGAAAAACCGATTCAGTTCCTCCTCGGTGTTTTCCCAGATGAAGAAAACGTCATCTGCGTATCGTAGCCATGTTCATGGGGTTGGTCCAGGTGCGTTGAGTATCCGGTCTTCTAGGAGTCGTAGGATTGCTTCGGCCAGTACTGCAGAGAGGGCGGAGCCCATTGGGACCCGTTTGGTCTGCTTGTAGGTGTTGTCCTGGAAACTAAAATAGTTAGCATCTGTAACTAGGTCAATGACTTTGGATATCTCCATCAGCGTATTTTCATTGTAAAGCGATGAATCGGCGATTGCTTGTTTTAGGGTGTTTGTAGCTTCTTTAACAGGAATTGAGAGGTACAGTGAGATAATATCAAAACTCCCTAAGATATGACCAGGCACTACCTTTAGGCTACTAATTCTTTCTATAAAGCCCTGAGACGACAACAGCACCACACCTGAATGCGACAGGAAAGGAGACAAAAAATGTAGCTAGCTCCTTCTCTAGATGGAAGGATGGAGCACACCTTTTTGAAACGATTGGCCGAACTGGGTTGTCCGGCTTATGATGCTTAAGCCTTGCGAAAATTGGTGGTATCTTTGGCCCTGGAGGTATTCTGGCCCCTTTCCTGATGGTGTCCGGAAGTGCTGTTTTCTTCGCCACCATTTTAACCTGCGCTATCCAAAGGTTAAGTGGGGATTAACTGGGAACGGTTAAGTGGCATCTATTTCTGCTTTTGATGTACCTAGGACAATGGCATCTTGTCTCGCATCAACAAAAAACGCCGGCGTCGACCTGGAAGATGCGGGAGTATACACTATACACCTCTTGTACCCGGACGGAACAAACAAGAACTATGTGGGCATGACCAAGAGGTCTCTGAGACTAAGACTCCAGGAACATGAAAGAGATGTCAAAAGAGGACTTCTCACTACGGCACTAGCGCGTGAAGTCGCCAACAACTCTGCAACATCTCTGTGGGGACAAATAAAGGAAAAGAGCACGATACACAACCGCCAGAGCCACCCTCCTCAGAGAAACTATAGAAATCCTACCCAGTCACGGGATATGTACCGAGGAAACGTCAATGGACCTCCCACATGTATGGCACACGCTCATTAATACGCGCGCTCCTAATCACACATCTAGAATATGAAGCGCACGTTCTATAACAACTATAGCAAACTTCTATTTTTGAATTCATAACTGGAACTCTGTTTTTTGTTTGTTTTTGTTTTTGCATTGGAATATTTATGAAGAAGCCACCCGTGGTGGTGAAAGCTAGCCTGTTTGTACTAGTGTTTCTAATACTACATCAATAAAACGGATTTCAGCGTTTTTAGTATTACTGGTGTATGTCTACCCGATTCTTCCGCTATCACGTTCTCTAATATTATTTTGAATACGCGACACGCTCTTCTTCTATGTGTTTTATCCTGAAAGCGACTAGACTGCATATCATTGAAACAGCCAATAGAACTTGATGAGAATAGTATTTTCTAGTGAACCAATTAGAAAATAGGTTGGCTTGGGAGTTTTGTTCGTTCAGTGTCTCTAAAACCTATAATTCAGAGTAGACAATTTTTGATCTTAATATGTAAGTCGAAATCGAACCCTTAGGTTCTCAATACGTGCCCACCTGAACTTATCGGTGGAAGATGTAAAATCCGGTTCAGTGGTTGTAAACCGCAGACACTTTGGGCATTGCATCCGAAATGGCAGATTTCCATGCACTAAATTTTTCACAAAAAATTTATGATCTAATTACAAAGTAATTTCGCTTATCTAAACAGGAATATTTGTGACTGAGATTCTTTCTTCGTTATAGCAGCAAAGCAGTTCATATTTTTTATTGGAGGTTTAACGACTACCGTGAGCAACTTATAACGAAGTAAATTTCTCCGTCATTTTTGTCCACGCCGGGGCTCGAACCCGGGTCCCCTCATTCCGGAATAAGTCACTCTACCAATTGAGCTACGCGGACGTTCGTTCTGACTGCTATCTGCCTTTATGTCGTGTGCGTCCTGCTGGGCAGGCACGTCACAAACTCAATGGGCTAGAAGCAGTCACCTGTACCTAATTTAGGGCCACTGGTTCTAGGGAAGGGTGATAGCCAGTGCCATAAGACAAACACAACATCCATGCCTCACCGGGATTCGAACCCGGACCCCTTTTCGACGAATGATCAGGAGCCATCGCTTAGACCACTGCGCCACTGGAGCGGCATTACCATTTTCGAGGACGTTCTTACGTAGGCTTATCAAATATTGTGTCACAAAATTAAACAAGAAAGATGACACCGAATTTTCGGCTCTAATGAGACATCTTTTGAATCCTTCCTGATGCGAATTAGATTTATCAAAGCTATTCAAAATCAATTCCACTTGTTTGAAAAAAATTAATCGGATTTTTGCATTCGATAAAATAACCAGAAATAGAACCAGCTACTTACTTCCTCCAGTGCCTTAAAGTTATGTTACGAAAATTAACAAATTGCGCACAAAAAGTTTCTCATAATCGAAGACAAATATATATTCAAATCGAACAGTTAAAAGAAGAAACATAAAGGGAAACATGATATAAATCGACGACATCAATATAGAGGAAGAATTTTGAATAATGGGAAAGCTGAAAATAAGCGAAAAACGTTCTTCATGGAAAAAATTATGCAAAGGAAAAAGAAACTTTTCAAATACGTCTTCCGCAAGCAGATATAGCGAGAAAAAGGTATTGACCTTTAGCTCCTAGCGAAAAATCTGTGTATTATTAAAACAGAATAATGCTCCTTATTTCTAATGTAGTGAATGAATTACAGTGCGGCCGCCCCGGTGGCGCAGTGGTCTAAGGCGTTGGCCTATGATCATTCGTCCGAAGGGGTGCGGGTTCGAATCCCGGTGAGGCATGGATGTTGTGTTTGTCTTACGGCACTGGCTCTCTCCCTTCCCTGGAGCCAGTGACCCTAAATTAGGGACGGGCGACTGCTTATAGCCCATTGAGTTGCTCACGGTGGTCGTTAAACCTCCAATCAAAAAAAAAAAAAAAAAAAAAAAAAGAATTACAGTGAAAAAGAAATTTCTCTATAGTTTTTCTTTTTTGATCGGAAGTTCAACGACCACCGTGAACAACTCAGTGGGCTGCAAGTAGTTGCCTGTCCCTAATTTAGGGCCATAAGACAAACACAACATCCATATCTCACCGGGATTAGAACCCGGACCCATGTCGGACGAATGATCAGAAGTTATTACTGAGACCACTACGCCACCAGGGCGGCCAATAGGGCTTTTAGAAGCGGAGATACAGCTGCAAACATAAGTACACAAACGCCACTTAGCGACAGAATTGTGAACTATAAAACACCTTAAATACTAACCTAAAGTGTTTCACAAGGTAAATGCCATCCAGTGTTGAAATAATTTTTTAAATAGCAAATTTAAAAGCAGATATAATAAGTAAAACAGATTAAACATTGGCGCCCCTAGCAGCGAAATTGTGCAATATTTTGGGAAGATAATACACATGAAGGGTTTTCATAGTTAATCGTACCTGCTCAAAAAAGAATTTTTTATATCGGATTTTTAGTCCCTCAAATATTACTGTAAACGGAAACGTGAGTGTACGCTCTCCAGTGGCAAACTTGTGCATTAAGAAAATTTTGAAATTATATGAAAAACATTTCGCAGCGGAAACACTTTCCAACAAAGAAAGAATTTTTCAAATCAAACCCATGTAAGGAGACATATCGACGAAAATAAGATATGCATCTACGCCTCCTGACGGAAAAACTGGGCATTATTTTGGGAAAAATAAGTATTCTGAAAAGATTTTCTCAGGTGAGTGGTAGCGGCCCACACGAATGATATTTTTCAATCGAGTTTAGATTTTGTTGGAAATACAACAGAAGCAGAAATAAACACTTACGCCTCCTGGTGGCTAAACAATTTCCCACCAGGACCTGTATCCGATGCAGGAAGGATTTTTCAAATCAGAGTATTAGAAGCTGAGATATCGGGGAAACTGCAAGTTGTCTTTACGCCCCCTAATGGAAAATCTATGAATCACTGGAAAAACTTGATATATATGTGAAACATTTTGCAGCCAACTACGCTCACGAGAACAATGGTGCTCGCAGGATTTGTTATACGCATGCTCCTCATTCGCTTCTTTGTTACTGTGTTCAGCACTTACTCGATCCACATCTATTGTACCAATGTGTATTGGCAAGTGATGTTTCGATTGTAAGACCCTCGTGAATTATAAGACTGCCTTATTTCGCCGTAACACTCCTAGGAATGTACCAGAGGTGCAAACATGTATTAAATATGTTCAATCACCAACAATATATGTTCCGTCACCAAGATAATTACAGTTTTTTTCGTTCATCTTTTGTGAAAAAGATCGTGGCCGCCCCAGTGGCGCAGTGGTCTAAGTGATGGCTTTTGATCATTCGTCCGGAAGGGATTCGGGTTCGAATACCGGTGAGGCATGGATGTTGTGTTTGTCTTATGGCACTGGCTCTCACCCTTCCCTAGAACCAGTGGCCCTAAATTAGGCACAGGCGACTGCTTCTAGCCCATTGATTTGCTCACGGTGGTCGTTAAACCTCAAATCCATCCACCCAAAAAAGATCGTGCTTATCTTATCGGTTTGTCCGTCACTCCGCCTGTGGACTCCATATCATTGCAACTATTAGTCCGATTTGAAAAATTCTTTTTGCACTGGGAGGCTTGAAATATGGGAATGATGATATTTTCATTCAGGTTTTTTCCGATGGATAACTTTACCGCTAGAGGGCGTAAATGCAGATGATTAGAAATTCAAAATCCATTTTATTGCATATATTTGCTTCTAAATATCCGATTGAAAAAATTCTTTCTTTTTTTTTGATGCCATTTATAACGAAGACTACTTTAGGCACAGTTTATTTCTCAAGCAATGCATTGATTTTTCGGTAGGGGGCGTAACGGTAAATTTCAGTTCCCCCTATATCTCAGTTTCTAAAACTCCGATTTGAAAAATTCTTGCATTGTAAACAGAGAAACGGGTCATCGTGGAAAATCTTTTGCATATAACTTCTAATTTTTGGCAGATAATGATTTGGCCACCAGGAGTTGTAAACACCTATTTCTGCTTTTGATGTATTTGTAGCAAAATCTAAGCTTCTGAAAACTTGATAGAATTTTTTTTTCATGGACCGACCCCGCTCACCTCGGAAAACCTTTTGAGAATACCTCCTGCTGAAAATAGTGCATAGTTTTCCCGCCAGGGGACATTAGGGTACATCGTATTTTTGTCGATATCTCTGCTTCTAAGAGACCTATTTGAACAATATTTCCTACATCGGATACAGCTCCTGATGGAAAATGTTTGTTATTATAATTTCTAATTTTTGATAAAAAATGATTTAGCCACGAGGAAGCGTAAGCGTTTATTTCTGCTTCTGATGTATTTCGAGCAAAATCTTAAGCTTCGGCAAACTCGAATGAAAAAATTCTTTCGTGGACTGATACCGCACACCTGGGTAAATCTTTTTAGAATACTTTCTTTTCTAAATAATGCACAGTTTTTCCGCCAGAGGGCGTAGATGCATATTTTATTTTTGTCGATATCTCGGTTTGTGAGAGCCCGATTTAAAAAATTCCTTCTTCGTTGGAGAACGTTTCCGTTGTGAAATGTTTCCCATATAATTTCAGATTTTTTTAAGGCACAAGTTTGCTACTAGAGGGCTTGAATTCACGTTTCCGTTTACAGCAAAATCTGCCAGACTAAAAATCCGATATAAAATTTATATCCGATATAAATAAATAAATCAGATACCGCCGACTATGAAAACTCTTTGCGTATATTTTCTTCCCGAAATATTGCAAAATTTCGCCGCTAGGGGCGCCAATGTTTAATCTGTTTTTCTTAATATGTCTGCTTCTAAATGTGCGACTTAAAAACTTCTTTCAACACTGGATGCCATTATCTTTATGGAACACTTTAGGTTAGTCTTTGAGGAGTTTTGCAGTTCACAATTCTGTCGATAGTTGGTTTTTACGTACTTCTGTCTGCAGCTGCATCTTCGTTTCTAAAAATCATATTGAGGAACTTCTTTTTCACTGTAGACCATTCGCTACAGTAGAGATATGGAACATTATCCTCTTTAAATAATGCGCAGAATTAACGAAAAAAAAAAAAAAAAAAAAAAAAGACGAGCGAAAAAATGTGATACTACAGTAAACGAAATAATTATGGCCCCACATTTTTTGACAGATATAAATAGACGTGAACGACAGTTCTTGTGTATATACCCCACTGCCATGTGCAGGGGTAAAAAAGTATGATATTTGTCCACCAGTCAGCAGGGAATGTCCTTAGTCTCACTGCCTTCCCTGTCAACTTCTTGTGTTTTCTAATCCTCCCATGACATCTTCCTTTCCCACCTTAACGTTTCACGTGTGCGCTCTTTGTTCTTATTCTAGGACTGGCCCCCATCATTTCACACCCACCTCAAACTTCACCTGCATAGCTCAGGACGCCGGGTAACTTGCTGGCTCTGCTGGCACAGCTGTTAAAATTTGCGGAATAGAGCTTCCACTTTTGTTCCTTGTCATAACCCTTTAACCAGCTGGAACGAATTAACTCGGGGTTAGCAAAATGGACTGAAATCAGCTTCAACGAATACATTTGTTGTCTAAAAAGAGACTGCAACAAGTGAACTGCGCATCAGAAACCGTTACTTTCCTTTTAGCTTTGTTGATAAAAAAATTGGTCATCTACGGGGTGATTGACACCAATCCTTTCTGACTGATTACCTAGGTTTATGGCCCGTACCGCTGAGATGAGTGGGGAATAGTTAGGAATAGTTTTTTGCCGTAGTTTTAGTAAAACCAGGCCGCTTTGCGAACATTTCTGTTTGGAAAATTTTGGGCATTATATGATTCAAAAGGGTTAAAGCAAGACACTAGTCTATTCTCGAAAATGCAGAACAAAAACGTAATTAGTCATATATAATGACTAATTACGTTCTTGTTCTGACACATGTTATGGAAGAAAAGAAGGAAACGTTTTAAAAAATTTATGAGAACGATTAAAACCAGTGGGTTTAACTTGGCTGGGAATTAAAAAAGGAAATGTTTGCCTTGTAGCGTCACTCGTCAGCTGTAATTTTAGACTCATCATGGACGAGTGTAATTTTGGACCCCTGATCATATGCAAATTGAAAACGCACTCATTGGTGTCCATAAAGGCACTCTGCGCATGCGTGGCTAAGACTGATCAGTGAAATTAGTCTTTGAAAAGTGAAGCAATTATGGCTCTGCTCAGTTAAATGCTTAGCGATACTGGTGTTCTTTGGGAGAAACATGTGTTAGTGATTTGTGCTAACAGTCCGAAGACAGAATTAATTAACAAACTAACTTGTTGAAAGTGTCAAGTTGAAAAAAATCAGCATGCCGTCCGGCTCTCAACTATCTGACATCGAACAGGGGAAAATCGATGTCTCAAAAGCACAAACTGATTTGAAAGCTACGGATGGTGGCCGAGCTATCAACAGGAGCTCAAAGGTCGTCCGAAAGATCGAGCTGGATACAATAAAAAGAAGAGTACCAGCAGACCATCCGAAGTTACGAATCGAGAACTTTGTCTCCTGAAGCGCAAATCATCAAACAGAATTGTAACAGCTCAACAACTGCGGGACGAATTAAATTTGCCAGTTACTGTTCGATGAACCCAACAGTTGTTGAATCAATCAGGACTTCGTTCGAGAAAACTCCAGAGAAAACCAATGTTGTCTTCAGTCCACATCGAAAAGGATTCTCTCGCAGCCATAAGAGTTGGAGTTCTGAGTGGTGAAAAGTTAATTTCTTCGACGTGAAAAATTTAATCTGGATGGCCCGGATGGTATGCACAGTTATTGGAAGGATGACAAACAAGAACCGCTAGTGTTTTCCATTCGACATCCGATAGGTGGTTCAGTCATGACATAGGGTGCAGTTGGCTGGAAAAAGAAAAGCGATGTTGCTTTCGTAGATGGAAAAAGGAACAGTTTTGGTTACTGACAAATGTTAAGCAAACAGTTTCCTCGAAATGGATTTAAAATGGCCAGTAGAAATCCGTTGTTTCAGCAGGACAACTGCAAAATTCATGTAACCAAAGCATCCCAGATTTAGTTTAAGTCGAAAAGAATAAAATTGCTCGGACCTTGGCCGGCGAAACCACCTGATCTAAATATAATAGAGAATGTGCTGCATATGCTGGCATGGATGAAAATGGCCGTCATTTCATGAATAAGAGCAATTTGGAAACAGCTATTCTTGAATCATGGAATTCTATCCATATGAAGTATATTCAGGACTTGCATGGCTGTTTACCTCATCGAGTGGAAGCCTGCTACAACGCTAAAGGTGGGTGGACAAAATATCAAAAATTTCCAGCTTCTGAAAATGACACATATGAATTAAAAGCCCAGAGGGCTATAATTATTTCCTACTTTCTTTATCACTTGAAAGTGTACAAAGCATGTACAAATGTGCTTTTGAGCATAAGAACTGTTTATCTTTCCTGCACGTAATTTAGAGTACAATATGTTCAATGTCATCTATTTGCTTTATATTGTAATGATTTATTTCTGTTTTTGCTGAATAAATGACACGTGGGCCACAATTATTTCGCCCAATGCACATAATTTCTTAAAAAAAGAAAAGCGTGCTAGAAACAAAAGAAAAATACTTCCGCCGCTTATGCACCATATATGAAGTCACTGCAGCTTCAGCTATTTTTTTTTTTTTTTTTGATTGGAGGTTTAACGACCACCGTGAGCAACTCAATGGGCTATAAGCAGTCGCCCGTCCCTAATTTAGGGTCACTGGTTCCAGGGAAGGGAGAGAACCAGTGCCGTAAGAGACACACAACATCCATGCCTCACCGGGATTCGAACCCGGACCCCGTTCGGACGAATGATCAGAGGCCATCGCTTAGACCACTGCGCCACCGGGGCGGCCAGCTTCAGCTATCTTGAGAGTCGTGCAATGTAAATATTCGACCAGCTATGCGTAACAGGAATTTCAATTGTGCGGCGCATTAATGAACAAAGGAAGACACTTCCACTAAAAACGATGCGTATTTTATAAGACGAATTCGTTGCACTACTAAAGCTTTCAATACAAATGTGTCATCAAAATTCTGACTGAAGAACTCCCACCAAGTTTTCTTTTAAAAACAGCAAAATTCGCAGAAAAAGCATTTTTTTTTCGTCCGACTATCAAAGAATTAAAAATTCGATGACTTCATTATGAGCGAAACTAAGAATTCTTTCAGAAGTTGCTGAAGCAGTTGCTCTTTTTCAGGTAAAACCCAAGGAAACCGACTTCATTAAATTTGCATTAAGGGTGGCTACTAAACAATCACGATGATCTTGACCGACTACTGGTTCAACCGGAAATAATCGTTTCTGTTAGTTATTGATGTCAGGGGGTACGTCACGAGATTTGGACTCGACGTCTTTTCGCGAGTGCACGCTTTCCTTGCGTAGACTAACGTCTCAATGCAGCAACGTGAATCTCTCCTTACAGACGCGCATGCTCTTTTGACAAGAAGGCTCCCAGTCGAGCAAGCAGCTCGTAGCTGGCCATAGACGATGGTTTATTAATTTACAAATCAAGATCGCGACTACTATCAGGTTTTGTTTAAATTAAAAAAAAAAAAAAAAAGCAAAGAAACATATTTAAAGAAATATAGCAAAAGCTCGACTTTACGAACCTGGATTTACAGGATTTTGGGGTTTACGCACAGTGCACAACTGGTCTCTCCCTCCTTTGTTTCCTAATCCGCTTCGCCGTATTTCAGGGAAAATAATTCAGTAATAAATGATACGTGAAGTTTCGTCAGTGTTCATAACGGCATAAAAATCTTGTATTGTGATTTTATGTGGGAGTTCTTTTTCTTAATTGGGGGTTTAACAACACATCGTGAGAGCAACCCATTGGGATATAAGCTGTCGCCCGTCCCTAATTTAAAGCAACTGGTTCCAGGAAAGGGAGAGAGCCAGTGCTACAAACGGAACATCCATGCCTCAACGAGATTCGGACCCCAACCCATTTCGACCGCACCGGTGGCGTAGTATTTTAAGCGCTGGCTTATGATCATTCGTCCGAGAAGTGTCTATGTTCGAATTCCGGGTAGGCATGGGTGTTTGTCTTACTGCACTGGCTCTCTCCCTTCCTTGGAAACAGTGGCCTTAAATTAGGGACGGGCGACTGCTTAGAGCCCGTCGAGTTGCCCATGGTAGTCGTTAAACCTCCAACCACGAAAAAAAAGATGTGCTGGCGACAAGATATGAAGTTTTGCATATCTATAAATGGCAGCCCCAGTGGCGCAGTGGTCTAAGCACTGACTTCTGACCATTTGTCTGAGATGGGTTCGAATCTCAGTGAGGCATGGATGTTGTGTGTGTGTGTGTCTTACGTCACTGGTTCTCTCCCTTCCCTGGAACCAGTGGCTCTAAATTACAGACAGGCTCAATAAGTAGAGACTGTACACCAATTATACTCAAAATAGTATGATTATACTAATAATCCGAAATTTCTTGGCGTAGAATAGAAATGAAACTTTCCAAGCTTTCTGACATCAGCCAGATGGCTTTCTCAAGGAAGGTAGGCAGCTAACTGCTCTGTCTACCTTTTTGTTTGGCCTTTTCAAGGAAGTTAGCTGGTTGATGTCCGAAAGCTTCGAAAGTTTTATTTCTATTCTACGCCAAGAAATTTCGGATTATTAGTATAGTCATACTATTTTGAGTTGCAAACAGGCGACTGCTTTATATCTCATCGAGTTGCTCACGGTGGTCGTTAAACCCGCAAACAGAAAAAAAGAAATCTATACAGGTTTTTATGCCATTACAGGATGTAGTTCCTGCCTCTTAAACATATTATGCCGCCCCGGTGGCGCAGTGGTCTAAGGCGTTGGCCTCTGATCATTCGTCCGTAAGGGGTCCGGGTTCGAATCCCGGTCAGGCATGGATGTTGTGTTTGTCTTACGCCACTGGCTCTCTCCCTTCCCTGGAACCAGTGACCCTAAATTAGGGACGGGCGACTGCTTATAGCCCATTTGAGTTGCTCACGGTGGTCGTTAAACCTCCAATCAAAAAAAAAAAAAAAAAAAAAAAAAAACATATTATATGTAGTCACGTGATGTTGCATCAGTACCCTCACATATGTTTGTCCGCCTACGTCATCTGCACGCATCTGTTGTTTTCTATCGTTTGTTCAACATAGCCAATTTTGTCATTTCCGTGTTGTTACCGTTTGCGCCGTGTCACTTTCTTCTGAAAATTTTAGGTTAACTGCCGAAATTGTCAGAGGTATCGTTTAATTTTTATTTTTTATGTGAATTATCTCACCGTTTGCCTCAAGACAAACGTTGTTACAAAGTACCTCGAATTCTGTGCTCTTACCGCAGCGTAATGACGAAGCTACTATCCCATTGTCTGTCATCCCGATGTCATCATCAAGATTACAATAGGATCAGTTAGAAAACCTGTAAATCTGTTGAAGTTTTCAAAATTTCGGTCTAATCTATGTATGAGTTCACAGCTATATTTACCACAAAATGTTCTGGTAGCATACTGAGGTCGAAGAAACAGCACCAACTCAAATAACAAATGAATCAAAAGTTATCCTTGGAAGACGTCAGATGGGTCTATTAGTAACACCAGTACCTGACGCACGGAGGATTGACTATCTGAAAGTATTCGATGTTGTTACCACGAACAGTGTTGCTCACATAACGAGGGTGAACCGCAGCTTGAAAATATATCCAAAAGAAACGGGTCTAACATTAATTCACAAAAATGAGCAGTGTCACCTTTGATGGAGTAACCACTCACAATTACGGCGTTAAATGTATCACTAAAGATTTCAGAAAGTACCTGTGCAAATTTGGGAAAGTCTTAGAAAATCTCCGACATGTGCAAAATTGGAACTGAAGAAGAAAAATATCGAAAGTTTCAGAAGAGTGAGAATGTCGTTGACAAATGAGACAAACATTGCTAAAATTCGTAATGCTGTAAATTATCAAGTTGCTGGTTGTAGTTTTTTATATTTTTTCCGACTACAGTTAAATGCTTTAAGTTCCAGCCAGAGAGAGTGACATGTGAGTTCTGTTTCTCCGGAAGTTAAGGAGACTGCTGAAAAACACTGATACAACTTCTATGAGGGCTATCCACTGACTGAAATGTTCGAGTCAACACTTTGACTGAACCTCTTCAAGTTAAAGACTCACCACTGGAGTCAGAGATGAAAGTTTTGCCATTCCAATTCCACAGGAACTTCATACGTCTCGCAAACATCTTGAAAATCCACCAGAGGACGGTACGCCTTCTGTTTTGATAGTAACAGTGACTGATGGCCATCTGTTGAGGAGTGTGGCTTAAGACACTTCAGAGCAACTCTTAATTGCACTGCCTAGTGATAGCCAAGTACTCCAGCGAAACATGGATTTTGAATCACAGGAATCTTCAACCAAAAGAAACAATGCTGAAGCAAAGAGCCGTATGAGTAAAAAAAGTCAACGAAATGGTCTCTGTGACAGAAACATAACTGCAAGTCAGGTAAGTGTTTTTCAATTTCTGACGTTTTGTACAATACCTGCGATTTAGAGCCAAGTATGACTTCTGTTTCTGAAGCTGCTGAATTATTGTAATATTGTGACATACCTGATAACCCATTGTCAGCTGACCAGCTAGTAGAGTATATTTTAGTGATCAAAAATAGAACAAGTGAAAAGTTGCTGGTACTAACTTGCGAAAGTTATTTCGATAACATTCTGAGACTAATTAATCAGCTGGAAGCTTTCAAATCAGGAATATCAAAGAGGGCATTGGGCAGTTTTTATTGCGTTTCGAGTCATTAATAAAGAGGGTAAACTGAATTTCTTTAGCTACCAATATTACTGCTTAAAATAGCTACTATTTAAATGAATATCTACCAATATAACTACTTACGGTAACTGCTATTTAAAATGACTTTAATTACTAATATAACTGTTACCCGTCTACACCTGGAGAGGATTCAACACTAACTAAGCTAATGTTCGGGTGTACGAGGAATTACGTCCGCTTTATGATGACATACTTGCAAGAGACAAATATTTCTAATTCGTCTAATACCTCACTTAGGACAGCTCGGTCATTTTTTTTCATTCCGCTCCAATTGAGAAGTGGAGTAGCAATCTCCATTGTTCATTAGCTTATTGAAAAAAAGCATTGACAGTAATCAAGGAACAAGGAACAATAGGCCGCCCCAGTGGCGCAGTGGTCTAAGGCGTTGGCCTCTGATCATTCGTCCGTAAGGGGTCCGGGTTCGAATCCCGGTCAGGCATGGATGTTGTGTTTGTCTTACGGCACTGGCTCTCTCCCTTCCCTGGAACCAGTGACCCTAAATTAGGGACGGGCGACTGCTTATAGCCCATTGAGTTGCTCACGGCGGTCGTTAAACCTCCAATCAAAAGGAAAAAAATAAAAGGAACAATAGGATGGTATTTAACTTGTTTATTTCTCATAAAAATTTTCAATTTTACTGTTTCAACGTATATGTCCCTGCTGGGTTTCAAAGAGCAAATGAATTACTTCGAAAACTAAACTATATTCTTAGTACAATCATTTCTCTTGACGTAATACGCTTTGGGTGGGAATATGAACTGAACTTTTCAGCCTATCTGGATGAGTATCGAACAACTGAATACAGAGCTATCACTTCCCGCCATTTAAGAGGAATTATCGAAACTTCTCTACATTGGTTTCCCAAACGTTTTACTTCGTTTGGCAGCAGAGCAGTTTTCAGGTAAGAAAAATTCAAGAAATAACTACGGAGACCCCCCCCCCGACTGTATTAGTAATAGTAGGAAATAAATAACTTCACAGTAAGCACCTAGTATTGGACGACCATTTTTTTCTTTAATTATTCGTTTGGCATAAAAATATTAATACAGTGGCCCCCGGTTTGTTACGAAGTAGTTTATAGCAAATATACTGTTGTAGTGGGGAAAACTGCCATTCCCCTTGATTTAGCAAGAAACCTGCAGGATAGACTATTTATATAACGAAGTCAAAATTTCCAGTTCTTGATATAACGAAGTATTGTAACTCTTTTATTGTGTGCAAAGTGTGTTATCCTGTCTGTATGAACTACGTACATACGTTTGTGCTGCTGTTATATACAGTACATACTACGCAGTGCTACTGCATTTAATGAAGTTTTTTTTTATAACGACGTTTGAATCGGGTAACTTGAACGGCGTTATAAACGGGTGACACTGTATTTATGCTCAAATGTACTCCAGTTTAATGCAAGTATAAAATAACTTCAAAAAATGACACAAAATAATTTAATTTTTAACACAAAAAAGTGGCCAGTAGGACAAATATAAAAAAAAGTCCTCTACAATGTTTTTTTATATATAAATATAAAGGAATTCATTTACTGAAGCTTCGGCGATTTTGTAGCATAAATTCTCCTTAGGTTTAATGCTAGAAAGTTGAATCCTCATTCCCTTTGAGTTCAGAAGTTCCTTACTGCCACTCAAATAGTAAATAGGTTTTACCCTCTCACACCTTTTGTTATGAGAAAGTATTATGGTCGTTAGAAAATCTCACTTCCAGTTTTTGACATAATTTTACTCAAAAATTAGGTGGATACCCAAGAGCCAACGGTTGTAAATATCAGGTAAAATGTAAAAGTTATGTGAACAACATCACAGCAGGTGCAGAAATGTAAAATGAAAATAAACCAGCACAGAACGAATGAGTGTTAGATAGTAAACGTAACAATAGGAAGATGCTTTCGTAGAAGGGCTTAAAAAAATTTCCTTTCAAGGTTAAATGCTCAGTGGAGCTTTCAGCGACAGAGCACAAATGACTAATTAGCTCTTCATCCCTCCGACGTATTCGGAAAGGTCACTGAGGTAAGGCATACTCGCATATTGTTTTTACATACCTCCATCCACTGTTTCGGACAATTCCGTTCATCAATATGCGGGGTTTCACAGCTAACTGTGTAAGTTGTTCTGTACGGTGGTTAGCTGTGCGTAATCGTCCGGAGTCCGGGTTCGAATCCCGGTGAGGCATGGATGTTGTGTTTGTCTTACGGCAGTGGCTCTCTCCCTTCCCTGGAACCAGTGACCCTAAATTAGGGACGGGCGACTGCTTATAGCCCATTGAGTTGCTCACGGTGGTCGTTAAACCTCCAATCAAAAAAAATAAATAGCTGTGCGTAATAGTGTATGCAGCTAACTAAAGTATTTATAAAAGAAGATAATGAAGTGTGTAATTTCGTTTCTGAGTTAAAATGTTCTACAAATTTATTCACACACTGTTCATTTCTATTTTTTTTAATTCTCAGAGTATGAAATTACGCCGCTCGTATGCCCATCTTGGAAGGGCAACCCCCGCCTGCGTAGCTACGGCCATGTTTTCACTTCATGTAAAATATAAAGTCTATTCCCATATTTGGTTTCTGTTGGAGTGGTAAAAACACTATGGGAGTCGGAAAAACTCCCCGGGCCTAGTTTGCTTAGTAACCATGATTATGCTTCAAATGCACATAAAACTAAAAATAGATAAATACGGTTAACAAAGAAATTGTGTATGCACAAATGCATTTAGTGTACACCATTTTCTGTCATGACAGCACATGATGATCAACTACGTTTCAAAATGTGACAAAGGTGCAAACAACAGATTACGCAAAAACTGATCAAACTATGATTCAAACATTAAGACAAACGACACAGAGCACTGTAATGAAATAGCGTGACATTTCAACATCGCATTCAGTGTCAACAACGGGAAATGAGACATGAGAATATATATACAGGTACAACGCCACTGTAAAACAAAGGAAAATAATTAAAAGCTCAGGGAAACAAAACATGTGAATTCAAAGACATGCGTTGAGCAGGTGCTGTAACCTACTTTTCCCGGAAAATGGGAAAGGAACACAGGAAAATATATAAGGGCGACACCACAATACATGAAAATATGAGAAAGGTAATTACAATCACTGAGGAAAATAAGCAATAATAGCATGACATATTCAATGAAAATTTAAATTAAACACATGACTGAGAAAAGCACAATTCCATCGCACAAACTGCAACAAAACTTGGGTTATTTGCGCACAGAACAGTACAAATACACATACTGTATATTAGTTTGCAAATGAAGAACAATATTACTCAGATATTCACTTGTACCGCAGACCTCTCTTAAGAAATGAACCCATAAACATTATACAAACTTAGCATCAACACGTACATAAATTTTGGTACGACATACAGTAACGTACCATTGACCACCCTCAATGATAAAAAGTTATTAATCATGCAATGCATTGATTATGATACGCTTTCCAACATACCAGAAATCATTACCCAAGTTATTACTCAAATTATGAGGATAATGGCTGCAGAATAAATCTCGCTCCTATGCCATGACCTTTGACCCCATTTCGATGGCATTCAACAAAACAGGTTTAGTATACCTCCGGAACAACATGATAAACCTTTGTCGCAATCGAAGCATTTTTACGTAAGTTATGCCGCGTAAGGTCAACGGAATGGATCCCGCTCCTATGTCCTCACCTTTGACCCCATTTTGTCCTTTTCAATTGTTTGTCCCCAGGTGGTTCCCTACCACATACTAAAATTTCACTGAAATCGAACCATTTTTACGCGAGTTATGACGCTTAAGGGCAATGGAATGGATCCCGTTCCTATGTCCTGACCTTTGAGCCCATTTCTTCCATTTTCAATAGAGTTCGTCTCCAGGTGGTCCCCTACCACATACTAAAATTTCACTGAAATTGAGCCATTTTTACGCGAGTTATCGTGCGGGCGGACGGACGGACGGGCAAAGCTGAAGCATATACGCTTCTTCAACCTACGGTTGGAAAGCGTAAACAAGGAGCCATTGTTGGGATCGGAAAAATAAATAAGAATGAATTACTAAAAAAAAAACAGCTGCTGAGTGATGAGAATGGAGTATGATATGGAAATTCTCCCTCACACAAAAAGTTTTCAGGAAAACGAAGCTCTCGAACTTTACGTTTAACCATATTACGGCACTCTGTTTGGCTAATCCAAAAATTCAGCAGAAGATCGTTAAAATTCTGTTTCAATTCAGTGTCAGAAATTAAGTCAGATTAGGCTTTGCGCAGTGAAGCCTTAGACTATAACTACAAATGAATTTCTAACCCAACTGCAAGAGAAATATGCAAGTCTTATTATTCATGAGAAATTTGTCAGAAAATCGAAAAACTGTTTAGCGGACACCGTTTAAATTGTACTTCAATTCCGTATCAGAAATTAAGTCAAATTAGGCTTTCGTAATCTTACACAGTGAAGTTAGCTGAATTGACTGCAACTACAAACTGATTTCTAACCCAAAAATTATCACTGGTAGCTTCAAAAGAGACTAAAAGTTACTACAAAAAATACTGAAATCTGACAAAAAACAATAACAAAAACTGCAAGTCACGTAAGTGTTGTGAAATGGCACTGGAAACTTCGTGAAATGTAGAACTCATTTTCAACCGAAATTCGTGTAATGTAGGGCAACATCCTAAATGATCCTGTTAATTAATACAGACATTTAACGTGGACCAGGAACATCAAAGAAAGATCTTCGCTCTTTCCACGTTTATAAGTGAGTCACGGAAAAATTCTCATTGGCCGCCACCGGGAGTCTAACCCAAAACTGCCACCACCGGGAGTCGAACCCAGGGTCTTTCCAGGGTAACTGGAAGACCCTGGGTTCGACTCCCGGTGGTGGCCAATGAGAATTTTTCCGTGACTCACTTATAAACGTAGAAAGAGCGATCTTTGTTTGATGATCCTGTTAAGTTAAACAGATGCTCAGAATTTTTTTTCCTTGTTGCGACAGAATTCTCGTTTAGTTTTGTAAAAATAGCTGCAAAATACGCAAGTCTTGTTAGTCATGAGGAATTTATCAGGAATTCTATATACATTTTTCGCCTGAAAAATGTGAAATGAAGAAAGTCAGTGGTTCACTTCGAAGCCTCCAAGAGCTTAACATTTGGCCTGTAGATACAAGGTGTCTGAAAAATAACTGCGCTGAAAGTAACATTTACCATGGCGAACTGGTTCCTGCAAGAGGCGTTGGAAATGGTCCCCACCGACCTCCAGACATGCCTGCACATTTTTTTGTTTTTTGATTAAAGGTTTAACGACCACCGTGAGCAACTCAATGGGCTATAAGAAGTCGCCTGTCCCTAATTTAAGGCCACTGACTCCAGGAAAGGGAGGGCCGCCCCGGTGGCGCAGTGGTCTAAGGCGCTGGCCTCTGATCATTCGTCCGTAAGGGGTCCGGGTTCGAATCCCGGTGAGGCATGGATGTTGTTTGTCTTACGGCACTGGCTCTCTCCCTTCCCTGGAACCAGTGACCCTAAATTAGGGACTTGCGACTGCTTATAGCCCATTGAGTTGCTCACGGTGGTCGTTAAACCTCCAATCAAAAAAAAAAAAAAAAAAAGGGAGGGAGCCAGGGCCGTAAGACAAAACACATCCATGCCTCACCGGGATTCGAACCCGGACCCCTCTCGGACGAATAATCAAAAGCCATCGCTTAGACCACTGCACCACCACTTTCGAAAACCTTCTGTTGAAACCAGTAACAACACTCATCCGAAGGGGGGGGGGGGGAGCATACAGAACACCGCCAGTTCCCGAAACTTCTGTATGAGCTGACGTACTACATTACAATGGAGGACGTCTGCATCACGAGATTTTCTAGCGAACTGTTTTTTTCACTTCGTCCGTGCACTTGTCATGGTCGGAAGGCATGTTCCACCAAAGATACTGCTGAACCGTTAACACCACTGTCCTTCTGCCGAGGCGAGTGTCTGCTTCCATCTATTAAGCACTCGGGAATGACTTTCGCTCGGAACGACAGCTGCCCACGACTCAGGGTGTGTGTTGGGGGGGGGGGGCATTAAGTTTACCAGACACAGTGCACTTCCACGTGGTGGCTCACTTCTACATTAATTCTATTCAAAATTTCTTTATTACATTATTGCAACTAATATAATCGAAATCTGCTGTATTTGCACGATCTTATACACAGGATGAAGGTATTAAGTGATCTTAAATGAGATGTTTATTTCATAAAAATAAGTTAAAAACATATTTACAATTAAAATCATTAGATCTTTCAACCTTACGTTAAAGTCATCTTCAGATGGAAGCACCATTGAAAGATATTTAATCAGATCAGATCATATGCAGAGGATTTTAGGAAAGGAGTGTCTGACTCCAGGTCTTAAACAACCCTCAGAAATAGGAAGCTAGGAGAGAGTACCGGATCGGAAAGTGACACTGAAGCCAGGTGGAAAGGGAGAGGAAGACACTCTTATTCATTACCGGGGAAGGGGGGTCAGTGCCCGGGGTCTGACGGCTTAACGTGCCCATCCGACACACAGCGGATATTTAGTGGTTCGAGCGTTCGTACCTGCCTGGGATCGAACCTGAGGTCTTCTCCGTGGCAGTCACGAACGATGACCACTTGGCCACCCGCGGCAACTTGAAAGATATTTACAAGGAACTTCGTTATAAATACTGTCCAGATAAGAATTTAAGTGACGCAAGCACAAGTGTGAGGCATAGAAAATTCTGCGCAGAACACGTGTGCGTGAGTAAATCCAGGAATTTCCTATCGTACCCCGCCCTCCCCCAAGAAACTCCCTACAATATATAGTCGAAACAGTTAAAACATACCAATTTATTACATATTTCCCCGTTCACATCCCCTCCCTCAAAATACCCTGGGAGTATTTTATGGTTTTTTGAGGGAGGGAGATGTGAACGGGGGAATGGGAAAGGGGGGGGGGATATGTAATAAATTGGTATGTTTTGACTGTTTCGGCTATATATTGTAGGGAGTTTCTTGGGGGGAGGGCAGGGTATGATAAATTCCAGGATTTACTCACGCACAT
This sequence comes from Macrothele yani, assembly GCA_039090855.1. Lineage (NCBI taxonomy): Eukaryota > Metazoa > Arthropoda > Arachnida > Araneae > Macrothelidae > Macrothele > Macrothele yani. The sequence continues at coordinate 22,750,794 of CM076998.1, read as the reverse complement.
GTGTTCTGCGCAGAATTGTCTGTGCCTAATACTTGTACTTACGTCAATTTAATTCTTATCTGGACAGTATTTATAACGAAGTTCCTTGTAAATATCTTTCAAGTTGCCGCGGGTGGCCAAGTGGTCATCGTTCGTGACTGCCACGGAGAAGACCTCAGGTTCGATCCCAAACAGGTACGAACGCTCGAACCACTAAATATCCGCTGTGTGTCGGATGGGCATGTTAAGCCGTCGGACCCCGGATACTGGCTCCCCGGTAATAAATAAGGGCGCCTTCCTCCCCCTTTCTATCTCGATTCCGTGTCACTTTTCTATTGGGCACTCTAGCCCAAATCTCCTAGCTTCCTATTTCTAAGGGTTGTTTAAGACCTGGGGTCAGACACTCCTTTCCTAAAATTATATACATCTGATCTGATCAAATATATTTTAATGGTGTTTCCATCTGAAGATGACCTTAACGTAAAGTTTGAAAGATATAATTGTAAATATGTTTTTAACCTATCATTTTTATGAAATAAGCATCTCATTTAAGATTGCTTAATGCCTTTATACTGCGTATGGATTGTGAAAATACGGCAAATTTCGACTACAAGATTTGACAAAAGTGAAAATTCCTACTGATTCACGAAGGACAATTTTCAAATATTCTGATGGTCTTTTTTTCAAACTGGCAAGTGCATACAGTAACGTTTTATCCCATGGGCAGACCTTGCATTTTCCGGGGGCCTTTAGCTGTCTTATCCCATGGGCAAGACCCTACATTTGCCGGGGGCCTTAAGCTGTCAGCCTTCATGAAACACATTTTTGACTCAGTCACTCAGACCTGTGCTACACTGCTTCCCCCACGCAGTCTCACAGCAGATACCATAATGCTAGTGTAAATTCTGTGGAAGAAGTATTATCACAATACGTGGTGGTGTGTCAGAATCGTTAACACTATAATCAGACATCTCTGAGTTGCCTGTATTTACACCAATGAACCATTACAGTATGGCCAGCAACCTAATAAGCTGCAGGAGGCCTTTTAGCCCGCAAAACAGCTGCCACTCGGCCAGGCATTGACTCGAAGAGTTGGCGATAGGTATCCTAGGGTATCTGGTACCATAATGTTCGATCGGTTTCATGTCGCATGTCCCTTTCGGATTTGATCAGAGGAGTTACTTTTAGGTAGTGATGGTTGAAATCGCCAAAAAAGAACTGTCGACTGATTTAGTCGATAGTCGGTATCTACTGAATTAGTTACTAATTTTTAGTCGAAACAGTAGAGACGTCGGCGCAACTGATTAAGCCGTTTATTAACCCTACCAACCAAAAGACTGATTCAGCAATTGAGGGACTTTTCGTGTCACCTTGATAGTTACACACACACACACACACACACACTGGTTCTTCACGCAGACCCCCACTCCCCGTCCTACGCCAAGAAATACTACCTGTCCATCCATTCTGTCTTTTTGTTTCTGCGAAACAGTGACAGCCAATTAGATCGATTTATTTAAATTAGTGGTTAGCGGCAACACTGACTGGAGAGCGAGTGAATAAACGACTGAAATTCGACTACTTTTGCAAATAATCGATTTATTTGATGGTTTTTGGGACTGTCGAATAAGTTACTAATTTTCAGTCGAAATCGCCCGTCAATACTTTTAGGTCAGACTTCAAAGAATTCCAGTTCAACTTGCAAATCCCAAGGTACTCCATCTGCGATCTAAATTACAGCTAAAATCGGAGGCAACCAATTCTCGAAAAGCTGCACGCAATTCGTTTGTGCAAGAAATGTTTCACAAAGCGGTAGTAAAGCTGGACATTTGCTACTGCCCAGAGGTGACCAGCATCTCCAAAAGCGAGGACCCAAGTTTTACAAACTTGGTTTCAAGAAGGCTGCTCGAGTGTTTGACCCAGATCAAATGACCAACCTAGATATTGATGACGACGTAGTGTTCAAAAGTATTCCAGGAGTTGGACCCGCCAGAAAGACTTAAGTTTGCTGCATACAAGGAGTATGTACGGTTTCTGATGTAAGAAAATTCTGGAATTTATTGGTACTTTCAGAGAAATTTTGTGGACTAACACGAAAAGCAAGGTAAGTATTCTCGGTGTTACAAAACTCTGTAGACTGCGAAAGAGCGGCGTTATGTTACGTCCAAATATTTACAAAATAAAGACAGTGTACCGGATTTTTCTGCTGCTGAACTAAAATTTCTTTGTAAGGTTGGAGTTAGGCGATAAGTGACTTAGGCCTAATTTAACGTGTCGAGATGCAAGACTTAACCATTTAGCAACACTGTTTTTTGTAGTGTTGAAATTATCGAACTTTCTACAAGTTTTTCTTGTAGCATTGGCGATAGGTGGTACATTTAAAATTTTCAAACGATAGAAAAAAAAATCAATCGTGGATATTATAGCAAGGATGACGAAACCGGACAATCCTCGTTGATGAATTGTATGGTTTCGTCATTCTTGCTAATTGTCTTCCCAGTCGGTGAAAATATTGTAAATGAATAGTTGAAACCTGTGGCACACGCAAAAATTCTATATTATTTATAGAAGTTCTGTTGAATTATCGAAATGTCTGATTCACAAAACGTCCACGGAGTTAATACTAACTGATGAAGCATGGGAATAATTCACCTGTTTGTACCAGAATAAGGGCTATCACAAGGCCGAAAGATTGTTTTGGAACAAGCTGGTGAATTCTTCTCATGATTCATCAGTTAGTATTAACTCCGTGAACGTTTTGTGAATCAGACATTTCGATAATTCAACAGAACTACAAATAATATAGAACTTTTGCGTGTGTTGAATTTTTTAACAATTCACTTATATTTTCACCGATTGGGAGAGACCATAGCAAGAATGAATAAACCTGACAAATATTCATCTACGAGGCAATTACATTATTTCTTTTTGCTATGATTCGAAATTTTTAAACGTACACCTCTCCCCAATGCTAAAAGAATATGTAGAAAGTTCAATAATTTCAACAAAATGATTAAGTCTAACATTTCTTTATTTTAACAAACTGTAATCATCGCTGCGGTAATGATTACTATGAATACAGAAATATTCTATTACTAAAATAGTCTATTTTTGTAACCATAACAAGGAAGCTAGTTTGTCAAATGGAAATTCCATTCAAAGTGAATTTTTTAGTATACAGTACCGTTCCTAGTCCACATATTGTACGCACAATTTCAATAAGTTGCCGCGTAATTATAGGCCTTAGTTATAAGTAAATAAATATCATATTACGTTACTTAAAACTTGGTCAAATGAAAATTAATAGCATTGTACAAAACCATTTTATGTGCTTTAGTTTCTTTTAAAACTTCGTCTATTTTAATTTGTTTCAGATTTCAATCCAATTATTTTTAGGGTACGATCTAGTTTGAAATATCGCCATCCTGAGAATTTGATTCAAAGAATCTTCATAATGTTAAGAGACGCTGATTCGCACCTTTATTTGAATCGTTATGTTTAAGGTTTGCCACGATTGAATCACTGTCCGGAAACACTGGAAAAAGATTCTCTCACATCTGACAAGTGGTGGTACATAAAGTACGTCTTGTGTTCGAAAAGCAGGTTGCACACATTGCTGGTTGGCGGATACCAAGTGTGTGGCGGTATATCAGGGGTGTTGTTTACATATAGAACATGTCTGTTCAGACCCAAGGCGTCGCGTTATGCAAGCGTGGCGGTAAATTGAGGGGGCACAGCATCTAAGGTTGACTGTTTTTTGTTGCGTCCGTCACATCAGGAACACCTTTATTGCCAGCAAGCGTAAAACCGAAGGGCAAAATGACCTGAAGTATAATCACGTTTTGCTCTTTTATCACCTGGTTCTTGCTTTTTGTTATTCAATCAAAAGCTTCCGCATTTGCACGATATATTAAATAAAATGCGAAGTACTTAAAAACAAATGACTCCTGTAAAAAATATTAATTTATAGATTCATAGTTAAAAAGATATCGCATTTAAAAATAGACATATAAGACCTTTCGGGTGACAGCCCCATCATCAGATTTAAGAACTACAGATGTTAACAGGAAGTGGCGGTTATAGAGTCCTTGTGTGACGTTTTATAATGCGTAGATCACGTGTACATCAGCCCATTGTATGTAATTACATAGTGAGAATTAGTTCACAAAATAGCTATGTATTTGAATTCGCACTAAGCACTTGCTTCCAGGATTGTGAGATATGATACGGTGTATCATCATTGCAGCATGAAGTTAGAAGTTATAGGTAAATAGACTCTCAGCAAACAAGGTGTTGAATCTTGAAGATGGGGTGGCTAGTGTAGTAGTCTCAGTCCACACCGGGTAGTGAGTATCTTGGTTCATGAACCGACAAAGTGCGGTAGATTGGGACCCTGTTTTTATACACTGCCGGGCAATTGCTAAGGACGGATGACAATAGCAACGATAGAAACCATGAAATGGAAGGCAGGAAAATGTGGTAATTAGAATAAGTGCGGGATACAGTAAGACGTGTTGTGCGTATGCAAATTTTGGATTGCCGAACTTGTTCGTGACGTCATAGTGCTGATAAGAGATATAAAGTATTTGACGTGTATTGACCGTTGTTGTTCAAGCGCAAAGTTGAAAGGTAAAGAATCAATTGACGAACTTGCAATTTTCAGTATGGCTTCCCGACATCACCTAGATGATTTTACGCGTGGCCGTATTATTGGCAAGACTAAAGAAGGGCGAAAAATAACAGATGTTGCCAGGGAGTTCGACGTCAGCCACAGTGTTGTTTCAAGGCTTTGGAAATCATTTCAAACAAATGGAGAGTGTAGCAAACGTCACGGGGAGGTCGTATTCGCAGTACGACACCTGCAGAAGATCGGTACATAGTGCTATCAACAAAAAAGACACCGGCGCAGCACAGCTAGTGAGGTAGCAAATCAGTTTATGGCTGCTACTGGCAAGCGGATCTCCCGAAAAACTGTCGCCAGACGTTTGCATGAAGGACTATACGCCCGCCGTCATGTTGTGTGCATCCCATTGTCCAGACGTCACCGTACCGCCCGTTTGCAATGGTGCCATCAACATCGCAATTGGACTGATAACGACTGGTCTGCTGTCCTCTTCTCAGATGAGAGTAGATACAGTCTATCTTGTGATTGTCGACGACAACTGATCTGGCGTGATAGTTGTACTGCATATTGTCCAGTAAACATACAAGAAAGGGACCGATATCCGACATGTAGTGTCATGGTATGGGCTGGCATCATGATCAATGGCCGTACGTACCTCTTTGTGCTTCCAACTGGGACTATGACTGGCCAACGATACATTAATGATGTTCTGCTACCTTATGTTCGCATGTTCCGTGGTGCTGTTGGTGATAGATTCATTTTCATGGACGACAACGCAACATGTCATCGAACAGGCCCTGTCCAGGAGTGTCTTGAGAGCGAGGATATTCAACGCCTCGTATGGCCAGCACGTTCTCCAGATCTGAATCCCATTGAAAATGTGTGGGATGCTTTGGGGAGGAGTCTTGCTGGTCACCAATGCCCTCCAATAAACAAGGACACCCTCATCCGTGCACTGACAGAGGAATGGGATAAATTACCCCAACAGCTGCTTGATAATGTTGTGCAAAGCATGACACGACGTGTGGAATCTTGCATCACCCTCCATGGTGGCCATATCCCGTATTGACATCTTACGCCGGAACACCTGCGGACGGTAATTGCACTTTTTTCACGTTTACGTATTCTGCACAAAATGGCCTGTTTGTCCCTTGAACACGTTCAAAGACTTCTGGATTTCAGAGCACAATAAATTGTCTTTCTTGTAATGTCCTCGCATTCTGACATTTTATTTCACTTGGCATCCAACCACACTTACTTTTTTATGCGCTACATAGCCGTTTAGGATCCGTCCTTAGCAATTGTCCAGCAGTGTATTATATTTGTGTTCAGATAGTCTTGTTTTTATAGAACGTAAGGTTGAGCCTATACACTGAAGAGCAATTGAATTAGATATACCTGTCTAGAAACGTGTAGCATTACCTTTCGCCCTGATGACGACGGCGATTCGTCTCGGCATGGACTCGACAAGACACCGGAATCGTTGGGAAGCCATACGGATCCAGGACACCTGAACAAGCTCCCAGAGTTCACGAAGATTTGATGGAAGGGGTCAGAGCCTCTAACATCTGTCTCGATGGCATCCCAGCTGTGTTCGATGGGATTGAGGTCAGGTGACCTAGCTGGCCAAGAAAGCGAGGTCACGTCGGTGGAGTATTCATCCAACCAATCTGATACAATTCGAGAGCGATGACACGGTGCATTGTCTTTTTGCAGGATGAGGCCACCAGTGGGATGTTGAAGACGCACAAACGGGAGCAAATGGTCGTCCAGGATATCCCGGTAACGTTGACCTGTGAGATGTCACACTAAAAGGGGTCCCATTTCAGTCCACGTAAACAGTCCCCAGACGAGAATGCCACCCCCACCAGCTTGAAGAGTACCATGCTCGCAAGAAGGATCCATCGCTTCATGTGGTTTTCGCCGTACTCGTATCCTGCAATCCTCATGTACCAACGTGAATATCGACTCATCAGTCCAGGCAACATTTTTCCACATGTCTACGGTCCAGTGGCGATATTCCCGCGCCCACGCTGATCTTTGCACCCTGTGATGTGCGGTCAGCAGCGGTACCCTCGTGGGACGATGACTTATGTACCCCATAGTGAGGAGATGGTTCTGGATAGTTTGGCCGCTTACACGTTTTTGTGCACCAGCGTTTAATTGCAGAGTGATTTCTTGCACTGTGGCCCGTCTATCCACTGTTACAATACGAGCTAGCCGACGAAGACCCCGCTCGTCCATACGCTGTTGTCCACGGTAGTTGGCCTTTCAGGGATGGTTTTACCGGATTCGATGTACTCGCGGTGCACCCGTGACACAGTGGCTCGTGAAAATCCCTGTGCCTGCACGTCTTCCGAGATGGAATGACCCATTCGTCGGGCCCCGACATTTTGCCCACGATCAAATGCGCTTAGATCCTTCGTCTTACCCATACTGCGTCCGACTCTTACTGATTCCCGTCGCACCACTCCTTATATTGTCGGATCGCTGCATACGTCATGTCGTTTCCGTTTACAGGGCAGCCCACAGCGCCACATTTGCAGAACGCAAGCTGTCTTTAATTCAATTGCTCTTCAGGGTATATACTTTGTCATCATTATTAGCGTTCACAAATTTTAGGGAATGACAAAAAACCATATTTATTTTCAAATGTGATGGGATCTCTATCATTTGTAACTAATGACAGAATATTTCTAGTTATTTCGAAATCAAGGTTGTTTCTGCGACAACAGTTTTTAAAGACAATCACTATCTCTGGCGCATGATCCAATGAACCCATGATTTGAGTCTGAACTCGCTTTCTCTGTAAGTTGGAGTGTGCCAATCTTCGAACTCTGTTCAAGATAATTGTGACTGTAGCTTTGGAATATCCATGCGCCGTGGCAAGATCGTAGATTTTTGGGATTTCAGATAATTGTGATTCTGGGGTTGAAGAATGTGAATAAGCTCGGCGAATTAAAAAACTATATTAATGAAAATTTATAATTTAGGGGGATGGGCTGACGAAGAAGGTTTCCGATACACTGAATAAGTTAGGGCTTTGAAAACTGGATTTCGTAGTAGCATATAAAGTCTAGAAAAGGTAGTGAGTAGTTGCATTCCGTTTTAATAGTAAACTTGATGGTGGAGTATTGAGTACTGAGAAGTTCTATAAATAAAAGCAGGTCGTCTGTAGTTGAATGCCAGAATAAAAATACATAGTTAAGGTAACGTATATAAAACAAAGGTCTAATTCGGCACTGTTCAATGATTTTTTTTTCTAAGTTCTGAAGAATAAGTTCGGCCAGTATGGGTGACCCTCTACAGCATTTCACGAACAGCCCACGAAGTCTGCTGTTTCTGAGATGCTTCCACCCTTGGCGCGGTGGCCGATGATCTTTTCTTTTTGTACGTCCGTCAAATCACTACCTCTGCCCATTGTGATCACGTCACGCACTATGGCTCATCTGTCCTGGCCGGCCGCTTAATCTCCGTGTGGTTGACATTGTCACGTGTACTCTGTGACGCGCCTGGGCGGGTACACTGCGATTCCAGGGATGGTCATATTATTCTTATACGACTGTATATATACATATCGCTTTAAGTCCGTACTAAATCCTCCTCGGAGGGGGTGGGGTCAATCTTTATCAAGGGGGTCCGGACCTGAAGACGTTCTATTGGCTACGCTTATGGTATCAGAAAACTGATTTAAGTGAAATTGTTATTTGTTCAAAATAGCTGAACTGCTTTCAACAAAACTTGTTGAGGTTAAACATGACCTTTCACGCAAATAATTTGGACTTCAGCAATACAAAGGGCTTTGGGCTTGATTACAAGTGCTGAGTGCAAGAGGATTGAATATATAGTCCATCCACTGCCTGTGCCATAGTGGCAATTTGGTGCTTAGCCTCATTGAGTCGGTATATCAAAGAAACGTCTGCTGTAAACTGAATAAATGTGTTGTCTCGTTTGCTGCGTCATGCAATGCCCCACTTGATATATATATTTTTTCAATGAATTAGGAATCTGCAAACATTCGTACATCCTCATTCGGCCTCGTACGCTTTCGTACTTAAACGTGTACAAGGCTTCATATCCAACACGAGATCTATCAATATCGAGAAAAATGGGGTTTGAGATAAATTTTAATCATTCGAAAAGAGTTTTGAGTTAGGTTTCAAGTTTAATTAAAAAATACTTTTTAAAGTAGCGATTTTTTCGCGGAATACCTATTCACTTTTTTGTGGAACACCAGTGGCAGATCCGGATGCTTAATTTAGAGGAGAGCAGTTGCTCTGTTCTGAAGTCTATAGAGAAACTTTGTGGGAGGGATCACACACACACACCGGGAGAGCTGACTCTCCCAAGCATATTGCACAGTTTTTTAAAAAACTTCTTACTCCCAGAAATTAGGCTAAATTTTTAATTCACAAAGTGGGAAAAATAACTGAAAAATCAGCTCTATTTTCCTTGTGTTAACTGCCTGCTTTGCGAGGAAACGTTTCCATGATTTTTAATTACCCATGTCTGGATAGTTTTTCAAAATAAATTAGATTCGGTCGGTTTAATTTAATATAAACATTTCCAGTTTGAGTCACTGAATCATTCCTAAGCAATATGGACGGGAATTCCTTTTTAAAATATTAGTTTATTCTTTGGCAGTGCAGAATTCTCACTTCTTTTGAAAAGGAACTTCCGCTTATTGCACTTCATTGGGTCATGCAAGCGACGTTTAATGTCTTTCTAGCGATTTTCTTAAGTTTATGGAAATATTTCGTTAAACAAAACGCATCCATTGCTTTTCATGATCAGTTGGAATCCCTTTTCTTTCCTGCTCTCCCCTTCTTTCTGTAACTCGATTTTTTTCTGTTCCCTCTCCCCCCCCTCTCTCTCTCACACACACAGCTGAAACAGAACATTTATTCTCCAAAATTCACAGCAAATTTTAATTGTTATAAGAACTTTCTGTGTATTTATAATTAAACTGTTTGTAAAAATTGCAACACCAAGAAGGAATGACCGTAATTGTGTGAAACTTACAGGATATGCACAGCAAGGTAGGACATGCAAATGATTAGAAGTGCAGAGTCATTGCTCATGTCTGGGCACAGCAGCGCCTTCTGAACAGTCATGTGAGGGGTATAAAGAGAGGGATGTTTAGGATACATACCAGTAGTGCATCGCGAACAGCGAGTTGTAAAAGGTGTAACATCACAGACACTCGATCACAACACAAAACATTTTACTTTACTATTTCACACAAAAACATAAACTGGAATACACTCCGTGGTACAAACTAAACTTGTTGTCTTAGCCAAAGCTCGGCATGTCCTACTCCTGCAATATCTCTCACGGTACTCCTCTACATAACTCACCACACGCTCAAGTCATTAAGTGTCAATGTATCATTCCGCACTGTTGTGCGTGGAAGTTCGTATTTTACAAAGGGTCTACGAGATTCAATAATGCCTCGACGACGACGAAGGGCGCAATATCACCATACGATTTGAACGGGGACGAATAATTGTTCTCCCTGAAGCTGCATTTTCGTACCGCGGCTCTGCCGGTATATAACGCCACGACAGTGATGCGTGTGTGGCGACAATGGACCGATGAGAACCGGGTGCATCGACAATGGACCGATGAGAACCGGGTGCATCGACAATGGGCCGATGAGAACCGGGTGCATCGGCAATTCGGAAGTGGACTGAGAAATGCGACGACACCGGGGGATGACTGTCACCTCGTCCGTATGACAGTGACAAACCGTTCCGTATCTTCGCAAGTGTTAGCACAACAGTGAAGAACTGCAACAGGTGTGGCATTATCTGCATCCACAGTTCGACTCTGTCTGCTGCACAGAGGACTGGTCGCAAGCACCCCTTTGCGGCGGGTTTCCTTGTACCCTGAACCATCGACGCCTAAGTTGCCTCCACTAGATGAGCTATTGCGGAACACACTTCAAAAAACATAGTTATACATAACGCTTGTCTCAGTCTCTACCTAAATAGAACTGATTTTGTATGGACACCTTCACCTACGTTTTAGGCAGGGGCCAGATTAGGTCGAGTAACATGTCTCTTAAATTGTTGCTCAGTCTTAATTCTGTGGATACAGCAGACTACAAAATTATAGTAATTAAATTCCACCTTCACTCAATCGCATACGGTGGGTCAAACTGAGTATCAGGGATAAGTTTCCCCAGATTATTCGCAGTGAAGAATTTACCTTGAATCATTTTTCAGATCCTTTACCAGTTGGAGGATTCAATTAAAAGCTCGACTTATGGTATTCTGACAATTCTCTAGAATGCAGAAAACCATAGCTTTTATATTACCAGACAATTTTCAGTTGTCTCTCCAAGAACTACCATGCTATTCGCCAGATTGATGATAAAGAGATTGCATTGCAGAACATATATAACAGCAACGCAGCGAAAGCAGTGATCCGCTTGAAATTCGATCACATTTATTCCTCCGACGGTCCTTCGGATTTCTTCCTATCCCTAAGACTGCGTTATCAATATTTGAGCTTACAACAGAAAACGGCAAATTGATTACTGAACCTCAAGACCTTTGCAGTTCGAAGTGTTGTACTGTTCCCCCAATTCTGACATATTGGACGCTTGTTCTGATGAGTTATTTCCTTCCCTGGTCCCACCATTCTTACCCCATCTACAAGATGAACTGGAAAAGAAATTTACACCTGAAGAATTACAAATAGCCTGTTCAGCACTGTACAAAGTCGTCATCCACAAGAACAGATGGACTTACCAATCACTCTTATCTTAATTTTTTTTTATTGCTCCGTATGCCAGTGATGCTTCTATGTTTTAATCATTTCATATCAATGTGAAAATACACGCAGGTACAGCGCGTGGACAACGAAACCGAAACGCATTGGTTTAGAACACAACAACGTACTATTACGGAACTGTATTGGCCTCCTTTAGAAGCCAATACAGTTGCGATTCGTCGTGTGAAGGATCGGTACAAGTCCTGTACAGTGGCTAGAGGAATTTGAAGCCATTTCTCTTGCAGAAAAGTGGGTAGTTCACGACGTGATGCTGGTGGAGGAAAACATTTCCTGACTCGCTTCTTCAGAACACCCCAGAGTGGCTCAATAATGTTCAAGTCGGGTGACTTTGTAGCAAATGACAGATGTTCAACCTCGCTTTCCTGCTCAGGAAACCACTCTTCCACCAGTTTGGCTCGGTGTATCGATGCGTTATCATCCTGATACACGGCACTACCATCAGAGTACAATGTTTGAAACATTGGGTGCACCTACCTGGTCCTCCAGATTCGTCCGATTGTCCTTGGCAGGTGTGTGCCTCTTCAAGAACATTCAGCAGGATGACAGACTGTAACGCTATTGCGGCACAAACCATCACCGATCCACCTTAGTGCTGCGCTGTGGGCAATAAACACTCCGGGGGGTAAGCCTGTGAGGGATGTCTCCACACGTAAACTCTCGCGGTTGTGGAAAAGACAGTGTAGGACGGATCATCGGAGAACAATACACATTTTACGTTGTCCAAAGTCCACGATATCCGCTGCTGGCACCATTGCGGCCGATGTTTGACATTCACACTGGGGATTCAGGGTTTGGCGATAGCATCACGACCGTTAATGTTGAACCGGTGAAGCTCCCGACGAACAGTTTTGATGGAAACAGGTGAGTCGAAGTGCGTATTCCACTCTGCGGTGAGGTTGGCAGCCGCGGGTTTGTTTCTTGGCTGACATACGTGTTTTCGTGGTATCACCCGGACGTCGCTGTGAGACAGCTTCCTCTTACCTCGAAAGTTACTCCTACTGGATGTGGTTCTTGCCTCATGCTGGTATGCCGACGTGACCCTGGATACAGTGGCTCGCGAAACACCACAGAGACTTGATGTCTTGGACAGAGACGCGCACCAACAATCTGTCCTCTTTGAAACTCGGACATGTCACACATTATGTTGTGTAGATCGCACTTTTAGACGTCCAGCTGTGATACTGCTCTGCTACGCAACCCTCACATTCCTCTGTCTTTGATCGACTGCGAAATAGAGGTAGTGCGTACAGCCGCGTGACACGTGGGGTGCTATTTGCGCAGGTGTTTCAGTTCCGTTGCCCATCCCCTGTACTTGAATTTGGCTTTTAAACGGTTATCCCCCAAAACTGGAGATTTACTAAATTTAAACGATTACTAATTAGCTTTATACACCGAATGGCCTCTTTATTATGACCACCTGACAGTTTTAAGCAAATGAGCTATGGCTGCACGCTGTTGCCGCCAGAGGGCGATGCTAGTATAAAAAGGAAAAGCTTAGTGCTTGCGAAAGTAGTAGAAGTGATTTTGGGGTGACGAGATGGTTAAAAAATGCCATTTGACGGGCTTTAAACGTGCGATGATTGTAGGAGCTCGGAGCCATGGAGCGAATATCACCGAAACCGCAGCATTCGTGAAATGTTCCAGAGCAGCTGTTGTTAAAGTGTTTAAAGACTGGACTGTCAGCCAAAAAACTGGGTCTCTACGTGCAACGTGTGGTAGTCATCGACTAGTGACTGCTCGGGCGGAACGGAGAGTCCAGACTGGTACCAGACAACAGAAGGGCAACAGTGCAGAGACCATCTTAATCAAGTATCCCCCTCAAATGATCTTTGCACGCACTGTTCGCCGTACACTGCATCGGATGGGATATGGCAGCCGAAGACTTGTTCGAACACTTTAGCTGTCTGCAGTCAACAAGAGGAAACGTCTCCAGTTCGCACAGGAGCACAAGGATTGGACAGTCGATAATTGGAAACAAATTATGTAGTCCGATGAATCACGTTTTCAGTTGCACCATGCCGATGGCATGGTGAGAATTTGGCAGGAAACAGCACAAAAGCATGGACCCCAAATGCATTGCTACAACAATTCAAGCTGGTGGAGGCAACGTTATGGTTTGGGAAATGTTTTCCTGGCATGCTTTGGGCCCTTCAATTCGTGTCTGACTGGCACACCATATATGAACATCGTTGCGGACCAAGTGCATCCTGTCTTGTGGATGGTTTATCCCAATGGTGATGGCTACTTTCAACAAGATAATGCGTCCCGCCATAGTGCTCGTATTGTACAGGATTGGTTTCAGGAACATTCCCGGTGAGTTTACTTTGCTTAGGTGTCCCCCACAATCTCCAGATCTCAACCCCATTGAGAATTTGTGGGATGAAGTTGAACGAGCCATCAGACAGCTGGATCCACAACCCTGCCATCTCACATTCCTGGAAAGTGCTATTCATGGTCTCAGATTCCACAAACCATTTATCAACATCTCGTGGAGTCCGTGCCACGAAGAATCGACGCAGTATTAAAGGAAAAAGGTGGCCCAACGAAGTACTGAGGGTGTGTGGTCATAATAAAGTGGCCACTCAGTGTATAATCTACACCCTATGAACAATGATCAATCACACTACACTTGGCTGGAGCATATACAGTAAAACCTCTGAATGACGGTCACCGCCGGATCCGTCGTGCCATTGCTTCATGCTGTCGACGCCACACCCACTCGTCAGCTCGGTATCGCCGAAAGTGGGATTCATCTGACCACACGACGCGGCGCCATTTTGCAGAAGTCCAGTTTTGATGTTCCCCTCCATCAGGCGATTACGAACAGCAACCCTTGGCACACGAGTAAAGCGTCGGCTCTCGTAGTCCAGGGTATGCAGTCTGTGTCGGAAAAACCGCTCGCTGACGCTACTTGGGCCTTCAATATTTAACCTTGATGTGATGTACGCCGCAGTTACCAAGAGGTCGGTCTGGATATTCTGCGTCGATCACGGGTCATCAGGGTCGTGTTTTCTGCCGCCACCTTGCTCACTGGGGGCTGACACGTCCGTGAATGGTATACTCAAAGTACCCCCTTAATAAGGTTGCCCTGGGGAAACCTAGGGTTATTACCACTTGGGCGATAGAATGACCCATCTGTCTTGCGCCGACAATCCGTCCACGATCAAGATCACCACGTACTCATGTTCGTTGATTGCGATAGACTGTTGGGAAGCTCTGCTGTACGCCTATTTATCACCTGTGTTCGGTTTCGGTCTCTTCCACCCTGGGGAGATGTCCATGTCAACTAACTATCCATAACCCCTAACTCTAATACTGTATCTACTGAGTGTACACTGAAGTGCCAGAAAAACTGGTACGCCAGTATAATACTTGGTAGGTCCCAAACGGGAGCGCAGGACTGCCGAAATACGACTGGGCATGGGCTCCACTAGCTTCTGGAAATGTGTTTTATGCAATGTATGCCATACTTTCTGCAGAGCGATCCACAATTCGGGTGTATTCCGAGGTCTCTGATTACTGTGTTCGATAGCGCGTTGCATGGCATCCCAAATGTGTTCTATCATGCTCAGATCTGAAGACTTGGGAGGGAATGACACCACTCCAAACTCAGATGAATGCTCGCCTAACCATAATGTGGCGTCCCGACACTTGTTTGGTGGTGCATTATCCTGTTGGACAGGCCCAGCCCATCGGCATGAATGCAGGACATGAACGGGTGTACCTCGTCAGAAAGGATGCGCACATATCGTTGGCCGGTGACAGACGTTTGTAGACGTACCAGGGGTCCCAGTGAAGTCCAGCTAAATACACCCCACACAATTATGGACCCCCTCCCCCAACCAGTTTCCTGTGGACAGGCGGGTTCCATGGCTTCATGGGGTTTGCGCCACACACGAATCCTTTCATCTGCCTGATACATTTGGAAAGCCGCCCCAGTGGCGCAGTGGTCTAAGCGATGGCCTCTGATCATTCGTCCGAATGGGGTCCGGGTTCGAATCCCGGTGAGGCATGGATGTTGTGTTTGTCTTACGGCACTGGCTCTCTCCCTTCCCTGGAACCAGTGACCCTAAATTAGGGACGGGCGACTGCTTATAGCCCATTGAGTTCCTCACGGTGGTCGTTAAACCTCCAATGAAAAAAAAAATACATTTGGAAACCCGACGTGTCAGACCAGGCTACTTGATACCACTCTCATCAAGTGTCCAGTGGCGGTGTTGCCGTGCCCAAGCGAGACGCATAGCTCTGTGTCGTGCACCCATCAAAGGGACTCGAGTTGGGCGTCGGCTCCTAAAGCCCATATCTTGCAGGGTACGTTGCACAGTCAGGACGCTGATGCTTTTTGAGGCTCCAAGATTGAATTCCAATGATACCTGCGAGAGTGTTGCACGTCTATTGCATGAAACGATTCTTGACAGCCAACGATGGTCACGTTCACCCAATGTCTTTTTACGGCCACACTGGTATCGTAGGTTGGAGGTTTTGCCAGAATTCATGTAGTCACGTTACACCCTTGCAATGGTTGTCCGTGAAAATCCGAACTTCGTTTCTACCTCCGAAATACTATGTGGCCTATCTCACGAGCGCCAACTATGACACCGCGTTGAAAATCGATTAAATCGTTATTACTTGTCATTCTCATGCCAAAAACAGCTGACAGCTGGCAAGGATGTCTATCGCTGTATACACGCACAGGAGGACGCAAGCGAGTACGCACATAGGTGAGGTTGCTATGTATTTTGCATAAGCTCGTCTGTACCAGTTTTTCTGGCACTTCAGTGTATATCAAAATTATTCTCAACTTCTCAGTGATGTTACATTGACACTCTCTGTCAAGCGCGTGGAAGTAAGTAACAAGTTAGTAAAAATCATGAAATTCATTGATTATGATACGCTTTCCAGTATACCAGAAATCATTACTCAAGTTATTGCTCAAGATAAGAGGATAATGGCTGTGGAATAAATCTCGCTCCTGTGTCCTGACCTGTGACCCCATTTCGACGATATTCAATAGAATCTGTTCAGTATACCTCCGAAACAACATGATAAAGTTTTGTCGCAATCGAAGAATTTTTACCTAAGTTATGACGCACAAGGGCAATGGAATGGATCCCGCTCATATGTCCTGACCTTTGACCCCATTTCGCCCATTTTTGATAGGGTTCGTCCCCAGGTGGTTTCCTACCAAATACTAAACTTTAATCGAAATCGAATCATTTTTACGCGAGTTATCGTGCGGACGGACGGACAGACTGACGAAGCTGGAGCATATATGCGCTTCTTGAACCTACGGTTGGACAGCGTAAAAAAACCCCGCAACGGCCAACACCGTTAATGTCGCATGCGAACTGAATATTATCGTACCATTTGTCGCCCAGAAGCTGAGCCAAAGCTCAACAAAACCTTGGTCGACAAGAATAAATGAAATAATTCTGAACTGACATTGTTTTTCTTATCTTTTTACATGGCTGACGTACCTGAACCAACTGGTACAGAAAAGGTTCTACGCTATCTAAATAAATATGTTCACATAGCGACCTTGCTTTTCAAAAGCTACTACAAAATAATTCTTCTAACCTCCGTCTCATCTCAGCAGTACCGCCCATTAATCTGTCACGGGTGATAAGCGCTCCCGTCATGTCCTTTATTCTCAGCTTCATGACCAAAGGCATGATCGGTATAGGTCCAGTCCCGTTGACTCAAACATCATGCCACTGACATGAGGAGAAACAAGGTACTCAAACGCCTCTATCCTTTCTTAGGTTCGTCGTTACTGCTGTAGTCCTTTTAGCTGGTAAATAATCAGTCAGAAAGGATTAGTGTCAATCACTTTTGTTACTCTGAGTAACAAAACTCAGGGTGAACAGGATTTCTGATGCGCAGGTTCACTCGTTCTAGCCGCGTTCCGCCCACGTCGTAGACAGGGATTTTATTCGTTCGAGCTGACTTTATCCCATTTTGCTAGCCCCGAGTTAATTCGTTTCAGCCGGTTAAAGGGTTAATACGAGGGTTGTACCGAAAGTAATGCAAAAGTGGGCATAACTTTTTTATTAACTTAGAGGTTGTACAAATTACACATGTTGGTAGAGTAACTCTTCCTCTATAGTAACCCTTCTTCATTGTAGCTAAATAATGAATTTCAGGCAGAAGCAACGTGCTGTCATTGAGTTCTTGACAAAGGAAGGGTGCAAGCTGTCCGACATACACAGAAGGCTACAGAATGTTTACGGAGATGACACCATTGACAAGAACAATGTGCATAGATGGATGAAGAACTTTAAAAAAGGGGAAACCAGCATTGAAGACAAACACGCAGTGGAAGACCATCTGTAACCACTGACACGAATCGTCAGCGGGTGGATGGATTTATTCGCGTGGAGAGAAGAGTCATAATCAGTGAGCTTGTTGCACAATTGGACTGTGGTCACAATGCCATACAGAAGATTGTGAAAAACGTAGGGTATCGGAAAGTGTGTGCAAAGTGGGTACCTCGGCAGTTGACACTCGCTTTAAAGGAGAGAAGGGTGGAAGTCTGCTCTGATCGGCTGGAAGCGTTTAAAGACAATACAGACACGCTTCTTTTCGATCTGGTGACAGGAGATGAAATGTGGGCGTATCTTTAGGATCCAGAAACGAAGGATCAATCCATAGAATGGCGTCACATATCTTCACCAAGGCCTAAGTTTAAGAGCCATCGATCACCACAGAAAGTCATGGTGACTGTTTTTTGGGATGACAGGGGTGTCATTCTCCTTGATTTTCTGGAACGTGGCCGTACCGTGACCAGCGAGCAGTACAGTCTAGAAGCTTAGAGAAGCCATAAGGAGGAAGAGACCGAACATGAATCTGAAAAGGATCCACAATGACGATGCGAGACCACACACATTTTTGGCAACAAATCAGGAGATCAGAAAATTAGGCTTGTCGATGGTCCCCATCTGAAGTGAAAATATGATAATCTGGTCGGTGGTCCCCATCTACCGTAAAGCCCAGATCTGGCGCCCTTCGACTTCCACCTATTCGGTCCAATGAAAGACAGTCTGTGGGGACAACGATTTGATGACACGGACGAGGTAAAAGTGGCTTTGAAGAAGTGTTACAACACTTCTGAATTTTTTCAAAGAGGAGCCGAGAGTTAGGTTCAACGGATTTTTTTGGTTCAAGTTACCCTAAAGATTTTCAAAGAAATTCGAGAGTTGGGTTCAACGATGGCGCAAATGCATCTCTTGTGGTGGAGACTGTTGAATAGTACCTTTGTATAGAGAAAGAGTTACTCTACCATCATGTGCAATTTGAACGATCTCTGTTAGTTAATAAAAAAGTTATGCCAACTTTTGTATTACTTTCGGTACAACCCTCGTATTACACTGCCTGGCCAAATTAAAAGTCGTGCATATTAATACTTCGTTGGACCACCTTTAGCACGAATTTCAGTGCGCATTCGGTATGGCATGGTGTCTATGAGTTTATGCACTGTCTCCCCAGTGATTTGTGGCCAGCTTTGCAGTAACATTTCGCCAAAATCCTTGGTTGATGACGGAAGAGTGGAGTCACTCATTAGATTTCTCTCCAGTATATCCCACAGACCCCTCAATGGGGTCGAGGTCAGTACTTAGTGATGGCCAATTGAAGTTTGCAAATGATGCCTCGAACCAATCTTTCACGCGGTGAATCGTGGCATTGTCATCCTGGAATAGGCCATTTCCTTCAGTGAAAAAAATTCCATTGATGGAATAAGGTGGTCATTCAGTATGCAGAGATACTCAGATGACTTCATTTTATTGCTGAATAGTGTTGCTGCGTCTTGACCTGCCGAACAGAAGCAACCCCATATCATAGCACTTCCTGCTGTGGCCTGTACAGTGGGTACAGTACAGGAAGGATCCAATAGTTCATGCGGTTCCCTTCGAACCCTGATGCGTTCATCATGTTGGAACAGAGTATACCTCTACTCATCAGACCACAAGACTCTTCCCCCATTGCTCAGCAGTGCAATCTTTATGTTCCGTGGCAAATTGGAGTATTTTTTTCCGATTACTCTTACTAACCAGTAGTTTCCTTTTTGCAACACAGTCATTTAAGTTCCCATCTCATGGTACGAATGGAAATAGCCTTGCTTCCACTATTGAACATGGATGTGAGTTCTAGTGTCTTTTTTTTTGCGATGCGATTTCCCTAAGCGTTTTAATGATCTTCGGTCACTATTATTCAGGACTGTTTTCCAACCTCACATTTTCCGCGAAGTTGATGCTTCGCTGCCATCATTCCACGATTTGATAATGCGTTGTACAGTTCGTAATCCGGTGCCAGTGATTTCAGCAATCTCCTTTGTAGGTCTTTTGCCCTTGCCACAGGCCAATTATTTAGCCCTTTGTGAACTCTAATATCTTTTCCTCTACCGCGTATAACGTCTTCCGCCATATGATCGCTTAGAACTGATGAAGATGCACGCTTATACCGTTCCATTTAAAGGCTGTATTGGCCGCAGAAATATGCAAATATTTGAAATGCTTCACCAGTCATGCCCTTCTCGGTATTTGCATGTTTCCATTCACACAGCGATTTTTCTGTGGCCAGGCAGTGTATAAAGCAACACCCAGTTTTAATAACGATAATTCTAAATATCCCAATCATAAAAACTTAAGGTAGCAATCTTAAAAGCACGATAATTAAAACTCTACAGAGGCTTCCGATGAAGTGAAGAACTTGTGTAATGTATAAGTTAAAAGATCAAAAATAAAGCCATAAGAACTTTCGGTCTTCCTAAAGACCATCATCAGATGGAAGTACTGAAGGAACATTTTTGGGTGGGGAGACATAAGTAACTTACAGGCGTGACGTACAGAACAGGTGATCATGTCGTCAATCCAGATATAATGATTTTAAATCGATATATTGAATACATACAATCAAATGGTCAAATTATCAAAAACTTAGCATACAAGACAAGTAAGACGTAGAAAAAGAGTAAATGAATGAAGTAAGGCAAATACAGAAAATAAACAATAACCGGATAATATGCTTTGTATATATATATATTAAATATTTTCATTATCCACAACTGGAGGGAAAGTTTTAATAGTTGTGTCCAAGGTTTTGGTATGTAGACTGGAGTATTGTCATTACAACATGAAGTTACATGTTCAGCAATTATCAAACTTTCGGTGAATAATAAGGAGGTAAGGAGGAGATAGTACGTGGTGTTGTAATGATCTTTGCCTCTTTCCAATTAGGATAATGTCCTTCGTTCACTAGTCTTTCAAGGGCAGTATTTGATAGGCCGTTCTTAACAGCATATTTATTTTCGTTGAGCCTAATTCATAATGACCTTTTGGTTGATCCGATGTATTGGCTGCAAGGGGGAATTTGATTTTTTGCCAATACATCGGATCAACCAAAAGGTCATTGGGAATTAGGCTCAACGAACATAAATATGCTGTTAAGAATGGCCTATCAAATACTGCCCTTTGAGAGACTAGTGAACGAAGAAAAACATTATCCTAATTGGAAAGAGGCAAAGATCATTACAACTCCACGTACTCTCTCCTCCTTATTATTCACCGAAAGTTTGATAATTGCTGAACATGGAACTTCATGTTGTAATGACACGACTCCAGTCTACATACCAAAACCTTGGACACAACTATTAAAACTTTCCCCTCCAGTTGTGGAGAATGAAAATATTTAATATATATAAAAGAAAAAAAAGCGTATTATCCGGTTATTATAGGTAAGTTGCGTAAGATTGCTTCCTTATTTTCTGTATTTGCCTTACTTCATTCATTTACTCTTTTTCTACGTCTTACTTGTCTTGTATGCTAAGTGTTTGATAATTTGACCACTTGATTGTATGTATTCATATATCGATTTCAAATCATCATATCTGGATTGACGACATGATCACCTGTTCTGTACGTCACGCCTGTAAGTTACTTATGTCTTCCCACCCAAAAATGTTCCTTCAGTACTTTCATCTGATGATGGTCTTTAGGAAGACCGAAAGTTCTTATGGCTTTATTTTTAATCTTTTAACTTATACATTAAATAAGTTCTTCACTTCATCGGAAGCCTACGTAGTGCTTTAATTATCGTGCTTTTAAGATTGCTACCTTAAGTTTTTATGATTGACTCATTCCGCACGAGAACCTGATATCTTGACTAAAATATCCCATTTCGTGAACCATGTTTAACTTCTAAGGACTCGGTTAGATATAATACCCTGTTTTCCCGCGGAATAAAATCCTGTCTGTGTCGCAGTGGATAATATATGTTATCAAGATTTATTTTTTGGATTTATGTAATTGTATCTTACGTTGTCAATAGCTTCTCCAGGCGCACTGACTGAGTCAGCATAACACAAATTAGGCGACAATGGGATTTGTGAAATTGAGTGTTGTACCAAATGAGAACTCTGAAATTGTGTTCGACTTCGCCGAAAAGAAATCTGCGAACAACTAAAAACCGTTAAGGATATTTTCCGACGAAGTTTCCGCAAGAAATGAGCCCACGGGGTGATTAAGCGCAATTTTGTCCTCCACACAGTTTCTGAAGAATGCATGTTAAATTGTCTTAAGTCACAACCAATAATATGGAATCATTGTCTCTGGCTGTTTAACTGCGCGGATCGATGCTCTCAACAATTCATTTCCGAGTGGTCTTCTCCACGCAACCGTTGTTATATACCGCTTGTTAAAACGTGCCGAAAGATAAAGATTCCCCTTCGGGTTTCTGGGGGATATCCCAGGGAACATAAAATGTCACTTTCAGTCGGCGGTGTGTTTCGATTTTGCTGTAGCATTCGACATTAAACTGGCGCTGAGGTACATCTAAATTAATTTCACTTAATGGAGCACGAAAGCCAATTAAACAGACAAAGGCGGGCTTGGGGAAGCGAGTTAATTGAAGTTCGTCTGAGCGTGTTCTGATCGCCAAGTATTTCCCCCCGCACCATGAGACGTGATGAGCCGTTAGAAGGAAGCCCCCTCTCTGTTGCCCCCGACCTCCCACCCACCAAAAATCACCGGTAGCAACGCAATGACGATTTCCTCAAGTGCAAACATCATAAAGTTTGTTTTCTGCTTTGCGGATCCACTTCCATAGGGCCTTCTTGCTACTCAGACGAAGAAAAGGAAGGGACGCCACGCTACCTGCTATTACGAAGCAGGATTACGACAAATATTTAAGTTTAATTATTTTCGATTTCCAGTAAAGAGTAGTACTTGGTAATGAGGGACCACACGAGGACATAGACGTGAGTGAATAGAGTGACTAATGTTTAGACTTTCCGTATTTCACTAAAATAGTCAAATGAGCAGCTTCGGTGAAAATACTTTCCGTGAGTACGACTTTTGAATGCCAAAAGTACACGACCTACAATGCCAAAAGTACCGTATTATTTATTTAGAGGTTCAATGACCCCTCACAAGTACCTGCTGCTACAAGCTGTCATTCGTCCCTGATTTAGGGTCACTGGTTCCATCGAAGGGAGAATTTCTGTTTTGGAGGTTCAACCACCACCGTGAACATCCAACGCTATAAGCGCCTGTAAATTAGAGACAGGCGCTTGTAGCGTTGGTTGTCTCTAAATTATGGACAGGTGCTTGTAGCGTTGGATGTTCACGGCGGTGTCTGTAAATTAGAGACAGGCACGTTGGATATCTCGAATTTAGAGAAAGGCACTTGCAGCGTGGGATGTCTAATTTAAAGACAGGTGTTTGTAGCGTTGGATGTTCACGGTGGTGTCTCTAAATTAGAGACAGGCACGTTGGATATCTCGAATTTAGAGAAAGGCACTTGTAGCGTTGGTAGATGTCTCTAATTTAAAGCCGGGTGTTTGTAGCGTTGGAGGTCTCTAAATTAGAGATAGGCGCTTGTAGCATTGGATGTTCACGGCGGTGTCTCTAAATTATTTCGGAATTAGAAAAAAAAACACTTGTATCGCCTGTCTCTAACTTAGAGACAGGTGCTTGTAGTCTTGGGTATTCACGATACTGAATTTTGTCTCTAATTTAAGGATAGCCGCTTGTCTTGGATATTCACGATACTGAATTTTGTCTCTAATTTAGGGATAGGCGCTTGTAGCATTGGATGCTCACGGTTGTGTCTCTAAATTAGAGATAGGCACTTGTAGCGTTGGATGATCACGGTGGTAGTTAAACCGCCAAAGTGTTGTCTCTGATTTAGACATTACTTTTGTTTTGAAGTTTAGTCCTTTAAGAGGCAGATGTACAATAAATTGGGACACCATGAAGGACTGCTGGCCGCCCCGGTGGCGTAGTGGTTTAAGCGATAGCTTCTGATCATTCGTCCGACATGGGTCCGAACCCAGTGTGAGGCATGGATGTTGTGTTTGTCTTACAGCGCTGGCAATTTCCCTTTCCTGGAACCAGTGGCTCTAAACTAGCGACGGGAGACTGCTAATAGCCCCCGAGTAGCTCACGGTGGTCGTTAAACCTCCAATAAGAAAAAAAGACTGCTGGTGTAAGCTTGAAACTTGCAGGATATGTACAACACGTTGGGATATGCGAGTGATTAAATGTCAGCGAAAATGTGAACGTAGTTCCGTAGCAGCGCACTGTGAACTGTCCGGTCTTGAGAGTAAAGAGCTGGATCAAACACGATGTTGCAATCAGTGAAGAGCGGACATTGAGTCGAAAGGGTGTTTCTTGTGTCTCGCTAACCCCGTCGCCGAAGAAAGCCACATTATGAACACCTGACGAACTTCGAGCGAGAAAGGATTGTTGGGAGGAGAGAAAATAGATTTTGTTACCGCGAAACTTCCACTCATTCGGGACAAAACGCCAATACAGTGATGCGAATTTGGCGTCAGTAGACAGATGAGGCTGGGACGCACAAGAATCCGGAAAAATGGACGGCAAAATCGCGATACTGTTCGGGAGTACAGACACATCTACCACATGGAGGCAGCAGTGGAATACTGTCAGGTCACGCTTTTTGTCATCCAGCAGTTAGTCGTTTGCTTAACAAAGGCCTGGTCGGCAGCAGTCCATTGTTGCGCATTACTTTGACCCTCGACTAAAAGCGCCTCAAGCTGCAATAGGATCTCGAACAGACATTGGCGCCCTGATGGGCAACAGGCCTTTTTTTGTAATGATTCAAAATTCAGCTTCGTACACATGATGGTTGCATACGTATTCGAAGGCATCGTGGTGAACGGTTCTTTTCAGAGTGCATTTTGCAGCGTCATACCAACCCAAGTGTCATGGTTTGAAGCGTCATTGTATCTCGCCTGGTACGAACTGAGGAACCTTGTACAGCCAACGGTACATCAAGCATGTTTTATAGGCAGAGGTGATACCCTTCCTTCAGAGTTGCCCTGGCGTTACATTCCAGCACGGTAATTTTCGGCCACATGCGGACCGGGATGTCAGAGACCTCTTTCATGCACGGCAGATAACGCTTCTTCATAGGCCTGCACGTTCGCCGGATATGTTCCAAATCGGAGATGGCCGGGGCATGGTAGCTAAGCTGCTAGTCCTTTAAGCGCCTCCGCTAGTTAACCACAAATAAACTGTGGTCTCGCATAGAAGTAGCCTGGCAGGCTATTTCCAAGACGATGTCAAAAACCTCATTCATTCAATGGCACGCCGTGTAGAGTCTGTTATTGTTGCTCGAGGTGCTTTCACACAATACTGAGTTTTGAAGCGAAAAAATCTTGTATAGCTCTGTAAATGTAATGAGGTATCTTCTATAACATGAGAAATCTACAATATACATTTGATTTGAATATCATGATTCTTTCTTGCTGTTGCAATTTTCACAAACAGTAGTGTATCTGAACCAAATGGTATCCAAACTTTCTTTGCGCTCCCCCAAACAAATGGTCACATAACGGCAGAGCTCTAAGAAAGCTACGGTAAAACGATTTCTTCCCCTCCCTCTAGTCTCAGTTGTAACGACCGTAGCCCTAACACTGGTGATAAAAGCTCTACTCTAGTCCACCATTCTCTGCTACCCACCATCTATCATGCGACATGATGTACCCCTGACATGGGGCATCATGCCTCATGATAGAAACAAGTCACTGAAACACCTTCTCTATTTTTTCTTAGCTTCGTCGCTATTGTGTTATGCCATTAAGCAAGCAATAAGTAAGAAAGGATTGGGTGTCAATCGTCCCCTAAAATGACTGCTTTGAATAACAAAAATGAGAAAGTAACTAGTTCTGATGCCCACTCGTTTCAGCCGCCTTCGGTCCACTTCTTAGACAGCGAATACATTTGTTCGAGCTGATTTTAATTCTTTTGCTAAGCGCGAGTTACTTCGTTACAGCCGGTTAGAAAAGTTAACGTTCGCCGTGATTCTAACCTTACAAGCAAACGCCCGTCCCTAATCTAGGACCACCGATTCCAGGGAGGGAACAGATTTTTCGATGTTTAACGACAATTGTAATCATTATAAGGCTGTAAGAAGTCTCCGATCCCTTGTTTTGGACCACTACTTCCAGGAAAGGGACAAATGTTTCGGGATTTAACGACTACGGTCAGTATCCATTAATATAAGCAGCCTCCGATCCCTAATTTCGGGCCACTATTTTCAGCAAAAGAACAGTTTTTTCGGGAATTAACGACTACGGTCAGTATCCATTAATATAAGCAGTCTTCGATCCCTAATGTCGGGCTACTACTTCCAGGAAAGGAACGGTTGTTTCGGGATTTAACGACTACGTCAGTATCCATTAATATAAGCAGTCTCAGAACCCTAATTTCGGGCCACTAATTTTAGGAAAGGAACAGTTGTTTCGGGATTTAAAGACTACGGCCAGTATCCTTTTAATATAAGCAGAGTCAGATTCTTAATTTCGGGCCACTACTTCCAGGAAACGAACAGTTATTTCGGGATTTAAGGACTACAGTCAGTATCCATTAATATAAGCAGTCTCCGATGCCTAATGTCTGGTCAAGATGTTGATTTTAGATTTAACCACCACCGTGGCATTTAACGCTCTAAGCAGTCACTCGTCCCTAATTAAGGGCACAAGTTCTAGTGCAAATGTTTCGGGGATTAAAGACCACCACGGGCATCTAACGCTATACGCAGCAATCCTTCCCTGGTTTAGGGACTAATATTCCAGTGAATGACAGTATTGTTAATGATTTAGGGTTTAACGACGACCGTCATCATCTACCAATGTCGGCAGGTTCCCGTCCATTATTTAAAGCTAGGGTTCCAGGGAAGTGGCAGTTGTTTCGGGATTTAACCACTATCTTCAGCATCTGTCAAAATCATCAGTCTCCGATGCCTAATTTTGGCTCACTAACTTCTGTAGAGGCACAGATGTTGTTTTGGAATTTAACGACCACCTTGGGTATCTAACGCTATACGGAGTCCCCCATCCCTAATTTAGGGTCTATCGTTCCAGCGCATGACAGGATTGTTGATGTTTTATATTTTAACGAACACCGTCAGCATCTAACGCTCTAAGCAGTCACATGTTCCTTATTTAGAGGGACCAGTTTCAGGACAGATAGTTCTTTCGGGGTTTAACGACCACCATGAGCATCTAACGCTCTACGAAGTCACCCATCCTTAATTTAGGGTCTATCGTTACAGCGAATGACAGGATTGATGTTTTAGAGTTTAACGACCACCGTCAGCATTTAACGATGTTGGCAGTCTCCCATCCATAATTTAGGGCCAGTGGTTCCAGGGAGGGACAATTTTTGTTTCGAGATTTAACGACCATCGTGAGCATCTAAGGCTATAGGGAGCCTCCCATTCTTAACTTAAAGCCACGAGCTCTAGGAAAGGGATAGATAGCAGTTGTGGTTTTGAGATCAAACGACCATTGTTAGCATCTAAGGCCGTGAGGAGTCTTCCATCTCTAATTTAGAGCCATAAGCGCCGTTACTGTAGTTTTGGTATTTAAAGACTACTATAAGCATTTAAGGTTTTAATTAGTAGCTCCTCCGTTATTTAGGATCAGTGGTTCCAGAGATAGAACGAGACGGAACAGAACCAGTGCCATGATAATTAACATAGCAATCAGCCATCGCTGAATTGACTGTAATTACTGTTTTACTCGTAATATCAATCAGATTTGAAAACTTTAAAAAAATCATCGCTCTGGAGCGGGAATCGAACTCGCATCTACCGATTACCGTTCGAGCATGCTAACCGTTCCCCCACCCAGGACGACAAAGTCCGAAGTATCTGAGTGTTAAGAGCATCGGAATAGTCTCCGACCGCATTCTTAATCGAAGCAAACTGTGCTGCTATCTAGCGTTGTTAAGCATATCACCAGTCGTTCAAGTACATAGTATGGAAGAAATATCCTTCTTATAATACGTGGAAAATACGTCATGATAATTAACACTATGCCTGAACGACAAGTGATATGCTCAGATGTCAGCACAGTTTGCTTTGATTAAGAATGTTGTACGAGAATATTCCGATGCTCTTAACACTCAGATTGGGACTTTGCCGTCCTTGGTGTTGTAACGGTTAGCATACTCGAACGGTAATCGGGAGACTCGGGTTCAATTCCCTCTCCAGGGAGATGAAATCTTCAAGTTTTCTGTGTGATTGATATTACGCGAGAACAATAAATACAGTCAATTCAGAGATGACTGATTGCTTTGTTAATTACACTGAAGTGCCAGAAAAACTGCTACAGACGAGCTTATGAAAAATACATAGCAACGTCACCTATCCGGGTACTCGGTTGCGTCCGCCAGTGTGTATATAAAGCGGTATACATCCTTACCAGCTGTCAGAGCTGTTTTCGGCATGAGAATGACAAGTAATAACGATTTAAGCGATTTTCAACGCTGTGTCATAGTTGGCGTTGGAGAGATGGGCCATAGTATTTCGGAGGTAGAAACGAAGTTCGGATTTTCACGGACGACCATTGCAAGGGTGTACCGTGACTACAAGAATTCTGGCAAAACCTGTAACCTACGATACAGGTGTGGCCGTAAAAAGACAGTATTTGAACGTGACCATCGTCGGCTGTCAAGAATTGTTTCACGCGATAGGTGTGCAACACTCTCACAGGTATCATTGAAATTCAATGCTGGAGCCTCAACAAGCATCAGCGTTCGGACTGTGCAACATACCCTGCACGATATAGGCTTTGTGAGCCGACACCCAACTGGAGTCCCTTTGATGGGTGCACGACACAGAGCTATGCGCCTCGCTTGGGCACGGCAACACCGCCAATGGACACTTGATGACTGAAAACAAGTAGCCTGGTCTGACGAGTCGCGTTTCCAACTGTATCGCGCAGATGGAAGGATTCGTGTGAGGCGCAAACCCCATGAAGCCATAGATCCCGCCTGTCAATAGGGAACTGTACCGGATGGTGGAAGGGGGGGTCCATAATGGTATGGGGTGTGTTTAGCTGGACTTCACTGTGACCCCTGGTATGGCCAACAAATGTCTGATTTTACGCATTTCCGTATTATTGGCAAGTATGAAGGATGGCGAAAAATACCAGATGTTGCCAGGGAGTTCGACGTCAGCCACAGTGTTGTTTCAAGGCTTTGGAAATCATTTCAAACAAATGGAGAGTGTAGCAAATGTCACGGGGGAGGTCGTGTTCGCAGTACGACACCTGCAGAAGATCGGTACATAGTGATATCAACAAAAAGACACCGGCGCAGCACAGCTAGTGAGGTAGCAAATCAGTTTATGGCTGCTACTGGCAAGCGGATCTCCCGAAAAACTGTCGCCAGACGTTTGCATGAAGGAGGACTATACGCCCGCCGTCCTGTTGTGTGCATCCCATTGTCCAGACGTCACCGTACCGCCCGTTTGCAATGGTGCCATCAACATCGCAATTGGACAGATAACGACTGGTCTGATGTCCTCTTCTGAGATGAGAGTAGATACAGTCTGTCATTTGATTCTCAACGACAACTGATCTGGCGTGATAGTAGTACTGCATATTGTCCAGTGCCACCCCGGTGGCGCAGTGGTCTAAGCGATGGCCTCTGATCATTCGTCCGTAAGGGGTCCGGGTTCGAATCCCGGTCAGGCATGGATGTTGTTTGTCTTACGGCACTGGCTCTCTCCCTTCCCGGAACCAGTGACCCTAAATTAGGGACGGGCGACTGCTTATAGCCAATTGAGTTGCTCACGGTGGTCGTTAAACCTCCAATAAAAAAAATGTTGTCCAGCAAACATACAGGATATCCGACATGTAGTGTCATGGTATGGGCTGGCATCATGATCAATGGCCGTACGTCCCTCTATGTGCTTCCAACTGGGCCTATGACTGGCCAACGATACATTAATGATGTTCTGCTACCTCATGTTCGCATGTTCCGTGGTGCTGTCGGTGATATTCATTTTCATGGACGACAACGCAACATATCATCGAACATCGCTGTCCAGGAGTGTCTTGAGAGCGAGGATATTCAACGCCTCGTATAGCCAGCACGTTCTCCAGATCTGAATCCCATTGAAAATGTGTGGGATGCTTTGGGGAGGAGTCTTGTTGGTCGCCAATGCCCTCCAATAAACAAGGACACCCTCATCCGTTCACTGACAGAGGAATGGGATAAATTACCGCAACAGCTGCTTGATACTGTTGTGCAAAGCATGACACAACGTGTGGAATCTTGCATCGCCCTCCATGGTGGCCATATCCCGTATTGACATCTTACGCCGGAACGCCTGCGGACGGTAATTGCATTTTTTTCACGTTTACGTATTCTGCACAAAATGGCCTGTTTGTCCCTTGAACACGTTCCAAAGCCTTCTGGATTTCAGAGCACAATAAATTGTCTTTCTTGTAACGTCCTGGCATTCTGACATTATCTTATTTCACTTGGCATCCAACCACACTTACTTTTTTATGCGCTATATAGCCGTTTATGATTTGTCCTTAGCAATTTTCCAGCAGTGTATTAGACTGGTGTACCAGTTTTTCTGGCACTTCAGTGTACGTCATGATAATTAACACTATGCCTGAACGACTGGTCAAATGCTAAGATGGCAGCACAGTTTGCTTTAAGAATGTTGTAGGAGAATATTCCGATGCTCTTAGCACTCAGATTGGGACTTTGTTGTCCTGGGTGTTGTAACGGTTAGCATACTCAAACGGTAATCGGGAGGCTCCGGTTCAATTCCCTCTCCGGGGCGATAAAATTTTCAAGTTTTCTGTGTGATTGATATTACGCGAGAACAATAAATACAGTCAATTCAGAGATGACTGATTGCTTTGTTAATTTTATCATGATGTATTTTCCAAGTATTTTGAGGCAAATATTTCTTCCAAACTATATAGAACCAGTTTCATTAGACAAATACACCACCCATGCTTCACATGAGATTGCAAACTGGCGTCAGTCAGCGCCTCTGACCTCTCGGGCACTGGGGAAACTATACGTTTTCAACAAGAATAATGCGTATGATATTATACATTTCAGCGTGTTATTTTCTTGCATTTCGTAGAGTTCAACACATTGTAAATGAAAAAATTCAGTGAATTAGTATTTTTCAAAGTGGGACGTACCTGTGCTGATTTTCAATCAATTAGAGGAATGTTAGTGACGTGTTGATTGGCAGAAAATAACATGATAGAAAGTACTGGAAAAATAAAGTTATTTTTCAAAATTTCAAAAAGTGGAGCCCATGCTTCTTGTGTCTAGTACGTTTTTGTTGTTTGTGTTGATTTAGTTTGTTTCTGTCAGGCTTTAGTTATCACGCTCTGAGGGCTATAAGCAGTCTCCCATCCTTCATATGGGTACACTGATTCCAAGTAAGGGGTAGAGCCATCGTTGAAACATACTACCCACGCCTCATCCGGGAATCGGCCTCTGGCTCATCTCGACCGAACGCACCAATACTGGAAGTCTAATAGTTCAGGAAAACTGGAAAAAACAGGCTTGTATACTTGTTCCATTATACCAGAATGTACACACAAAAGAATATTTTCATCTGACGGGTAAATATCTGTTGAATGCTCCATTTAGGTACCACAGAATTATCGCAACATTTTATTATTCCTCTGAAAAGCAGAGAAAAGAGACGTCAATTGTGAAACTTCTTAATGTACAGGTTATCCGGAAAATAACTGCGCACTGAAAGTAACACCATGTTGAACTGGTTCCTGCAGGGGTGTTGGAATGAGCCCCACCGAGACGTCCAGATATGTCTCCACACGTTTCTGTATACTGATCAAGACCTTTCTTAAGGTATGTGATGTGATTTGTTGGATCTGATTCGTCATTCCAGCCTGTAGGTCTTGAAGTGGATGCGGGTTACCTGCATACACTTTCCGCTTCAATGCTCCACACAAAATATCCTCACCTTCTGATCCACGTCCATAATCTCACCTTCTTCAGATAGTAACTCTTTGAAACACCTGCAGTACCGAACAAGGGTCACGTGATCTGTTTCTTTCAGCTGATCCACGACAGAAACTTTATACGAGTGGAAACGCAACTTCCTTTTCAGAATATCGTGGGCTGTACTCTTTGGCACATAAGCTTGTTGTGACAGCCAGCTCACGGACTTGTGTGGACTCTGATGTCCTGAATATCCTGTACTGTCTCATCTGCGATGAATGGCCTGCCGGAGCGGAGGGCATCCAGAACACTGCTAGTCTCCCGAAACTTCGCTATGAGCTGACGTGTACCGCATTACGGTGTGGGACGTCATGCATCACGAAATTTCCTAGCGAACTGTTTTTGCAATTCATGTACTTGTCGCCATGGCGAAAGACATGTTCCATCAAAAACACTCTGTTCAAACGTCAAAACCATTGTGTTCTTGTGCCGAGATAAGTGATCAATCGACACGTCTGCCTCTGTCGACCAAGCGCTCGGGACTAAAATTCGCTCGGAATGAGAGCTGCGCGCTCCTCGGATTTGGGAGACATGAAGGTTATCAAACACAGCACTTCACTGTGGCAGGTCACTTCTGTAATTCCATTCAAAATTTCTTTATTATTACCATAGGCGCCGACTGTGGGGGGGGGGGCAAGGTGAATCTTGCCCCTCCAATAATTTTACTGGGGGGCAGTGGCCACCTAATATTTTTCGTCCTGCTTAATATAATAGTTGTTTTAGCCTCATAAGGTGGACCAAGCGATATTTTTCGTTCTGCATAATTTTGCAGTTTGTAATCGCTTTAACCCCATAAGATGGGGCCAAAGCGATTTATTTCCAAAAAATTAATAAATACGAAAGTAAATTTTTTCCTTTATTCAACATGTCTCATTTGAAAAGAGACAGCCCCTTATTGTGTTTGATATGTTCTCGTGGTATGTTGTAAATGATTAAAGCAATTATCAAAAATAAAATAAATAAAAATACAGAAACATATATCTCTGGCGCCTTTATTTATCTAATTATTATCATTATTATTATTATAGAGATTCCACTTCTTCCTGAGGATTTCTGTTTTCTTCTCTTCCTTCCGGGACTGTTACGACGTACCAAGTCTGGGAAGTGGTATTTCTTTCTCTCGGGAACTTCCTTACTATCCTACAAGTGTTCAGTTTAGCTGCCTTCTGTAGTTCCATGTAGGTGTTATTTTGAAGGTCTAGTGCCTGTATAGAGCTGTAAATGGTCTCGGGTAAAACTCCTGCGGCTGGGATTACTATGGGGACAATGGTGATGTCCTCCATGAGGCACATTTCCTCGACTTCGTATCGTAGGTCGTTATACTTTGACAGCTTCTCTCCGTGCGTCTTCTGGATGTTGCACGTGTTGGGCACTGCTATGTCGGTGAGGTATGTTCACTTCTTCTCCTTATCGATCAGGACGATTGAGGAGGATGGTTTTATCTGTTCTGATCGATCTGTCCCAGTACATCTTGTGGGTGTTGTTCTCTAGAAGCGTTGTTGGCTCATACTTGTAGTAGGGGCAGGCTCAGTTGTTATGAGGTGGTGCTTTCTTGCCAATTGCTGACGGACAATCTTAGCGACTTGATTGTTCCTGTCCGTGTACTCTGTTTGTGTGAGCAGTCTTCACCCTGCTGTGATATGTTGGATGGTCTCTGGCGCTTGATGGCATTGCCGACATGTGTCGCTTTCCACTGACGTGTCCTTCTGGATATGCTTCCGATAGTTTCTGGTGTTTACAACTTGATCTTGTATAGCCATCAAGGACCCTTCTTTCTTGGGGAAGAGTGACCCGTTTGTCAGCTATGCAATGGAGGCAGTCTTATCCACATGGTTCGATTGCAGATCGTTGTAGTGCCTTCCGTGTAGGACTTCCCCAAGCTTCTTTTCGCTTCTTCGTTCCAATCTCGATGTTCTTAGTAGAGAGACCTAGGGCTGTGTACTTCGGATCTGGTTCATTTGCCCGACGTTTACTTCACGGAAGGGTCACTTGATCGAAAATCACTTCACCGTAAAGGTTGTTTCACCGAAAGATCACTTGATCGAAACGTTCATTTCACCGGAGGGTCACTTCATCGAAAGGTACATTTCACCGGAGGGTCACTTGATCGAAAAGTTCATTTCACCGAAAGGTCTCTTTACCTAAAAGTTCGTTTCATCAAAAGGTCATTTCACCGAAGAGTCATTTTATCGAAAACTTTGGATTTCATTACAGGATCTGTTGAAGCATGGTGCCAGTTTGGGAGACAGACCACACCGAAACGTTAGGGGATCATACTCAAATTGCACTTTTGATTTCTCCGCGTCACAAAGAATGCAAAGATTTAGTTTTAAGACAAAAATAATAAATTTTAAGTCCCTATGCCTCGAGGCCTTTTTAGAAAATTTCAATCGTGCGTGCTCATGTTCATAAGGTTTACATAAAAACTCAAGTTAGTAATGTTGCACATTTATTCAGGCAAAAAGAATCAAGTTTAGGGACCTAGGCCTCCGCTTAGGTCTTTTCAGCGAATTTTAATTTTTTATATTCATAAGCTTTACGTAACAAGCCATGTTAATGGTGTTGCGCGTTTGCTTAAACAAAATTTGATAAAAAGGCCCAGATCTAGGCCTTATAATTAATGTTATATTTCGAAAAACCTACTTATGGTACAGTGCCTAGAAGAATTAGTGTGTCGTGCTCGCAGAAAAACTTGCTGCCCGCAATCATGAAAGCGGTAGATGGCGCTGCGATCGGATGTCACGTCGCTTTTCAGGGAGGAAGGACAACAAAAACGCACATCTTTCTATGACACACACCCAGCTCGTCAGTATTATGTGTACTCCTTGAACGATATTTTATAAGCAGATAACTTAAGTATATACGAAATAATCGACACACCTCTTTCACTCCCCCCCCCCCCAAAAAAAAACGAACGTGTGCTCAAGATTCATTAATAAGGGTATCGTAGTTTAAGTTAAGCTTTGCATTGTGCTAACGTCAACATTAATGTTAGATATTTCGGAAGTTTTAGAGTCATACATGGGTTACATTATGCAAAAATACTGGAGACCAATATGCAGTTTACAATCACTGAAACATCAACTTACAGTACAAAGTAAAAATTAAAAAAAAAAAAAGAAAATGTTTTGCCCCTCAAAACCTTACCAGAAAAAAAGTGGGGGAAATATTTTCTCAATGAGACATCGGCTTTATAATTTGCATTCCAATAATCCATCTAGGTCTTGAAATTCAGTAAACCTAAAAACTTTATAAATTATTTAATAATGTACTTCATTTTTCAGCATTGGTAAGAACATGGGAAGCCTTTTAATGAGTTGAAAATAGAATACAATAAATGCGATTACTGTTTTTAAAACTGGTATATTTTCTAATAATATACCAACTGTAATCCATTTATAAAAATCATTCCTAAAAAAACTTTGCCTGTGATATGATAAACAAAATGAATCATACTGGACAGAAGTAAATATACAAAAACTGAATGTATATGATGACATTCTTTTAAAGAAAAATAATTATAACATTTTTCTTTACTTTTCTTCACCTTATAATAATTATGTGATTAAATTTGCTATTCAAATGGGTTTGCAGTGAAGAGAGGAAAATTCTTTTGCACCTTAAGTAAAAAGTTTAATAAGGTAAAAATTAAGAAGTCGGTGTTCATGGAGTCTGTCTAAATGGGATAATTCTATGCAGTTCCTGTAAACTATTTTTACCCTTAAAAAAATAGGAAATTATTAATGTAGCATACACACAGGCGTAACGTAGGGAAGGCACAGTAGGGCATGTCCCCCCCCCCCCCACTTAAAAATTGGAAAAACTAATTAGTCGTTCGCCTTTTAAATGTTTTTTAAATTTGGGAAAATAGTAGGTATGGCGTCAGGCTTGAGTAATGGTTTGTCTCGGCATGTTAGAACTTCCTTACCTTGAATAGTGGAACGATAACGCATCTCCATGAATTTAGATTCAAAGTACAAGGCACATACAACACAACTTTCATCAAGTTTCTTATCAGCTCTGGGAATTGCCTTATCCTATTTGCTCAACATATCAGGAATTTTGGGGACAGCAAAATGTGATATTTTATTTTTGTAGGATTTATAGCCAGTGTTACATCCTAGCACAAAACAGCTGCTTTGCCTTTTCCGTTTTCTATGTTTTTTATTATTTGCTAATGCATGCATAAAAATTTACTCATTTCGGAAATAAATTTCGTTATAAACAATCCACAGTTGAATAAAACTAGCACACTAACACCCGAATAAGCCTATTGCGCTTTAGTGATCAACTGTTGAATTACCTAGTGTATTACTGTTATGATCGAGCTACAACGAATTAGCAAAGATACTGCCAAAAAGATTTCCCTCCACTAACCTTTGTTTTGTGAAAATTTGAAGTTTCGTAAGGCAGTAAATCCTTGGCAAACAAACTTCCCGCCATTGAATAGCATGAAGCCGATGAAGCATCCTAACGTAACTTCCGATGCCAGCGCCCTCTGTCATTTCATGACGATTGGTCACAAAACCGTGAGGGACATCTTAGGGAGCACGTCACACTAATTCTTCTAGGCACTGTACTTATGGAGAGGTGTTTCATAGAAAATAAAAGTGCATTTTTTATACAATCCCATTTATGTTTAGGTGGCCAGTTTTTCAAAAACCGCACAACTCTCCAAGAGGTCTCCAACAACAAAATTCTAAGTTTTCGATAAACTGACCGTTCGATTAAATGACCATTCGATATAATGAACTTTTAGGTAAAGTAATCTTTCGGTGAAATAAACTTTTCGATCAAATGTCCTTTCGATGAAATGAACTTTTAGGTGAAGTGACCTTTCGGTGAAATGACCTTTTTTGGTCAAGTGACCCTTAGGCGAAATGTACCTTTCGATCAAGTGATTTTCGATCAAGTGAACGATACCCGTGTACTACTTGTCACTTATTATTATTATTATTTTTTTTTTTGCGTTTTTTTTTTTTTTTTTTTTTTTGGTTTAAGTAGCCCAGCTAATTTTTTTTTTTTTATAAACGTTTGGAAATAAAATCTCTTTGGATGTTTTTACAAAACCACAAACTGAATTTTATTTTTAAAAATATTTTGCAAAAAAAATTTTTTCCTTGTTCATTTGCTGATGAGCAATTACAATTGCATTTTGAAATATACGCCGAATCTCGTAGTTTATCTCCCCCTCCCCTTTTTTTATTTTCCTCCTGACAATGAGGGAGACGTGCGCCTCCCACAAACGACCTCTTCACGCCCCCCTCCAATAATTTGCTGAAGTCGGCGCCCCTGATTATTACATTACTGCAATTCGAACATTCAGTAGTCATTATTCCGACACCCTGTATATGTAACATTTAAATACGTTTTAGTACCAAATTCCTCTTTTTCATACACCGGAACTACATTTGTTTCGTTTTTTACTCTTTCCAAACGTAGGTTGAAGAAGCGTATATGCTCTAGCTTTGTCCGTCCGTCCGTGCGTCCGTCCGCACGATAACTCACGTGAAAATGGTTCGATTTCGACGAAATTTTAGTATGTGGTAGGGGACTACCTGAGGACGAACCCTATTGAAAATGGGAAAAGCAGGGTCAAAGGTCAGGCCAAAGGAGCGGGATCCATTCCATTGCCTTTATGCGTCATAACATGCGTAAATATGGTTCGATTTCGATGAAATTTTAGTATGTGGTAGAAATTTTAGCACCTGGGCACAAACCCTATTGAGAACGGCCGAAATGGGGTCAAAGGTCAGGTAGGGCATTAGAGCGGGGTATATTCAATTGCCCTTATGCGTCCTAACGTGCGTAAAAATGGTTCGATTTCGATGAAGTTTTAGTATGTGGTAGGGAACCACCTGGGCACGAACCCTATTGAAAATGGGCGAAATGGGGTTAAAGGTCAGGACACTGGAGTGGGATTCATTCCACTGCCCCTGTGCATCATACCTTACCTAAAAATGCTTCGATTGCAACAAAACGTTATCATGTTGTTCCGGAGGTATAGTGAACCGATTCTGTTGAATATCAACGAAATGAGGTCAAAGGTCATTGCACAAAAGCAAGATTTATTGCACAGCCATTATTCTCATAACTTGCGTAAAACTGCTTCTATTGCGACAAACCTTTAGTATGCTATTCCTGAGGTACACTGAACCGGTTCTGTTGAATATCATCGAAATGGGGTCAAAGGTCAGGACACAGGAGCGAGATTTATTCCTCAGCCATTATCCACATAACTTGAGTAATAATTTCTGGTATGTTGGAAAGCGTATCATAACCAATGCATTGCATGATTTTACTAACTTGTTTTATTTTCCTCCTGACAATGGGGGAGACTTACCCCCACACGCACAAACGACCTCTTCACGCCCCTCCCCCAATAATTTGCTGAAGTCGGCGCCCCTGATTATTACATTACTGCAATTCGAACATTCAGTGCCCAGTCATTATTTGGACACCCTGTATATGTAACATTTAAATACGTTTTAGTACCAAATTCCTCTTTTTCATACACCTGAACTACATTTTTTTTAGTTTTTTATTTTGATTGGGAGGGTTTAACGACCACCGTGAGCAACTCAATGGGCTATATAAGCAGTCGCCCGTCCCTAATTTATGCCACTGACTCAAGGAAAGGGCGAGAGCCAGGGCCTTTAGACAAACACAACATCCATGCCTCACCGAGATTCGAACCCGGACCCCTCTCGGACGAATGATCAGAAGCCAGCGCTTAGACCACTGCTCCACCTGGGTGGCAACCTGAATTCTGATCGATTTCCTTTCAAAAACGAGTTGCCTTTTAATTCTCGAAACTTCCTGGCTTTTAAAATTTTCACGAAAACGGACGTAACAAAGAAACATTACTTTTACGGAGTTCCATGTTTGAAACTTTTTCTTTCTTTTCCGATCCCCGCATGTGTAACGGTGGTAATTTGTACATTATGTCGCTTTCAGGGAGTCTGTTTCTTTTGACCTCAGTTTCGTGCAGGCGGAACTACGCAGGCCTTTGTCAGCAATTTTCCAACTGATCACTTTCTGACCAATAGCAGTTGTTAACACGTCCTTTTCTGCCAATCGGTACGTCACTTACATTTCTTTGATGCAAGGCAATGCATTGAGACAAAATAAGTCAACCGAGGAGTAAGTGTAACTTGAAGCTCCTGTATAAAGAAGCCACTGCGCAGTGTATCGGAGCTCGCCATGATAGCTTCTGGCTGAGAGGACAGGTCATGAAAGGAAGAACGCAAGTTTTTTTTCCCCGTAAAATTCATTGTTGGAAATTCAATAATAAAGTCATCTGAAGTAACCTATTAACTCAGTGCTGGTTTCGATTACTTTGGAAAAGCCTTGTTCCTCTACTCGCTGTTTCTTGTTAACGAATAACAACAATTTTCTTTTTAAGGAACTAGCAGTCATGCTCGTTCTTCTAACTGTGAATCTATAAAATAATTTTTTTGAACATAAAATGAAAGAAAGGGAAAAATAATTCAGGAAAAGAAAAGTATAACGACCGTTCCATAAAAACTGAGATTTAAAATCGCACAAAGTGGAGAAATATAATTACAGCAAAATATGTTATTCTTTCTCACAGTATCTTCCCTCGAATGTTATGCAACGATTGTACAGCTTGAAAAACGTCAACATCTGTGTTGAATGTTGCGCCACGGAACTTCTTCTCCATTGTTAGAAACAACCAGAAATCGCACGAGGCGAGACCAGGACTGTAGGCAGGCTGTGGCATGATTTCAATACTGCATTTCGTAAGAAATTGTTGAAAACAAGCAGCCACATGTGGGCAGGCGTTATCATGGTGTAAGGTCCACTTGCCTACCAGTTCCGGTCGCTTAATCGATATGTGTCGTCGCAGACGCTTCAAGACTGAAATGTAATACTCAGCATTGACAGTAATTTGTGGAGAAACAGCATTCTGGTAGACTACACCTTTATGATAAAAAAAAAAAAAAAATTATCGTCGCCTTCCCAGCTGATTGCGTTCGCCGGACGTTTTTCGGAAGAGGCCAGTCTGTGTGTGCGCTTCCAAACACTCGTTGCGTGCTTCGTGATGGGGTCGAAATAGTGAACCCATGTTTCATCGGCAGTTATTATACTGTGGTTAGAAAGTTTGGATTCTTTGCAATCGTTTCTTTCCACTGATGACCCACCTGAACTATGGATGATAACAATTGTTCTCTCTTCAGGTGATGAGGTACATATCTGGAACACGCACGAAGCAGCAGTAATTTGTCGCATAGAATGCGGAATGCCGACGTTTTTGAAATATTAGTTGACGCTGCTATATATCAGAGGTCATTCCCGATCCTCTTGCAGGATTGCCCAAACAATGTTAAAAATGCATTCCCTAACAACACTTTCAAGTCGACCAGTCCTAAGAGCGAGTTCGGCCGACAAATGCCTTATTTTGAAATCATGGTGCCATCTAAAAATCGTTGACTCACCCAAACATTTATCTTTGTAGGCTTTTTTACGCTTTCCAACCGTAGGTTGAAGAAGCGTATATGCTCCAGCTTTGTTCGTCCGTCAGCACGATAACTCGCGAAAACGTGGTTAGATTTCCATGAAATTTTGGTATGATAGGGGATGACTGGGGACGGAACCCTATTGAAAATGGCCGAAATTGGGTCAAAGGTCAGGACATAGGAGCGGGATCCATTCCACAGCCTTTATGCGTCAATATGGTTCGATTTAAATGACATTATAGTATACGATAGGGAATTACCTGGGAACGAACCCTATTGAAAATGGGCGAAATGGGGTTAAAGGTCAGGACATAAGAGCGCGATCCATTCCATTGCACTTATGCGTCATAACCTGAGTAAAAATGGTTCGATGTCGATGAAATTTCAGTATGTGGTAGGGGACCACTCCGGACGAACCCTATTGAAAATAGGTGAAATGGGGTCAAAGGTCAGGACATAAAAGCAGGATGCATTCCCCTGCCCTTATGCATCATAACTTGCGTAAATATGGTGCGATTTCAATGACATTTTAATATGTGGTAGAGGACCACCTGGGGACGAACCCTATTGAAAATGGACGAAATGGGGTCAAAGCTCAGGACATAGGAGCGGGATGCATTCCATTGCCCTTATGAGTCATAACTTGAGTAAAAATGGTTCGATTTCTATGTATGTGTTAGGGGACCACCCGGGACGAACCCTATTGAAAATGGGTGAGATGGGGTCAAAGGTCAGGACATAGGAGCGGGATCCATTCCATTGCCCTGATGCGTCGTAACTTGCGTAATTGTGGTTCGATTTCAATGACATTTTAGTATGTGGTAGGGGACCACCTGGGGAAGAACCCTATTGAAAAGGTAATCAGAGGTCTTTACATAGGAATGGGATGCATTCCACTGCCTTAATTCATCATAACTTGCGTAAATATAGTTCGATTTCAATGACATTTTAGTATGTGATAGGGAACAACCTGGGGCCGAACTCTATTAAAGATGGGCGAAATGGGGTCAAAGGTCAGGACATAGGAGCAGGATCCATTCCATCTCCCTTATGCGTCATAACTTACGTAAAAATGCTTCGATTAAGACAAAACTTTGTTTTTCCGGAAGTACACTTTACCGGTTCTGCTTAATATCATCGAAATGGGGTCAAAGGTCAGAGGAGCGAGATTTATTCTACCGCCATTATCCTCATAACTTGAGTAATAAGTTGAGTAATGATTTCTGGTATGTTGGAAAGCGTATCATAATCAATTCATTGCATGATTTTACTAACTTGTTTCATAAAACTAACTCTGCCGCCCCGGTGGCGCAGTGGTCTAAGGCGCTGGTCTCTGATCATTCGTCCGTAAGGGGTCCGGGTTCGAATCCCGGTCAGGCATGGATGTTGTGTTTGTCTTACGGCACTGGCTCTCTCCCTTCCCTGGAACCAGTGACCCTAAATTAGGGACGGGCGACTGCTTATAGCCCATTGAGTTGCTCACGGTGGTCGTTAAACCTCCAATAAAATAAATAAATAAATAAATAAATAAAACCAACTGTTTTTGGAGCCGTTTTACCCAAAGATAGCAAAATTTTATCACACAACTTATTTCACTTCTTAACTCTGAATCACTCTCCCCCATAGCTGTATGGCGAAACGCAGACATACCTTAAACAACTGCGGCGTAACAAAACCAGAGACGTCTGCCACGGCTAATAACGGTTGCCATAGATACTTCTTTAAATCAGTTAGTCGACTGCGTGATTACTTTTCCCCTTCGCACTGTTGCCAACTAAAAACAAATTACTCTCAGTTTTTATGAAACGGCCTTTGTAATTTTTGATCCGTAGCTGTTTTACTATTTAGAACAGGGTCATGTGATCAGTACATACGGGTTGACGAAAAAGGGTAGAATGCTTTAGCACCCCCTTAATTTTAATTCAAAATTTCATGCAATTTTTACAGCATTTCAACGTTTGTGTCATAATTATCTTTAATCACATTGGCAGTTCGAAGAGTAAAGCTAGGCCACCATTTCGATTTCTTGGTTTTGTGACTTTTCTAATAGGTGTGTAAGTGGCGAAATAATTCAATCAGACAATGTTCCAAAGCCGCCATTTTTATTTTATTGGGGGGGGATCTGCTTTTTTAGGTATCCGGACCTTAAGACCTATCAGCATGCCAATTTTCAGATCTTGAGGTCCTTTAGAATCTTCGAGCAATTCGCGGACGGAAACACTCTTATTTTCAAATTCCCCACTTTCTTTGTACGTATAGATAACAGTTTGAATGGGTAATGAGAAAAAGTAGGTAATACAGGAATCTATAATTTGAAAACAGGGAAGAGGATTTTAGCCATATGATATGGAACATACAGCCGTCCCTGTGGCTCTGTTGCCCAAGCGCTGGCTTTCACCCGCGTTGGATCCGGGCTCGAATCCCTGTGAGGCATGGATGTCGTGTTTGTCTTACCGTACTGGCTCTCTCTCTCTCTTCCTTCCCTAGAACCAGTGGCCTTAAATTGGGGACCTATCTAACTGCTCACGGTGGTCGTTAACAACAACAAAAAAAAAAGATATGGAACGTTAAGACGTTTCCCTGAATTTAGGGAAAGAACATTGATTAAAGAGATGCGCAGCATTTTCCCTGTTTTGAAAATGGAAATGAAGAGAATTTTGAACCGTACTCAGGTGAAAGCCACGCTGAAATGCAGGGT
This sequence comes from Macrothele yani, assembly GCA_039090855.1. Lineage (NCBI taxonomy): Eukaryota > Metazoa > Arthropoda > Arachnida > Araneae > Macrothelidae > Macrothele > Macrothele yani. The sequence continues at coordinate 22,707,900 of CM076998.1, read as the reverse complement.
GTTTCAGAAAATTTTATATCATTTGAGATGTAAGTATTTGAGTAACTAAATAGTCTAGGCAAATGAAACTAAACAGGCTTAATGTTGAGCAAATTTATTCATCAAAATTAGAAATGAAATTCGAAGGTATGTGGATTTCATGAACGATTTCATAAGTTTTTAATATGCGCACCGCCTGTGACACGGCACACGTCAAGTCGATAGTCCAGTTCCCGCCAAACACGATGCAGCATGTCCCTCATGTGTTCAAATGCACCACCTGCAATGCAGATTTGGACATGGCACAAATAGTTCAAAGAGGAAGGCTGTCTGTGCAGGGCACAAGGATCTGGATCACCACCAGTAGCGGAAGAGACATTCGAGTGGGTTCGGGAAACATTTCTGCGAAGCCCCAGGAAGTCCATAAGAAGAGCAAGTCTGGAAACCCAGATTCCTCCAACACCAGTTTGGCGTGTCTCAAAGAAACGCTTGCGAATGACACCCTACAAGCTACAGCTCGTTCAGGGCTTAAAGACAGATGACAGGCAAAATCGTAAGCTATTCTGTGTCGATATTGCAAGAGCAACTTGAAAAAGAAGTCTGAAAATCGTCTTGTTTTCACTTTCAGTGACGAGGCCACATTTCGTACGAATGGCAAAGTCAACAGGCATAATATTCGTATTTAGGGCGAAGAAAATCCCCACGCCACATTTGAGCACATGAGGGACATGTTCCATCGTGTTTGACAGGAGCTGGACTACCGACTTGACGTGTGTCGTGTCACAGGCGGTGCTCGTATTGAAAACGTGTTAAATCGTTCATGAAATCCACATACCTTTTGAATTTCGCATTCAAATTTTGATAAATAAATCTTATTTTGCTCAATAATTAAGTCTGTTTAGTTTCATTTGCCTAGACCATTTAGTTACTCAGATATTTACCTCTCAAAAGATATCAAATTTTCTGAAACACCCTTTACTTTCGAGTCTGAAAGCGGTGTTTGCAGCCCAGGTGGCGCAGTTGTCTAAGCGCTGGCTTATGATCATTCGTCCGTGAACGGTCCAGGTTCGATTCCCGGTGAGGCATGGATGTTGTGTTTGTCTTACGGCACTGGCTCCCGTTCTTCCCTGGAACCAGTGACCCTAAATTAGTGACGGGCGACTGCTTATAGCCCATTGAGTTGCTCACGGTGGTCGTTAAACAATCAATAAAAAAAATGAGTTTAAATGGTGTTTCAGCGATTTCAAAACATTTCAGTTACTTGAGTAGTTTGTTTCATTCCGTTTGTGGACCTTGAAATTGAGAAGATATCTAACGAACACTTTTTGGAAGGCCACCCGTCATAACAAATGGAGCTGTAGCACATATAAATTGCCTTTACATTTTGAGGTGTTGAATTGGAAGCTCATCTGGAAGCAAAATGTGGTTTCCGTCCCCATAGGCAAAAATGTGGCCCTCGTTCATGCTGAACTCCGAGTGAATGTCTTGTTCTGTGCTGCTTCGCGGTGTGAATTTTCATTTTTTAAGATATGGTGAGAAACCAGTACAGAAATACTCTCAGATCACAGCTGCATTACACTGAAGTCCTACAAAACCTGGAACACCTCTCTGATACCGCGTTGGTCTTCCTTGCGATCGGATAACTGCAGCAACTCTACGGGGCAAGGATTCCACGTGCTCTCTCAAGCCTGAAGAGCTTCAGAATTCCGGAATATTCGCCAGTGGAGGATTCTTGGAGTTGAGAGCACGTTGAACAGCATCCCAAATGTGTTCGATTGCGTTTGAATCCGGAGAACGAGGGGGCCAAGTCAGCACGCCAGACTCTGTGGATTGTCCCTCCAGCGATAATCTGGAGACTGTGGGCGCATTGTCATGTTAAAAGAGGTCGGAGTGGTTGCATGGCATGAACAAGTGCAAATTATCTCCAAGGATGATTACATAGCCTCCACCGGCCAGATCGATTTGCAGACGTATAAGAGGTCCTGATGCGTGCCAGATGAAAACAAACCTCACACCATAACAAAGCCACCGCCGGCCTGTACTGTCCTTTGTAGGCATGTAGGATCCATTGACTCGTGAGGTTGTCGCCACACCGAAGTCGGCCATCTACCCGAAAACAGTTGGTACCGCGATTCGTCGGTCCAGATTGCATGTTTCCAGTTATCTTGCGTCAGATAGCGGTGTTGCCGAACCCAGTCGAGGCGCAGAGTCTTGTGTCGTCAGGTCAGCAATGGCATCCGGCTGGCTCCGGAATACCACAGAACACAAGGAACGTTGCACTGTCCGAACGCTGATGCTACAAATGTCACCATCATTGCATTGCGCTGTGATTTGCGTGCAGTGTTGAACGCCGGGTGGATGTTACGATGTGTGCCAGAGGGCGCTGTCTACGATTGTTCAGGGTTTTTCTACGGCCACACCGGCCACGCACTCTGGATTCCCCTCCCTCCCTGGGTCCAGGCATACCCTTGAAATTGTTGACCATGTAAATCCAAATTTCATGGTAATTTCCGAGATGGAGTGAACCCATCTCCCTGGCGCCGATCATCTTACCACGTTCGAAATCGCATAAATACTGACTAGCTGCGATCTGGACTGCGAATGCTACTACTTGAGCCTGTGGAGATATCTGCCTCTATATATACACTGAAGAGCAATTGAATTAGATATACCTATCTAGTAACGTGTAGCACTACCTTTCGGCCTGATGACGGCGGCGATTTATCTCTGCATGGACTCGACAAGACACCAGAAGCGTTGGGAAGCCATACGGATCCACGACACCCTGAACAAGCTCCCACAGTTCACGAAGATTTGATGCAGGGGGTCATCTCTCTCGATGGCATCCCAGATGTGCTCGATGGGATTGAAGTCAGGTGACCTAGCTGGCCAAGGAAGCGAGGTCACGTCGGTGGAGTGTTCATCAAGCCATTCGGATACAATTCGGGAGATGCATTGCCTTGTTGCAGGATGAGGTCCATAGTGGGATGTTGAAGTATGAAAGGCATTTTGTTCGCAGTATGAAAGGCATTTTGTTTCTGAAATAAAGGGTTGTTTGTACCCAGTGACCTGGAGCCTTATCGTCCTGGAAGAACCCATTCCCTCTTTGGGGTAGCTGCAATACTGTGAGTCAGCAAACAGTCCCTGGTAGTAGACTGCGTCAATACCTTGGTCCACACACACACACCAAAGGTCCCATTTCATGCGAGCTAAATATACCTCGTATCATACAACTGCCCTTACAGGATTAGATAATCGATGTTATGCCCAGTGATTGGACAAGATAATGTGAACACCCGTGTATCATTTGCTTGAGGCACTGCATCGTCGGGCTCCGGGAAGCTACTTTATTACGATGCCAGTTGGTGTTCATTGCAGGTACTTTGAAGCCCAACGTTACGTTAATGAGGTCCTGAAACCAGTCGCCCTACCTTTTCGAAACGTACACTCCGGTGCGAGTTTCTAACAGGACAACGCTCGTCCACATACTACTCGAGAGCTTGCCTTCAAGGCACTTGCATTCTACCGCATCACTCGACCTATCGCCAATTGAAAATGCGTGGGATGCTATTGGACGCGCTATCCACACTTCACCCCTACCGCACAATCTGCAGGAACTGCGTAAGGAGATTCAAGCTGCATGGGATGGCTTATCGCAGGACACCATTAGGAACCTGTACAACTCCATGCTGAGACGTCTGGCATGCTTTGTGATCAAACATGTCGTCTTAACGCCATACTGAGAGAACACTACTTATTGGCGTGTAGCTCAATAAATATTGTCCATATCAGTCTCAATGTTTAATCATTTATTGTTTCTGGTAACCTTTACCTTCTTCCAGAATAGCATTGCAATCCGTCACGTTCTTCTGGGTGCGATTTTATTTTTGACGATGATCATCCCAGAGTGGGGACTATCAAATTCAGTTCGGTTCATCTGCTTCCCTTATACATGCTCTTTTTTTTTTTATCCTAGACGAGCAAAAGTGCTCTAAATATGGTCTGCCAAAGCTTAAACTGTGATTATTTCGATAGCAGAACACTATAACCAATAGACAGTTTTTATTGTCTTTGTGTCTGCAAGAGAAGTGATGCTAGAATGATTAACTTTCCAGACATTTATGGATGACAGCTTGTATGTTGATTTATTGCCAAAAAGAATCTTTTCCTCAGGGGGATGAGAACGCATGATTGTGCAATTCATTGTTATCATTTTTCGATGGACTCAGAACGTCTCAGGAACCATTTTTATTCCCACGTTTTCCCGTAGTGTTGTGACCCGAATTGTTATCCATTCAATTTTGAACATAGCGACGTTACTTTGAGCTTTTCTTGGGCTGCTGAGAAGAGAAATCTGCAAACTTCTATGTTGTTTAACCTGTTTGCATTAGTACTCAAGATAAGAATTAGACTTTTGGTCATAACACTCCTGCGTGCAGAGATAGATAAAAATATTCGATTGCTTAGTTATGCTTGATAGAAACTTTAGAGGACCCGTACAATTACTGAAAAATAGTTTCACCAGGAAAAATGTACACCACCGATCAGGCAAAACATTAAAACCACATCTGCGTTATGCAAATAACCGCGCGTGTAGTGAGTCATGTACCAAGGTCGCGAATGCTAAATGTAATACCTAGGTCGGAGCTTTGTGTTAGTATTTCATTTTGTCTCGGCATGGGAAAAGCAAGGGATTTATCTGATTTATACAAAGGACAAATCGTTATGGAAAGACGCCTTGGCAAGAGCATCTCTGAAACAGCGATGCTTATAGGCTGCCCACGCTCTTCAGTAATTAGTACCTATCAAAGCTGGTCCGAAACAGTTGACACTTTTTTTATTAGAGGTTTAACGACCACCTTGAGCAACTCAATGGGCTATAAGCAGTCGTCCGATCCTAAATTTTCATTGGTTCCAGGGAAGGAAAAGATCCAATGCTGTAAGACAAACACAACATCCATGCCTCACCGGGATTCGGACTCGTTTTAGAAGAATGATCAGAATAAATCGCTGAGACCACTGCGCCACCGGGGCGGCGCTGATACTTTGAGCCGTCGACAAAGCGTGGGCAGGCCACGACTCATTGATGTCAGAAGTCAGCTCAGGCTGTCTCGTGTTCTCCGCAGCAACAGTATGGCTACTACGGCTGTCATTAACCATAATTTCAATTATAGGGAAGTGCCCAATGTGTCTGAACACACAGTTCCTCGTACGCTCTTGGATATGTCTCCGCAGCAGCAGACCCATTTGTGTGCCTATACTCACATCCGTTTACCCTCGTCAACGCTTCCAGTGGGCATGTAATAATCAACATTGGATAGAAGACTGGAGAGGGTCTCATTGTCAGCTGAATACCGTTTTCTGTTATACGATATCGAGGAACGAACTCGTGTTAGACGTTTACTTAAGAAAGTCTTCTCACCCGGATGCATCGCGGAACGGATCCAGGCGGTTGGACGGAGTGTGATAGTCTAAGCAGAATTTTCTTGGGAAACACTTAGACCCAATATCCCTGCATAGTGAACTCTGACAGCTGTCTTGTATTATATCGGAACATCGTGGCTGAGCAAGTCCACCGCAATTGTATTCCCTGGCGGTGATGGCATCTTTCAACAAGACAATGCTCCATGCCACACTACGAAGAAAGTTTAGGAATGGTTCCAAGAACATAAGAGGAATTCGATTTATTGCCACGGCCCCCGAATTTACCGGATATGAATCTCTTCAAACATTTGTGGTTTGAGTTGGAAAAACGGCTACTAGCTGCATCACCCCAACCACGTAATTTGCAGGAACTGAGGGATCTTCTGTTACTGCCATGGTACCAAATATTCTATAGACACCTGCCCACATCTCGTTGAATCTGTCTCATTGGGTGAGAGCTTTGTGTGGCGCCTACATTATATTAGACAGGTGTTTTTGATATTTTGGCAGATCGATGCATGGCTAAAACGAACTTAAGTAATGGCAAATAGAGAAAAGTATATGTCAAACGAAAAGAACTGTTCCCACACTCAAGACGTTCTTTATCGTTTTGTAAAATATTCACAAAATGTTTATCCATTATTTGAACACTAAACGAAACAATATAGATTTAAATGTACATTACCATGCCAAGTGTATTTTATCATCATTAACCATGGGTACAATTCCCGTCGGTGTCTGTTTCCATTCTAACTATATTGTGCCATTGAAATCTGTTCATTGCAGAGTGGCTCAGTTCTTGAAGAGTTCCACCACACCAGTCTTTTAATATCGTCAGCCCACATATAGTGAGGGCGTCCTCTTGCATTTCTTTCGTTCATTAAGCCAAACACCAATGTACTTATCTTTGTCATATTTTATTCTGTAGTCTTAGTTTTCTCGGTATGATTCTTTGGAACAGGGACTCTTTCAGTTGAATTCTTCTGTATACTTCATTTATTATCCTCTGGGTTCATCCGATTCGTACGGTTTTACGATAGCACTTTCTTTCAAAAGCAAGTATCCTTCTCTCTGATTCCTTTGTCAATGTCCAGGTATCGCATCCACATAGCATGTTGCTGAACATGCATATCTCGAGAATGCTTAACTTAGTTTTAAGGCTAACAGCTCTGCTCTTCCAAATTTTGTCCATGCTTTTTAACAGTGTTATAGCCTTTGTAATTCTAATTGAAATTTTTTTTTGCTATTTAAATCATGTTATACAGCTTCGGAGAAGTGAATTTTTCTACATTTTCAAGTTGCTAGCTTTCCAGAATGATCTGTTTCCTGATCTCGTTTGCGCCAAATGCCATTGTTTTCATCTTTTCTGTGCTCATCTTTAGTCTATATATTTTACCCTCTCTATTCAGTTCTTGTACTACACTGCCGGACAATTGCTAAGGACGGATGACAATAGCAGCGATAGCAACCATAAAATGGAAGGCAGGAAAATGTGGAAATTAGAATAAGTGCGGGATACAGTAAGACGTGTTGTGCGTATGCAAAATTTTGATTGCCGAACTTGTTCTTGACGTCATAGCGCTGATAAGAGATATAAAGGATTTGACGTGTATTGACCGTTGTTGTTCAAACGCAAAGTTGAAAGGGAAAGAATCAATTGACGAACTTGTAATTTTCAGTATGTCTTCCTGACATCACCTAGATGATTTTACGCGTGGCCGTATTATTGGCAAGACTAAAGAAGGGCGAAAAATAACAGATGTTGCCAGGGAGTTCGACGTCAGCCACAGTGTTGTTTCAAGGCTTTGGAAATCATTTCAAACAAATGGAGAGTGTAGCGAACATCGCGGGGAGGTCGTGCTCGCAGTACGACACCTGCAGAAGATCGGTACATAGTGCTATCAACAAAAAGACACCGGCGCAGCACAGCTAGTGAAGTAGCAAATCAGTTTATTGCTGCTACTGGCAAGCGGATCTCCCGAAAAACTGTCGCCAGACGTTTGCATGAAGGAGGACTATACGCCCGCCGTCCTGTTGTGTGCGTCCCATTGTCCAGACGTCACCGTACCGCCCGTTTGCAATGGTACCATCAACATCGCAATTGGACTGATAACGACTGGTCTGCTGTCCTCTTCTCAGATGAGAGTAGATACAGTCTATCGTCTGATTATCGACGACAACTGATCTGGCGTGATAGTGGTACTGCATATTGTCCAGCAAACATACAGGAAAGGGATCGATATCCGACATGTAGTGTCATGGTATGGGCTGGCATCATGATCAATGGCCGTACGTCCCTCTATGTGCTTCAAACTGGAACTATGACTGGCCAAGGATACATTAATGATGTTCTGCTACCTCATGTTCGCATGTTCCGTGGTGCTGTCGGTGATAGATTCATTTTCATGGACGACAACGCAACATGTCATCGAACAGTCGCTGTACAGGAGTGTCTTGAGAGTGAGGATATTCAACGCCTCGTATAGCCAGCACGTTCTCCAGATCTGAATCCCATTGAAAAATGTGTGGGATGCTTTGGCGAGGAGTCTAGCTGGTTGCCAATACCCTCGAATAAACAAGGACGCCCTCATCCGTGCACTGACAGAGGAATGGGATAAATTGCCCCAACAGCTGCTTGATAATGTTGTGCAAAGCATGACACGACGTGTGGAATCTTGCATCACCCTCCGTGGTGGCCATATCCCGTATTGACATCTTACGCCGGAACGCCTGCGGACGGTAATTGCATTTTTTTCACGTTTACGTATTCTGCACAAAATGGCCTGTTTGTTTTTGAACACGTTCCAAAGCCTTTTGGATTTCAGAGCAAAATAAATTGTCTTTCTTGAAATGTCCTAACATTCTGACATTATTTTATTTCGCTTAGCATCCAACCACACTTACTTTTTTATGCGCTATATAGCCGTTTATGATCCGTCCTTAGCAATTGTCCAGCAGTGTATTTGATCCAGTTTCATTTCCTCTTCAATCAGTGCAATGTCATCTGCAAAACACAAGTGGTTGAATTTTTGTATTGTGATTTAATAATCACTGTGTAACAACTTCTGAACAATTAGGTGTTTATCTGAATATTTTGATGTTCCTTTATTAATTTTGATGCGAGGATTTCAAAATTACCGCAATTTTTGTCATAACGTTAATAGTTTAGGCACAATGTAAGCTTCTACAAAATCTATGCAGCTTTATAATGTACAACGTACAGTACAGTATATTAAAATGAATTAAGCAATAGGACAGAGGATGTAAATGAGTACAAATCATGAATGCTATTAATTCACAGGACGAATTGAAACAATTAAAAACAAGAAGTATATTTGTCCTAAAAAGTAACTTTGGATCGACTTTGCCTCTTATGAACACTATTAGCTTGGCGCACCAAATTTGATGTCTCCAATCGTGGCTTCATCCCATCTTCTTTGAAATCTCTTTACGATATTTTGCATGTCTTGATGAAGGCTCTCAGCATGTTGATCACTCACTGCTCCTAAAATTCCTCTGAAACAATCGAGATGTGAATGCAAGTGATGGAATTTTCCTGACAATCGACACCACATTCTTACAAATTGTTTTACTAAATTCTCTACAAGCTTCTTGAAGTTGGTGCTCTTCTCATTTTCAAGAAATTAAATTAAATTCATTTATTTTGCTGGGCAAAAAAAAAAAAAAAAAAAAAGAAAACAGTGTTACAGAAACATCAGTTGAAGCAATGCGCATCATTTAAGCAGGGGAAAAAGTCCAGCCAGGCCTGACAGGGTTCCATGCTCCCTAGACTAGTTTTACACTGAGCTCAGTAGTTGTAATTACAAACAAGAGTATCATAGTAACAAAAAACAAAAAAAAAGGTAATGATATATGAGCAGATAAAAAACATAACAGATACCATTGAAAAAGCAATTTACATCACGATATTTCATTCGATGCCTTAATGAAGGGAAGATTCCTGAGGATTGGAACAATGCTACAATGATCCTGCTACATAAAAAAGGTGACATTCAGGATCTCAGGAACTACAGACCTATCAGCCTCCTATCAGTGGTTTATAAAATCTTCACCAAAGTTCTTTCAAACCGCTTGAAGGTAACACTGGACATGGCTCAACCGAGAGAACAAGCTGGATTCAGGAGTGGCTACAGCACAATAGATCATATCCACGTACTGAGAGAACTAATTGAAAGAGCGAGGGAATATGAACTTCCATTGTGCATGGCTTTTATCGATTATGAAAAAGCCTTTGATTCGGTGAAACCATCAGCAGTTACAACGGCTCTGAAATCCTGCAGTACTGAAGATGCATACATTAATATTATTAATAACATCTATGAAAATGCAAGTGCAAAGATTCGGCTGTTTGAAAATACAACACACATAAAAATTGGAAAGGGAGTGAGACAAGGTGACACCATATCTCCGAAACTCTTTAATGCCACATTGGAAAATGTCTTTCAATCACTGAACTGGGAAAACAAAGGGATAAAGATTAATGGAGATTATCTAACCCACCTTCGTTTTGCTGATGACGTAGTCATTTTTGCAACTACCCATCAGAGCTGCAGAGTATGATTCAGGAACTTGCTAACAAGAGTAAAGAAGTGGGATTAAAAATGAACTTTCAGAAGACAAAAGTGATGTTCAATGCTTTTACAAGAAATGAAGATTTATCGATTGATGGAGAAAAACTGGAGATAACAGATACGTATGTTTATCTTGGACAGCAGATATCAAGTGAGGGTCACATTGATTAATAAATTAATCGGCGTACAAAACTTGCCTGGAGAGCTTTTGGAAGAAACAGCATAATTTTCAAGAGCAATATGCCATTATGTCTTAAAAGAAAAGTGTTTGATCAATGCATCCTTCCAGTGCTTACGTATGGTGCAGAGACGTGGACCTTAACTAAAAGAGACATACAAAGGCTGCAGACAACTCAAAGCAGCATGGAGAGGTGCATGCTTGGTATAACCATGAGAGATAAGAAGAGGAACTCGTGGATCCGAAAAATGACGACAGTGGAAGACATCATAATCAGAGTTAAATCCCTGAAATGGCAATGGGCTGGACATACTGCCAGAAGGACAGACCATAGATGGACAGCCGAAATTTTAGATTGGATTCCAAGGGACAGGAAAAGACCCAGAAAAAGACCACATGGGAGATGGGTGGATGAAATTCGAAAATATGCGGGAGTGACATGGAGGAGACTGGCACAAGACAGACCGTTGTGGAGGAAACTTGGGGAGACCTTCGTCCAGCAGTGGATTGATAATGGTTGACAATGATGATAGTCGTAATAGTCGTAATATTAGTCGTAGTTCCCACCCACTGTAATCATTAATTTGAGGAGCTGCAATTCATTATAAAGTTTTTTTTCTTTTTTTTTTTAAAAGTTAAAATTATTTAAAGAAGTTAGTTCCGTAAGTAATGTTCCAGTAGTGTGGGCCAATGTAATTTAAACTTTGCTTCATGGACTCCGTTTTCGGATGAATAGGCCGAATATGTAATTTAGTGCGTGTATCATGTGTGTGTATCTGGGGCATAATTTGCATGATGTCGGCGTGTAAATTATTCTTAATGCGTTTGAACATAATTTTCCCGACATTGAAGTAATATAATTGGTTAATCGTAAGAATGTTATATTTGTTTATGAAAACGCTTGTGGTATTATATTGTGTTAGTTGCATATTTCTGTCAAATTTTAGGTCAATTAATCTTATATACACTGCTGGCCACCCAAAATGCAACACCAGGGAAGGAAGCATCCGATTGGCCTGAAATTCGCAGCATGCGTCGCCCGCGAGAGGACATGCAAACGATTAGCATTGCAGGGCATATGCAAATCATGTGCGCCCGGTACGCCACCGAGAAGCACTATAAGAAGGGTGCACAGAAGGCGGGGTGTAAGTAGTGGAACTGTGTTTTGCTGCCGGACATGTGCGTGGGAAGCTTCCTGATGCCTGGTCGCAGAATACGGCAGTCACTCCAGCACGTTTCGGAGTTCGACAGAGGACGAATAGTGGTTTATCGCGACAGCGGTTTATCGTACCGAGACATCGGCGCCCGTGTGGGACGACATCAAGCCAGAGTGAGGCGAGTATAGATTCGATGGGTGCAGGAGGGACCGACGTGAGCGATTGCCGCGGCACACCCCCGAACGAGAGGACCGGCATGTTGTGCGGCGGGCATTGATGGTTCGCATAGCCACATCACGAACGTTAGCGCAGGAATTAGGGTGTGTAGCGCAACAACCTGTGTCAGCAAGTACCGTTCGACGTCGTCTGCAGGAGCGGGGTCTTGTCGCACGGCGCCCATTGCTCCAATGACCATTGACGTTACACCACCGGCGAGTACGGCGGCAGTGGGCCGTTGAACGCCGCGGCTGGACTACGGAATGGCACGACATTGTCTTCTCCGACGAATCCCGCTTCTGCCTGCAACACCACGATGGTCGGACCCGCGTGTGGCGGCACCGCGACGAGAGATTGTATGACGCCTGCATTATGCATCGCCATACCGGTCCGTCACCTGGCGTTATGGTTTGGGGTGCAATTGGATATGACACCCGCACCCCTCTGGTACGCATCGCCGGTGCACTCAACAGCCATTGCTACATCTCCGACGTTTTGGAGCTTATAGTACTCCCTTACTCGCAGGACCTGCCAGCGGCCACGTTTCAACAGGACAATGCGCGCCCGCACGTGGCACGCACAGTGCAACAATTCTTCACGGCCCACCAGGTGTCACTGCTGCCGTGGCCGCCTGTTCTCCCGATATGTCGCCCATCGAACACGTCTGGTCGCTGATCGGCAACCGAGTGGCCCGGCAAGCACCTCCCACGGTTACGCCTGATGAACTGTGGCAACGAGTGGAAGCAGCCTGGACCGACAATACCCCAAGCCCACATCCAAAGCCTCTTTCGTTCGATGCCGTGGCGTGTAGTGGCAGTTATTGTCGGCCATGGAGGCCAAACGAACTATTGATGTCTGCGTGTTCCGCAAGTCGCACGGGACTGTAAGCTCAACCGTTTCATCTTTGTATCTGTTTATGTGTCCAGTAAATCTGTCTTTGCTATCTCGTGTCCTTCTAGGTGTTGCATTTTGGGTGGCCAGCAGTGTACTTGTTTTTAGAAATTTGAAGTTTTTTGAAATTATGTTTAGTTGTCTGTCCCCACGATAAGATAGCATAATTAATAGGAGTCTGAAACATGGTATAATATAAATGAATTAGTGCTTTATAGGTAAGGTTTGCAAATACCAAGCTGATAATTCCAATGTTTTTAGACAGTTTGAGAAGAAGAGTCCACATGTTGGTTCCATCTAAGGTAAGGTAATCCCCCTAAAAAAGTAAGGAGTTGACATCTTCTATGCTTGTACCATTAATAGATAATGTGATAGGAGGTTGTGAAATATTTTGTTTTCAGAAAATTAAAGATTTTGTTTTGGTAGTATTTATAATTAATTCATTGGAATTTAGCCAATCTGAGATGTTATTAAGTTGAGTATTAATATTACTAGTAGTGTCAGTCGTTAAATTAAATGAGGCGAGGATGGTTATGTCGTCTGTATAGAGGAGTAGGTCTATGTCACTTATTGAAATAAAGATATCGTTAATGTATATACTGAAAAGTGCAGGTCTCAAAATTAAACCGTATGGAACACCGGTTGGTATGACTTGAAGAGTGGATTGATGCTGTTTAATTTGTGTATATTGTTGCCATTCTGATAAATAACTTTTAAAAAGAGAATGTTCATTGTTTCTAATTCCTATCGTGTGTAATTTGTGTAGTAAGATATTATGATTTATGGTATCAAAAGCTTTTGGATAGGTCTAAAAATAATGCGATGGTATATAAGTTGAGTTCAAAATTGTTAGACTTTGTTGTAGTTATGATAAAGTTGATTCTGTTGACTTGCCAGATTGAAAACCATGTTGATTTGGATGGATGTTTTTTAGATTATGAATGTACGAGATTAGTATATTGTAAATCAATCTCTCCAACATTTTAGCAAAACTTTATAAATTGTCTATAGGGCGGTAGTTGTTTGCATCGTTTATTGATCCAGATTTGTATTTGGGAATTATTTTGGTTATTTTAAGTAGATCAGGAAAGTCACCAGATTGGAATATATCGTTAAATAAAAACAATAGATGATCAAGAATAAGATTAGCGAAATTTTTAATAATAAATGGTTGAAGATCATCAAATCCAGGGCCAGACCTGGAATTTATGTTGTTAAATTCTTATAGTTCTGTTTCGGTAATTTCAGTAAGATAAAAATTTATTTGACCTGTGTGTGCTCCCTAGGTAGTTAGTGAATGGCATTTTTGGGGTAGTTAGATTATTTTTTCGTGTTGGTGGAAATAAGGCAAAATGTTCATTTAATCCATTTGTAATATCTTGTTTATCTGTAAGCTGAAAGTTATTAGAATCTGTTAAGAATTGAGGAGCCGTTAAATCTGTATTTTTACCCATTAGCAAGTTTAAATGCTTTCATGTTAGTTTTGAAGAGTTATATGAAAAAATGTCGTGATAGTAGTTACGCTTAGTGTACCGAATATCGCTGTTTAGTTTAACACGAAAATTTGTAAAATTTTGGAAGTCCTGGGGTAGTTTACTATTTATGAATTTCGAAAAGAGGTTGGTTTATTTTTTTGTTTATACTTTTTAATAGTCACAAAAAGACGGAACGACAGCCAGGTATCCTTTTTAACATCAGTCATTTTGCTGCTTAGTTCTTCTGATACCAACATTGCCTTTATCTGTTGCTCCACAAATATAACACCTTTTTTTCTTGGCATCCCAGATATTTGGGAACACTGAGCGCAAGAACTTGAATGTCTGTCCATCAGGATTCAATGCTTTCACAAATTGCTTCGCCAGTCTCAACGTGATATGCAGCGGGTGTAAAAGATCTTCCCCACTAGAACGATGGCGTTGTGTATGGCATACTGTGTACACCTTCCAACTCAACTCTCGGAGGTCATTCTTTTGTGGTGTAGTGTTCGCCGACTGCTCTGCTGCCCACAAGCAAAAGAAACAAGGATACCTTGTAAAGCAAGGTTGCAGGCCCAAAAGGAACTCAGTCATTTTAAAATCAGTACGGACATCCGAATTATATTCATTATTTGATTTTTTCTAGAAGTTTGACATTGGTGTAGTCTTCCTTCACGTGCATGGAGTGTGCTACAGGAATTGTATGGTATATTTTTTCATTGTGCAATAGCACTTCCTTCAGACTTAATAGCCGAACTGTCTATAAAGAGTCTCAATTCTTCAGGTACGTGTTAGGAATGACAATGTTCTCAAAGACCCCACTTACACTGAAGAGCAATTGAATTAAAGATACCTGTCTAGTAACGTTTAACATCAGCTTTCGTGGCGGCGATTCGTCTCGGCATGGACTCTACAAGACACCGGAAGCGTTGGGAAGCCATAGGGATCCACGACCCCTGAACAAGCTCCCACAGTTCACGAAGATTTGATGGAAGGGGGGAGGGTCAGAGCCTCCAACATCTCTCTTGATGGCATCCCAGATGTGCTCGATGGGATTGAGGTCAGGTGACCTAGCTGGCCAAGGAAGCGATTTCACGTCGGTGGAGTGTTCATCCAACCATTCGGATACAATTCGGGAGCGATGGCACGGTGCATTGTCTTTTTGCAGGATGAGGTCCCCATTGAGAAGTTGAAGACACACAAACGGGAGCAAATGGTCGTCCAGGATATCCCGGTAATGTTTACCTGTGAGGGACGATGTCACACGTACCAGGGGTCTCATTTCAATCCACGTAAACAGTCCCTAGACGAGAATGCCACCCCTACCAGCTTGAAGAGTACCCTGCTGGTAAGAAGGATCCATCGTTTTATGTGGTTTTCGCCGTACTCGTATCCTGCCATCCGCATGTACCAACGTGAATCTCGACTCATCAGCCCAGGCAACATTTTTCCACATGTCTAGGGTCCAGTGGCGATGTTCCCATGCCCATGCTAATCTGTGCACCCTGTGATGTGCGGTCAGCAGCGGTACCCTCGTGGGACGATGGTTTCTGTACCCCAGAGCGAGGAGATGGTGTGGCTGCTTACACGTTTTTGTGCACCAGCGTTAAATTGCCGAGTGATTCCTTGCACTGTGGCCCGTCTATCCGCTGTTACAATGCGAGCTAGCCGACGATGACCCTGCTCATCCACACGCTGTTGTCCACGGCAGTTGGCTCTTGCGGGGATGGCTTTTTCGGATTCGATGTACCCACGGTGCACCCGTGACACAGTGGCTCGTAAAAATCCCAGTACCTGCACGACTTCCGAGATGGAGTGACCCATTCGTCGGGCCCCGACAATTTGCCCACGATCCAATGCGCTTAGTTCCTTCGTCTTACCCATAGTGCGTTCGACTCTTACTGATACCCGTCACATCACTCCTTTTATTGTCGGATCGCCGCATACGTCATGTCGTTTCCGTTTACAGGGCCGCCCACAGCGCCACATTTGAATAACGCTAGCTGTCTCTAATTCAATTGCTCTTCAGTGTACATCAAAGTTATAGCAAAGTGCATCCGCTACGACATAATATTGTGCGTATGTTTTATGTCTGTTTCTGCACATGGTAGATATGTAGCTGGGATCCAATAAGTTCCACTCTTTCAAACGAGAAGTCAAGAATCCTGCATTTGATTTTCTTAGTCCCAAGTCTCTCACTAAATCTTTGTTGATTTGGAAAATGTAGCTGAGCACTGTAAGATGCACCTTAGAAGTCCAGATCTTTGTCGTCCTCACAATCATTACTAGACTGTACATCCTCCTCTACTGACTTCAGACGTTTGGGTGGTTTTGGAATGGGATGCTCATCGCAATTTGGAGCTGAAGCAGCAGATGGGGATATGTTGGGATATGTAATGTCATTCAGGTCTCTAGGCTTCTTGTACTTGAAAATATCCACCATACAAGAGAAAGTCATCAAGATGACTCTTCAGTTCCCTCTAAATTTGAGGAATGGCAAATTGCATTAGCTTCCTTTCATCACGAAGCCAACCTTCTCAAGTTGACCCGAAGCTACCACAGTAAAAATGCGGTGCCCAAA
Organism: Macrothele yani; assembly: GCA_039090855.1. Lineage (NCBI taxonomy): Eukaryota > Metazoa > Arthropoda > Arachnida > Araneae > Macrothelidae > Macrothele > Macrothele yani. The sequence goes on along the minus strand of CM076998.1, from coordinate 22,691,407 downwards.
CCATGTCTTAGCCTCCCATTTGCATTCCAAAGAAAGCTTGATATGTAATGGAAAACTTGGCCTCTGTGATAATTCTGTGCTTGACTTGCTTAGGACCAACAAATATACGAGTCCAGAGAGAGCTTGCAACCGCTTGTGGTGGCCATGTTAGACCTGTAACAAAGGCGAAGGACAGTGTATTGATAAAAACACAAAATTTAAGATAAAGTTTTGATACAAAAAAAAAAAAAAAAAACCAAGACCACTAATCAGAAGACTAAGACCACCAATCAGCGCCTCTGAATTGTACACTCACTGACAATGAAATCTGCGCACCAAGAAGGAAGCATCGGATTGAACTGAAACTTTATGGACGTAATGACACATGAATGATACACATGATGGCAAAAATAGAGCTGCAGGACAATTACAGAGAGATCTGTGGCACGTAGCCCGGTCATCTTCAGTAGCGCGTCGCACTGCTTCATGCTGCAATACGGTCAGGCATAGAGGCGAACAGACGCCTGATGTTGTCTTGCGGTAGACTGGTCCACAAGTCATGGATGGTGTGCTCAAATCCCGGATAGCGCGGCGGTGGCGGTGTTTCAACTGGTCCCACACATGCTCGATAGGAGACATGTCCGGTTAACGGGCAAGCCATGGAAGTGTCTGGACATGACGTAGGCAGTCGTGGTCAACCCGAGCAGTGTGCAGGCGAATATTATCCTGCTGGTATAGCGCAACTGGAATCCCGGTTAGGAATGGGAGCTCATGTGGCCGTAGGGATCACATCCACATACCGCTGACCCATCAATGATCTACGTACCAGTACTAGAGCTAATCGGCTATCGTAAGCAATGGCTCCCCACGCCATTATGCTTGCAGTGGAGGTAGTGTGGAGCTCGATAGCAAGGTTGAGATTGTGCCGTTGACCCGGGGACCTCAACACCCGGACACGATGATCATTTGTCCCCAAAACAAAGCGGCACTCATCGCGAAACACCCCACGTCGCCAGTCTGTGGAGTTCCACGTCACTCTGGCCTGGTTCCACTGCACACGGAACCGGCTATGTTCAGGTGTTAATGGCAAAACACGTAAGGGGGCGCTGGGATCACAGATTCGCTTTCGCGAGGTGTCGGGAAATGGTTCGTGTGCATGTAGGAGCTGCTGCATCTGCCAGTATAGTGTACCAGGTCTTCGTGTGACCCGTTCGTGTCTAGCGCACGATCCGTTGATCCTCACTACCGGTGGTCCTCTTGTTCCGTCTCGAGCCGTGTGGCAGTGCCGTCACGTGTCCACTGCTCCCAACACAGTCTGACGGTATGGTCAGAATGATCCACGTGGAAGGCTATACGGAGCGCCGACCACCCTGCGGTTTTCAGCCCGATGATCAGGCCTCTCTCAAAGTCCGTAAGTTGCGTAAATCGACGTCTCTGGCGTCTACCCGGCATTCCTGTCACCCTGTACTCTTGCTTGCGTCGGCCGGTGATTTTAGCTTTCATGGGACATCGACAACACGATGGTTTATAAGGCTACCGGTTCATGCTTGCAGCGTCACGGGTCGCGGGTGGACTAGTGGGCTAAGTTCGTGACTGCCACGGAAAGGACCTCAGGTTCGATCCCAGCAGGTACGAACGCTCGATCCACTAAATATCAGCCGTGCGTCTAATGGGCACATTAAGCCGTCGGACCCCGGGTACTGGACCCCCGGTAATAAGTCTTTCCCTGTCTACCTCGATTCCCTGTCACTTTCCTATCGGGCACTCTAGCCCAAATCTCCTAGATTCCTATTTCTAAGGGTTGTTTAAGACTTGGCTCAGACACTCCCTTCCAAAAATCCTCTACATATGATCATCTTGTAGCGTCACCACAGGGTGTGCGGTCATGCGCACTCGCCCCAAACGTGGATCATTTGCGTACCAGCACGAACTCTACCAATTTGCGAAGTTTCGCGGTTGTTGCATGTTTTCTTCTAGGTGCGCAAATTTCATTGTCCGTGAGTGTATAACAAACATTAAGAAACCAACATAAACAATTTTAATAAATGGGAACTGTCTACCAATTGTACTCAAAATAGTATAACTATACTAATGATCCAAATTTATGGGCGTAGAATAAAAATAAAGGTTTCCAAGCTTTGGCACTTCAACCAGATGGCTTTTCCAAGGAAGGTAGACAGCAAACTCAATAATGGAACACTTCAAGAATTTGAAGGTGTTGACTTGACTAGACAACAAATGAATAAATGCAAATGTGATTATTCATTCGTTGTAACAAGGAGTCTTGTTGGTTGGGCACGCGGTATCGTGGGAGTAAACGCAGCATTATTTGACGAACTGGTTCCAAACTCGTGTCAATTCTAGAGAGACGTTATCATTGCAAGCCTCACTGTTGGTAATGATCTCTAAGGTTTCGCGAATGGCAGTAGAATTGGGCGTGAAGTAGGAAGGTAATTTCTTTATATCATCCCCCATATACACTACCTACCAACAAGTAATTGGACACCCCTGCAATCGACGATATCTGCGGTCCTGATACACGTCACGGCCGCCACCGATAAATATCGTGTGGGAAACAACAACGCAACCAGTCGCATGTAAGATGCCACGCAGTTCGGAGCTCTCTGATTTCGAGAAAGGTGTAATCGTCGGGTATCACAGAAACGGCCGATCCATACGTGACATATCCAGCGAGTTGAAGTACCCAAAATCGACAGTGGGCCTACGTGATTGGCAAGTGGAAGATGAGAGGTGCCTGTCGAAATGTGCCCCGACCCGGCAGACCCTCCAAACTGGGAGTTAAAGACCGACGGTGCTGGCCAGAGAAATTCGAAAGAACTGCACTAAATCGATGGGCCACATTCGCGAAGAGGTTCAACAGGCATCCGGAAGTGTTCTTTCGATGAACACCATCCGTAAGGAAGCCCATCTCGGTTCTCATGGACGGGCTGCCGCCCACAAGCCTTTGATCACCAAGTCCAATAGCGCTGCTCGGCTAACGTGGTGCAAAGAACGTCGACAGTGGACCGTTGAACAGTGGAAACAGGTTCTCTGGAGCGACGAATCAAGGTTCACTTTGTACCGTTCGGATGGCAGGGTCTGGGTTTGTCGTCTGCTTGGAGAACGCCTCCTGCCGGAATGTATTGTGCCAACTGTGAAGTTCGGTGGCGGTGGAATTATGCTATGGGGGTGTTTCTCCTGGTAGGGCACGGGACCCTCGGTCGCAATTCCTGATATACTCAACGCCCAGACCTATTGCACCATTTTGGATGACCATGCGTTTCCTACGTTGTGGCAGTTTTACGGGATGGATCCATGTTGCTTTCAGGATTGCAATGCCACCTGTCATGTTGCGAGGTCCACCATGGCTTGGTATGGTGACAATGGGGTTAATCGAGTGCACTGGTCCCGGACCTTAACCTTGTCGAGCACCTCTGGGACGAATTGGAGCGTCGACTTAAGGGTTGCCCCCACCGTCCGAAATCGATGAAGGAACTGACCTGTCTTCTCCAAGCAGAGTGGAAGAAAATACCGCTAGCCGTCGTACAACGCCTGGTTGAGAGTATGCCCCGGAGGGTCGCAGCTGTAATCGCCGCTCGTGGAGGCTCTACCAATTATTGAAGGTGAATAAACTTAGTTTTCCTTTGTTATCACAGGTGTCCAATTACTTGTTGATAGGGTAGGATCAGCGGACATGAACTTGATTTCTCTGGACAGGGCAGATGTTACTTTTCCATTATTTGTCTCTTTTGTGTTCGTTGAGTCTAATTCTGAAAGAACGCTTGGTCATTCTGATGTAGTAACGCTTGGAGCCGTCCGAATATTGTAATGGGATGGCATAAGTACATGCCTCGTCGAGAAGAGGCTTATCAATATTTCTCTTAAGGATGATATATAAAGATGCCTGAGACCGTATTACGACACCGAAGTTCATCCTCCTGAGCGCATTCTTGAGTTGATAGGGAATCTAGCCCAAGTAGCTTCGTTGCGGCACAGAAGAATTAACACGGCTGGACCTGGAGTTTTCGGTAAGATTGTTTTTTAGTTCGAATATGTTTTTTTAGTTCGCATTGTCTAGAGTGAAAATCGGAGGAGAAGACGAAGCGCATTTGTTGTACAGTCAAGTCACCGCGTTCAAATTTTTTAAGTGTTCAATTACTCAATTTACAGTTTGCTGTCTGCCTTCCTTGAAAAAGCCATCTGTTTAATACGCGAAAACTTGGAAACTTTAATTTCTATTCTACGCCAAGAAATTTGAATCATAATAATTGCTATACTACACTCATTGTCAAAAAAATAGTTGCACCCAGAAAGACGTATCGGATTGCAATGCTATTCGGGAGGAAGGTAACGGTTACCAAGAACAATAAATGATTAATTAATGAGACTGATATGGGAAATATTTACTGAGCTACACGCCGATATGCAGAGTCTCTCAGTATGGCGTCAGGCCGCCATATTTGCTCACACAGCATGCCAGGTCTCTCGGCATGGAGTTGTATTCGTTCCTAATGTTGTCCTGCGATAAGTCATCCCATGCAGCTTGAATCTCCTCACACAGTTCCTGCAGATTGTGAGGTAGAGGTAAAGTGTGGATAGTGCGTCCAATATCATCCTGGCAGAATTTCAGTGCCTGGAAGGCAAGCTCTCGAGGCAGCAGCAGTATGCGGACGAGCGTTATCCTGTTGAAAAATCGCACCGGAGTGAGCATTCAGAAAAGGTAGAGCTACTTGTTGCAGGAACTTATTAACGTAACTTTGGACTGTCAAAGTGCTTGCAATGAACACCAAAGGGGATCTGGCGTCATAGGCAATTGCATCCCACACAATGACACCAGACCTTCTGGACGTGTGACACTCGACAGTAAAACGTTCATCTAGGTGCAGACTACGGTGCCGCGCCGAACATGGATTCGGTGGTCCTCTCCTCCAAGACAAAAGCGGGACTCGTCACTAAAGATCACCCGCTGCCATCTGCCTGGCTCCATGACAGTCTGGCATGACACCACTGCAGTCTTTGGCGACAATGCAATGGTGTTAAGGCCAATCGTCGTAATGGTCTGTGTGCATGTAGTACTACGTCGTGCAGCCATATGTCAATGGTGCCGGCACTAATTGGACTATTCATAGAGGGCACCACTGCTTTCTGAATATCCGCATTCGTGGCTGCTAGGTCACTCCGCACATGTCGAACAACCCGTCGACCCCCCCCCCCCAGCTCTCTCCTCTCTCTCTCCGTGATACGTCTAGGTCTCTCAGACCCTTCCTGTCGCTACTGCGTGCCTTGGTCTATCCACTGCCTCCAACGGCGTGCTATGGTGATATCTGCACGTCTGGTATGGCGCGCAATACGGCGATTAAATCATCCTGCTTCCCGGAGTTGGACGATGCAGCCCCCTTTCGATCTCTTCCAATTGCTCGAATTGCTTCCGAACTTTCCTCCGAGGCATACTTCGCTTGCAAAGGATACAACCAACACAACAGCACGACTCAGAATAGCAAGCACGCTCAACGGGACGACCTTGCACTGAAGAGCAATTGAATTAGATATACCTGTCTAGTAACGTGTAGCACCACCTTTCGCCCTGATGACGGCGGCGATTCGTCTCGGCATGGACTCTACAAGACACCGGAAACGTTGGGAAGCAATACGGATCCACGACCCCTGAACAAGCTCCCACAGTTCACGAAGATTTGATGCAGGGGGGGGTGCATATATCTCGATGGCATCACAGATGTGCTGAGGTCAGGTGACCTAGCTGGCCAAGGAAGCGAGGTCACGTCGGTGTAGTATTCATCCAACCATTCGGACACAATTCCGGAGCAGCATTGTCTTGCTGCAGGATGAGGTCCCCAGTGGGATGTTGTAGACGCACAAAAGGGAGCAAATGGTCGTCCAGGATATCCCGGTAACGTACCAGGGGCCCCATTTCCGTCCAGGTAAACAGTCCCCAGACGAGAATGCCACCCGTACCAGCGTGAAGAGTACCCTTCTGGCAAGAAGGATCCATCGCTTTATGTGGTCTGCGCCGTACTCTTATCCTGCCATCCGCATGTACCAACGTGAATCTCGACTCATCAGTCCAGGCAACATTTTCCCTCGTGTCTAGGGTCCAGTGGCGAAGTTCCCGCGTCCATGCTAATCTTTGCACCTTGTGTTGTGCGGTTAGCATCGGTACCCTCGTGGGACGATGGCTTCTGTACCCCGTAGCGAGGAGATGGTTCTGCATGGTGTGGCTGCTTACACATTTTTGTGCACCAGCGTTAAATTGCCGAGTGATTCCTTGCACTGTCGCCCGTCTATCCGCTGTTACAATGCGAGCTAGCCGACGATGACCCTGCTCATCCACACGCTGTTGTCCACGGCAGTTGGCCTTTGCAGGGATGGCTTTTCCAGGTTCGATGTACTCACGGTGCACCCGTGACAGTGGCTCATAAAAATCCCAGTGCCTGCACGACTTCCGAGATGGAGTGACCCATTCGTCGGGCCCCGACAATTTTATCACGATCAAATGAGTTTAGATCCTTCGTCTTACCCATACTGTGCCACCCCGGTGGCGCAGTGGTCTAAGGCGCTGGCCTCTGATCATTCGCCCGTGATGGGTCCGGGTTCAAATCCCGGTCAGGCATGGATGTTGTGTTTGTCTTACGGCACTGGCTCTCTCCCTTCCCTGGAACCAGTGTCCCTAAATTAGGGACGGGCGACTGCTTATAGCCCATTGATTTGCTCACGGTGGTTGTTAAACCTCCAATCAAAAAAGAAAAAAAAATTACCCATACTGCGTCCGACACTTACTGATTCCTGTCGCATCACTCCTTATATTGTCGGATCGCTGCATACGTCATGTCGTTTCCATTTACAGGGCCGACCACAGAGCCACATTTGCATAACGCCAGCTGTCTCTAATTCATTTGCTCTTCAGTGTATATAGCCGGTCAGGCACAGCGCTACGAACCTTCCTAGCTTGCCTCACATGCGCGGCCCTTGAATCCTTTGCAAGTCTCACGATGTCAAACTTACCCATCAAGTTTCATTCCTGTCGGTTGCTTCCTTCTGGGTACCACTAGGTTTTTGACGATGAGTGTATTTTGAATAAACAAATTTTATGTTACACAGTCCTTGATTATTAAGGACTTATCTACGAACAGAGTTGTCAGTTTCTGAATTTCCTTTCGGTCACTCAACGAAGTTATTCAATTGATCTCATTCTCTATACAACGATAGTTGTCTAGATCTTGGTCGTTAAGCCAGTTTTGCATAAAATGCATAATGCCCAAACGCGGCATTAGCCGCTTTCAGTTTTGAGTGTAAGTATAGGGTTATTGCAGATGAGAAGTCCGAAATGGAGTTTCACCTGCAGACACTCATTAAAATAAAAATCAGTAAACCGCCTAGTCACAGTAGTTTCCCAATGTATCAACACATTTCTGCCAACGGTTCACGTGGCTGTGTAATCCACCGCGATAAAGCTCCGAAGTCTGTAAGGTAAAGAAGGTGGCAACGGACTGACTTGTATCTTGGTCGATAAAGCTCCGAAGTCTTGTAAGGCAACGGACTGGTTTTCATCTTGGTCGTTTCGAAAAGACTTCTATTTCAGGAAATGGTCCAGATAACGGAAGAGAGGAATAATCAGTAGGTGAGAGCTCTGCGGAATACGGTGGGGGCAGCAGTGTTTCATGTCGCAGTTGGTGGATTTGTTGGATGGTCCTTCGGGACACGTGTGAGCGCGCGTTGTCCTTCAATAGAAGAACCCTATGCCTGTTGAATCGAACTGGCTACTTGATACAGAGCTTTCTGTGCATCTGCTGTATTTCAGAACAATACTTGTCTGAATTGATTATCTCTCTACTTGGAGAAATGAATGATAGATTCAGTCTGCAGCAAACCACTATACCAGAATCAGCAGTTTCTTGGACGGTGTTTATATGGTTCCGTGGTATCCAATCATTGTGATGATCGCTTACAGTTATTGCGTAGGACCTAATCATAATCGCAGGCTACCATCGACGTAGTAATCCTTCCATCTGTGCCTGGCAAGAAGGGAAATGCTCACTTCGATACGATGTGTCCTATTGAATGCCGTTAGATTGTGTGGCAACCAGAGTTCCAGCTTTTTTACCTGAGTTTCTATGCCCCAGACATCTAGCGAATGATGCACACTGACCTTGGTTGCAGTCTCACGGACATTTTATCGTGGGTCAGTTTCCATGATCATCATCAGCTCTTCATCTGTTTCTGCTACTGGTAGATGACCACGAGGCGCCTTTCCAAGGGGTTCTCCTCCTTAGAATTTTGCTTGCAATTGGCGTACGGTGTGTTCATTTGCAGTAACCTGCCCGAACATTGCACGAATGTTTTGGGCAGCCACACCTGCGAAATGTCAGAGCTAGGACTCGTATGTAAAAATTACACGCAGCTGGTCAGTCATGATGGTCCACTTTGACCGAAGCCTTTTCATTTGCGGTTGAACCTTGCCACGAAATGAGGCACACAACGCGTACCAGATGTACACCAACCTTGTGACGTGTGTCATGGGATGTTTCTGGACTACAGTATCCAGCTGAACGGGTCAAACAGGCTCATCCTACGAAAGCGGAGTTTCATCAGCACCAACACAATACAATACCTGGCATTCCTGAGCAATACAAGCAGGGTTGAATCATTTCAAATCTCATACGGGTTTAAATTTCTAGAAAAATACAGTGAAACCTGTCTAGAAAGTTCATCCACGGCTCTTTGAAAAAATGACCACATTGGCACGTGACCGAGAAATAATGGTTCAATTTTTCAACTTATCTCCCATCCCCACTTGAAAATAAAGACTTATCTTTTCCTTTGTAAATGCAGCTTGCTTTGAAGTGGTTGTTTTTCTCTCTGGCATTTTTTTATATAGTAATGTTATTTACTAAATTTCTAAGAGCCAGAAGTAAGACTGTGAAGAATAGAGTAAGGTGTTCGAAACATACGTAAGTTGTTGCAAACTGGGTGCTCCTACTACATGCCCCTCCGGAGGAAATGGAAGGTAAAGAGATTCCCAACGCAATAGCAGCACTACTGCGGCTGAGCTTTGAAGCTACTTGCAGCCTGCTTTCTCTTCTTTAAAGTCAGCGGTATGTTCTTTGGCCATCTGGAATTGTCCAAGGCTGCTCATAAAATACGCCCTCCATGTGAGAAGACTTGGTTCGTTGGGATGAGCTGGATGAATTCTCTTTCGTGGCCATCACGCGATCATTTAGGACAACTGAAGATCGAACATGGGTACCCTAGTTAACAGTAATCAATGCCGTCAGCGAACAAAATTCTAAGAACTTGACACACCTTACGGGCCACTCACTTTTTACAATCTCGTGAATAAGGGAGAGAGAGAGAAACAGAGAGAGAGAGAGAGGGGGAGGGAGTGAGGGAAAGAGAGGGGGAGATGGAGGGGGAGAGAGAGAGGGACAGACAGAAAGAGAGGGAGGGACAGACAGACAGACAGAGAGAGAGGGAGGGACAGATAGAGAGAGAGGGAGGGAAAGATAGAGAGAGGGGGTTGTTTCATGTTTTTAAACTCGCAGCCTTTACATTATATTTCTAAAATTTCCTAAGGAAAACTTTTTCTGAAAATTCCTCATAATGGTGACCGAGAAGTGCAGGTATATTGTCTTATGCGTTTAAAAAAATAGCTGCCCGTGATCGCTTTCTGTAGGTGGCCACCAAATAAAGGTCTGTTATGCATTGTTTCTATTGGTGATAACATCTGTGCCCCACGAAACTGCCCTCTTTGGCAGGTTATCACAGAATGTGAGTGACTACAACACAGATTTCAATGCATATAAAATAGTAATTTCCATCCCGAAAGACAATGAATTTTCACTTAGAAGCGCCAGAGATTTATGCACACCCTCTCAACACCCCTTCGTAATTTTTTTCCCCGTATTGGAAAACCTCGGATTTCTTCATTTTCTTGGATTGTTTTTAGAAATAACTCTATTGTCAATATAAAAAGTGTCTGTGACAGGGAGAACCTCCTGTTTTATTCCACTGTCAACCGACATTTTTCTCGATTTTTTTCCAATTATCACATTAGTATATGAATCTGAATGCATCATACGTATATATTTCATGAACATTTCAGACATACCACATGGTTTCAAAATACCAAATAATGCTTCTTGATTAACTGAGTCAAAGGCCATAGCCTGATCCAGTAAGAATATACCAAAATTGATTTTTCTTTCATTAATCAAATAAATCATGTCTCCGGTCAAAAACATACTTTGGTACGTTTTCTCTTTGGTATTGCGCAATTTTGTTGTCCCAACTAGTTTATTAGTAACCAGTTTCAATCTGTTATCGTTGCCTAGATTTTGTAATCAATGTTTAATAGCGTAAATTGGCCTAATTTTGTCGAAATCTACATTTTCCATGTCTGCCTTTTTTATGAGCTAATATAAGATTCTTTAAAGTTTTCCGAGATTTCTGAGTGTATCATTTCATCAAACACGTCAGTTAAAAATTTTGAAATTTTATCCATATGTTACTTATAGAATTCAGCTATAACACCATCTGGTCCTGGGGACCTCAGATTTCTTTGCATCTTGATAGCATTTTTAACCTCTTCATTTGTTTATATCTGTCTCAAGGATTTCATTAACCAGCTCATTCAGTTGGGGAAGCGGAAGCTGCACAGAATTTTCTAAGTCCCTTAGGTAAACTTCCTGTCGACTGTATAATGACTTAAAATATTTAATGTTTAATAGCGGTATCACAGATCTGATATTGTGAATTTGTGTATTCTAATGGTAGACTCAGACTTATATTCTTTATTTTTCTGATATTTGTTTACAAAATGTTTTTCCAGTAATAAGTCTTTAACTGATATTTGGTCTCTAATCTTAACTCCAGCATCTAAAGTTATCTCCAAAATTCCTATTATTATTTCTTTTTTACTTGAATATTTACATTATTTTAGATATAAATTTATTTTTCTCATATTTCACTCGGTATTATCATATTTGATTTAACATTTTTATTAATATTTTACTGTTTAGCATTCATTTATGATTTTAATTTTTATTTAACATGCACTTTAATATTTATAATTAAATCGTAGAGTTGTAAAACTATTTTTTTTAATTTCAAATTTTTAGTGGTTTACCAGAAGCCGTTTATATATATTTTGTATCACGTTGGATAAGTTGTAAGCAGCTATGTGTCAAGATTTTTCTTTCCTCGTCGTAAAAGTATCAAAATATGCCAAAGATGAACGCGCGGAACTCCTTTCCGCGAAAAATCGATTTTTAAAAGTTGGAGATTTCGTAGAAAGAAAAATTGACTTAATTCCGATTTCGAAGTGAGGGAGTGCATCTCATTTCAAAGAGAATATGCGATAAATACGGTACGTATCGTATCTGACTGTTATCAGAACTGAGAGCAACAGAATAAATATTTTTCAATAATTTGTTGGTAACAGGACAAAGCAGAAGACAAGAAATATACGTCCGTTCCTACTTTTTCCATTGTCAGCTATCATTGTAACGGTTTTAATTGCTTGGTGGCACGTATTAGCTTTCCGCATTCTTTTCAATCAATAAATATTTTGAAAGATGTATATATCTAGTATTTACTCGAAATTCGATGGTAATAAATCAAAATGGCCCATTGTGTGGGGACAGCCTCATGTTTACTCTAAATACAGAGGCATTGATTTTGGAAGCCAACTGGAAGAGAAGAGAAAAGAGGAAAATTTTCTTATTTGTCTCGCGTCTTCCTCTAGGAATTCTGGTAATTTCAAGCTACAGCCTCGTTTCCTCTTCCTTCCTTTCGTTCACTCTCTTCCTCTGAAAACTTGCATCTTTTAAACGGCCATTTTTATCATCCATCAAAACCATCAAAATCTGGTACAAATGAGAGAAAACAAACAAAAACCATCTTCTCCTTGGAGATTAATTTAATCTGCAAGATTAATTGTGTGATATTATTTATCGCTCCAAACATATTAAAGTTATATTTCACGTCAGCGGAGAAATTTTCGGGATGCCTCGGACAGGATTAAGAAAGATTAATGTGTCCGAAAGTTCCGTGATCGACGTGATACGTTTACGAAAAGATAGATACCCTCTACTCTCGAGCCAACAGCAAATACTGAAAAAATGGAATAAATTATTTTTTTTTTCAACGAATAAAAGCAAGGAACGTTGAGACACTAAACTCAATTTAAGTAATTGCATATGATTACGGAAAACAGATATATTCTAACAGAGAAGGAATGAGTAACATTTGGGGGTTAGAAGAGAAAACAATCCAGAAACAGTTTGGGCAGCAATGAACAAATAACTTCCCTCCTCCCCTTTTTCAAGTGATACATCTGCACAATACATTCAGCTGCAACCAAGATGTGCCCTTGCAATATTTTGCATATTATTATCTTTGTCGTCAAATGGTATTACAAGAAGTCTTAGTTTAAATCAGTCCTAGAATAATGAGGGAAGACTAATACCCGTCCGACAGCCCCAAATTTCCTGCTGTAACAAAGCAAAAATATATAGAGAGAAATAGAGATAGGAGCATGTACTGAGGAAGGGTATGATAAAAGAAGTTGTGACGTACTACAGAGGTAAATCACGTGTCAAGACGACGAAATATGCAGCAATACATTCAGTCCGTGTAGCTTAATTGGGAAAGCAACTAACTCCTGAGTGAGGGGGCGGAGGTTTGATCCCCGTCACGGACAAACTTGTGATTTCCCACCGTGATAATGGTATCTGGAAAAAAAAACGTTTTCATTTGTTGGATTAATGGATAAGTAGTAACACCCAAAAATGTGCATTTTTTTTATTGAAAATGATAACTTTTTATGAAAATGGTTAACTTTTAGGTGAATGGTTATAGTTACCAAAATTGTTCAGAGTAATCTTGGGAACAATATTACAATAACCACCATCTTCGTAAAGTCACTCGTACGCAACAGAATTTTAGGTAAATATTTCCACACAAAATTTTTGGAAATGTGTTTTCATGTAAATGCACGTTTTCTAAAATTCCATAATACATATATTTGAATGTTTCCTCCATCTCTTTTATACTTTTTAGTGTAAATAAATCCAAAGTAAACATTCAACGAAAAAAAAAAAAAAATGTAACGAGCGGGTGGAAATTTTGCTCCTCTTCTACACGAGAACTTATTTCATAGGTGCCAGAGCGTTGGCAAATGACGTCATCTTTTTCCGCTCCGGGAAGCGAAACTGGAAGTTCTGCCGTACCCATGAAGATTCAGGGAACACATATATACGTCTAGACGTTCATCACGGAGAGTATGTATACGTGCTCAAGTTATTGTCGTCGTCATTGTTGATGTAGTTCCCTTGAATTGTTCCCGTCAGCGTCGTCTTCAATCTACGACATTATTCTGCTCCTATACTACGTACTAAAGGGTGGTTGTAAATTGCACTGAGTTAATGACTTCTAGGAGCTATACAGAAACTGTGCGGAATAAATTTCGTTTTGTTTTGATTTTGAACTGGTGTTCTGCCTCTTCACTGTGAGCGAAGAAAGATCCTTCAATACCGAAGCCAGTCAAAAGTAACAGCATCTTATAAAACAAGTTAGTAAAAGCATGCGATGCATTGATTATAATACGCTTTCCAACATACCAGAAATCATTACTCAAGTTATCACTCAAGTTATGAGGATAATGGCTGTGAAATAAATCTCGGTCCTTTGCCCTGACCTTTGATCCCATTTCGATGATATTCTACAGAACCGCTTCAGTATACCTCAGAAATGACATGATAAAGTTTTGTCGCAATGGAAGCATTTTTGCGTAAGTTATGATGCAATAAAGGCTATGGAAGAGATTCCGCTCCTATGTCCTAACCTTTGACCCCATTTCGCCCATTTTCAATAGGATTCGTTGATCCCATTTCGCCCATTTTATAAGCAGGCCCCTACAACATACTAACATTTCATCCAAATCGAAGAATTTTTACGTAAGTAATGACGCATAATGGCGATGGAAGTGATTCGCTCCTATGTCCTGACGTTTGACCCCATTTCCCCCATTTCAATAGGGTTTGTCCCCAGTTAGTCCCCTACCACATACTAAAATTTAATCGAAATCAAACTTTTTTTACGTTAGTTATGACGCATAAGATTAGTGGAATGGATCCCGCTCCTATGTCCTAACCTTTGACTCCATTTCGTGCACTTTCGATAGGGTTCCTCCCCAGGTGATCCCCTTCCACATACTAAAAGTTCATCGAAATCGAACGATTTTTACGCGAATCATCGTGCGGCCGGACATACGCACACAACGCGTGACGTAATGAGGCAGATGGGAATCGCGACCATCCGCTGGAAAGAATGTGACGTCATAAAACTTTAATAGGATCCACACACAACGCGTGACGTAACGAGACAGATGGGGTGACCGCGTGCCAACATCTCAAGCGCGAGATTGTGACGCCATAACATTTCTAAGCATGGACAATATTAATAGAACGACGCCATGACAGTAAAAACGTGGCAATTCGAAGTGGTTATTTTACCCACTAAACGAATTTTTCTAAAGTCGTGATCAAGTTAAATCGATTTCCAGTACCAGAAAATGCTAAGTTAATGACTTTCATCAAAATCCTTAGAGCCGTTTTCAAAATAAAATCTACATACATACAAGAATTGATCCTTTAATAGTATGGGATAAGGGCGATGGAATGTATCCCGATCCTACGTCCTGACCTTTGACCCCATTTCGTCAATTTTCATAAGGGTTCGTTCCCAGTGGTCCCCTACCACATACTAAAATGTCATCGAAATCGAACCATTTTTGCACACGTTATGACGCATAAGGGCAATGGAATGCATCCCGCTCCTATGTCTTGACCTTTGACCCCACTTCACCCATTTTCAATAGGGTTCATTTTCAGGTGGTCTCCTACAATATACTAATATTTCATTGACATCGAACCATATTTACGTAAGTTCTGACGCATAAGGTTAATGGAATGGATCCCGCTCCTATGCCGTGACATTTGACCCCATTTCGTCCATTTTTAATAGGGTTCGTCCCCAGGTGGTCCCCTACTACATACTAAAATTTCATCGAAATCGAACCATTTTTATCGTGCCGAGTTATCGTGCCGACGGACGGACAAAGCTGAAGCATATACGTTTCTTTACCCTACGGTTGGAAAGCGTAAAAGAAACAACAACTAGGGTGGCTGTGACATGCAGCATTGTTTTCAACGAGGAAAATAAGTCACGACTAAACACAAAAGAAACGTGTACCGCAACTCCAAAGAACTTTTCCCATCAAAAGTATAGCTGTGATTAGTAAGTACTAGTATTATCTTTCTGTCACAGAAAATAACTAGTTACGCTATCGTTGAAGAAAATACATTTTTATTTTTAGCAAGTATTTCTGAAATTATTAAACAAATAATAAATTTTTCTGTTATTAGCGCCTTAGAATACATTGCCTAGGCATTAAACTAATGCCTAGTTAGTTTAACTATCCTGTTGGAAGAAGTGACAGAGACCCAATTTTCTGGCAAAGTGAGTATAGCGACCGTATTGTTCCTCGGCGGCCATCTTAGAAGAAAAAAAAAGTCCTGACGAGATAAAGGTCATGTGACCAAACCAAAAGTTGTCCATTACTGTCCTACAGAGGGATTCACTCGGGACTTTGCCCCCAAAAAGCGCTATAATGTTAAATGGGGAAACTATTTCAAGCTGAAATTTGAAGACTAAGTGCCTTATGTTTTCACAATCTCATCAAAATCAGAGAAAATGTTGAAAATGTCCACCATTTTCATCCAGAGATCAACTCGTCGCTGCATATTGTCAAATGCCCGCCTCAACATGTTGGTATTTATTGCTTCAATTTTCTGTGTGATGCTGCTTTTCAGCCGCCGAATAGTCCTAGGTTTATTGTCGTATACCGTACCTTTCAGATGACCCCATAAGAAGTAATCTGGTGGAGTTCAATCTGGCGACCTGGGAGGCCACAAACCTTTGAACATAAACCAATCGCCGAAGAAACTTCGAATCTCAGCCATGCTGGCATTGGAAGTGTGACACGGCACACTATATCCTGTTGGAAGAAGCCATTTTGCAGTTCAGTATCATCCAGCTGGTTCACGAACTGCGTGAAGGTATTGAGATACATTTCTGTGTTGACAGTGTTTTCAAAGAAAATGGGATCGATTATCAGTTTCCGCGAAATGGCGCACCATAAGCCAATCTCTATTAGTCCAAGAGCCAGACCAGCATTTATTTACCCGAAGTGTGCAAAAGCTTTGTAAATATTTTTTGTTTATATATGACATAAGAGTCTCAGAAAAGTGAGTCTTGCAAAATTCCAGTGGTGGGTTGCTGCGTGATGACGTCATCAATATGGCTGCCGGCTATTACATAGTTGCCACATTTAAATATGCATAAATTCTCACCCGTTTATGTCACAGGGATGAATTTTTTTCTGAAATGTTTCAAATTTAATGACAAACGTTTTTTTGTAATTACACATTTTTGTTTACCTCATTAGTTTTTGAGATTTTTCGTCAGGTTTTCTGTAATGGTCTCGTTTCCACAACCATGCCACTGAATTGCTTCTTTTAATCTTTTCTATCACAGTACTTTAGATGGTGGCAGCATTGTTGGTTCAATCCTTTTAACTTTGGAGAATGCCTTAGACTAGATCTTAGGTGTTGTTTTCTGCTTAAATAGACTGTACCTTACTTCACTTACAGAGGAGTATCAAAGGTATCCGTACATAGCACAGACAAGAGAGAATGGCACGGATGTTAGAGGACAATCGATGACTTTTTTTACGTCACATTTTTGAACAGCAGCCATATGAATTACTTTAACGAAAGCATCTAAAGTGCATTTGGCAAACTATAGTTTCTTATTTTCCTGTTTTCAGGTTACTTGGTGCAACGAAGATGCACAGTTTGCTACAAAATTTCGGGGTATAGGCTTGACAACATTCTTTGGATCTAGCAAGTACGTGTTTTTTTTTAAACTTTTCAGCAGCTTCTTGCCTTCTGGAAGAAAATGAAAGATCCAGTGTGACCTTTTTATTGACTGTCCATCCCGTTGAAATGTTCTTTAGAGGTGCTTGAGAATCCAAGTCTTGAAATAGGTCTGGAAAACCATTTAGGGTTGAAATTATTTTTTCAATATCTGATATTTTTCAATGCATCCTCTTTTCAAATCGTGCTTCGTACCTGGAGCGTTTGTAATTCCACTGCTTTCAAGTAAGATACTTTTCATTAACCTTGTGATCATCCATCGAGCTCTAGCAGATTCTAAGTTTGAAAATGCCATGATTCCTGTGAACCTTGAAAGAGCGTCAGCATTTACAGTCAGCTCTAGTGCCATGTCAACTGGTACCCTAGAAAATGAGTTACTAGAGCACTTTATACCGAGAGCACCTTGGTGTTTGTGCATACATGACTTTAGGGCATTTGGTTCCCAGGTTCAGAAGTTTTAGGAGGTACACACTAATCCATCACGCGTAGTTCAGTCACATGCCTGAGAAAAATACTGAAATCAGTTTCCCTAGGGCATCCGTATACATTTCAAGGTTACTCGTCTTACAGGCTCTGCTTAAGAATTTGTAGATGTTAACGAGATCAATGTACTGTTGATAGAACTGAGCTGTTTTTCCATGAAATACTGTTCTTGTTTTTGCTTTGATTTCGTTGAACTCATCATACACTTGCTTTAAATTTTAGCTCTCAATAAACTTGTCCGAAGTATCTTGAGAAAGATCATCATTCAGTTCTTTCACCTGATGTTGACGTTCTTCTAATATTGTACTGTTTTGTAGTTCTATAAACTTTTGGAAGAGGCAGCTTTTGAGAGGCAGAGACAAGTAAGATGTGTACTGTTTGCATCTGCTTGAAATCCTTTCCTCTGAGAAATCCATGTATTGGACCAGATGCTAGAACTTTGCTCTCTGAAAGACTATGTTCAATCCCTGAACTATCCAAATAGCATCCAAGAGGTTCAAAGTAGGCTAATTATGTGGAATGATCCAAAGCAAATGAAGAGATTGTCAAAGCAAGGGATTTCTTGATTTTGCATCATGATTGCAAGTTTATCCAGAGCAAGACTTATAATGAATCAAAATTGAAGACTCTCCACACTCAGAAGCTACCTACTGGGAAACCTTCATAGTTTCCAGCATCACATCATTCTGTGTAAAGAGCAAAGTTATATTTCACAGATGTATTGTGAAAAGAAGTTGTAGAAGATGCATCTGTGAAACAAACGTTCTCTTTCACAGATGTATCTTCTACAACTTTGGGATTCCACCCAGCCCACGATGTTATTGTTTCAGCCCATTTTACAAAAAACACCCAAGTAAAATCTGTCAGCATGGAGTCTTCGAAATGTTTTTTAACAGGACAATTACTCACCAAAGAACACATTGGTTTGACTAATTTTGTTTCTTTGGATATATCTTAAGATCCTTTGAATCAAGATGAAGAAACTCGACTCTCCAGTTTTTCACTTGTTGGTTTGGAGGTGCTACTGTATAAAGTTCTAAAATTACTTTAAGAAGTTTCGGGATTTTATTTTCTTCTAAAATAATATCGTGAGCATTAAGGAAGTAATCAAATTTCAGTCATAATGAATGTTTAAAAATCTATCTGTGCAAAAATAAAGCCATTTCATTTTGTGTCTCAATTTGAGATGCATAATCATGGGCTATTGCTTCAGCTTCAATTGATGAAATACGGTTTAAATATAGTGTTATTCATTGTTTGTTGCTCGATTTTGTTTCTAAAGCAGGACCAAAGTGACTCATCAATTTGTCGACTAACTTTTGAGTTGAATACATAGACCCTCAATTCCTTCTTCAGAAAGGAAAACACAATGTCAGGAATGAACCTAAGTCAGTTTTTGAACCTGATTTGATATAATTATGTATTCATTGACATAGTCTACTATTTTACTAAATGTTTCTGTCATGTTTTACTTGATAAACGTTTCTAGTTCATCAAGTAAAACACAACAGGTGTTTCCGCGGATAGATGCTTCCATGGTTGTTTCTCTTTTATTCTCTGTCTCTCGGGACGATGAAGTCTTAAGGTACTGTTTGCGGCATGAGTGGTGGTACCATGCCTCTTTTGCTATGGAATTTTCGTCACCAAGAATAACAATGAATTCTGATCTTATAGAAATTTTATTGTATCTTTGTTACCCTTCTAGGCGTCCTTGGTTTGACATTTGCCCAGCGCTTCTTCTTTCCTTTAACTTTTTTTCCTTTTAATTCCACAAAAAATACGAATTTTTTCAACAACGCCTGTGTTTGTTGCTATTTTCACAGAAACGTCAGCTGGATCGTTTGATCGCAAAGGGTATCCTGAAGTTTTTGCTTGCGGAGTTTCAGTATCTCCTGACCCCTAGACTGCGGTGATATGTTTGTAGCAAGCTCGGTGATAGCCATGTTTGCTTACATCAAATTCTTTTGGGAGGAATTTACAAATATTATTGTACTTGGAGTCTTTATAAGTTCTTAATCTTGCAGAAGATGCATCTATGATTTTCTTCCATGTAGGATCAGTTAATCTGGAAATGGGTCCTTGAATATTTCCTGTCTGGATGATACAAGACTTTTCCTCTATATTCATTTTGAATTTCAACTACAAATACGCTAACTTAAAACAAAAAAAGAAAATGTGTAATTACAGAAAGTATTTGTCATTAAATCTGAAACATTTCATTAAAAAATATAATTTCTATTGCATAAATGGGTGAGATGATTTGCGTATTTAAATGGGGCAACTACATAATAGCGCGGGAGCCGTATTGATGAGAAAGTGGACTTATAACGAGTTATCTCTCATAATTTTCAAGCGTTGGGGTAAACCCCATGTTTTTATACATTTTGGGGATCTTCATTAAAAAATGCAGCTTTTTTGTTCCGGATAATTTTTTCCGAAAGTCGTGTAGTTTTGAGTAAATCGTGCTTAAATGTCGCACATAACCATTGTGAACACTAAATTTTGCACGTTCAAATGCAATTATCTCAAAAACTAATGGAGTAAACAAAAATGTGTAACTACAAAAAATACTCGTCATTAAATTTGAAACATTTAAAAAAAAATCATCCCTGTGACATAAACGGGTGAGAAGTTATGCATATTTAAATGTGGCAGCTATGTAATAGCCGGCAGCCATATTGATGACGTCATCACGCAGCAACCCACCACTGGAATTTTGCAAGACTCACTTTTCTGAGACACTTATGTCATATATAAACAAAAAATATTTACAAAGCTTTTGCACTCGCTGGGATAAATAAATCCTTCCTGGCTATCGGACTATGTGGGATGCATTCTTTCCTCTTGAATTACATGGGGATTCTCACTCGCCCATATCCGTGTATTCGGTGAGTTCACATAGCCTGAAAAGTGGAGCCAGGCTTCGTCCGTGAACCACGTAATGTCTAATACGCCTGGATTTTGAATGACAAATTCTTTAAACCACTGGCAGTAATACACTATCTACCAACAAGTAATTGGACACCCCTGCAATCGACGATATCTGCGGTCTTGACACACGTCACGGCCGCCGACGTTAAATATCGTGTGGAAAACAACACCACAACCAGTCGCATGCAAGATGCCACGCAGTTCGAAGCTCTCTGATTTCGAGAAAGGTGTAATGGTCGGATATCACAATAATGGCCGATCCATACGTGACATATCCAGCAAGTTGAAGTACCGAAAATCGACAGTGGCCTACGTGGTTGGCAAGTGGAAGATGAGAGGTGACTGTCGGAATGTGCCCCGACCCGACAGACCCACAAAACTGGGAGTTAGAGACCGACGGGTGCTGGCCAGAGAAATTCGGAAGAAAAGCACCAAATCGATGGGCCACATCCGCGAGGAGTTTCAACAGGCATCCGGGAGTGTTTTTTCGATGAATGCCATCCGTAAGGAAGCCCATATGCTTGGTTATCATGGACGTGCTGCCGCCCACAAGCCTTTGATCACCAAGTCCAATAGCGCTGCTCGGCTAACGTGGTGCAAAGAACGTAAACAGTGGACTGTTGAACAGTGGAAACAGGTTCTCTGGAACGACGAATCAAGGTTCACCCTCTACCGTTCGGATGGCAGGGTCTGAGTTTGGTGTCTGCCTGGAGAGCGCCTCCTGCCGGAGTGTATTGTGCCGACTGTGAAGTTCGGCGGCGGTGGAATTATGCTATGTTGGGTGTTTCTCCTGGTATGGCACGGGACCCTTGGTCGCAATTCCTGGTAGACTCAACGCCGAGACCTACTGCACCATTTTGGATGACCATGCGCTTTGTACGTTGAGGCAGTTTTACGGGGTGGACTCATGTTACTTTCAGGATGACAATGCCACCTGTCATGTTGCGAGGTCCACTATGGCTTGGTATGGTGACAATGGGGTTAATCGAATGGACTGGCCTGCGCAGAGCCCGGACCTTAACTCGTCCCTATCGAGCACCTCTGGGACGAGTTGGAGTGTCTACTTAAGGGGTACCCTCACCGTCCGAAATCGGTGAAGGAACTGACCTATCTTCTCCAAGCCGAGTGGAAGAAAATGCCGCTAGCCGTCGTACAATGCCTGGTTGAGAGTATGCCCCGGAGGGTCGCAGCTGTAATCGCCGCTCGTGGAGGCTCCACCAACTATTGAAGGTGAATAAACTTCGTTTTCTTTTGCTATCGCAGGTGTTCAATTACTTGTTGGTAGATAGTGTGCATTCGCTTCGGCATGTCAATTAGTAACAGCTCGTGAACAATTGTAACACGATACGGCTTCAGTTTACCCATTTTTGCAGATCTCTGGCAGGTGGAATATGACAGTCCTGTTTCTTGCGACAGCCTGCATAACTAATTTTTAGAGACTGTAACAACCTCGTTTTCACACACTGCATAGTGTTTTATGGCATTGCGGGTCACCCTCGTGAATGCGTATCAACAAGACTTCCTGTCGCTGCCCCGGTGGCGCAGTTGTCTTGGGCGATGGCCTCTGATCATTCGTCCGTAAGGGGTCCGGGTTCGAATCCCGGTGAGGCATGGATGTTGTGTTTGTCTTACGGCACTGGCTCTCTCCCTTCCCTGGAACCAGTGATTCTAAATTAGGGACGGGCGACTGCTTATAGCCCATTGAGTTGCTCACGGTGGTCGTTAAACCTCCAATAAAAAAAAAAAAAAGACTTCCTGTCGTCGCAAGTTTCTTCACAAAATTCGAAATCGTTGGCTTCGCTTCCCGACCGGGAAATGTCTTCTTAAATTCTTTCTGGCACTCCTTGAAAGAGCCGGAATTCCAGTAACTTCGAAAGATAAACACGCGCTTAGGAATCTTGAACACCGTCGTGCTCGAAGCTAGCCGACCGACTTGGAGAATGGCACGAAACCGTTCCCACCAGACGTCATGTATTGTGGCACCATCTGGGCATACGAGCCAAACTGCGCAGAGATGGATGCGAATGTCAGAACGTTCGGCACCCCATCTTCAAATTTTAGCTTGAAATGCTTTCCCTATTCAAAATTATGGCTCTTTCTTTTGGGTAAAGTCGGGAGTGAAGCACTTTGTAGAACACACCCTAGAAGAGAAATCCTCCATACGCCCATCTCCCAACAAGTCTATTACTGACTCTTAGACGAATTATAATCACCAATCAGCGACCTGATTTCTCTCTTCTCCACAAACTCGGAGAAACGGTCACTGTGCTGCACCTTCCCCTTTGTAGCACATTTTAATTTTGGCGCTAGAACACATTTCTCTTTTTGTTTTGTATTCAGGGTCTTCTTTCAGGTCATTGAGAGCTTCCATAAGTGCGAATACAAAAGTGCATGCATGAAATAATCTAGTATGTCGGTGGTATAATGTTAGGGATTTTTTTATAGCAGACCATCCACATCTGAAAATTTTATTGCAGCACAAATGAACGTCCTGGATTTTAACAGTCCATCGGTAACAGAATACGTTTTGGATGACAAATGGTAGTTTCGCCGTTGTAATTTCGGAGCATCAACAGTGACCAATGCTTTACCCAAATGTGGTAGCCATCTGATTCAATGACATTATCTAGAAAACGTTATTAGTACCACCACAATTGTAATTTCAGTGGTTCGACAAGGTTTCTACAGGCTTCATACGGGAGTCCTAACAAACGTTCTGCACACTGTCCATTTTTGAGAAAAGTGTGAAGTATCTGAGAAAACGTACCTTATTACCATTCATTGCACTCCCCTCTGCTACCAATGACAGCTTGCTAGAGGTGAGGCAAGTCTTGGATGCCCCGTAGTACATCTTCGTTCAGCTGTCGTATTACTCTGGTCATGTCCAACGACAGTTCATCCAGCGATTCGTAGCGGATGCCCCGGAGCCGAATTTTTAACTTTGGGAAAATATCATCGTCGGGTGGACTGAATCAGGTCTGTATGGTGGGCGGGATAAAGTTTTGCAGCCATATTTCCGATGCTTTGTCGTGCAGCAAGATCGCTCCCGCTTCCAACAAGTTGGGACGAATTTTCGGTCTCAACTTTGTGATCAGAAAGAAATTGTGCTTCGATCAAGAGTTCCGTCCCCACAAACTTCTTGTAGGGCAGTTTGGATCTGTTTCGGAGTTTTTACCCCTCAGGGTTTCTATTTTCACGAACGAGCGCTGGTCTAACGCTGTGACTTGACCTGAGGAGCTGCGCGCTTACATTTCCAAACCCTCCCGCGTCGTTCTGACACCACTGCGTTTCTGAGAGTCTGGCCTTGACATGACGCAATCACTTTCACATTTTCTGAGGTCTTGGACCACCATTATTATTGTTTCCGGCGGTCCGGCTAGGTTTTCAGTGGTCTCAAACCACTGTCAGCCCGACGAAGTTTATCCGTTGTCTCATACCACTGTTATTTTGATTTAGAATGTTCGATTAGGTTTTTAGTGGCCTCGAACCAAAGTCAGTTTCAGTTTGGCGGTTCAACTAGGTTTTTAGTGGTATCGGACCACCGTCAATTTGATTTTGGAAATTCGATTAGGTTTTTAGTTGTCTCGGACCACTGCCAGTTTGATTTCGGCCTGTTCAAATAGAATTTTTGAGGTCTCTGACCACCATTATTTTTGTTTTCTGCCGCCTGAATAGGTTTTCAGTGGTCTCGGATCAATGATAGTTTGATTAAGACTGTCCAATTAGGATTTTAGTGGTTTCGAACCAAAGTCACTTTGAGTTTGGCGGTTCAACTAGGTTTTCAGTGGTGTTGGACCACCGTCATTTTGATTTCAGAGGTCCGATGAGGTTTTTAGTTGTCGGACCAGCGGGCCACTAAAGAATTTTAACACTAGATAAAAGGAAATGAGAGGAAAATATAAAGTAAAAACAAGAATAGTCACTTCACCCTCTTCTTGAAGGGTGAGAAGGGATGGTAGTATGTAACGTGAGAGAAAAGAAGTATTCCCCTCTCCTCTATCTCTGCAAGAAAAAGCAAGAGACAAAGAGAACTGAGTACGATAGAGATGAGCAGTCGGGGAAAGAGGAGCAGAGACAAAAAATGGGACTCACGTTAAGCAAAGGAATGAAAGAGAAACTCACAAAGGAAAGAGAAAAATAGGAAAAGAGTGAAAGAGAAAGATTTGGAAGGCGAAAAAAAAAAAAAAAAAAACCAGCGACATGACAGAAAAGGAAAATAAGAATGACAGAGGAAATAAAGAACGAGAGAGAATGTGAGTATCAAGAAATAATTGTAGGCAAGAAGAGGTAAAGAGAAGGTATAATCAGTAGATATAAACAGCTCCCACTAGCAGCTGAAAAGTATGTTACGAAAATTACGAAATTGTGCACAAAAAGTTTCTCACAGTAGAAGGAAGATATCAGAGACAAATGGATTTTAAAGTCAGAAAATTCGAAGAAGAAATATAGAAGGAATCATGATCTAACTCTTTGAAGTTACGCATACATTTTCCGCTAGGGGGCGTAAAAGTAAATTGCGTTTTCCCCGATATCTCTACTTCTCAAACACCGTTTTGAAGATTTTTATTTCTTCAGCGGATTTAGCTCCTGATGGAAAATCTTTTGCATATATTTCTAATTTTTGGTATAAAATGGGTTTGGCCACCAGGAGGCGTAAGTGTTAATTCCTCCTTTTGACGTATTTGCCATAAAATCTGAGCTTCTAAAATCTCCATTGAAAAAATTATTTCGTGGACCGATGCCACTCACGTCGATAAACGTTTTCGGAATATTTTCTTTTTAAAATATTACATACTTTCTCCGCCAGAGAGCGTAGATGTATATATTATTTTTGTGAATATCTCAGCTTCTAAGTGTCCGATTTGAAAAATTCCTTCTTTATTATATAGTTTCCGGTGCAAAATGGTTTTCACATAATTTCAAAAATTTTCATGGACTTTCCTCTAGAGGGCGTTATAGAAAATTACGTTTTCCCTGATATTTGTGTTTCTAAAACTCCGATTTTAAAAATTCTTCCTGTATCGCATACAGTTCCTGATGAGAAATATTTTCCATATCTAAGAGTAATTTCTAATATTTGGTAAGAATGGTTTGCCACCAGGGAGCATAAACGATAATGTCTTCTTTTGATGTATTTGCAGCAAAATCTATGCTCATGAAAACTCGACTGAAAAAATTCTTTCCTGCACCAATACCGCTCACACCGGAAAACCTTTTGAAAATATTTTCTTAAGATAATGCATGTGTATCCCGCCAGGGGACGCGGATGCATGTGAGTTTCGAATCTATCTTATATTTGCCGATATTTCTGCTTCTAAGAGCCAAATTTGAAAAATTCTTACTTTGTTGGAGAGCGTTTCAGCTGCGAAATCTTTCTTATATAATTTCAAATTTTTTTTAACGCACAAATCTGCTACCAGAGGGCGTAAGCTCACGTTTCCGTTTAGAGCAATATCTGCTGGATTAAAAACCCCGATTGAGAAACTTCTTTCTTCGGTCAGATTATACTGTTTTTCATACCGGTTATTTTGACTTTGAATAGCTTTGATAAATTTAATTCGCGTCAGAACGGATTCAAAAGATGTTCTCATTACATCCGAGAATGCGGTGTCATCTTTCTTGTTATAAATGTCATCGAAAAGAAGAAATAATTCTTGCAATTGGATATTTGGAAGTAATAATATGATTTAAATTATTTTGAATTGGATAGCATCTGAATTTGCGCCATCTAGCGGCGAAATTATGCATCGTAATGCCGGAATCGTTGTTCTCACTTTTCGAGCATTCCAATGCAATAAGGATTCTTCAATACGGACTAAAAATTTCAAAGATATAGTGTATACAGAGAGATATACGGAAGATCAAAGTGAAACTGTAAGCGCTTACTTTTTTTTTTTACAAAAGACGCGATAAAAAGGACGTCCCTTTGATGAACGGAAGACGCGTGTCTCTGTATAAGGTGAGAGGATAAACAAACTAAAATTAAACAGAGCGAGTAAGCTGGTCACACACACATGCAGAGCGGAAAACGTTCTGCTGGTAAATAAATAAATAGAAAGGTTCAATCGCTACTTCCCTAGGCATTTCCCCACGCACTCCACACAGCCAGAAAGCCATGTATCAACTAAGGCACATTTTGCGTTTGTGATGGCATTTCGAAGCGATTTTGAGGATGCCGTAAAACGCTACTTTCACAGGGATTTTCGAAGTGTTTGCGACTTTGATAAAAGCTAAAGCCAACTAGTGTATGAGGTTCTTGAGTGAGTTTCGAATCTATCGTAAAATAAATGTGAAAAGATCCCAGGAGTTTCTACAGCTTAACGATCCCTCATGAATATCTGAGCGTACTGAGGGAGTAACCATTTCCTAATCTGCGCTCTGCGAGAGAAAGAGTGCCATAGGTACAAACACAAAGTCCGCCGGGAATCGCACAGAATTACGAGAAGCCAGAACGCCTCGTCTTAAATCATCCGATCGCCATGCTTTCCCGAAAGAAGCTTCCATTATTTTAATTTTGATATGAACGTTTCCTCCTAATCGATTACTGAAGGTGTTTTAAAAAAGACTTTGACACCACAGCGAGTTCGTCTGCATAAAAACTGTATAAAAACACAGCTGCCAGGTAATTGTCAGCACTTTCTTTAAATAAATATTTACGAAACAAAATACAGGACAGTAGTTTGTTGCCTTTCATGGAGCTCTTCACACTCAAATTTTCTACAACCTAACATTATTCACTCTACATCTGTTTCCCCCGATGACCACAAATATACTCTCTCCAGATATAGAGCTTAAAGGTATTTACCATTGCCTCTGACAAAGCTGCCGATTAATATTAGATTTACCGCCGCTGTGGAGCATTGGTTTATCCGAGATTGGTCCGGGTTTGAATCCTGGTGAGGCACGGATGTTGTGTTTGTCCTACGGTACTGGTTCTGTCCCTTCCCTGGAACCAGTGGCCTTAAATGACGGACGGGCCACTGCTTATATCCTACTGAGTTGCTCGCGGTGGTCGTGACACCTCCAATAGAAAGAAAATCTGAGATTTTTAGCTTAAGATCTCTCGCTCAGTCTGCTGGGTTCGATATGCAAATCAAGAGAGCTCAAGCTGCCGATAGTAATCGAATCCCTGCCATTTCAAATCGTCATTTGTAGTACAATGTGTCTCTTCCCTACGGTCCTGGTGTGTGTTAATTTCTCAGGAACACTGAAGAAGCCGGCTGAGTAATGGTCTAAACGATGGCTTCTGATCATTCGTCAGAGATGGGTTCGGATCCCGGTAAGGCATGGATGTTGTGCTTTGTCTTACGGCTCTAGCTCTCTCCCGTTCCTGTAACCAATGTCCCTACACTGTTAAAAAATTTTGGAGTAGGTTGCAACAAAAAGTAGTGCCACACCACTTTCTGAGAAAAGATACACCATTGTGTTTCGCAAATAAAAGCCAACAACGTGGTGTAACCTTGCACCATGATGTAATGCAACCTTGTACCATAAAGTGGTGCAAAGTTTCAACATGTTGTTGGGTTTTGTTTGCACCACACAATAGTGTATCTTTTCTCAGAAAGTGGTGCAGCTGGTGTAGCACCACTTTTTGATGCAACCTACCCGCAAATTTTTAACAGTGTAAATTAGGAACTGGGTGACTGCTTATAGCTCATTGAGTTGCTCACGGTGGTCGCTAAACCCCCAATAAATAAAAAAAAAAAATACATAAGAAATTTGGCTTCGGCATCGAAATAAAAATGCGAAAGCCAATATCGGCTTCTCTCATCTCATGTACCGACCCCTTTGACTACAGACGCCACTGTGAACTCTATTCTTTATGGAGCACTCTTATGTGTGTCTGAAGTATTATATTGCTACGATTGCGATGTCATTTAGGATAAGACTTAATGAACACAAGGGCGATGTGAAGCAAGGCAAACTAACCACTGCTTTGAAACAACAATTAAAGATCCACTATATCTGGGTTAAGATTTCTTTCTGATAACTAAAGAACATTGCCTTGGGAAATATAGCCTCTCGTAAACTGTTAATAGCCTTGCCTGATGAAAATTCAACGCATTTGTCCTTATCTCTCGCTTTCGACTACATAATTGTACTTTGACTTGTCAAAGTTGCCCAAACACAAATTCTTCGAGAAAGCAAAAATGAGTTCAGACTGAAAAACGTTTAAAAATAATAAATCAAATTAACATAAGACAGGAACTAAGAAGGAATGTTAAATTAAAGCATACGTCACACTGTCTGTTTGGATGTTCCCCATATTCCTGAGCCCTCATCCCCTCTTTCACACTCGGATGATCTGTAAGAAATAGAATGTAAAACATCAATCACAGAGTAAACAGTTCCATGCCCAATATGATACTGTAAATTTATCTCTTCAAATGACATTTTCCTGGGTTCTTCACTGGAAGAATACAGTGACTTTTTCAAGGAAATCGACCAAACGTCTGTAGTAATTGTTAGATTTTTGATTTTCTGCAATATACCATTATTTACACCAGTCAATATCCTCGTGCATTCCTCCTGTGGGGATGGTTTCAGTGGCCATTCAGACAATAACACCCTCGCAATTAAACATCTGTTGATGTCATGATACCTAGTTTTATCAACTTCTATTGATGTCATGATACCTAGTTTTATCAACTTCTATTGATGTCATGATACCTAGTTTTATCAACTTCTATTGATGTCATGATACCTAGTTTTATCAACTTCTATTGATGTCATGATACCTAGTTTTATCAACTTCCATTGATGTTATGATACCTGGTTTTTAATTTATCCATTATGCGGAACAAGCGGGGCGAAATGATGTTCATAGTTCTGCACTTTCCGTTTTGTACCGAATTTTAATTCTGGCCTTAGAACATGCATACACTACGCAATTTGAATCTACTGCATTGACAGAGAGGATAGTAATAACTAAAGAACTATTCGCTGTTTACCATAAACGCAAGGTATTTTTCATCTTCCTTCTACGGAAGATGCATCTTTTTCTATGAAATAAGTGGCGTCTCTTGAAAAGGGGACTGGTTCATCCGACCACCGTTATTTCGATGGTCCGACTACATTTTTGGTGGCCTTGGGTCAGTAGACCACAACTAGTCTAAGGCCACTAGAAATATATGTTACCAAAAATATGGCTGAACTCCGCTGATGCCGCCCCGGCGGCGCAGCGGTCTAAGCGATGGCTTCTGATCGTTCGTCCGAAAGGGGTCAGGGTTCGAATCCCGGTGAGGCGTGGATGTTGTGTTTGTCTTACGGCACTGGCTCTTTCCCTTCCCTGGAGCCAGTGGCCCAAAAGTAGGGACGGGCGACTGCTTATAGCCCATTGAGTTGCTCACGGTGGTCGTTAAACCTGCAATTAAAAAAAAAAAAGCTCCGCTGACATCCTAAAATGGTAAGAATTTGCATTAAATCCAACAAAGGATTTAAACGCTGATTCCTACCATTTTAGGATGTCAGGGAAGCTCGACCATATTAACTTTCCGGGAGGAAATCTGAAATATTTGGACCGCCCCTGTGGCGCAGTGGTCTAAGCACTGGCTTGTGACAATTCGTCAGAGATGGGTCCAGGTTCAAATACCGTGGGGGCATGGATGTTGTGTTTCTCTTACTGCACTGGCTCTCTCCCTTCCCTGGAAAGAGTGGCCATAAATTAGGGACGGGCGACTGCTTATAGTCCATTGAGTTGCTAACCATGGTCGTTAAGATTCCAACCAAACAAAAAAAAAAAACTGAAAAAATTAATTGTGTCTGTAGAAGGGTCAGACACATTTGAAGTGCTCCGGTAAGCAGCAAAACATGGCAGTTTATCAGTATTGAGGTATCAGAGAAGAAAGTCTAACCGTATGCCGAGGATTTCTCTGAAGGCATCCCTCAGCCATATTTGCCCTTGAAGGAAATTAAGACTGTTTTTAAGGTGTCAGGGGATGAAGTCAAACCATATGTTTCGGAGCGTTCTACAGGTAGCCTAATCTCATGTGGAGTCTCCTTGGGGGAGGTCAAACTCCATCTGCGGTGCCGCATCAGTCTTCTAACCCCAAATGAACAATCAAGGGGAAAGTCCAATGATATCACTAATATTCTAAGAGAAAGCTCTGCTATATTTGGGATGTTCCGGCTGCCGAACCATGCTTAGGCGTGAAAGATAATGGTTCAGTAGCATTTATAGTAAACTGTGAGGCAGTACAACCATAGTTACTGTGTTCTAGGAACGATTACAAGCACATTTAGAGTGCTTGTAAGGCAGATAAATACACTATTAGACAAGAGTACTCTGACACTAAACCGAACGAAATTCACAATATTTATTAGTTGAAATAGGAACATAGTCGGACCATCTTGACTGCAGCGATTCTTCTAGGCATGCTTTCCATCAGATGCCCTGTACTAGAATTTTCCTCCATTCCTCTCGCAAAACTTCTCCCAGAGTTGACGCAGAGAAAGGTCTTTCCGGCAGAGATCGAATTTGTGGACTGATATCATTTCGCAGATTTTCTATTGGAAATCGATAGGACCAAAGTCCTGATGGATGTCATTCTGCTCAATCAACCCTTGGACAGCCCGTAGAGTGTGGCTAGGTGCTTTATCTTGATGAAACAGGCAGGAATCCGTGCCAAAATATTGCCACAGCATAGATAGAGCGAATTTGTCCAGAATGTTTTAGTACCTGCCCAGGCAGCACAACCTTGGAATATGACGTAGGGCTAACACTGAGCCACCATCTTTTAGGAATAGAAGACGGTGCTTCAGTGCTGGGCCTACGTTAAATTACAAGGCTCTGCTACCGGGGTGGTGCCCTCCCAGGTAGCACAGCCTTGCAATTTAACGTTGGCCCAACACTGAGCCACCGTCTTTCAGGAACAGAAGACGGTGGCTCAATATTGGGCCTACGTTAAATCGCAAGGCTGTGCTGCCTGGGCTATCGTATGGAGGCTCCATAAGAAAAGGACAGAGTTGTCATAAAAAATAACCCTACGCTATCACAGATTCCCCTTCAAACTTGATTGTAGGGACGATGCAGTTGGCGTTCCTTGTCCAGACACCTCACCCAAATACGTCTATCAGAACGAAAGAGCGAATATATTTACATATTTTCACTTTATATGGAACTCTTCCTTTCCTCATCTGTTCACGAATCCCCTGCAGTTACCCCTGCAGTCAACCCCTGCAGTCGTCATCCGCGATTCCTGGAGTAATGCGGGCTAGTGCACAGCTGCATTATCATTACCATGGAAATGAAGTTTCCAGCTGGCTGTTCGTATGTAAACTGCTGGCCACCCAAAATGCAACACCAAGAAGGACATGAGATAGCAAAGCCAGATTTACTGGACACATAACAACAGATACAAAGATGAAACGATTGAGCTTACAGGCCCGTGCGACTAGCGGAACACGTAGACATCAATAGTTCGGTGTGGGCCCCATGACTGGCAATAACGGCCGCTACACGCCACGGCATCGAACGAAAGAGGCTTTGGATGTAGGCTTAGGGTATGTTGATCCAGGCTGCTTCCACACGTTGCCACAGTTCATCAGGCGTAGCCGCGGGTGGTGCTTGCCGGGCCACTCGGCTGCCGATGAGCGACCAGACGTGTTCGATGGGCGACATATCAAGACAACAGGCGGGCCACGGCAGCAGTGACACCTGGTGGGCAGTGAAGAATTCTTGCACGATGCGTGCCATGTGCGGGCGCGCATTGTCCTGTTGAAACGTGGACGCTGGCAGGTCCTGCAGTTAAGGGAGGACTACAGGCTCCAATACATCGGAGATGGTGCGGTGGCTGTTGAGTGCACCAGCGATGCGTACTAGAAGGGTGCGGGTGTCATATCCAATTACGCCCCAAACCATAACGCCAGGCGACGGATCGGTATAGCGATGCATGATGCAGGCGTCAATACAGTCTCTCGCCGCGGTGCCACCACGCGTGGATCCGACAATCGTGGTGTTGCAGGCAGAAGCGAGATTTGTCGGAGAAGACAATGTCGTGCCATTTTTTAGTCCAGGTGCGGCGTTCAACGGCCCACTGCCGTCCCACTCGCCGGTGGTGTAACTTCAATGGTAATCGGAGCAATGGGCGTCGTGCGACAAGTCCCCGCTCCTACAGACGACGTCGAACGGTACAGGCTGACACGGTTGTTTGTTCTACACCCTAATTCCTGCGCTAACGTTCGTGATGTGGCTGTGCGAGCCGTCAATGCCCGCCGCGCAACGTGCCGGTCCTCTCGTTCGGTGGTGTGCGGCGGCTGCGGCAATCGCTCAAATTAGTCCGTCCGTCCTTCCTGCACCCACCGAATCCATACTCGCCTCACTGTGGCTGGATGTCGTCCCGCACGGGTGCCGATGTCTCGGTACGATAAATCGCTGTCGCGATAAGCCACTATTCGTCCTCAGCGAACTCCGAAACGTGCTGGAATGACTGCCGTATTCTGCGGCGAGACATCAGGAAATTTCGCCCGCACAGGTCCGGTAGCACAACACACTTCCACTACTTACACCCCGCCTTCTGTGCACTTTTCTTATATTGCTTTTCGGTGACGTGCCGGGCGCCCATGATTTGCATATTCCCTGCAATGCTAATCGTTTGCATGTCCTCTCGCGGGCGACGCATGCTGCGAATTTCAGGCCGATCGGATGCTTCCTTCTTGGTGTTGCATTTTGGGTGGCCAGCAGTGTACAATGTACAGTCGTGGCCAAAAGTCCTGCACCAGTAGACCGAAAGTCAATTTTTGATGTTTTAAGTAAGCTTATACAGCGTAATAGTAAAATCAGGCATACATATTATACATCATTTTAAAGGAAATGTTATGCTAAATTCAAATATTTTTACAGAATGATATTGCCAGTAATAGAAGTGAAGTTACAAGCAAAAGTACAGCGTCCAGTCATAAAAAGCAAAAAATAGTGGAATTCGTGAAATTAGTGTACAATGTATTTAACGTAAAATTACTGTTCAGTACATTATTGAAACTTGCAGGACACTTGCAATAACTTACCAACAAGCAAAATACGCTTTAATATTTAATTGGATAACCAAACATTTTTTTCTTAGTAGCAAAATGTACCTTCTTGGCATGGAAATAATGAGCAGCTCTAGTTGTCCTTTTGTGATAACAGAATGCCAATAGTGCTGTTAAATGTGGATGTGATAATTCCACTGTCTTGTGCGCCATTAAAAGAGTTGCAGAAACTGGATGTGTGGGAAACAGAAATAGGAACGGGGCGACTAAGGCTGTGTACTGAACGTGATGATCGCATGTTGATGTTCCTTAAAATCAAGGTGTTTAAAACAGCCGCTGATTTAAGAAATGAGTGGGAGAATGAAGTAGGCATTATTGCATCTGCATGTACAGCTACAAGAAAATGGACTGACTGCACGAAAAGCTGCAAGAAAACCTTTTCTTACTGAACATCAATGGCTCAAAAGAATTGCTTGGGCCAAAGCACACAAGAATTGGACTGTTGATGAATGGAAAAATGTTATTTTCAGTGATGAAACAACTGTTACTATTTGCGCTTATAATATGGAA
The DNA here is from genome assembly GCA_039090855.1 of Macrothele yani. Taxonomy (NCBI): domain Eukaryota; kingdom Metazoa; phylum Arthropoda; class Arachnida; order Araneae; family Macrothelidae; genus Macrothele; species Macrothele yani. The sequence goes on along the minus strand of CM076998.1, from coordinate 22,657,463 downwards.
ATAATTTTGCACGTCGTCGTGCTGGTGAAAGAATATAAGGCATACTGCACCCACCCAACAATCAAGCACCCACATTCGGTGATGTTATGGTCCTGTATTTCTGCCAGTGGTGTTGGCCATTGGCACATTGTTGATGGCACATTGAATGGATTGAAATATGTGGATATTTTATAGTCCAAACTCTTGCCATCTGCACAAGACATGGGTTTGTGAAATTTTATCTTTCAGGACGATAACGCGCCACGTCATCGATCAAAGTTGGTTGACGAGTGGTTTAATCAAAAAGTTGTAAGAAAACTTCAATGGCCGGCACAGTCACCACATCTTAATCCCATAGAGAATCTGTGGGTGAGATTGAAGAAAAGATCTGTCAACAAGGATCCACATCTAAAACATCATTGAGTCTGTCAGGGCCTTACGGCACGTGTTATCACTAAAAGACAACTAAAGAAGCTCAATTAGTTCCATGCCAAGAAGGTGCACTTTGTTACTAAAAACCCGTGGTTATCCAATTAAATAGTAAGCGTATTTTGCTTGTTTGTAAGTTATTTCAAGTGTTCTGCAAGTTTCAATAATGTACTGTACAGTAATTTTACGTTAAATACATTGTGCACTAATTTCGCAAATTCCACTTTATTTTGCTTTTTCTGACTAGACGCTGTACGTTTGCTTGTAACTTCACTTCTATTACTGGTAATAACATTCTGTAAAACTAATTGAATACAGCATAAAATGTCATTTAAAATGTGTATAATATCTATTCCTGACTCTGTATAAGTTGACTTAAAACATCAAAAATTGACTTTCGGTCTACTGGTGCAGGTCTGTTGGCCACGACAGTACGTAGGTGGACAACGACTGTACGAATGGGTATGATAGTCGCCTTCGCTTTTCATTGGATAGTTTCTCTGAACTGCTGAGCTGTTGCACTAAACAGCTCTACCGGTTGTCATAGGTTATTATTATTTGACATTTATTTATTAATTTAAAAATCCTGTTGGAAAAAAGCTCTATTCCGACAAGCACGTAGACACGAATGGGTATGATAGGCGTATTTTTAAAGCCTCACAAAACATAGCCATAAGAATTTACGACGCAATATAAAGAACCACTTAGTGGATTCGGTCAGACGGCTGACAGAAGACAATGAGAGAACCAGTGTTCCTTTGCCGACGTTTTACGCTACTTGCGACTTGCTCTGTGAAGGACGTGGTCCGTAGGTCAGAGTTATAGGTCTTCACGTACTGGAGGGCTTTTTTACCATCATGCAGGTGAAAAATTCTCAGCTCGGGCTTGTGCTGGAAAATCTGGCAATTTACTCCTGGTTTAAAAAAATCTTTTTGCTTACAAAACGAAGACTGATATATTAAATAATCTCATCAGTTCATTGCGTGAAAAGAATGACCCCATCCTCCGTCGGATGCGTTGATTAATAAAAGCTGAAATCGAAAACTTGGCTGTAAAGTAAGAGCTTGAAATGGGACGGTTTATTTCGTTAAAGATTGAAATTAAATTCCGGTTTTACTTCGTTTGCTTTAACATCTACACTGTAAAAAAAATCCAAAATTCACGAGCCGTTTTCCGCCATTTCTTTCGTGAATGAACGAAAAAGTATTTCTGATTCAACCTTTTCCGTGAAATGACAAAGAACCCTGAATTTCGCTGCCCCGTTGGCGCTGTGGTCTAAGCGCTGCCTTATGATCATTCGCCCGTGGAGGGTCCGGGTTCGAATCCCGGTGAGGCATGAATGTTGTGTATGTCTTACGGCACTGGCTCTCTTCGTTCCCTGGAACCACTGACCCTAAATTAGGGACGGGCGACTGCTCATAGCCCACTGAGTTGCTCACGGTGGTCAGCTAACCTTTAATAAAAAAAAAACCCCATAAAACCCCCTGAATTTCAGGGATTTTTCGTATCACTGGGAAATATTTAATTTTTAAAAACTTTTCCGTGGTTTCTTTCTTATATTGACGGCAAATTACCGTTTTAGATATCTGTTAACGGGAAATTTTTAATTTTCAGAAACCTTTCCAGCAATTCCTTTCGTATATTAACAGAAAAACTCCGTTCTCACTTTTTCCGTATACGTATGACGAGAAATAGCAGAAAATAGGAGCGACTGGTGAGAATACTTAAGGTTTGATTAAAATTTCAATCATCTGTCGAATTTTGAAGTTCCATAGCGAGATCGGATATTGTAAATAGCATATCGCATTAATTTTGTTTTTTGTGACACAGGATATTTTTTCTCCTCTCTCCTATTTTGCGCACCAGCTATTTATTAAACAGGGTGATTGTAAACTGCTTCAACAAAACAAAAGGGGTGATAGTACACATCAACACTAACAATATTTGCCATGGAACCTAGGGCCGTATTCTACTCCTATGCCAGAAAAGAGTAAAGTTGCATATCCACGTTGAACCTTCAACAGTGAAAACAAAGAGACATACCTAATGTATGAGTTGCACAATTCCAATCGCATCAGAGAAACACTCAAAGGAGCTGCTCAAACTGGCGTCCAAGGGCGTCGTTGCACAGCCCACACCGGCCAATGAAGGACTCTCGCACCCTCTCGTAAACTGCCGGTGTGGTGTTGATCTTGTCCGCAGCAACAGCGATTCGCGCAACGAGATCTTTCAAGAGACTCCACATGTGTCTCGTACACCAATGTTTTCATGTGCCCCCAGGAAAAGTCCAGTGGAGTAAGGTCCGGGAAGCGTGGAGGCCAAGCCACATGTCCACCGCGTCCAATTCATCGCCCGGGATATGTCGCATTTAGCAAGCATCGGATCTCGGTGGCAAAGTGTGCTGGAGCCCCATCATGCATAAACCACATGTCCCCCCGTGTGGAGAGCAGAAAATCCTGCAACAGACTTAGAAGCACTTGCTCCGAGAACACACGGTATGCTGCACCGGTCAGACATATACATCAGTTCTCAGGTGACGTTCGCATGGGATGCTGCACCGGTCAGACATATACATCAGTTCTCAGGTGACGTTCGCATGGGATGCTGCACCGGTCAGACATATACATCAGTTCTCAAGTGACGTTCGCATGGGATGCTGCACCGGTCAGACATATACATCAGTTCTCAGGTGGCATTCGCATGGGATGCTGCACCGGTCAGACATATGCATCAGTTCTCAGGTGGCGTTCGCATGGGATGCTGCACCGGTCAGACACATACATCAGTTCTCAGGTGACGTTCGCATGGGATGCTGCACCGGTCAGACATATACATCAGTTCTCAGGTGACGTTCGCATGGGATGCTGCACCGGTCAGACATATGCATCAGTTCTCAGGTGGCGTTCGTATGGGATGCTGCACCGGTCAGACATATACATCAGTTCTCAAGTGACGTTCGCATGGGATGCTGCACCGGTCAGACATATACATCAGTTCTCAGGTGGCATTCGCATGGGATGCTGCACCGGTCAGACATATGCATCAGTTCTCAGGTGGCGTTCGCATGGGATGCTGCACCGGTCAGACACATACATCAGTTCTCAGGTGACGTTCGCATGGGATGCTGCACCGGTCAGACATATACATCAGTTCTCAGGTGACGTTCGCATGGGATGCTGCACCGGTCAGACATATGCATCAGTTCTCAGGTGGCGTTCGCATGGGATGCTGCACCGGTCAGACATACATCAGTTCTCAAGTGACGTCGCATGGGATGCTGCACCGGTCAGACATATACATCAGTTCTCAGGTGACGTTCTCTTGGGATGCTGCGCACCGATCAGACATATACATCAGTTCTCAGGTGACGTTCGCATGGAATGCTGCACCGGTCAGACATATACATCAGTTCTCAGGTGACGTTCTCATGGGATGCTGCACCGGTCAGACATATACATCAGTTCTCAGGTGGCATTCGCATGGGATGCTGCACCGGTCAGACATATGCATCAGTTCTCAGGTGGCGTTCGCATGGGATGCTGCACCGGTCAGACATATACATCAGTTCTCAAGTGACGTTCGCATGGGACGCTGCACCGGTCAGACATGTACATCAGTTCTCAGGTGACGTTCGCACGGTAATATCGCTGAACGTGTTCGGCTGCGTTCTTAAATTTTGCTCTTCGTCGTCTACACACGTGTTCAACTCACCTGATTTGCATCTTGTGCTTCTCATGCACTGGTTGGAACTCTGTGTGCCTGCTGGACGTTTTTCGAACGTGCTCTTTTCTGGCACTAGGAGTGGAATGCGGCCCCAGATTCCATTGCGAATATTGTTTGCCTTGATGTGTACTATAATCTCTCTTGTTTTGTTGAAGGAGCTTACAATAACCCTCTATATTGTGTTACTGTAAAGAAACCGGGTACTTAACTTATTGTACAGATGGTTACACGATATCTATGTATCAGTATTTGGACAACTTAAGACAAAAGCTACACTGCTGGACAATTGCTAAGGACGGATCATAAACGGCCATATAGCGCATAAAAAAAGTAAGTGTGGTTGGATGCCAAATGAAATAAAATGTCAGAATGCCAGGACATTACAAGAAAGAAAATTTATTGTGCTCTGAAATCCAGAAGGCTTTGGAACGTGTTCAAAGGACAAACAGGCCATTTTGTGCAGAATACGTAAACGTGAAAAAATGCAATTACCGTCCGCAGGCGTTCCGGCGTAAGATGTCGATACGGGATATGGCCACCATGGAGGGCGATGCAAGATTCCACACGTCGTGTCATGCTTTGCACAACATTATCAAGCAGCTGTTGGGGTAATTTATTCCATTCCTCTGTCAGTGCACGGATGAGGGTGTCCTTGTTTATTGGAGGGCATTGGCGACCAGCGAGACTCCTCCCCAAAGCATCCCACACATTTTCAATGGGATTCAGATCTGGAGAACGTGCTGGCCACGAGGCGTTGAATATCCTCGCTCTCAAGACACACCTGGGCAGCGACTGTTCGATGACATGTTGCGTTGTCCATGAAAATGAATCTATCACCGACAGCACCACGGAACATGAGGTAGCAGAACATCATTAATGTATCGTTGGCCAATCATAATCCCAGTTGGAAGCACATAGAGGGACGTACGGCCATTGATAATGATGCCAGCCCATACCATGACACTACATGTCGGATATCGGTCCCTTTTCTGTATGTTTGCTGGACAATATGCAGTACCACTATCACGCCAGATCAGTTGTCGTCGACAATCAGACGATAGACTGAATCTACTCTCATCTGAGAAGATGACAGCAGACCAGTCGTTATCAGTCCAATTGCGATGTTGATGGCACCATTGCAAACGGTCGGTACGGTGACGTCTGGACAATGGGATGCACACAACAGGACTGCGGGCGTATAGACCTCCTTCATGCAAACGTCTGGCGACAGTTTTTTGGGAGATCCGCTTGCCAGGAGCAGCCATAAACTGATTTGCTACCTCACTAGCTGTGCTGCGCCGGTGTCTTTTTTGTTGATAGCACTATGTACCGATCTTCTGCAGGTGTCGTACTGCGAACACGACCTCCCCCGTGACATTTGCTACACTCTCCATTTATTTGAAATGATTTCCAAAGCCTTGAAACAACACTGTGGCTGACGTCGAACTCCCTGGCAACATCTGTTATTTTTCGCCGTTCTTCAATCTTGCCAATCATACGGCCACGCGTAAAATCATCTAGGTGATGCCGGGAAGACATACTAAAAATTGCAAGTTCATCAATTGACTCTTTCCCTTTCAACTTTGCGTTTGAACAACAACTGTCAATACGCGTCAAATCCTTTATATCTCTTATCAGCGCTATGACTTCACGAACAAGTTCGGCAATCCAAAATTTGCATACGCACAACACGTCTTACTGTATCCCGCACTTATGCTAATTTCCACATTTTCCTGCCTTCCATTTTATGGTTGCTATCGTCATCCGTCCTTAGCAATTGTCCGGCAGTGTATTATAACTATCAAGAGTAAATTTTATATTTATTTTTGTGTGAAATAATACTACAAAAAAGTGCATTTAACTTTTATTTAAAAATAACTGCAAGTCATTGCCAGTTTAAACAAGAAAGATGACACCAAATTTTCGGGAGTGATAAGCACGTCTTTTGAATCCGTTCTGAAACAAATTAAATTTATCAAAGCTATTCAAAGTCAATGGAACCGGTATGGAAAACAATAGTATCTGACGGAAGAAAGAAGTTTTTCAATCGGGTTTTTAATCCCTCAGATATTGCTGTAAACAGAATGGTGAGCTTACGCCCTCTGGTTGCAGACTTGTGCATTAAGAAAAACATGAATTTATATAAGAAACATTTCGCACCGGAAACTCTAACACCGAAAGAATTTTTCAAATCGGACTCTCAGAAACAGAGATAGCGACAAAAATAAGATGTGACATTGTGTTCCCTGGTGGGAAAACCATGCATTCTTTTAGGAAGAAAGTATTCTGAAAAAGTTTATCCATATGAGCCGTATCGGTCCAGCAAAAAAAAATTTAGTTGAGTTTTCAGGAACCCAAATTTTGCTACAGATACATCAGAAACAAAAATTAACACTTATGCCCCCTGGTGGCCAAACCAGTCTTTACCAAACATTAGAAATTATGTGAAAAATACTTTCCATCGGATCTTGTATGCGATACAGGACGAATTTTTCAAATCTGAGTTTTAGGTGCAGAAATAACGCAGAAAACGCAATTTACCTTTGTGTCCCCCTAGCGAAAAGTCTGATTTACTTGAAAATTTTGAATTTATAGGAAAAACATGTCACACTGGAAACACTCCAACAAAGAAGGAATTTTTGAAATCGGACCTCTAGAAGTAGAGATATTGAGGAAAATAAGATATACATATACCCCCCCCCCCCCGGCGGAGAAACTGGAATATTTAAGGAAGAAAAAATTACTAAAATGTTTATCGATGTGAGTGGCATCAGGCCACGAAATAATTTTTTCAATCGATATTTTAGAAGCTCAGATTTTATGGCAAATACATCAGAAGCAAAATTAACACTGGTGGCCAAAGTATTCTTAAAAAAAAATTGGAATTATATGCAAAAGGTTTTGCATCAGGAGGTGTATTCGCTGAAGAAACAATTTTTCAAATCGCAGTTTTAGAAGAAGAGTTTTTGGGAAAAATGTAATTTACTTTTACGCCCCCTATCGGAAAATCTATGCGGAATTTGAAAAAGTAAATATATCTAAAATACTCTTCGACATGAATGGAATCGAAAGATAAAATATTTTTTTCAATCTGATGTTAAGAAGCAAATATGTGGAATTAAACGTATTTTTGAATTCGACATCTGCATTTGCGCCCTCTAACGACGAAATTGTACATAGTAAAAAAAAACGAAATGAAGGATCATCATTCGCATATTTTAAGCTTCCCAATGCAAAAATAATTTTTCAAATCGGACTAATAGTTGCAGAGATATCGTGGGTACAGACGGACGGACGGACAAACCGGTAACATAAGCACGATCTTTTTTTGCAAAAGACGTGCTGAAAACCACGTGGGGCTTTGTTTTGTGATGTACGTTTACGGAAAAACCTGAAATGGACTTTTGTGCAATAGACGGAATTTCTGAAAATTTGTGAAAATATGAAAGTTAAAAGAAACGGGCACTTTTAGAAACGGAAATTTCTGATAAAGACTGACACTTCCCGGCAGCTTCGCTGCACGTTAATTTCAGAAATTTCCGGGAATTTACGCTACTTATTTTTTTCAGTGTAAAACATGTGCTTTTGTTTTTTTTCCAGAAATGTTTACATAATTTTCAGCTTCGCGAAACCAAATCCAAAACATGCTTTTGGCGCGATTCGTCGCTACAAGGTAAATTAGGAAATATTTGTTTACATGTTTGGGGATCGAGGACTGCCTTATTGATACTTAAGTGAAGAACAGGAAAAGCGTTTAGATTTGTAACAGAAGTATGTACTCAGGTGTAAACCTCATCTTTAGGAGAAATTTCTGCGAGAAATAGCACTTACTTGTGTGTTACGTTCCCTTTTAAACTAAGATAGTTCATTTCAGTAAAGAACCTTTGTTTCGCTAGAGCAAGAGGTCTCCAACTTTTTTGAAATACGAACAATATGACAAAGTGGAATTGGTCTTGCGGAACATACGAAATATAAGAGGGCAAAACAAAACAGGTAAGCTCAGTTCTGATTCAGCCGTCAGTTTGGAACATAGAATTACGACTTTCAGATCGGAGAGTTGAAATGAGCGAGTTGAGTACGGTTTGAAAGCGTTTATTTAATTTGTTATAGTCGACACAGGTGTATGATTAAAAGTAGCTTACATAATTTTTACAAATAATGCTGGATACATTGCCGACACAAAGCAGAGTTCGAGATGGGCCGGGTTCGATCGGTGTTTTGGATTTTTGTTTGGCGGATGCTGTTTTCATGCGTTCTCGATATTCTCTAGTTCGTTCCACTGCCGTCTTCATGGGCTTCTTACATTTCTCATTACTTGCTCTTGCATCTCGTTTTGATTTTTTTCCATTTTTGCTTCCGTTCATTTGGCGAATTACGCGGCATTGTCGAAAATCTTAACCCGTAATAAGTTTAATTTTTTTTATTGAAGGTTTAACGACCGCCGTGAGCAACTCAATGGGTTATATAAGCAGTCGCCCGTCCCCAGGGCCGGCTGGACCATAGGGGCAACCGGGACGGTCGCCCCGGGCCCCGCGCCTTTAGTGGGCCCCGCAGTTTAGAAAACAAAATAATTTTCGGTAAAAAAAAATTAACTACATTTTTTTTTGTAACTTTTGGGGCGCAAGGCCCTTAAAAATATATTTTTGATGTTTTTTGTTTGTTTTCAATCTCCCCATTTTTGAATACGTTATCCCATCCCCCCCCTGTTCGTCGTACGGACACTGAGATTTGCAGCTTCGAAATGATTTTTGTAACCACCTTTATCTTTTCCGCATTCATGAAATAGCAAATTAAATTTCATCATTTTGTGGTCCCCTACTTTTAATATACCCAACAATTTGTGTGAAAACTTGATACTTAAATTTAAGGAAATAAAAAGAACAATATCCAAGTTTTTTCAGATTACACATGGAGGCCACTTTTCCGACATTACAAGAAATTGAAAAAAAAAAAAAAAAAAAAGGCAACTTTCATATACGAACGCGTATAAAAGTTTAGAATGTCACTAATTTGTCAGTTACTCCACTGTGCTTTAAAAATCAATCGCTAAACATGTATCAAGGGAAAAAACTGTTTATACCAATTTATTTTAGAGGGATCATTATTATATTTCCTATACAAAAATGCGAAAATTTTCGCTAAGCAGGTATCTTTTTATCATTTTGTGAATAAGCTGTTATAAGAGTCACAATGCAACATAAACCTCTTCTCCCGGGAAAGAAAATCGTATATTTTAACACTTTTTTCTCTTTCTTTTTCTCTTTCTCTATCCCTATCTTTTTCCTCTTTCTCTATCTCTGTCTATTCCTTCCTGTCTCTATTTCTCTCTACCTCTTTTCTCTCTCTCCCTCTGAAATTTCAGTCCGTATTATCGTCTTTTTCTTAAGCTTAAAGAAAATACTTCTTTGAAATAATCATTTTATCTTTACGGTAGTGTTCGTGTGTCTTCCTCACGAACAATAATTTTCAGAAACGACTTTATTAAAATATAAGATTTATTTTTAGTGCCCACAATGAAATTTTGCTCTGGGCCCAGCAATGAAATTTCGCCCAGGACCCCGCAAGAGCTCCATCCGGCCCTGCCCGTCCCTAATTTAGGTCCACTGGTTCCAGGGAAGGGAGAGAGCCAGTGCAGTAAGTCAAACTCAACATCCATGCCTCACCGGAATTCGAACCCGGACCCTTCACGGACGAATGGTCATAAACGAGCTGTGACGTGCCTGGCCCGCAGGACGAACACGACATAAAGGCAGATAGCAGCGAGAACGAACGTCTGCGTAGCTCAGTTGGTAGAGCGAATTGTTCCGGAATAAGAGGACTCGGGTTCGATCCGCGGCGTGGACCAAAATGACGGAGATATTTACTTTCTTATACAGTGCTTATACCACTGCACCACCGGGGCGGCAAAATTTTAGCTTTTACCACTGCGATATGTTCTTTATATATATCTCGTCGAGAACTTTAAAACGGTACCACGCGCAGTCGTTTTGCAGTCACGACAGTCCAGATAAACCGCGATATTGTCAGAAGTGTTCACCGGTTAATCGGAAAACGATTTTTAAAATGTTCAGTTCAAACCACTGCTAAATGCTCTTTGTATATTTAAATAGATCTCGTCGGGTGCTTTAAAACGATACCACGCACAGTCGTGTTGCACTCACGGTTGCCGAGATGGACTGAGTCAAACGCGGTGGAACACCCAGTAATATTGCATCATCTCCTCCACGGGCGGGGAGCGTCTCGCGCACGACGTATTACGCAATACACGAATTGGACTCCATGCTGTTTACGAATGTGATAACATGATTAGTGTGCGCCGCGTACTTTTAACGCTATAATGATTTCAATTGGGACCTATTCTTGTCACAGGCAGTCGGCCTTAAGTCGCCCCATACTATCCGCGGAGTTAGACGTAGTCCTACACTAAAATGTATGCGTTTATTATGTATGTCGATTATTTCAGAGTTGTTGAATGTGCTGGCTGATTACCTACGATGTTTCATGGCATTCGAATGCATGAAAGTTTGTAGGTGGTGGTGTTTGGGGAATCTCCTCATAAGACACATTAGGTCCTTTAGTGTGTTTAGAGAGGTCCTTATCCGCTGCGCGCTACTAGTATGTGCTGGCTGATGACCTATACGCTTTTATGACCTTTGCGCAACCTTCAACCGACGGTCTGTTTCAGAAGGACAAAGTACCACCCCACTGGGCAGCAACAACCCAACTACGGCTCCAGGAACACACATCTGAGTTTAGAGCCATCTATTGTGCCCCAAATTTCCGGATTTAAACCCTGTGGAAGCTCTTTGGGATACCATGAAGTAGAACATCAGATCCATGGATTCTGGACCGACGTCTCTGGTGGAGTTGTGGTCAATGCTGCAACAGGAATGGTTGTCATTACCTCCAGAAACCCTCGGGTATCTGGTGGAGTCGATGCCTTGGCGTGTACAAGCTGTTATTGGCGCTAGAGGACCAACACGCGATTAAGTATCTCTAATGTTTTGTCCATCGAGTGTATACACTTTGTCTGATGACAATTCGCATGACTTTAAAATGTTTTGTAGTCTTGAAACGACGTCATGAAATATATCCCAGACTATTTTCTTCCATGGCTGATATGATTCAGCTTGTAAAAGAGAATTTGAGTTCCCTTTCTCTCATTTATAATAATTATTAGCTGTACTACCCGATTTTGCCCGGGCTTTAGGCTTATTAAATTCATATTCCTTTATATGTCACTGAAAAAATCAGGAAAAATAATTGATGCTTGCAAGAAAGAAAAAGCTGATTTCACAGATTCGGTCATTACAAATTATTAATTCATAGTGTGATTATTTCAGCACTTGGCCGTACACAACATTTTTGGTTTCTCCTTCATCGGCGACAATATATAATTTTGTTGGATCTTTTACTATTGACATTCCAACATACAGCTGTCTGTAGAATCAAACTGATCAAAAGCGTTACGAATTATTTTAACACGCTTCCATGAGACACAGCATTGGAACACTGACTGAACAAAATTTGTTAACAATTTATTATCGACGATCAAATGCATCACGTGCTTTCAGTTGCGGTAGTCTTTGAGGGGCGAATCTCTGGGATAAAAATGTTAAAAACGTATCTTTGCGAATATTGTATGAAACTGGCTGAAAACACCATAAATCGTTAATAGGAACATGAACTTCGAACTTCGCCTGAATCGGTAAATAATTTTTTAAATTAGCCGTCAACATTTTATTAGTCGTTTCTGGGTATATATTTCAGTTTACCGATGAATTAAAAATTTCGTGCCTGTTTTAAAAAGTTTTGACCGAATTCCGGTGAAATTTTGAGTGACTCCTCTTATTACCAATTCATGGTCTTGACAAAATTTTCAGCCCGTTTCGTTAAGATTTCGCAAAGTTCGTTTTTGCACTTTTTTTTATGCACAGTTAGTTCTCAAGGAATATAAACGCCTGTGGATGAATGCAGTCACGTGCTTTCAGATTTGGAACAGATAACGATGACGTAGCAAACGACGCTGACTTTATTGATTAGCTTATAAATTAATTCATAACTCGCGAACGGAACAACCTAGAGATCTTCAAATAGTTGCGTTGTCCTAGAAATTTTAGTATTAATAAGCTATGCAAATTTCACGATGCCACAGTTCGGCGTTCGAGAGTTTTTGCTGCTTCAGACAAACAGACGTTTTGTGTTTTGTATAACAGATTTCCCTATTCAAATTCTTTGAACGGTTAATGACCACTTCTGGATAGTAATACGTTGCCGGGTTTTTTTTTTCAGATGACAATTTTTCAGAAAAAGAAGTACGGAAGTTTTTGATTAAACACACCTCAAAAAAAAAAAAAATCCTCGGGTGAGAGGCAACATAAAACGACTAAATAATTCACTACACCGTCTATGTAACACAAGACTTTTCTGAATTTAAAATTTCTTTTCCTTTAATGGTGTAAACTCAAACACTCTATACTTGCCGAGATTTCGCTTTCCGATGGGTGGCTTCGTCTGGGCTTAATTTTCAGAGTTTAGAACGCTGGAACGACTCAAAACCTAATGATATTTTGCAAAAATCTTTTGTTCGGTTCACGCGATTGAGACATCGAGCTCACGTAGCGTGGGAGGGGTAAGCTATTGGTAGTTCTTTTGGTGTTTGTTCAGAAGATTTCACCAGGCATCTGAGAGGTCCAAGGACTAGCCTTGTTTCACGGGGGTGGTGGAGTTATTATTTCAAACTTTTCTGGCTTAAATGTGCCAATGTACATAATTTGGGTAAGATGCTATTCTTTTCATCCTGCTCCATAACTGTGTTGCTCCTCTTTGGATGACCTACCTGCGTTAGAGCGGTTATCGTTTACCCATTTGTTATGTTCCTTACTCCTTATCAGAAGGGATCTTCTAGTTAACCCTACATTCGATTTTGTGCTGCCGTCTGGAGAGTTTGGGGGCATCTCGTAAATTTTGTCTGAGCTTTCTTCGTTTCCCGGTGGCTTGCTTGTTTACACAGTTTCGCATATAGCTGTATGAGATTTAATAACATTTTTCGCATATAGCATATAGATTTATGAGATTTAATACAACAGTTTGGGTAAGATCCTGTTCCATAACTGTGTTGCTCCTTTTTGGCTGACCTACCTGCGTTAGAGCGGTTGTCGTTTACCCATCTGTCATGTCCCTTACTCCTTATCAGAAGGGATCTTCTAGTTAACCCTACATTCGATTTTGTGCTGCTGCCTGGAGAGTTTAGGGACATGTCGTAAATTTCGTCTGAGCTTTCATTGTTTCCTTATGGCTTGCTTGCTGACACAGTGTCGCATATAGATGTATGATATTTAATAACATTTATTCCATACATTTTAGTGACGTTTCTGAATTTGAAAGAGAATTTGGTGAAATGTTATAGACCCACAATATTTTAAACCGCTGTTCTTTGGGACATTAGGAGTCCTGGGTTTTGGTTCTTTTGAATTCTTCGTAAAGTGGAATCAAATGTTTGTCTAGCAAACCCAGCTGAAAGTCCCTCTCAATGACATTCACTATATCTTTACTTCTGACTTCTATGCTGGAAGAATTAACAAATGGCCATCTAAAACATACTCAGAAACCATCTGTTGTGTGCGACTTTGGGCAGAACGTTACGAAAAATTTGCTGACAAGGTTAAAGAAGTGGGATTTAAAATGAACTTTCAGAAGACAAAACTGGTGAACAATGCTTTGACAAAAAATGATTTATCGATTGATGACGAAAAGTTGGCGGTAGCCGATACCTACATTTACCTTGGACAGCAGATATGAAGTGAGAGTTGCATTGATGAGGAAATTAATCGGCGCGGCATATAAAACTTTTTTGGACAGCTTCTTGAAGGAACAGTACAATTATTAAGAGGAACATGCCATTATGTCTTAAAGGAAGTGTTTAATTGATCCATCCTTCCAGTGCGGTGCGTACGTATGGAGCAGAGATGTGGAAGTTAACTAAAAAAGAGGTAACTGCAGACAACTAAAAGAAGCCTGGAAAGATGCATACTTAATGTAACAAAAAAAAAAAAAGATAAGAAGAGGAACTCGTGGATCAGCAAAATGACAAGAGTGGAAGACATCGTGATCAGAGTGAAATCCCTGAAATGGCAAATGCCTAGACATGTTGCAAAAAAAATGTACCACCTATAGGAACTGCAATTTTAGACTGGAAATTTCAGAAAAGACCACATGGCAGATAGGCTGATAAAATCCGAAAGCAAAGCCGGAGTGACGTGGAGAATACCGCAAGACAAACCGTTGTGGAAGAAACTCGGGGAGACTTTCATCCAGCAGTGGATTAATAATGGTTCACAGTGATGATGATATATAAACAGTCGAGTCACATTATTGTTACCACCTCGTACTTTTGATCTCAACAGCATGTAGCCAATGAAAGAAGGCACTTTTTGTGAGCTGGCATAGAGGGTATGTAAGGTGTGCTGTAGGCATTCTGAAAACATATCACTCGTTGCTGTCATGGATAAAAGGAGCGATTTATCAGATTTGCAAAAAGAGATTATTGGCTTTCGGGCCAAGGATGGAATTATTTCTGAAACAGCCCAGTTTGTGAACTGTTCGCGTGCTGCTGTGGTTAAAGTGTTTCGTGATTGGAGAAATGGCACCATTGCGAATATGCGACGTGCAAACTGCGGAGCACCACGTGCCATTGATGTGAGAGGTGACCGTTGGCTGCGAAGGTGCGTGAGGGCCGACCTACACGCTACAGTGGAGCAACTCACTGGCCGAATGAGTCAGGTAGCTACCGGAAGTGTGTCTAAAACGACGGTTCAGCGAACCCTGTTGCGTATGGGTCTCTGATGCAGAGGGATGGTTACTGCACCTGTGCTAACAAATGTGCATCGGCAGAAAAAGCTTCCATTTGCACGGCAGTGTCGGAATTGGATATTCGCTGATTGGCAAAGGATTGCCTTCTCCGATGAGTCACGTTTTCTGCTTCATCGAACGGATGGACGTTGACGTATAAAGCGAGAAACATAGGAGAACAAACACTCCAACCACTGCTGGAAGAACACATTCTGGTGGGGGCAGCGTCATTGTCTAGGGAACGTTTTCGTGGTATTCTCTGGGTCCACTCATACCTGAGGAAGGCACTATGGAACGAATTTGTTATGAATCCATCCTTGCAGACCACGTACACCCATACATGGTGATTGTCTCCCCGGGGCGGATGAGATCTTCCAGAACGACACATAGCCAGAAATATCAGAGTGGTTGGAATAGCACGATGAAGACTTTAAGATACTTTCCTGGCCCCCTCATTCCCCAGACGTAAACCCAATTGAGCATCTGTGGGACTACCTCGATCGTGCTGTTTGCTCTAGGGATCCTCCAGCAGCTGTCAGATGCACTGCAGTCAGTATGCCTCCACATACCTATGAACACCGTCCAGCACCTTTATTGAGTCACTCCCAGCCCGTCTAGCTGCTGTCCGCGCTGCACACAGCGGTTACTCTGGATATTAGCTGGTGGTCACAGTGTGACTCGACCGTGTGTAAATGAGATGATTAAAGTGCTGGTCATCCGGTAAAATAAGAGTATAGAGACTAGATGATTGAAATGCTCGAACCCGGCCCGTGTAGGTCTTTCTCACACACACATATACACACACAAGAAAAAATATTCACCCAGTAAAGATCAGACGATACGGAATACATCTTATACTCGAGCAGCGTAGGGCACAAATTGGCTAAAGCGAAATATATCATGTTATTATTATTTGTTCCTTCCCTGCGTTCTCTAAGATTATTCGGGAAAACAAATTTCCTTTACATTCTACATGGTTAAAAACTCTGCTTCTCCTCAGCCGAAACTCCAAGATCTGCATTCTCTTCACTATTGTTAATTTGCACGTAAGGTACATTAGGGTGGAATTCTCATTTCGCTAGCAGAACATTTCTCACCTGCAGCTTCAACGTTTGCTTCTGCGACGACAGGAATTGACAATGTATTATTAAATTGAGCTCCCGTTAGTCGACACACAGAGTCGAAAGCCTCGTGTCGGGAAACCCAGCTTTCCGAACAGTTGCTCCGTTATTGCAGTCAAACGGAATAACGTTTCATTCTAATAAGTGAAATTCACGACTCGTTGCCTTCTATCGGAATAATTTATGTTTTACAACATTGTTCGGTCTGTAGGTGATAATGCACGAAGTGCCATTTGTCATATATAAATTGCTTATTAGGCAGTGCCTTCTTTGTATCGCTTGTAATTCTACTAGTATCCGAAGATGAATTGCTGATTAGTATGACAGTTTATATGGTACAACTATGTATGTACTACGGCGTCAATATGTTTCCAGAAAATAATAGTCTGTTGTGTTCATTCAAAAAAATGTATAAACCTTTCTGTCGGCTTTAGTTTAAACGACTGTTACCATGTGGTTGATTTGAAGCGATTATCAAACATTTTTTTTATGCGTTGCCACCCAGAGAACAGTGAGTAACCGGAAAGCTAATTCGTTGTTCATCATCATCAACCATTATCAATCCACTGCTGGACGAAGGTCTCCCCAAGTTTCCTCCACAACGGTCTGTCTTGTGTCAGTCTCCTCCATGTCACTCCCGCATACTTTCGGATTTCATCCACCCATCGCCCATGTGGTCTTCTTCTGGGTCTTTTCCTGTCCCTTGGAATCCAATCTAAAATTTCGACTGTCCATCGATGGTCTGTCCTTCTAGCAGTATGTCCAGCCCATTGCCATTTCAGGGATTTAACTCTGATCATGATGTCTTCCACTCTTGTCATTTTTCGGATCCAATTTGTTATTATGAATGCTTAAATGGATTTTTTTCTAATTACGCTCGAAACTGTGCTCAAACAAGAAAGACTACATCGACATGTCGGGTACAATGGGAAATATTTTGAATCCTTTCCAACATAAATAGGAATTTTCAAAGAGGAATTTTAAAAATGATTGGCAAATAGGGTCAATCAGGTTATTTAATACACACAAATTGCTCATTGGTTAGGGCAGCCTGGGTAAAGTCTGCAATAACCAAAATTTTGGATTACGCATGATGATTGAAAAGTATCTGGTTATTGGTAAGAAAATTTTTGCTGCCTTCACAGATTTAGAGAAAGCTTACGACCGAGTAAATAGGACACTTTCGTGGAAGGTATTGAATAATTATGATGGTACTTGTAATCTACGTAATAGTGTAAAAACCGTGTATGCTGGTAGTGTAGAGCGTGTGTACGAGTAAAAGGTGTTTTATGAAAATGGTTTTCTATTGGTGCAGGAGTCAGACAAGGTTATGTAATGTCACCATGGCTGTTTGTTTAATATATTTGTGGATGGGTGCATGCGTAATGCCAAGATGGACAATACTGGCTTATGTATTGGTAATATCAGTGTGTGCAGATTGCTGTATGCTGATAACACAGTCCTGTTGGCGGAGAGCAAAAGTGAGTTGCAGAGTATATTGTCCCGGATGTACGAAGTTTGCATGAAATTCAAACAGTATAAATAAAGGGAAAACCAAAGTTATGGTTTTTGAGCGAGGAACTGAATGTAATATAAGTCTAAATAGCCCAGGGATTTACCAGGTGAATGTGAATGTATGTCAAGAACTTTGCATGATAGATGTTGAAGGGACGTATCATGAAGGACAGTAAATGTTTCGTTGAGGTGAGTGCAATTCCTTTTCTATGAAGATGCATGTCAAGAACTTTGAATAGATGTTACAAATGAGTAGTTGTGAATTTCAGCAAAAGCCTCGTTGGGTAAAGTAATTGCTTTTGTTGTTATTCTGCTGAATATCAAGAACTTTGCATAGATGTTTGAGGGGGGGGGGCACTTCGAAGGACAGTAACTGTTTCGTTGTGGTTAATGCTGTGATTCTTGTTCTGCAGGATGCATGTCGAGAACGTTTTGAACGTATGTCTTTTCATTTTAACCCTGGGTGTATTTATTACGTTATAGAGATAAATGTTAAAAAAATCCTTTTTATCCGACAGAGGCTTACCCCTACAATAGCAAAGATAATTTATATAGCCGAAGGTATCCCTCTCCCACCAGTCTGCTTAGCTTTATCACTTTTGTTATTAATTTTCACTTTTAAAAGATGAGAGGAAAACGACTTAGTCTGCAGCAGTAAACGAAATTGGGTTACCGTCGCGGGAGGGAAGAATATCCCTCTTCCCCAAAGTGTAGAGTGATTAGTGACTGTTTCAAAAATGCCAGGTTTTCGCCTAAGGGATATAAATGAAGACAAAGGCGCTGCGGATGATGAAACAGTGACTTATGATTTCGAAAAATTCAGAAGAATTCTCAGATTTCATGGGATGCGATTATGATTTATCTACAGAAAGAACCGATGTTAAGATAAATAGCAGTTTGTGAAAGTCAGACGGCGACAATGGAAAGGAGACTGGGGTTGATCAGATATTAAAAAAAGTCGTTGAATCTTACTCAAAGATATTTTGAGAATTGTTCTGGAAATTAGGAATTACAATATGCAATAGAACAAGATAGTGTGCACGCCAGATACTTTTACGAAGGAAGCAACTTCGAAAGACTGCCTATTATGTGTAGACTCATGAATATTATTTAAAGTACAGTCAACTTTGGATATAGTGAACTCTGTTATAGTGAGCATTCGTCTATAGTGAACCTAAATCATTGGTCCCGACCCGCAACATTGGAAATGTAAATTAAATTTTCGTTTATAGTGAACCTAAAAAATAGAACTTCAAAAAAAGAATGTACTTGTAACATGAAACTGAAACTTCAAAGCAAACCTTCTTGTAAACACTGTGCGGACCCGCCCAGGAGCGTCGCACAGTGCACGTGAAAAGGTCGACCACACTTAGATATAAGCGGCCGTCCAGGACATATGAGCCATAGTGTGTTACGTCAGCAAAGTGGGTAGTGATTTGACGGACGTTCTAAAAGGAATGATCATTCGCTACCGCGCCAAGGGTGGAAGCATCTCAGAAACAGTAATTAGGAAGAACATGTTCATAATGGCCAATAGCAGGCACCATGGCAACCTGCCCAAACCAGATTTCGCTCACGTGGCAGGAGAATGAAACACAGCTGACCTCGTGGGCTGTTCCTCTGGTGCTGCAGTGAATGTGTACAAAGAATGGACTTTTGGTACACCGAGTACCTCCCGGCGTCATAACTGTGGAGCCCAAAAGGCCATTGACACCAAAGGATAACGTCTCATCCTTCGATTGGTAAAGAGCAATCTACCAGAAACATTGCAGCAATTGACCACACAAATGAACGCTGGGACACCCAGGTACGGGTCTGTGATAACAGTAGAGCAAACCGTGATACGCATGGGTCTCCGGCGTCAACGTTAACCCTGGTCCATAGGAAACGACTCCTGAAATTCGTATGGGACTGCCGACATTGGACAGTGGGAGGGTGAAAAAAGGTTGCCTTCTCCGACGAATCCAGGTTTCTACTTTACAGAAATGACGGGCGGTGGTAGATACAGCGTCAGACATGCAAGAAGCAACACCCGGACACGCTTGTGGGTCAAGTATGGGACGGCGGTGGTAGTGTGCATGTCTAGGGTATGTTTTCGTGGTATCACCTGGAACCGCTGGCACCGTACCACTGGATGTGTCCCGGAACTCCAATGGCTACATCCTCGCTGATCACATGCATGTCTAGGGTATGTTTTTCTGGTATCATCTGGAACCGCTGGTACCGTACCACTGGATGTGTCCCGGAACTCCAATGGCTACATCCTCGCTGATCACATGAATGTTGGGTGATGTATGTGGTCAGGGGTGCGGGATGTCATTGGATGCGTTTACTGGTTCCAGGAACACGACAGCGCCGGTCAAGGGAGAACAAGACTCCGTTCTCCCTTGACCGGCGAAATCGTCTGACCTTAATCCGCATAGAGCACTTGTAAGACCATTTGAATTCGACGCGCCGACACACAACCACGTTATCTACGGGAACTCAGTGCTCTGCTGCAGCTCTGATGGGCAGGTGTGCCTCGAGCAAACTGCTGCAGCTCTAATGTATCGTATAAACTGCTGCAGCTCTATTAGTGCTTATAACTGCTGCAGCTCTATTAGTGCTTATAACTGCTGCAGCTCTATTAGTGCTTATAACTGCTGCAGCTCTATTAGTGCTTATAACTGCTGCAGCTCTATTAGTGCTTATAACTGCTGCAGCTCTATTAGTGCTTATAACTGCTGCAGCTCTATTACCGCTTATAACTGCTGCAGCTCTAATGCTATGCTGCTGATGTAATGCATTTTTGCAGCTCATATTAACTGCGGCAGCTCTAAGTGGCACGTGTAACTCAAGAAAACTGCTGCAACTCTAATGGGCACGTGTGCCTCGAGAAAACACCCACGGCTTCATTGCGTTTATGCCACGCTATCTCACCGCTGTCATTCCTTGCCAAGAATGGTTATTCTCATTATTAGTTAGGTGGTCCTACTATTCCGATACGACCGTGTATATATGCACTATGTGTCCGGTGACAAAAATCGCCGGACACCCCTTTCAAAAGCAAATGAACAGATTCGTTGTGGTGTTAAGATGCGTGGTACAGCTGCAAAGGGTATGAAAACAAGCCTGCAGCTGACCGCGATCATATCGCACTGTGAGGTTGAGTGAAAATGTCGCGGCGGGAGAGAACTGGCTGTGGGAAAGGTAAGGTTGTTGGGTGTTATGTTAGTGGGTTGTCCATAAGAGAAACCGAGAGGCATTTAAACATACCCAAGTCAACTGTTTTGGATGTACTGAATAAGTGGAAGTCACATGGCGTTCCTGAAGCAGCAAAATGTACCGGCAGACCAAAGAAAATCAGTGATAGAGGAAATCGAAGCCTCAGGAGAGTCGTTACAGCTAATCGACGGAGTAGTGCACAAGAGCTCAGTGTACAGGTCAATAAAAATGCTGGAACCTTGGTATGTACACGTATCATTTGCAGAGAACGTCATTCCATGGTTTGCCGTGGTCGTGCGGCTGCTCATAAGCCTTTCATCTCCACTCGGAATGCTACACGTCGTTTAGCATAATGTAAAGAACATTTATTGTGGACCGTAGATCAATGGAAAACGGGTCCTATGGACTGATGAATCCAGATACACGATCCATCAGTCTGTTGGCCGTGTGTGGGTATGGCGGCAGCAGGGGGAACGCTATTCATCACAGTGTACTGTTCCTACGGTCAAGTTTGAAGCTGGCAGTGTACTCGTGTGGTGGTGTTTTTCGTGGTATGGTCTCTGCCATATGGTTATCGTGGACAAACCTGGTAACCAGCACGTCTACTTCAATATTCTGGACAATTATGCCCTACCAACTCTGTGGCAATACTATGGAAACGAGCCTTGTTGGTACCAGTAAGATAATGCACCGAGTTATAAAGCAATGACTGTTACGGCGTGGTTTGACGATAAGTCTGTATCGTGTGTGGACTGGCTAGCACAGCGCCCTGATCTTAATCACACAGAGCACCTATGGGATGAATTAAAGCGTCGCATAAGAAGTTTAAATCCAAATCCTACTATTAATGAACAGTTAGCGGCATCATTATGAACTGAATGGATGCGCATACCTATCGCTGTGTTCCAAAAGCTTGTCAAAAGCATGTCATGAAAGGCCAGTGCATGCAATTAAGGCCAAAGATGGTTTCATAATTCGCTTTAATAAAGCTCAGGGAATACAACATCAAGAAAAATCGGGAGGAAAAACAAGACATAACACAATAAGTACGGGGCGCTTTGTACCGGAACACACGCTGCAGCACAAGTGCGAGGTGTGTCGGAAAGCAAACTACCATGAAATTTACAATGAGCACTGAAAACCGGGGCACACACTACAGCAAACAGCGCTGCGTGTCTGAAAGGTGCATGACAAACAATGAGAATATGTAGAATGATGCACAATCAGCACTAGTAATGTGAGAAAAATTGGGAATACTGGAGTATAAAAATATATGAACAATAAAATGCATAACAAAACACAAGGGCAAAATTATGAACACTGGAGTGTAAATGCGAAAGAAAAATACATAAATTTGAAGTGCAGACTTTGAGACGGCGAGTATAAAAATACACTCTGCGAGGAGAGAAAATGTCAATCAGGTGGTATTTATGCAAGTTCATCAACGGAAGAAGTGCAGGAGCGTTGGAAGTCTGATTATAGGGAAATTGGTTCAACGGAAGGAGCAGTTTTGGCTTTTGGAAGCACTTTTAGTTCAAGCATGTTCAACCGACGATTTACATACCGTAGCCAGTGTCGGAGAGACAGATAATATTTTCGTATAGAATGCAGGATATCATAATACGGGCAGAGTTATTTATAGATGAGCTTCCAGCGGGCTCGCTTATGGCGAGCTAGAAACTGTTTGGTGGTATATTCACGCGGTGTCTTGAGAAAGAAGCGACGAACTTCTGACATATTGAGCGGTGAAGGCAAGAGCTTATTAGGCTGTAGGAGCACAAATAGCAGCTGTTCTAACGTGAAAGGAGAAGCTGAATGGAACACCGCAGCAGATGTAACGGAGTCTGCTGTAAAAGCTGGAGGAGCAAGACTTTGTCTTGGGCGAAGCGTACGATCCTGGGGAGAGGAAGTGCACGCTTTCTTAACAAGAGGAGTAGATGATGGCGATCGTCTGGGATCAGGAGCTGCAGAAGGTGAAGCACTGTTGGGCAAGGTAAAAGCAGAACCGACCGATGAACCGCCTGGAGGAGCAGGTACAGATGTCAAAGCAGGCTGTTGCTGAGGAGTCGTAGAAGCTGATGGCGCATCCATGGACGCCACAGGCAAGGGGTCACTGGATATAGATGAAGCATGAGACGAGCGTTGACCATGGGCTGTGACTTACTGTTGGGGAGAGCCAGTTCTAGGAGAAGAGGACAGAGGAGCTGAAGCAGTAGACGAGCGTTGATCAGGAGCTGTAACTGACTTTTGAGGAGACGGGTGCTGATCAGAGGCTGTAACCGACTTTTGAGTAGTGTAGGTTTGAGAAGATGACAGAGCTAAAACGGAAGACGAACGTTGACCTGGGGCTGTAGCTGACTGTTGGGGAAAGCCAGTTCTAGGAGAAGAGGGCAGAGGAGGGGAAGCAGTAGACGAGCGTTGACCATGGGCTGTGACTGACTTTCGAGGAGACGGGTGCTGATCAGAGGTTGTAACAGACTTTTGAGTAGAGTAGGGTTGAGAAGATGACAGAGCTGAAACGGAAGACGAGCGTTGACCAGGGGCTGTAGCTGACTTGTAAGAAGAATTGGTATCGGGAGAAGCTGAAGTACAGAACTCTGCCGGAACACCATCTGAAGGCGGAGAGGCAGCAGGAGAGGATTGCTCAATAGAGATCTCAATGCGACGATGGTGATGTCCACATCGAACAATGAGAACAGATGGGCAAGCACGTCGATGAGCAACTGAGGAGAAAGCAACCCTGACCTGGTGGCCAAAACTTCCAATCGATCGATTGGGAAGATCTTTAGCTGCAGATGAGAGCGTCGTAATACGGCCGATAACCTTTCCAAATCGGCCTAGGACAGCATTGAAATATCGCATCGGTGACCTCAGGAGGCACATGATGAAATGTAACGAGAACAGGGCGAAGGGAATACCTTGGGCTGACACCTGTGCAACAAAATCAAGATTTGCAAAATACACAATCCGAGGCTTTCTAGTCAAATGAGTAATGGCCCCGGAGGGCAGAAATGTCTGAATGGCAGAACAGTAGGATTTCAGTGGAGTATCCGGCAATGCATCAAAGAAGACTCCAAGCCCTAGGGCGGAGTTCATTTGCCGTCCAGTGGGAGAATCTTTGGGAACTTCAGTGAGAACTTCATTACCTCGAAAGGTAACATGTTAATCAACTGCACTTACCGTGGAAGTAAAAGATGGTAGAGGTTTTTATGAGGTAATGGACGTGTAGGTATCCGCAGAGGCTGTTGAACGCTGTACAGCGTCTGTAGGCGAAGGCATGAGGGAAGGATGAGGAGCAACGTCAGATATAGCATCTAAGACACTCTGATGACGTAGGCAGCACAAAGCCTTCGGCACACCGAGGAGGCAGAGGCACCACCAGGAGAAGTATCCTTCATGCAGGTGGATGATTGACGTCAATGGGAAAACCCGATGCCGCGTCAGAAGAAGGCAAGGCATTGGGAGAAGCCTTGGAGTGAGGGACAAGAGGCTTAAGCCAATCCAGGCGAAGACGCGATTTGCAATGGCGAGGCAAGTTCGTTCAACCTACCAACTTGGTCGAAAAGTAAAATAGAGATTATTAGTAGAAGCAAACACTCACTGATTTGGGAGATGTCTTACAAGGAAGATGAGAACTTCACGGGAATCATACACTACAAGACAGATGAAAACAAAACCAGGAAATGTGCTTAAGAGCACAGAAATAAGAGAGCTGGAACACACACGTCCAGACCAAAGGTGGTTTCAGAATCGCTTTAATGTAACAAAACAGAGGAGACGAGCAACATGGAATCGTCTCAAAGAAAAAAAAAGCCACCCCGGTGGAGCAGTGGTCTAAGGCGTTGGCCTCTGATTATTCGTCCGTAAGGGGTCCGGGTTCGAATCCCGGTGAGGCATGGATGTTGTGTTTGTCTTACGGCACTGGCTCTCTCCCTTCCCTGGAACCAGTGACCCTAAATTAGGGACGGGCGACTGCTTATAGCCCATTGAGTTGCTCACGGTGGTCGTTAAACCTCCAATCAAAAGAAAAAAAAAAAAAAGAAAGATGTCCTCTGATGGAGAGAGACCACGGGAAGGCAAGGAGGAGTCAAGCGGAGGAAAATCCGACAGTGGAGAAAGCAACATCGGAAGACACGTGTTGATCGAAAGCTTTAATCAGATTTTCGGCAGAACTGGGTCCAGGAGGTGCAGACGCAGGAGGACGCATGGCAGCAGAAACTGAGGAAGAATGCTGCCTTGGAGCTGTAGGAGTCAGTGGCTCTGCATGGGGGCTATGAACCTGCTGATGGCCGTAAGCCTTGCAGCGTGAGCAATAAGCAGAGGTAAGGAGCTCAATCCGGCGGCGCTCGTTACCGTAACGAACATCGAGGAACCGTGGAAACTTTGAGATGCTCTTCCGACGGGAAGATGATGCGAGCAGTTCTACGGAAGCCACAGATATGTTTATCATCGGGTCAGAGGGGGAAGAGGAGAGTCTACACTGGGCCGACTACTCTGCCGCATCGACTAAGTGCAGCACACAGCATATCATCAGAGATCTCTGGGGGGACCGAATGTAGAGAAACCAGAACAGGACGCTGGGCGATGGATTCGGCTAAAAGGTGACTATCGCCAATTGATAGGTCCCGAGACAAGACAAGACAAGCTTGGCATATTCTTTCTTCGAAAAATAAGCAGTCGCAGTTCGTAGCTTTCGGGTGAGGTGGGTGATGGCACCAGAAGGAAGCATCTTCTTGAGAGCGGAGCTGTATTGTCTTAAAGGAGTGTTGGGCAGCGCATCAAAACACCCCCTTCCCCATCTCGAGGGTCAAATGAAGACGTCGACCAGCAGGAGAGTTCTCGGAAATGTCTAATAAGATGGTGTCACCGCTGAGAGTAACGTAAGAATCCATAGGAGGCAGACCAGACGAGGAGAAAGCCGGTGGAATACCAGAGGCTGCCGTAGAATATGTGCGTTCAGAAGCGCCTCCTCTGGAAGGCATTGACGCAGCATAAGACAATGTACTGGAAGCAGAGGCAGTAGAAACTGTAGAGGGCAGATTAGCGACTCCAACAGAGACGTCCATGAATTCATCATCGTAAGCGGAAGCCAGTGACGTCACATCCACGTTCTGAATGGCAGAGTCGGAGATCTGAGCAGGAGAAGACGTACAAATGACAGCAGGGAAAACTAAGAGGCTCTCCTCTAGCAAGCGAAGTTGATTGATCGGCTGTGCCTGTCGTTGAAGAGGCGACGCGAGGAGTTGCAGCGATGCGGGCGGGAACAGCGCCCTCTTCGGCAGATGCCATAAACAATGGCAAGTGTTAACGAAGACAAGTTAGTAAAATCATGCAATGCATTGATTATGATACGCTTTCCAACATACCAGAAATTATTACTCAAGTTATGAGGACAATGGCTGTGGAATAAATCTCGTTCCTGTGTCCTGAGCTTTGACCTTATTTCGATGATATTCAACAGAACCGGTTCAGTATACCTCAAAAATAACATACTAAAGTTTTGTCGCAATAGAAGCAGTTTTACGCTTTTACGCAAGTTATGAGAATAATGGCTGTGGAATAAATCTTGCTTTTGTGCAATTACCTTTGACCCCATTGATATTCAACAAAACCGGTTCCCTATACCTCCGGAACAACATAACGTTTTGTCGCAATGGAAACATTTTTAGGTAAGTTATGATGCTATGATGCGGAAGAGCAATAATGGAATGGACTCCAGTGTCCTGACCTTTGACTTCCATTTCGCCCATTTTCAATAAGGTTCGTCCCCAGTGGCTCCCTACCAAATACTAAAATTTCATCGAAATCGAACCATATTTACGCATGTTATGACGCATAAAGGCAATGAAATGGATCCCGCTTTTATGTCCTGACCTTTGACCCCATTTCGCCCATTTTCCACAGGGTTTGTTCCCAGGTGGTTCCTTACCACATACTTAAATTTCATCGAAATCGAACCATTTTTACGCAAGTTATGACGCATAAGGGCAATTGTATGGATCCTGCTCTTATGGCGTGACCTTTGACTCCACTGCACCCATTTTCAATAGGGTTTGTCCCTTGGTGGTCCCCCACCACATTCTAAAATTTTATCGAAATAGAACCATTTTTACGTGAGTTATCGTGCCGACGGACAGACGGACGGAAAAAGCTGGAGCAAATACGCTTCTTCAACCTACGATTGGAAAGCATAAAAAACGAGCAGCTCGGTGTGGAAATTAAAACGGTGATAATGGAAAAAAAAGAAAATGAGCACTCACTAACTCGTGAGGGATCTTAAACGAAAGCACAGACCTTTAACTTTGGCACACTCACAGAAGAACAATGATGGGACATAAAAGCACGGAGCTCGTGAAGACACGTGTATGCCAAAGGTGGACCGACTGCGTACTAATGCATATCAATATATGCTATGTTGTGTTTCTCTTCTAGGTGTCAGGTGACGTTTGTCAATATAGTGCATAACTTACATGGTGACGCATTCTGTACCTTAAATGTTGCATCCTAAAGAAAAAAAAGTTATTTCGCTGTTGCGTTTAAAAGAAAAACACCCTATAATGCTGAATTTATTCTATGTTTACGTGTAAGAGTTAGGAAGCAATAATACTTGTTAAGCTGAATTGACCTAGAATATTCGCAGTTGGATTTTATTGTCAATCCCGGTTGAATTTGTTATCAGTTTCTTGCATTAACTTTTCACATTTAGTTATTTTTGATTCATATTAAGAGCTTAAGGTATAAATGCTCAGACAGAAATTTTCGCTTTAAGCGTGGTTATAATCGATTTAGTGACAATCGCTGCACGTGAACTATTTTATTATGAATTTCTGCGGGATGGTTTTGTAAAGTCTAATATATGGCTCTAATGTTTTAATGTCGCACAACTCTTTTGTGCTCATTGATGCACTGCTGCAACTTGCAATGTAGTACGTCTTGATGTTGTTCTTCTTCCTTGTTCTTTGTTAAAAAAGCAGACCCCGAGTGAAAAGAAATACGAAAAGCATTGCTCCAATTCTATGGAGAGGCTTCAAATCATTTTAGCGGAAGATGAAATACGAACCTTGTGAATCATCTACCACTGACAATACTCAATAAAAGAGTTTTCTTTTCAAAGCATGTTTCAAAAGACTGTGATTTCATGTGAAGCTCTTTCGAGTGTCTTAACTGTTGACATACAGCCGCAACTTTTCTATGAAGTTTTAAGTTCAGTGAATTTCTATGAGAAATTAAATCGGCCAGAAAAGCCAGCGAGCAATCAATCGGCCAGAAAAAGCGAAGAGTCATCTTGTAATGGCGATGACATCTCCCGTTTATGTTTTTGTTCTTGAGGAAAGACAATATTTGTGAGTGGAAAAAATTGCTCTTGTCAAACTAAAGACGCAGTTTATGTTTTTATTATCATGGACTCTCTTTTACAGAGCGAACGACATTTTTCTCTTGGATTTATGTGTCAGTCACCACAGATAAATTCTGTAACTGACCGTATCTTAAAGCAAAATTCCGTTAAGGGTCTTAAAAAAAAAACATTTTTTAAATTTATTTCTCATATATCCGTTGATAATGGACAGCGTTTTGGATCTTTGGGCTCTCATTTCACAGTTCGAGAACACTTTCCTTTGTTTCAAGGTTTAGTGCCTCCCCCACATTGTTCCTAATTTAAGGCCACAGATTCCAGGGAAAGCCAGAGCCATTAGATAAACACATCACCATGGGCGCTGATGTAGGGAAGGGTGCAATGATGGGCCAATGATGGGAAGGGTGGTTTCATGGACATCTCTTCTTGCCATTTCTGTTCTTGAAAATTGCTACATACACTCGTTATTGAAAGTATTTGGACACCACTAAATGTGCAAAGAACGGTTGCGCAAGAAGATGCACTGTGACTGGTGAGGTACGTATATAAAGCTGACATGTTCTATCGTGTTATCAGTAATTTTGAAGAGGATATGCCGCGTGGACGCGAACTTTTCGAGTTCCAGCGTCGACTGTTCATAGGACACCATTTGAGTAACGTTTCCATTCTGAGCATTCTATCAAAACTAAACATACCAAATCGACTGCAAGTGACGTCGTGAAGAGATGGCAAAAGGACTGTACAACTACTGCAAAAAAGTTCAGGAACTATGCACAAACTGACGAAGTGTCTGCTGTTTCCATCGCTGCTGAAGTAGGAAATGTTTGAAATGGCTAGGTTAGTACCATAACTGTCTGAAGTACGAAATGCTTGTGAGGGCTCGGTTAGTACCATAACTATCAGCAGAGAGTTGCTCAGTGTGGGTTATTATGAGAGCAACAGCACACACAAGCCACACATCAATACCATGTATGCGGAGCACAGTTTGCAGTGGTGTCTCCTGTCATCCTTGGACTGCGTGCAACTGGAAAGCTGTCCTTTGGAGTAATAAGTAGCGCTTTTACTTTCCTAATCTGTTGGGCGTGATTGGATTTGGCGACAGCACGGCGAAATATTTTCGTCAGACTGTTAAGTTTGGCGGAGGCTCCGTAATGGCATGCAGTTGTTTTTTTTGTGGATGGGACTCGACCCGTTCGTTATTATACCACAAACTATGAATTCTGATACTTCGACGTTCTGAATAATTCTGCACTGCTAACAATGTGGTAGTATCATGGAAATGACCTTTGTCTCTTCAAAAACGACTGAGCTTCCTACCCCACAGCATTACGTGTGTAGAAATGATTTCTTGAAAATGAGGTGGAATTGTTAGACTGGCCTGCTCGGAGTCCTGGTCTTAATCCCATAGAATGCCGCCCCGGTGGCGCAGTGGTCTAAGGCGATGGCCTCTGATCATTCATCCGAAAGGGGTCCGGGTTCAAATCCAGTGAGGCCTGGATGTTGTGTTTGTCTTACGGCACTGGCTCTCTCCCTTCCCTGAAACCAGTGACCCTAAATTAGGGACGGGCGACTGCTGATAGCCCATTGAGTTGCTCACGGTGGTCGTTAAACCTCGAATAAAAAAATCCCATAGAACACCTCTGGGACGGACTGCAGAGAACTATGCGAAATCGACCACAACGACAGTCTTCGATCTCTCCATTTCGACACAAATTTTGCAGGACAAACAGCGAGCCATTCCTATTGAGGCTTATCGTGAAGTGGTTAATAGTATGCGTTGCTGCTGTCATACATGCAAAGTGTCACAAAAGCATCATACAAGCTGTCATACAAGCCAAATGTGGACCGACCAACTACTAATTGCGATATTAAAGCCATTTTGTCCCAAGACATCGTGGTGTTCGAATACGTTTGATAATATAGCGCATATTTTAGCGATAAAACTAATTTTGAATGCCAATTTTTCTGTTGAACTTCTGGATGAATGTGCGTGTGTGTGTGTAGTACAAATAGGGAATACACTGAGAATTTGCAATAGAAAGTAATAAGGAATTTGCATTTGAATTTTGTAGCGCAGCGTACATTCGTACAGTACAGAATGGCGTAAAAGGCAAAAGAATGAAAAATATGGTATAATTCTCAGCAGCAAACATTCATTTCTGGGCAAAGAGTTGTCAGAAGCGTTGGTTTCCAGCCGTAAACCTACGCTTCTGACAACTCTCCTACCTGGACGAAGTGAGACCACTTCAATACTATAAAAACGTTTCGATATCCCTATAGAAATACAGAGTAACTTATTTAATTCGAACTTGGTTAAATCGAACTCGTCGATCATTCGAAGTAAGAGAATTTCCATGCAAGTTGAATAACGAGGTAATGCTGTTTTTGGTTCGTTCGAATTTCAAAGCTCGATTATTTGAGTTTATTCGGATTCCGTAACTTACAGTGTGACCTACTACATGGGTGAAGAACGTGTCAAGCCGAGAAATCTGCAGCGATATATTCCGTCGGTGTAGTTTAGTCTGTTAGAACAACTGGATCGTTACTGTGTGACGTACTACAGAAGTGAAGCGCGTGTCAAGACAAGTCTGCAGCGATACATTCCGTCTGTGTAGTTTAGTCGGTTAGAACAACTGGCTCGTTACTGCGGGATGTACATCAGAGTAGAAGCACGTCTCGAGACGACAAATCTACAGCGACACATTCCGTCGGTGTAGTTTAGTCGGTTAGACCAACTGGATCGTTACTGTGTGACGTACTACAGAGTTGAAGCACGTGTCAAGACTACAAATCTGCAGCGATACATTCCGTCGGTGTAGTTTAGTCGGTTACAACAACTGGCTCGTTACTGTGTGACGTACTACAGGGGTGAAGCATGTGTCAAGACGACAAATCTGCAGCGATACATTCCGTCGGTGTAGTTTAGTTGGTTAGAACAACTGGCTCGTTACTGTGTGACGTACTACAGAGGTGAAGCGCGTGTCAAGACGACAAATCTGCAGCGATACATTCCGTCTGTGTAGTTTAGTCGGTTAGAACAACTGGCTCGTTACTGTGTGACGTACTACAGAGGTGACTCACGTGCCAAGACAAGAAATCTGCAGCGATACATTCCGTCGGTGTAGTTTAGTCGGTTAGAACAGCTCGCTGTTTACTGTGGGACGTAATACAGTGGTGAAGCACGTGTCAAGACGACAAATCTGCAGCGATACATTCCGTCCGTGTTGTTTAGTCGGTTAGAACAACTGCCTGTTTACTGCGTGAAGTAATAACAGTGGTGAAGCACGTGTCAAAACGACAAATCTGCAGGGATACATTCGGTCTGGTAGAACAATTGTTTCGTTTACTCTGCGGCGTACTACAGAGGTGAAGCACGTGTCTATCCGACAAATCTGGACCGATACATTCTGTCAGTGTAGTTTAATCGGATAGAACTGTCTCGTTACTTCTTGCCAATCCGACAAGTCCGGAGCGCTGCATTCCGTCGGTGAAGTTTCTCGGAACAACTGGTTCCGTAGCAAGGAGGGTTCTATCCCCGTCACCGAGTATTTGTTTTCACAGCTGATGTGAGTGTTGCCTTCATATTTTCTGTGACAGTTTGATCTTATTCACTGCCATTTTTATGGTACAGCGTAGACAAGAGGTGTGTCGAGAGAAAAATGTTTCAATTTTTTTTTCTTTGACCGGTACCGCTTATATGGATAAACCTTTTGAGAACACTTTCTTCCTAAAATAATGCATGGTGTTAACACCAATGAACGTAAAGTCACATCTTGTTTTTTTCGATATCTCTGTTTCTAAGAGTTCGTAAGCTCACGATTCCATTTACAGCAATATCTGAGGGACTAAAAACCCGATTAAAAATCTTCTTCTTTCGTCAGATCTATTGTTTTCTATACCGGTTCCATTGACTTTGAATTGCTTAGATAAATTTAATTTGCGTCAGAACGGATTCAAAAGACGTGCTTATTACACCCGAAAATTCGGTGTCATCTTTCTTGTTCACCTTGTTTTCAAATTTTCAAGTGATTTATGCAAATATCAGTGCGCAGATTACAAAACAGACATTTTCTCTGCACCACCTACCGTTTTTTTAACAAGGAAGGTTGAACATATTATGATGCGGATACGCATATACCTAATGACATAAACTGACTGAAGTGCCAGAAAAACTGGTACACCAGTCTAATACTTGGTAGTTCCCCTACAGGAGCGCAGGACTGCATAAATACGACTGGACATGGACTCCGCTAGCTTCTGGAAATATGCTGTAGGCAATGCACACAATACTTCGTGCAGAGCGTTCCACAATTCGGGTGTATTCCGAGGTCTCGGATTCCTGTGTTCGATAGCGCGTTGCATGGCATCGCAAATGTGTTCTATGACGTTCAAATCTGGGGAATTGGGTGGGAATGGCAACACCCCAAACTTAGATGAATTCTCCTCTAACCATAATGTGGCGTCCCGACACTTGTGTGGAGATGCATTGTCATGTTGGAACAGGCCCAACCCATCAGCATGAATGCAGGACATGAACGGGTGTACCTCGTCGGAAAGGATGCGCACATAGCGTTGGCCGGTCACAAACGTTTGTAGACGTAACAGGAATTCCAGTGAAATCCAGCTAAATACACCCCATACCATTACGGACCCCCAACCAGCCGGTACAATTCACTGTTTAGAGGCGGGATCCATGGCTTCATGAGGTTTGCGCCACACACGAATCCTCCCATCCGCCCGATACAGTGGAAAACGCGACTCGTCAGACCAGGATACTTGTTTCCAGTCATCAAATGTCCAGTGTCGGTGTTGCCGTGCCCAAGCGAGGCGCATAGCTGTGTGTCGTGCACCCATCAAGGGAACTCTAGTTGGGCGTCTGCTCCAGAAGCCCATATCGTGCTGGGTACGTTGCACAGTGCGAACACGGATGCTTGTTGAGGCTCCAGCATTGAATTCCGGGGATACCTGTGAGAGTGTTGCACGCCTATCGCGTGAAACGATTCTTGACAGCAGACGATGGTCACGTTCACCGAATGTCTTTTTACGGCCACACTGGTATCGTAGGTTGGAGGTTTTGCCGGAATTCTTGTAATCATGGTATACCCTTGTAATGGTCGTCCGTGAAAATCCGAACTTCGATTCTACCTCCGAAATACTATGGCCCATCTCCCGAGCGCCAACTATGACAACGCATTGAAAATCGCTTAAATCGTTATTACTTGTCATTCTCATGCCGAAAACAGCTCTGACAGCTGGCAAGGATGTCTATCGCTTTATATACGCATTGGCCGACGCAACAGAGTACGCGCATAGGTGACGTTGCTATGTATGTTGCATAAGCTCGTCTGTAGCAGTTTTTCTGGCACTTCAGTGTGTACTTACAATATTATGCTTACGGCACGAATCCATCCAGGTTTAAACTATTTACGCCCTAAAGCAATTTTATCTGTTTTCTTGGAGCAAGAAATGTTTTTTTCTAAAAGATTTCATTTTGTGACCGCTTGCATCAGTCTCTTTTTTAAAGCACCAACAAAAATCTGCCATCATATGTTTATACCACCGTCCTTTGTACTATTTCTTTGATGTCTGGGTGAAATCTTTCACCTGGTTCCTCGCTCATTTCACCTACATTTTCCGGAAAATAGCCTAAATGAGAATATAGGGCATGAATTTTGATGCTCATATTGCATCCTAACAACACGAAGTTCTGTTACATATCACCTACAATTTCTTTATAAGTAGGACTTTTAGTGTTGCACAAAAAATTATGAACATTTTGAATCCATTCCATGCTTCTTTTTCCACATCTATCATATGCTGTTCAAACTGGCGATCTAGTATTAGTTTTCGTATTTATGTGCCGTCAAACATTCCTTCTTTTATCTTGGTACTATACAGGGAAAATAACTGACATATAAGGTATTGAAAACATTGTCCACTTTTATCCAGAGCTTTCACAATTTCTGTAGTCTAAATCAGATTCTGAATCAGATAACTGCCTAATGAGATTTGACTGCCTAAATCGGATTCTGAATGAGATGACACATCTACATCCAAATTATGAGGCGGAATTGGGACAGGCACGTTTTCACCATGAAGAACAGGTCGTACAGCTGATTTCAAATTAGGATAAGCAATCTTTGATTTGTTATGCTTATGGTACTCCAAAGTGTTTCACATGCAAAAATAAGTCATCGTAATGATTTTGCTTTTCACGACAAACCATGGGTATCCCAAATGGTAAACATGAGCACTTACCTAAAGACCAGTTTCGTAATGTTTCAACACAAGAACGACATACACTGTGCGGAGCTCACGGTTTCTCCTGGTCTCCTAATTGTAAGCCAAAGTACGAACGATATACATTTCTCACAAATGAAGTGATGTTATTTTTTTGTTTCTTCAACACCTATTCACCGCATATATAGCAAAAATGAATTTGGATCATGTTTACATCTCCTAGACGAACTATATTGCTAGCCATAACTTCAAGACTACTGAAATACGTACGAATAAGTTCAATTACAAACCTTTAGGGCACACTCCTAACAACGTTCACTTAACAACTTTTGCGCGCTTGTGTTGTTCTAGTCTGCGTTCGTTCTTGTCTTTCATAGCAAACAAGTTGTAGTAAATGTTATCAGTGTTTCTGAACAACAGTTTTTACATTTTCAAAAACTGACACCCTAAAAAAGCGCCTTACTGATTTGCAAAATGAATATGCTTTGCATTATTGGAAAACGTAATTTATAAAAAAAGAAAAGAAAAACTGCACGTGATAGACAAAAAATCAGGTCAGTTCCGAACTCAGCATGTCCAACTTCATCTGAAAGTCAATATTTGTCAACAAGAAAATACATGTAAGCTGGTGTTATCAATTTAGATAAATGAAACAAAATATAAAGACATTTAAAAAATTTTCAATAAGACAATTCATTGTCCCCCTCATTCGAAAACTAGAAACGTGTCTGCTGCTTCATTGGTGTATTTATTGACAGTGAGAGGATTCGTCTTAACTTGATTCATTGGTTTATAAATTGACAGTGAGAGGATTTGTCTTATCCTGATTCATTGGTGTATTGATTGACAGTGAGAGGATTAGTCTTATCTTGATTCATTGGTGTATTGATTGACAGTGAGGGGATTCGTCTTATCTTGACTCATTGGTGTATTGACTGACAGTGAGAGGATTCGTCTTATCTTGATTCGTTGGTGTATTGATTGACAGTGAGATGATTCTACTTATCTTGA
Organism: Macrothele yani; assembly: GCA_039090855.1. Classification (NCBI taxonomy): domain Eukaryota; kingdom Metazoa; phylum Arthropoda; class Arachnida; order Araneae; family Macrothelidae; genus Macrothele; species Macrothele yani. The sequence goes on along the minus strand of CM076998.1, from coordinate 22,622,036 downwards.
TAACGTACCTTCTAGAGAATATCACACATTTTTAAGACCAATCTCTTGTGGAAGACTGCCGTCATCCGTTTGACCGTCTGTGGACGGACGCACAATACAATTACTTTAGACGGGAATTAGAGGAAATCACTGTAGCCTGGCGACAGCTATCCTCTTTTCCTCTCGTCCGTCCATAAAGTGACACCATATGCACCTTTTTTTTTCACAAAAGACGTGCTAAATTTGTTAACCAATTGCAGTACTGATTGGGGGTGTTCCTTTGCATAGACATAACCTGATGAAATGAATACCCAATGCACTTTCTAATTTTCTCACACTGCATTAAAATTTCTCTCGGGGGAAACCGTTGTTTACGCTTTCCAACCGTAGGTTGAAGAAACTTATATGCACCAGCTTTGTCTGTCTGTCCGCCCGAAAACTGTCGAAATAAATGGTTCGATTTCGATGAAATTTTAGCATGTGGTAGGGGACAACCTGGGAAATGGGGTCAAAGGTCAGGACATAGGAGCGGGATACATTCCATCGCCTTTATGCGTCATAACTTACGTAGAAATGCCTCGATTGCGACAAAACGTTATGTTGTTTCTGGGGTATACTAAACCGGTTCTGTTGAATATAATCGAAATGGGATCAAAGTTCAGGGCACAGGAGCGAGATTTATTCCACATCCATTATCCTCAACGTGACTAAAAATGCTTCTATTTCGACAAAACTTTAGTATGTTGTTTCGGAGGTATACTGAACCGGTTCTGTTGAATATCATCGAAATGGGGTCAAAGGTCAGGGCACAGGAGCCAGATTTATTCCACAACCATTATCCTGAACGTGACTAAAAATGCTTCTATTGCGACATAACACTAGTATGTTGTTTCGAAGGTATACTGAACCGGTTCTGCTGAATATCATCGAAATGGGATCAAAGTTCAAGGCACAAGAGCGAGATTTATTCCACAACCATATCCTCAACGTGACTAAAAATGCTTCTATTGCGACAAAACTTTATTATGTTGTTTCGGAGGTATACTGAACCGGTTCTGTTGAATATCATCGAAATGGGATCAAAGTTCAGGGCACAGGAGCGAGATTTATTCCACAACCATTATCCTCAACGTGACTAAAAATGCTTCTATTGCGACAAAACTTTGTTGTTTCGGAGGTATAGTGAACCGGTTCTGTTGAATATCATCGAAATGGGGTCAAAGGTCAGGGCATAGGAGCCATATTTATTCCACAGCCATTATCCCCATAACTTGAGTAATGATTTCTGGTATGTTGGAAAGCGTATCATAATCAATGCATTGCATGATTTTACTAACTTGTTTAATAGGTTATTTTGACTGAGAGTTCCGTTCCAATACCATAGTATGTGAGTACAAATAATAAAACGGCTCATCACTGTATTTGCCGAAATGCATGCTCATGAAGCTAGAGTAAAATATTTTTGAACAACTAAGAAACAAGCAAACCACACTTCCCTACGGAACTTGAAAGACGTTCATAGTTCGCGAACTACAGACTGCAATGCTTGTGTAATAACCGTGTGTTCATTTCTTTCTCCGCTACTGAGGAAATTTTATCCTCGCCCTTAACTACACCCTCTATGCAGCTTTTGCAGAAACTCCTCGAAGAGTACTCAGCATAAAGCTTATTTTCTCTTCTTGTAAAAAATGTGTTTTGTAAAATTGCAAACACAGTGTTGTGAAATACTAGTGACTACGCTTCGTCAGAATAAAACAAAAGAGAAGCCGTGTCTTTAAAACACAGCTCGCGAAAGCAGTTCTAATGAAATGTTTTTAACATTTTTACAGTCTCCACAGAACAAAAAGATCATATTTCTACGAAACACTTCTGTTATTAAAAAATACTCCTGCACTCTCCGAACACGTAACATAATAAGCTAGAAATGTTTTGTGACAGTATATTTTATTTTTTAAGTCATTAAATGACAAAAAACAGTTTTCGGAATAGAGCTGGTGAAGTTCATGAATTTTTGATGTTGTGTTCATTTACTTTTTTGCATTATTTTAAAGAGAAGAGATGCAAAAGTGCATATAAGACTGTTGCCGCTGTTTTGCCACATAATTAAAATGACAACGTAAACGACTTCAAGACAAAACTCGGAACGAATCAGAGACAATTTTTATCAAATTAGTGCGGGTACCCCAACAGCGTAAAAACTGTAGCGGCAGAAAATCTGCGACATATTAAATTAATAAATAAGTTACCTTCTTAACAAATGCATCAAACGAAAAGCAGCGTAGAAAAAGTGAAAATTGTCAGATCTTAAAAAGACTGCGAGCAAAAAGGAGTAAAATTTCGAATGATGGAATTTCGACCAATATAATAGGACTAATAAATTAGTAAATGGAATATTTGCTACAATCTGCTACAAGTAAAAATACTACGTTCTGCAAAATAAGATTTTAGAGGTTTTTCTGCATTATTTTCGTCGAAAACAGTTTGCAAGAAAAATTTCTTTGTTTATGCATGTACAATATATTCAGCACATTCTGATGGCCAAAATTACTGCAGAGAAAAAAAGCAAATCGTTTAAGAGGCAGAAATCAAAGTAAACACAACTAATGTAAAACAGCAGAAAGTTTTTCTAGTTTTTGAAAGAAATAGATTCAAAAGTTTTTAAATTTCATTAGAATTTGGAACTTTATTAGTGTCTCTGAATATTTTTTAATATTTTACTTATATAAATTAATAAATATATATTTTCTGAAGGCATTGCTTATGAAAAAAGCATTTCAATCGTAATGATAATTATCGAAACAGTAGTAACCGCAAGAAACAAATGCATAGGTTTTCTTTTTCGTTTGAAACACGCCAAAAAATTTCGAGATAATCATAATTGATCTTACTGGAAAATATTTTTGATATTTGTTTTACTTTTCCAAAAAATGCTAGGTGCACCTGAAAAGTTGTAGGATAACTTTCATATAAAATTCAAATTTCAAGGCATGAAAAGATATCATTATTTTCTTCAAAGTTCATCAGTAACTCCGTACACCGCTTTGTACGGTCGTACGGCTTCTGTATGGCTATGCGAAACTGAGCTTGAGGAACCCTGCTTAACAGCCTTGCGTTTTCTTTACTTTTCATTTTTTACGCTTTCCAACCGTAGGTTAAAGAAAGCGTAAATGCTCCAGCTTTGTCCATCTGCCCGCCCGCACGATCCCGAGCTGGTCTTGTGTCTCGCTTTTTTCGTTTTTATTTATTTTCTCCACTGCCTAGTTGCCCGTGTTGTGTTCTCTACCTAATCTCTACCACGTTATGTACTAACACCCCGGTCTTGTGGTTTTGTTACCCTCCACCACTAACTGTTTTATATTAACCGCTCAGTTCGTAGGTTGCTGAGATTCCGTTTAGGTTCCCTTCCAGGATTTGTCTTCTTTGGATTTCTTTTTTTCCTTTTAACTGGTTTGGGTGCTAGACCTACCTGCATGTTTGCCGCGTGCGGAGACCCGTGAGGCGGAAATGGGATGTCTGGCGGCTGAGGTCGCAAGAGACCGGATAAGTGCCTCCTGTGTACCAACACTCCTCTTCGACCCCGGCTTCGCCTGAAACGGGAGGCTAGAGACTAACCCACCTCTAGTCAGAAGTCTTGTTCCAAGGTGTGTACAGGGCTTTAGCGGCTTTTTTGTCGTATAGCACGGCAGGGTGAGCCCGGGGCTGTGGGATCATGCCAAAGGCGTTGGCATGACGGTACCAGGAGGCCGAAGTGTCCGCCGAGTGCGTGTGATCACAGCCAACGGACTATATCTGCAACGTATAAGCTCCAGAACTGTGTCTAGCGTCATTTTCTTGGCTTGCGGACCTCCAGTTCTCCCTTGTAGGGCTCGGTGGTGGGTGGAGTAGTCTGCAGACGAATCTTCCTTCTTTTTTTCCATGGGTAAACCCAAACATAAACACTCCAAATTTAGGTCATCTGAGAAAATGATAGTTGCAAACGACTCTCCTTCGTCTTCTCAACCTACACATTCTCTTAACCTTAAACGATCTTTCGACCATGACCTGGACCCAGAATGTGGAACCTCTTCTTCGGCAGCTGTGCCAGTCGCTCCGAAGCGTCGTCTCCCCCGATTGCTGTGAATACGCATGCTACTCACTTAGTTGTGGAATCCGTCGATCCGAATGAGAGACTGTCCACCAGATCTCCATTTTTCATTTCTAAAGCTTTGGACGCTGCGGTTGGCCCCTTGAAGTCTGTGAGGAAGCTTCGCTCTGGAGACCTGCTTGTTCAAACTTGCAGTGTTTCTCAGAGTAACACTCTTCTGCTCCTCACTAGTCTTCAAGGCATTCCTGTCAAAGTGGCACCTCACCCGTTTCTTAACACCTCTCGGGGTGTTATTTCGGAGTTTGATCTCTTGCCATGCAGTGAGGACGAATTGGTGACTGAACTTGCGGATCAGGGTGTTCTTGCTGCACGTCGTATGATGTTCCGGCGTGATGGCTCTTTGATTAAATCTAAAAATGTGATCTTGACTTTTAACTCCCCGAAAGTTCCGACAGAAATCAAGGCAGGCTACTTGGTCTGTGCAGTTCGCCCGTATATTCCCAGTCCTCTGCGCTGTTTCAGGTGCCAGAGGTACGGGCATTCACAACGTTTCTGTAAGAGTTCCGCTCGTTGCGCTAATTGTGGCTCCAGTGAACATGACGGGGAAGGTTGCACTTCTGCGGCCTCCTGTGTTAACTGTGGTGAGGCCCATGCAGCTTACTCCCGCAACTGTATGAAATGGAAGGACGAGATGGCGATCCAGCGCCTCAAGACCCTGGAAGGCCTCTCGTACCCTGCTGCCAAAGCCAAGTTGGGTATACCCACCATCCGACAGCGTAGTTTTGCCGCAGTAGTTAAGTCTCTGCCACCACCCGTGCAGCCTTTTGTTCCGCGCCCTGTAGCTCTCGCCGCACTTGCCAAGCGATCTACAGTTGAACAAGCGACACAGGTGGATTTCACCGAGCTCCAGCTTATTCGACCAGCTGAGTCTGCACCTTCTCTTTTGAAGACTACCGACTCTTCCGGTTCCCAGCAGACAGCCTGCACGAGCGGAAGACCCGGCCCTCAATCCGCAAAGGTGTGCAGTGTCCATCCAACTGTCTCGGCCTCTGCGAGGTCCCCACCCTCAACCAACATTATAGAGGAACATGGGGGGGGGGAGGAGAGTGACAGTTCGTCCCCAGCCTCAACCAGCATTGCAGAGGTACATGGGGGGGGGGGAGGAGAGTGACAGGTGGTCCCCGCCCTCTGCCAGCATTGCAGAGGAGTGTGGGGGAGGTGAGTGACGGTTCGTCCTTCTCCATTAGTGAATTTTTTTATAAATCTGATTAACTACCTTGTCTTCACAGCTTTCATCATACTCTTTTTCAACTTTTACCAAGCCTGTCTACTCTTACTCATTTTCCATGCTTTTAAAATTCTGTGGCTGATAGTTCTTTGTCTGGCGCTCTTTGGCCAAACCTGGCATTTGCGCCACTAAAATCCACTAACCAACCAACCAACCAGGAAAGGGAGAGGGCTAGTGCCGTAAGACAAACACAACATCCACGCTTCATCGGGATTCTAAGCCGGACCCATCACGGATGAATGAACAGAAGCCATCGCTTTAGACCACTGGGCTACAGAGGCGGCAATGGTGTTTTCGATCTCTGAAGTGTGGTCAAAATTGTACACTTAAAGTGGGATCTCCTTTTGGGGAACAAACAAATCAACAGATACCAAATCTGACGAATACGGGTCATAGTGAAGTTTGGTAGTGTCCTTCCGTGAGATAAACAGCTTTACGATGGCTGCATGGTTTCTACTTGCGATATTCGCATTGTTCTGAAGCAAGAACTAGTCACGTGACCATGCCGTGTCTGGCCTTAACGCTTCGGAATTATTTTTATCACTTCTCTGCAATTCAGAGTTAACTGTCAATCCTTTCCGTAGAAAGTCGGAAAGGACTAACAGTTAGAAAGTTGGAAAGGACTGACAGTGCACAACTTATTCCCAACGAAAAAAAACTGTAGGAAGTCTTGGTGCACAACTCATTCCCGGTGGAAGAACAAATTGTAGGAAGTCTTCGTGCGTAAGTCATTCCCATAAAAAAAAACTGCCGAAAATCGTCGCACACAACTCATTCACAGCAAAAAAACTGTAGAAAGTCTTCGTGCACAACTCATTCCCAGCAAAAAAAAAAAATTAGGAAGCCTTCGTGCACAACGTCTTGCCAATAAAAAAAACTATAGAAAGTTTTTGTGCACAGCACCTTGCCAATAAAAAAACACCATAACTTGAGTAATAACTTGATTTTATTTTTATTGACTAGGAGTAGTCTTGGTGCAAACAAACTCCTAGTCAATAAAAATAAACGGTAGAAGTTCATGGTGCATAACTCCTTGCCAACAACATCTGTAGAAAGTCTTCCTGCATAATTCCTTGCCAACAGAAACGCACTTTAAAGTCTTTAGAAATGTCCTGTCAGTACTTCCCGTATAAAGCCTTAGTACGCAACTCATTACCAGCAAAAAAAATACTACAGAAAGTCTTCGCGCACAACTTCTTTTCAATAAAAAAAACTGCAGAAAGTCCTTGTGCACAGCTCCTTGCCAATAAAACTGTAGAAAAGGTTTGTGCACAACTGATTGTCAATGTAGAAAACTAGAAGTTCTTTGTGCCCAAATAATTGTCAATGTAGGAAACAAGTTATTTGTGCACAATAATTGTCAATGTAGAAAACTAGAAGTTATTTGTGCACAACTCCTTGCTTATAAACATTCTGTTGAAAATCTTGCTGCACAAAACATTGCCAATAGATAGAAACTGTAGGAAGTCTTTGTGCATAATTCCAGTGCTTTTTTGTTCCGCCTACAGTGAATGTGATATGAAAAGCGAACATTGTTCCTTTTTACAAATCTTCGGTAGTGGTCGAAGGAATGATATCTTTTCTGATGTGAAACTACTTTAGCATTCAGGAGCCGGAAACGATTTTTCCCATACACAGCTTCCGAATTATGTCGATGTAAGAGTCTGTACAACTCTAGGCTAGCCGACTGATCCCCACTTAGTCCTAAACATCCTCCCACCCTTTACAGAATCACTCATGCCAACGAAATATGTTGCATGAACCCATAAGTTGCATGCACCATTGCAGCTGTTTCAGTTGCACCTTTTTTTGGCTTTTAAACAAAATTTTATTGCACTCCTTGCTCAGTACTTAAAACAATGACTAGGTTATTTCATTACCTCAACTTGAACATGACTTTCTAGTAGAACCGCTTTGTTCATATTTCTCAAACTTGGTACTGAGCTAGATCTCATTTCATAACGAATAATTTCAACAGTAGCCAACGAATGTAACTGTTGTAGGGTTTAAATAAAATCAGTCTTAAAATCTTTCAGGTACAGATCGTATTAATGTCCATACAGTCATTCATTTTGGAACGATATTCTGTGTTAATAATACGTCTAAGTTCCGTTAGAAAACTTACAACAACAATATTCAATCTTCGGGGCACTGCCTCTGTGGCCGAGTGGTACTAGGTGCTTGTCTCTAAAAATTCATCCGAGATAAGTCTTGGTTCAAATCCCAGGTGAGACATGATTGGTGTATTAGTCTTACAGCAGTGACTCTGTCATCCAATGAATCCTAAATCAGGGACGAGCGACTGCTTATAGAGTTGCTTATGGTGGTCGTAAACTCTCAAGCAACGAAACGAACACGAAAACAAAAGGTTTTGGGGTAGGCTCAAAGATATGTAGAAACAAATTTTGAATGGGCTCCCATTAATAGAGCCTAAGAAGATCAGCTGACACGCTTTGATCAGTATTTGAAACTATGATTAGGGATTTCATTGCCCCAATTTAAACACAACTTTCCAGTAGAGCTGCTTTGTGCACACTGCTGAAACTTGACAGCAAGCCAGTTTAGGTTTGGTAGAGAATAGTTCCAACTTTGGACAATGGATGGAACTGGTAATATTTTTAAGCAGCTGTAACGATTCAATCTCACAATTTTCCTACTGCCGAATTGAGCTACAGGCACGGTGTCTGGTGGCATTGTCATAAAAAAAAAAAAAAAAAAAAAAAAAACAGAATGCATATACAGTATCAGCCTAAAATTGTCACAATGGGCACAATGATTTCGTTTCGGTAAACTGAGACATTTGACTTAAAAACATACAAGAAAGTACAGCAATTAAAACACACTCACACTCCTGCCCAGACCAGAACTCACTGCTGCTGGTAAGGGTGGACAGACTGCACATAGTACGGCTGCATTGGAGTAACTGATTTCCTCCACATGTGTCCTCGTTGAGTATCAGGATGAAAAGCGAAACGCAATTCATCTGTGAAAGTACATGGTGCCACTCTTTATTGCATAACATGTACTGTCGTACCTGTTAGAAGAATTACGAAGATGTTTGTCGCAGTTCGAGAACAGTAGATGGCGTTGCTGCACTGGGCGAAACTCTCTCACTCCTCTGCAGGCGAAGTGAAGCTGCAGATGTTCTCCCATGTCTCGTCAGCAAGGAAGGGGAAAATGGCGTTATTAAATCACTAACAGGACCAAGGTACATCTTCGACGACGGTAAGATGATGCAAGTGCTCATACACTGCAGCAGCTTCCTTGCTTTGACATCTTACTTGTCTGAACGGCTTCTTACCGTTTCAGTAGATATTGTGACACCAGAAGCAGCTCGAAGTGATTCCTGGAGTTGGGTATTGGTGATACTATGCCTTCTGCGGACACTTACTGTCAGATAACATTCTTGTCTTATGGTGGTTATCCTCGGGCGACCACTCCTAGGCCTATCTGTATCATTTTTACACCGTAGAAATCTAGTGTGTAGCCGACTTATTACACTTCGCGAAACTCCTAAAGCAGCAGCCACATCAATCTGCTGTACACGTGCCTGTAACATGCCCCAAACCCTATTTCTGTTGTCAATGCTGAAATGTATGCTGGGCATGAGTTTAGGTTAATCCCACTCACACAAGGCAATACGTACATTCAGCAAACTTCTAGACCAAGCTGTGAAATGATCCATTTTCCACTTCTAGGAGAGGATACTTTTATTGGAGCTCGCACACCACGTGCTGTGCTGTCATGATTGTAATTCCCGTATGACGTAGCTACCCACGCTGATAACTGATCTCCAGTAGTCGCTAAATTTGTGTATCGCCACATTTTCCGTTCGGAAGCTCAATGTCCCTAACTTTTTGTGACCAGTGTATTTGAACGCTCATTTAACACCATTTTCGTTTTTGATTTGAGGTTTAACGACCACCGTGAGAAACTCAATGGGCTATGAGCAATCGCTCGTCCCTTATATAAGGCCACTGGTTCCAGGGAAGGGAGAGAGCCAGTTGCGTAAGACAAACACAGCATCCATGCCTCACCGGGATTCGAACCCGGACCTCTTTCGGACGAATGATCAGAAGCCATCGCTTAGACGACTGCGCCACCGGGGCGGCTTTAACAGCTTTCAACTCATTACAAAATCTGATCTGATCTGTGCATGTGTACAAGGTCTATTAATAAATTCATTTTAATTCTCCACTGCTCAATGTAGAAAATGCCATACTTGGAAGTAATTTTCAAGCACCATGCAGATTTCTGGGTATGTATCGATATCTGGGTTATGCACTGTAAATGATTGCAGTTGAAAACCTATCTCGTGCTAGGCGAGGGAGATAAATCTGCAAAACTGCTCGCAGGAGCTACGTTTTGTCGTCCTCATCTGGGCGTATGGAGCATTGAACCGGAAGAATCTCTGTAGGGAAAGCACCTGTAAACGGTGAGATGCCGCCCCGGTGGCGCAGTGGTCTAAGCGATGGCCTCTGATCATTCGTACGAAAGGGGTCCGGGTTCGAATCCCGGTGAGGCATGGATGTTGTTTGCCTTACGGCACTGGCTCTCTCCCTTCCTTGGAACCAGTGACCCTAAATTAGGGACGGGCGACTGCTTATAGCCCATTGAGTTGCTCACGGTGGTCGTTAAACCTCCAATAAAAAAAAAACAAAAAAACAACTGAGATTGCCTTAGTGGCGTCATCGAAAATCTTACAGACATTTTTACCACAGATTTCATAATAGGGTTATTACGTCCCTGCTGCAAAGTATATCGGGATGAAACGACTGTCCACCAAGTGTGTGCGAGAAAAAGTAGGTGCATCGCCGCCGGTGGTGGTACTGGTGCTGTCAGACGGAGTTTCAAATGTCTCTATCTCCTCATTTGACGGCAGCACGTAGCAGCCCTACAATACAAAGCGGGCGGCATTTGACGAGGTGTGAAGGCAGTTACGGACATCCCCGTTTCGCCACTGACTGTGATTCGCAGATTGGCTGAGGTAGGTTTGCGCTACCGTAGCCATTGTGACAACTGCCCCTTATCGAGGCACATCGTCGTCCCTGGTTGTAGTGGTGCCATACCAGACATGCGTGGCATAACAAATGGAACCACGTGTTGTTCAGCGACGAGTCTTTCTTCTGTTTTAGCGCCTTCTATCGCCGATTGAGTGTCTGGAGACAACTTGGCCCACGTAATGATCTTCCTGTCATCCGGGAGTGTCCTATGTGTACTCATCCTATTGTCATGGTATCTGGTGCTATCAGTTTCAACAGCATTTTAACGCTCGTACGTATAGTGGGCATACTGATAACATGATTATTACACTGAAGTACAAAAGGTTGTGGGATGCGTACCTAGTATCTCGTAGGACCTCCTCTAGCCCGGCGAAATGCAGCAACTTGACGTGGCATATATTCCACAAGTGGCCGGAAAATTTCTGGAGAGATGTTCAGCGATGCCATTTGAACAGCCGCCCACAGTTCCCTTGTACTTGCAGGTTCGTTGGTATGAATTGACCTTTCCACCACGTCCCATAAGTGCTCTATTGAGTTCTGGTCGGGCGAACGTGGTGGCCACACCATCCCTCCGAACTGCCCTAATTTTGGACAACCTGGTCCCGATGACATGGTGCGTTGTCCGCCTTGAAAATCCCATCGTTGTTGGGATACATGAAGTCTATGAAGTGCTGCAAATGGTCACCCAGTAGAGAAACAAAGCGACTTCCGGTGGTTAATGACGTGTTTACAAGGACCATAGGACCCACACCATAGCACGTAAAGACACATCACACATGTATGGAACCGCCGCCAGCTTGCACAGTGTCTTGTTGACATCTTGGGTTCACGGCCTCATGGAGTCTGCGCCACACCCGAACCCTAGCATCAACTCGTAAAAACTGGTAGCGTCACTCATCAGACCACGCCACATTTTGCCAGTTTTCCATGGTCTAATTACCGTGTTCACGATCCCAGGTGAGAAGCTGTGTCCGATGTCGTGGTGTTAACAAAGGCACACTGGTGGGTCTTCTGCTTCCATACCCAATGGACGCTAAATTACGCTACACTGAATTGATTGATATGTCTCTGGTACCTCCTGCATTGAATGTGGATGTTTCTTGAGCCAGTGTCGCTTGTCTGTTAGCATGGACAATCCTGCTCAGCCGTGGCTGGTCCTGCTCGTTCAGCATCGGTGGTTGGTCACTGCGCTGTCCGCGGTGGTTGGCAATGCCCTTCCATGAGGTATTCTCTATACACACACATGGCACCGTGGATCGAGGAAAGCTGAATGTTCGTACAACTTCGGAAGTTGAATGTGCCTCGTTCAAACTCCGATAATTCACGTCGGCTTCACATAAGCCTACTGGCGGTTGTTCAGCCTGACACTTGAGATTACACCTCGCAACTGATAAAACTCGTGGCGTGCATCTGAGCCTTTATACGACAGAAGCGCCAGTTAAAGACCTGCATACTGCTATCCCATGACTGTTGGCACTTCTGTGTACTATCTCAGTGGTATATATGACCAGTTTCAACAAGATAACGCTCGTCCGCACACTGTAAATATCACGAGACAGTGTTTAAAGGTCAGCAGGTGGTGGTTTAGCGAACGCCATCCACAGAAGTCTTCTCAAGAGAGATGCCATTGGCAGATAACTTGACGCCTTTCGCAATGGTGCTGAATTTTAGGCACAAGTCTGCAACGCCGCCCCGGTGGCGCAGTGGTCTAAGCGATGGCCTCTGATCATTCGTCCGAACGGGGTCCGGGTTCGAATCCGGTGAAGCATGGATGTTGTGTTTGTCTTACGGCACTGGCTCTCTCCCTTCCCTGGAACCAGTGACCCTAAATTAGGGACGGGCGACTGCTTATAGCCCATTGAGTTGCTCACGGTGGTCGTTAAACCTCCAATCAAAAAAAAAGAAAAAAAAAAGTCTGCAACGCATGATCAGCGATACGCCAGGACACCATCCGGGAACTTTTCTATTTGATAGCACACCGTGATGCGGAATGTATAGCTCATCAATGTTAGTCATACGACCTGCTTACTCAATTATGCTGTCTCATCGCTTTCATGCAGTCCCTCAGAAATTAAATTACTTTTCCACCTACTTGTTTCGTCTCATTTCCTCTATTCATTCATGGTGTGACAGTTTACCCAGTAGTTTCAGAATAATATGACCACCCCCGGAATCAAAGATATTAGCGGTCGGGCAGGACAGATGTGCCATAGTGCTTAACGTGAGCTCAATGGGCAGAGGCAGTGATTTGACGGACATTCAAAAAAGGAATGATGATCGGCTACCACGGCAAGGGGGAAGCATCTCAGAAACAGCAGACTTCGTGAGCTGTTCGCGAGGTGCTGTAGTAAGGGTGTACCAGGAATGGACCCCTGGCACACAGAGTACCTCCTGACGTAATAACTGTGGAGCTCCAGAGGCCATCGACTCCAGAGGACAACGTGACATCCGTCGAATGGTAAAGGTCCATCGACGCGCAATAGTGCAGCAATTGACCATGCAAATGAACACCTGGGCAGCCCGGCAAGTGTCCCCGATAACAGTGGAGGGAATCCTGTTACGCATGGGTCTCCTGACGTCAAGGCACCCATGTGAATCGAGGCCCATCGGCAACGTCGCCTGAAATTCGAATGGGACTACGTCATTCATTGGACAGTGGCAGAGTGGAAAATGGTTGCCTTCTACGACGAATCGAGGTTTCTACTCCACAGAAGTGACGGAAGGTGGCGGATATGACGTCAGACACACGAGAACCAACATCCGGGCAAGCTTGTCGCCCAAGTACAGGCCAGCGGTGGCAATGGCATGTCGGAAGAATTTTTCTGGTATTACCTGGGACCGCTGGTACCACAGTATGGGTCTCTGAACTCCAATGGCTACGTGTCCATCCTCCTTTACTACATACATCCCTTCATTTTGGAGGTTTTTACCTGGTGGTGATGGTGTCTACCAACAGGACAATGCCTCCTGTCATGCCGCTAAGGGGGTGCGGTGCGTCACTGGTTCCAGGAACACGACAGCGATGTCTCCGTTCTCCATTGGACGAAGAAATCGTTCGATCTCAATCCCATGGAGCACTTGTGGGATTATTTGGTTCCACGTGACGACCCATAACCCACGTCATCTTCGGGGCCTCCGAGCCCTGATGTATGTCGAATGGGCACGTGTGCCTCGGGGAATCTTCCAGGGCCTCATTGCATCCATACCACGCCGTCTCGCCGCCATCATATGGACCAAGGTTGGTTATTCCCATTTTTTTTATTGGAGGTTTAACGACCACAGTGAGCAACTCAATGGGCTATAAGCAGTCGCCCGTCCTTAATTTAGGGCTTCTGACTCCAGGGAAGGGAGAGAGCCAGGAACTTAAGACAAACAGAGCGTCCATGCCTCACTGGGATTCGAACCCGGACCCATCTCGAACGAATGATTAGAAACCATCGCTTAGACCACTGCACCACGAGATATCCGCATTCGTGAATTATTCATGATTTTGTAATTTACATCCTGTATAAAGCTGGCAAAGGATTTGTCAGTTCTAAGTTAAATGTAAGAAAAAGAACGCTTTCCGCACGAGCCGCTACCTCACTTTCAGTAAGGGGGTTTTTCAATATTTTTTGAGAGAGAAAGCATATTTAATTTATTGGCGGAGTCACTTGTCTACGACATATAACTTATTTCGTCTTTTGAAATAACCAGAAGACACAGTAATCACAACGAAGTTAACTTATAACATGAAACACTGGGATTATAATTTTTTAATAAATTAATTTTCGCCTTTGGTTGCATCCTTTGTTTTCACGTCTGAGGTTTTCGCTGTTAGCGTTTGAAAGACGATTGTGAAATATGGTAAATACTTCATAAGGGATATAATGAGAAACTATTCTTTAAACTATATCTTGGAGACAAAGCATACTGCTGCGCCTGTTTTTCAGTTTCTTCATGGCATCACTATTTACACAAATCGTCTGTGCGCTAACGAGTTCGGACAACAACAAAAATTGTTATTTATCGTCGTGATAATAATGTCATCCCCAGAAGCTTGTATTTTTGCATAATCTTTTTTATCGTTGCTACAACTTATTAGCTATTATTTTGCGTAACCTCATATGATCTGGGCAATGACTTTAGCGTTGCGACTGATCAAAAGCAACTCTTATGGTGCGTTTGACAGAAGAAGGAGCTAGAAAAATAATTTAATGTGCGTTGAGGTGTGAAATGTCTTTCAGCACGACCTTTGTTATTTATAAGTATCCTGTAGCTTCCTTGCGTCTTCCATTCCGTCTGTCTCTTTTACCATAGTATATCAGATTCCAAGGAAAATATTAGGTATAGAAAGAAGTTTTAAAGCGTTTTTTTGTGTGGCGTATACCGCCAATTTACATATCCCACATTCACCCTCGTTGTTGTCATGTGGTCGTAACTATTCTAGAGTATAAAATGTGACACAGAAGTTTGCCTAGCAGTCAAACGCACTTGCACATCGGTAATGAAAGATGGCAAGCGATACTGCATTTATTCGACACTGCATTCGTTACGAATTTCACGAAGGCAAAATTCCTGCAAAAGCATGGGTATTGATCTGTTTTGGGGGAGAATATTGTTTCGAATAGCACGTATAAGTTTTGGTTTAGACGGTTTAAAACAGGTGATTTTGATGTTAGCGAGCGAGAACGTAGCGGCACCCCGCAGAAGGTTGCACATGAGGAACTTCAAGCATCGCTGGATGAAGACTCGTCTCAAACGCAAAAAGAATTAGCTGAACAACTGGGGGTAACTCAACAAACCATTTCCAATCGTTTACGCGCAATGGGAAAGATTCAGAAGGATGGAAATTGGGTGCCACTGACCTGAACCAGAGGAGAAAGGATGAGCGTGTCATGAAGTGCTTGAATCTATTGAATAAACACCACAAAGACTTTCGTGTGGGAAATCGTTACGAGTGATGAAAAGTGGATATGGTACGGCAATGCCAACCCACCTCCCCCCAAAAGAAACCACTGGTTAGACCCTGGTGAAGCAACGACTTCGACACCTAAACGCGATATTCACTCCAAGAAAGTTGTGCTGTGCACCTGGTGGGATATGAAAAGCGTGCTCTGTTATGAACTATTGGAACAGGGAGAAACTGTTACTGCTGATCGCTACAAGCAACAATTGCTGCAATTTAACCGGGAAACCTGTCTGAAACTTCCATTAACAGGGAAAGGATTGCGTCCGGTGAAATTACTACATGACAGCGCTAGGCCGCATGTCGCGAAATTGGTCAAGGAAAGGTTATTGATGTTTGGCTGGGAAGATTTGGAGCACCCGGCGTATAGTCCTGTCATATCCCCTTCAGACTATCATTTGTTCCGATCGATGCAACATGGTTTGTCTTCTGAACTGTTCCGGACATTCGATGAAGTGCAAAAAAATGGGTTGACTATTTCATCGCGTCACACGACGAAGTATTAGCCTTGTCTGGAATCCGTCGGCTGCCCGACCGATGCCAGAAGGGGATACATAATGACGGCGAATATTTTGATTCGTAAAGGTATTGTTGTTTTCTCTCAAATTACATGTTGTGTTGTCTTAAAACGCTTTAAAACTTATTTGTACATCTAATACCGGTCACTCTGGCTGATCTAAAAAAAAAATCTCCATTCTGTAACGCATCGCTCTATTTATTTTAGTTCTTATTGGGATGTGATGTTTCCTCTTTGAGCACTTTCTGACTTTACGCTACAGAGTTCTCTCGTGGAATTTGCAGTTGGCAACTCCTGACAGCGGGTGACAGCTGGTCTTTTATCTCGCAAGTCTTGATGTTGTGCTGCAAGGCTAGTTAGATAAGAGCTCAGTGTGAAATGTTTCGAGAGCACGGTTTGGTACAATATAAGATCAAGCATTCTTGATGAGATTGTTTCCGTTAACTAATTCAAGAGTGTTTAAAAAGCGAGCAAAAGTTCTCTAATCTAAAGTTTGTTCAGAGTAGGGAAGATTATTACAACAGAGTGGTTTGGACGACGCATTTTTGTGATTTGAATTCCACGACAACCAGTGTTTTCTGGCTAATTGCGTGTGAATTAGATAACGTGCTATAACAAACAACGAAAGTGGATTAAAACGTAAGTGACTTGATTGACCCTTGGACGTATTTTGATGATCTGTAATTTGATTTTAACCCTATATTTTAATTCGTGATTCTTGGGCGTATTTTGAAGAATAATCTATGTTTAGTTAAGTTTTTTCAACCACTACGAAATGCCAAATATCCGCATCTACAGTGAAGTCAATTTTCCTTGCGTGAAATTAGCTGTCCACAGTGAAACGAACCTAACGTAATTAGAGTTCATACCAACAACCAACTTAATTTAAAACATCATTCTTAAGACATACATTCTCTTTTGCCATTTCGGAAATGTCTTTCATTTATGAACTACACTGCAGGATCAAAACAGTCTGGCCGCCTTATAGTATTGTGTAAGATCTCTGTTAGCCGCCATGTGACGAGACATGGACTCCTAAAATCCCCCAGAAGATGTCCACAGGTATAACATACAGTATCTGTATAAAGACTACACCTACATCGTCCAATGTCCGTGATGGAGTGTCCACAAGCAGGACCTGCCGATCATGTGTTTCCGAATGTGTTCAGTTGGTTTCATGTCAGGTGTTACGGGCGGCCGTGGGAGAATATGAAAATCATCCTCGTGCTGCATGAAACTAGTCATGCACTTTACAGGTCTTATGACACGGCACGTTGTGTTGTTGGAATGCGCGATATCTGTCTGGAAACACACTCAAAACAAACGAATGAACCTTTCCTGCAATGATGGTGGGATTCGAGGTGGCGTTCAGCGAGCCACCCAACACTATGGGGCGAACAAGAGTTTCCCACGGAACCCCCCCCCGAAGCACTATACCCTGTACAGTACTAAGTGACACAACGTACTACTGAGTCAAATCGGCAATATAGTAGCGATATGCCTGCCTGCGTAATCTACTCGGGAATACAGCAGAAAAATGTAGATTCGAATCCCACCATTGTCATAATAACGGTACATGTTCTATTGGCGTCACAATGAATGTGAATATCGTGGCAGTTAGATAATAAAAATTTGTTTCTCTCCACAAAGCACTTAACTAATGAAATTAATTCCACAAGCAGATGGTCCTTCGAGCACAGTTTCCGACTGACCATAAACCTACGATTTTGTGCCCCCTCCTTTCTCATGGGGTGGATGATGTAACGTGCTACATGACATGACGTAAATGACGTTCTACTGAGGTGATGCACGAGTCCGATCGACAACAGAGTATCGCTGAGTCTGCTGACGTATTTCAGTTGGAAGAATGGCGGCTCCAGTCTAGGAAGAAATGGCTTAGAATCCCACCACCAGCAAAAAGTCCTTTATACAATATATTGAGAACAGTCATCGGGCACCCTTCAAAACCAAAGCAACGGATCCACTGCGTTGTTAAAATGCGCGTTACAGTTGCAAACGGTATAAAAACAAGCCTGCAGCTGACTGCGATCAAATAGCACTGTGAGGTTGAGTGAAAATGTCGCGGCGGGAGAGAATTGACTTTGAGAAAGGAAAGATTGTTGGGTGTTACACATTAGTGGGTTGTCCATAAGAGAAACCGAAAGCCGTTTAAGCATACCCAAGTCAGTCTTTTTTGGATGTAGCGAATAAGTGCAAGACACATGGCGTACCTGAAGCAGCAAAACGTACCGGCAGACCAAAGGAAATCAATAATAGAGGACGTCGAAGACTCAGGAGAGTCGTTACAGCTAATCGACGAAACACGGTGCAAGACCTCAGTGAATAGGTGAGTAACAATTCTGGAACCTCGGTATGTACACTGGCGTGCAAAAATTAAGGACGAGGCGGTTTTTCGAATGTAACCTCGTGCACAAGTGCTCCACATCGACTCAAATCATACCATAAGATCCCCAAGATGTAAGAATATGGGATAAGTGAGCAAAACCATCCAAAGGGTACAAAGGCACTTTATTGAAAAGGTAGTTTCGAGCACAACTGGACAGAAACGTCCATGTGACAGGCGGCTGCCAAGAAAAATCCAGTCTTTAGTAGGGGACATGATCCCCCAAGATGGACAGACGTTGTAAATCTTGACTGCGTTGCAGGATTTACAACGTCTGTCCATGCTGAGGACGAGGTTGTCAAGGAGCTGTTGAGGCATCGCGGCCTATTCCTCTTGTAGCGCCAATCGAAGCTGCGGAGTCTTTGCTGGCGGCTGATGATGTGCTGCCAAGCGTCTCCTGAGAAGGTCCCGCACGTGTTCGATTGGATTTAGGTCCGGGGACCTTGCGGGCCAATCCGTTGCGTTGAATATCTTCACTCTGCGACAGCCACTCTACGATGAAGTGTAGCGTTGTGGTCCATGAAGAGGAATTAAGGACACACAGCACCTCTAAACAGACGCACGTGAGGCAGGAGAGCCACGGAACAATAGCGGACACCAGTGACTGAACCTCCTTGGAAGATGTGGAGGTCAGTACGACTACCAAGCATGATACTGTCCGAAACGAGAACTCCGCAACCTTAAAACCGGTTCCTTTCGATGATGTTGGAGGTGTGATTGTGTGTTCCCTGTTCTCTCCAGATGTGTATACGACGTCCATAATCGCTCGTCAGACTAAATCGGCTCTCATCTGTAAAGAGAACTCGTCCCCATCGCTTATATGTCCAGTTCTTGTGTTCTTGGCACCACAGAAACCGCAGTCTCCGATGAGCAGGCGTTAATGGCGCACACCGTGCAAATAGACCACCTTTGTGCAGCCTCCTGGCCACGGTAAAACTCAATAAGGGACGTCCAGTTGTCTGTTGCATGTGCCTTGCGATTTCTCCCGCTATCTGCCGTCTGTCTCTTCTCGCCTGTAGGACAATATACCGGTCGCCCGACGTCGTGGTTGCTCGTGGACGACCACTGCTAAACTCTCGGACAGTAGTTCCTGTCGTTTGAAACGCTCTCCAAGCTCGTGAGCCGATGATGTGAGCGATCCCAAACTCCTCGGCCACACTAGTCACAATTCGACATTCTTCGAACTTCCCAATGACGCGACCTCGGGTAAAGTCATCCAAATGTCGTCTAATGGATTGCCTGTTGACTATATCACACGGTGGCAACAACTCGACGTCGTTCAAACTGATGTACACCGTGCAATAGCTTTCACCGAATTGCTGAGCGTACACCGCCCGTGTGCTTTATACCCTTCTGACACTCCCCCCTACGTCATGCTGCATATATGCGCATGCCCTACCGTACCGAACCCTACTCTATCTCCTGAGTGGTCTTTCTGTCCATTCTGCCTGCTCGTCCCGCGTTATTCTAATTTCTCCTCTTCGTCCTTGATTTTTGCCCAATAGTGTACATGTACCATTCGCAGAGAACTTCATTCCATGGGTTACCGTGGTCGTGCGGCTGCTCCTAAGCCTTTCATCTCCACTCGGAATACTACTTGTCGTTCAGCATGGTGTAAAGAACATTTATCGTAGACCATAGATCAATGGAAACGGGTCCTATGGACTGATGAATCCAGCCACATGATCTATCAGTCTGATGGCCGTGTGTGGGTATGGCGGCAGCTGGCGAAACGCTATTTACCACATTTTACTGTTCCTACGGTCACGTTTGGTGGTGGTAATGTAGTCGTGTGGTGGTGTTTTTCGTAGAATGGTCCCGACGCATTAGTTAGCGTGGACAAACCAGCAGGTTTACCTCGATATTCTGGACAATTATGCTCTACCAACTCTGGCAATACTATGGAATCGAGTCTTGTTGGTACCAGCACGATAATGCACCGAGCCATAAAGCAAGGACTGTTACGTCGTACTTTGACGATAATTCCGTATCGTGTGTGGACTGGTCAGCACAGATCCTTGTTCTTTATCCCATAGAGCACCCATGGGATGAATTAGAGTGCCTCATAAGGAGTTTGAAACCGAGACCTACTACTAAGCAAGAGTTAGAGGCAGCATTATGCACTGAATGGAAGCGCATACCTATAGCTGTTCCAAATATTGTCGAAAGCATGTCTCCAAGGGTCAGTGCATGCAATTAAGGCCAATGGTGAACCGACACCGTACTAAAGTATGTCAATAAATGCTATGTTGTGTTCCTCTTCTAGGTGCCGGGTTACTTTTGTCAATAGAGTGCATTACAGCCACTTTTGTACTGCTACATGTGGTCCTGCTATAATCCTTTTAACCTGATTGTAACTTTGGTGTCACAGCATTTTTTATAGTCTTATCCGCACTTGTTTCCTTTTCTTGCCATCGGTCCTATCCTGACGTTATCGTTGATCCACGCAATGCAATGGGAAAAGTGAATCGCCAGGTATGACAATTTTCCTCCAAACTTCCTGCGTGTACACTCTGTGCTCATACGGTGGAAGGATTGTTATAATCTAGCTGTGCTCCCTGGTTTCAGACAATAATCAAGGGTCGTGTTGCCAAGGTAGCACAGTTGTTGTTGCTGACAATATTGCCGGAAATGCCGCCTTCCCGAAGAACTCAGCAGCTGTAGCTGTACAAGATCGACCAGCTGCTTAAGCGTTGCTAATCTTGACTCCCACTCTCACTACACTTTAACTACGGCAGCTAGTTAACAGCTGATAAAGTTTACCGCTTTGAGTTTACTTCCACTCTTTCCACAATGACAATAGCCTTTTCTATGGGAGAGGGGGTCGAATTTCGACCTTTACCCACTACAACCACCGTTTTACTTTTACCCACCTTGCAAGTTAGTCCCACCCTTTTCTCTGCCTACGATGTGCAAAAACACAAGTTTTTCCGTGACGGGCATCGAATACGCGTCCCCTCACTCTGGAGTAAGTCGCTCTCCCAACTGAGCTACGCAGACAGAATGTCCTGCTCCAGATTTGTCGTCTTGCCACATGTTTTCACCTCTGTAGTACGTCGCAGATGATCACGCCCTTTTCCAAGGTAGTCAAACTTCGTTTCTTGCCCCAAACAGCCACTGTTTCACTTCTACCTACCTTTCTAGGTTACTTTCTCTGTATACGAGTATCACTTCGTTTTCCAAGGGGGTCAGATTTCGTCCCTTACCGATTGCAGTCCCCGTTTCACTACTGCCTACCCACCTTTTTAGGTTACTGCCACTCTTTGCTTTTGTGCTCGATCATCAGACCCTTTGCTAAGGGGGTCAAATGTTGTCCCTTACCAGCTACAGCCACCATTTCACTTATACATATCTTTCCCAGATACTGTCACTCTTTGCTGTATACGATGAGCATGCCCTTTTTCAAGGGGAAGGGAGTTCAAATCTCGACTCTTACCACTTACAGCCGCCGTTTCACTTGTACTTAGCTTTCAAGGTAAATGACACTCTTTGCTCAGGCGTCAAATCACCCCCCTTACTCAATGCAGCCAAAGTTTCACTTTTACCTACCTTTCCAGGTTACTGCCACTCTTTGCTCTGTATACGAGTATCACTTCGTTTTCCAAGGGGTCAGATTTCGTCCCTTACCGATTACAGTCCCCGTTTCACTACTACCTACCCAACTTTCCAGGTTACTGCCACTCTTTTGCTTTGTGCTCGATCATCAGACCCTTTGCTTAAGGGGGGTCAAATTTTGTCCCTTACCAACTACAGCCACTGTTTCACTTTTACCTGAATTTCCAGGTTGCTGTCACTCTTTGTTCTGTGTACGATGGTCATGCCCCTTTTCCAAGGTAGTCAAACTTCGTTTCTTGCCCCAAACAGCCACTGTTTCACTTCTACCTACCTTTCTAGGTTACTTGCTCTGTATACGAGTATCACTTCGTTTTCCAAGGAGGTCAGATTTCGTCCCTTACCGATTGCAGTCCCCGTTTCACTACTGCCTACCCACCTTTTTAGGTTACTGCCACTCTTTGCTTTTGTGCTCGATCATCAGAACCTTTGCTAAGGGGGTCAAATTCTGTCCCTTACCAACTACAGCCACTGTTTCACTTTTACCTGAATTTCCAGGTTGCTGTCACTCTTTGTTCTGTGTACGATGGTCATGCCCCTTTTTCCAGGTGGTCCCGGGTGAGTAATCATTAAATTCCAAAACAAACGAAGTGATTTTGAACCATGCGCCATATCGATTCTCTTCCAGAAAGGCGGGGTCACGAAATCGTTCACGTATCGGGTAAACCCACAGCAACACTCGCCCGCTATTTTATTACGGAAGTATTTATTTATTATTTTCGTACGCCGTGTCGAGTGTTTCTTAATGATTTTTTTACGCAACCAACTTCTTTAGCACGTCTTTTGTAAAAAAAGATCGTGCTACCGTTTTGTTCGTCCGTTCGTACAATATCTCTGCAACTATTAGTTCGATTTTAAAAATTCTTTTTGCATTCGGAAGCTTGAAATATGCGAGTGATGATCCTTTATTTCGTTTTTATTTTACGATCTACAATTTCGCCGCTAGAGGGCCTAAATGCAGATGAGGAATTCAAAAATACGTTTTATTCCACATATTTGCTTCTAAACAACCGATTGAAAAACTTTTTCATCTTTCGATTCCATTTATGTCGAAGAGTATTTTAGATATAGTTACTTTTTCAAATTACGCATAGATTTTCCGCTAGGGAGAGTAAACGTAAATTATATTTTTCCCGATAACTCTTCTTCTAAAACTCCGATTGAAAAATGTTTTCTTCAGCGAATACACCTCCTAATGGAAAATCTTTTGCATATTATTTCAAATTTTTGGTAAAGAATACTTTGGCCACTAGGGGTCGTAAGAGTTAATTTTTGCTTCTGATGTATTTGCCATAAAATCTGAGATTCTAAAATATCAATTGAAAAAAGTCTTTCGTGGACTGATGCCACTCACATCTATAAACCTTTTCGGAATATTTTCTTCTATGTTTCTCATATAATTTCAAAATTTTCAAGTAATTCGTAGGCTTTCCGCTAGGGGGCGTAAAGGTAAATTGCTTTTTTCCCCAATATCTCTGCTGCTAAATCTCCGATTTGAAAAATTCTTTTGCACCGAATACAGCTCCTAATGGGAAATCGTTTGCACGTAATTTCTATTTTTTGTAAAAAATGGTTTGGCCACCAGGTGGCGTAAGTCTTAATTTCCGCTTCTGATGTATTTGCAGCAAAATACGAGCTTCTAAAATCTCGATTGCCAAAAAAGTCGTTTGTTGACAGATACTACTCATGTCGACAAACCTTTTAGGAACATTTTCCTTTTTGAAATATTGCATGGTCTCTACGCCAGGGGGCATAGATGTATGTCTTTTTTTTTTGTTAATATCTCTACTTCTAGGAGTCCGATTTGAAAAATTCCTTCTTTGTTGGATAGTGTTTCCGATGCGAAATGTTTTCCCTATAAATTCAAAATTTCAAGTAAATTTATAGACTTTCCGCTGGGGGGAACAAAAGTAAATTGCGTTTTCTGCGTTATTTCTGCTTCTAAAACTCTGATTCGAAAAATTCTACCTGTATCGCATACAAGACCTGATCGAAAATATTTTTCACAGAATGTCTAATGTTTGATAAAGAATGGTTTGGCCACCAAGGGGCATAAGTGTTATTTACTGCTTCTGATGTATTTGTAACAAAATCTGGGCTCCTGAAAACTCGACACAATTTTTAGCACGTCTTTTGTAAAAAAAGATCGTCCTTATGTTATCGATTTCTCCGTCCGTCCGTCCGTCCCCACGATATCTCTGCAACTATTTGTCCGATTTGAAAAATTCTTTTTGCATTGGGAAGCCTGAAATATGCGAATTGATGATCCTTTGTTTCGTTTCTTTTACGATGTACAACTTCA
Source organism: Macrothele yani (assembly GCA_039090855.1). Taxonomy (NCBI): domain Eukaryota; kingdom Metazoa; phylum Arthropoda; class Arachnida; order Araneae; family Macrothelidae; genus Macrothele; species Macrothele yani. Next base: position 22,597,899 of record CM076998.1, on the reverse strand, counting down.
CTGCTAGAGGGCGTAAATGCAGATGTATAATTCAAAAATACGTTTTATTCCACATATTTGCTTCTAAACATCCGACTGAAAAAATTCTTTTATCTTTCGATTCCGTTTATGTCGAAGAGTATTTTAGATATAGTTACTTTTTTTCAAATTACGCATAGATTTTCAGCTAGGGGGGCGTAAAAGTAAATTACATTTTTCCCGATAACTATTCTTCTAAAACTCCGATTTGGAAAAAAAAACTCTTCAGCAGATACATCTCCTGATGCAAAATCTTTTGCATATAATTTCAAATTTTTTGTAAAAATACTTTGGCCAACAAAATTAACGTAAGCGTTAATTTTTGTTTCTGATGTATTTGCCATAAAATCTGAGCTTCTAAAATATGAATTGAAAAAATTATTTCGTGGAATGATGCCACTCACATCGATAAACCTTTTTGGAATATTTTCTTCCTAAAATATCCCACAGTTTCTCCGCCAGGGGTGTAGATGTACACTTTTTTTGTCAATATCTCTAGTTCTAGGAGTTCGACTTGAAATATTCCTTCTTTGTTGGATAGTGTTTCCCGTGTGACATGTTTCATATAATTTCAAAATTTTCAAGTATTTCATACACTTTCCGCCAGGGGGGTAAAGGTAAATTGCGTTTCCTCCTATATCTCGCTTTTAAATCTCCGATTTGAAAAATTTGTTCTGCACCGGATACAGCTCCGGATAGGAAATCCTTTGCACATAATTTCAAATTTTTGTAAAAAATGGTTTGGCCACCAGGTGGCGTAAGTCTTAATTTCCGCTTCTTATGTATTTGCGGCAAAATATGAGCTTCTATAATCTCGATTGCAAAAAAAGTCGTTTGTTGACCGATACTGCTCATGTCGACAAACCTTTTTAGGAACATTTTCTTTTGAAATATTGCATAGTTTCTACGCCAGGGGGCGTAGATGTATATATTATTTTTGTCAATATCTCTACTTCTAGGAGTCCGATTTGAAAAATTCCTTCTTTGCTAGATAGGGTTCCCGATGAGAAATGTTTTTCTTATAAATTCAAAATTTCGAAGTAAATCATATACTTTCCGCTAGGAAACACAAAGGTAAATTGCGTTTTCTGCGTTTTTTCTGCTCCTAAAACTCCGATTTGAAAAATTCTTCCTGTATCGCATAGAAGACCTGATGGAAAATATTTTTCTCATAATTTCTAATGTTTGGTAAAGAATGGTTTGGCCACTAGTGGTCATAAGATTTAATTTCTGCTTCTGATGTATTTTTAGCAAAATCTGGGCTTCTGAAAACCCGACTAAATTTTTTTTTCTTGGACCGATACCGCTCATATGGAAATTCCTTTTGAGAATACTTTCTTCCCAAAATAATGCATGGTTTTCCCACCAGGGGACATAGTCACATCTTATTTTTGTCGATATCTCTGTTTCTAAGAATCTGATTTGAAAAATTCTTTGTGTTGAAGAGGGTTTCCGGTGCGAAATGTTTCTGATGTAAATTCATGTTTTCCTTAATCCAGAAGTCTGCAACCAGAGTTCGTAAGCTCACGATTCCGTTTACAGCAATATCTGAGGGATTAAAAACCCGATTGAAAAACTTCTTTCTTTAGTCAGATACTATTGTTTTCCATACCGGTTCGATTGACTTTGAATAGCTTTGATAAATTTAATTTGCGTCAGAGCGGATTCAAAAGACGTGCTTATTACACCCGAAAATTCGGTGCCATTTTTTTTTGTTTTTCACTCTTCACGACAAGAAATCCTCTTTCGTTCATGGGCTTAATATAACCTTCCTTCTTCCGACAGTGGGATTCGAAACCGCACATTCTTTCAATTGAAACACGCTGGCAGGCTTTTCGCTGCTTCATTGTCCATTTGATTCATACGTCACAGATAGACATGATCTGGAGTTCATGACTTTGACTTCTATCCTGTTTGAGCTTCTTCAATCCCACCTCTTCAGCATGGTTTGGTTTATCTGTTGGGTTCCAGGCCATGTTGGATTCGGGGTAACGAGCAAAATGACCAATCGCCATTGGTCATTTTCAAGGTTAAGAATTCCAGCAGTGTTCGTACTCCTGGTCTGCTTCTGACCCCCCCCCCCTCCCTGAGGTCACGAATTGACAGTATACCTGTCAAAGATACACCGTCAACAAAATTGGTCCAAATCCCTGAAGCCACATGATCCCATGAGGTCACACGTCTTTCAGCTACTTCCTGAGTAGTCGTACAGAACCCTGATAAAATTTCGAGTCAGTGGGAGCCTTTAAACTTGCTTTATAATTTGGTTTGTTAGTTTTCTAAAATTTCCATTAAAATGGAAACCACGCGAAGTTCATCAAGAGCGAAAGAGTGTACGAAGGATTTATCCATAAAAAAGAAAAAAATGGAGAGAAAACCATATAGAAGTGTGCTGACTTTAATAAGCTACGGTGTCACGGCAGAGCTCATACAGAGAGAGATATAGTTGTGAAGAGTACAGTTCACAACCACGTTCCTGATTCGGCAAAAAATATTGTGAAATAATCTATCCAAAAAATGAAATAGGGGGCCAAAGTAACAGGACACACTACCCAAGAGGTGTTGGCAAATATATCTTTGCATTTGCTTAAATATGTCTTTGCATCAGCCCAAATGCCTTCAGCTGCATCTTTAAAAATAACAATTAAGGATGTTCCTAGGGCTGCAGAAGAGCTGCTCCTGCAAATCCCAGGTCCTTATAGAAGAACTTCATCTGGAAGAGTATAAAAAAAGCAGTAGATGGGAAACCATTTTTACCTTTTGATAGTGGCCTGGAAGGAAATAGAATTCTTATTTTTTCAACTGAGAGGAAATTGGAGCTCATGCACCATTGCAGTCATTGATACGCTGATGGCACCTTTTCGTCATCACCGCAGTTCTTCAGTCAACTATATACCATTCACGAGCTGAAATACAGCTACGCAGTACCAACGGTTTATGCCCTTCCTAACAAATCGGAAGAAACGTATGTTCGCCTATTTCAATCACTGAAGATATTGAAACTTGACCTACGGCCAACCTCAGTAATGTTAGACTTTGAAACAGCGGCGATGAACGCAATTAAAAGGGAATTTCCCGAAGTGATTATACGAGGGTGTTTTTTTCACCTAATTCAGTGCATATGGGGACATATTCAGAGCACAGGCTTACAAGCGAGATATAGTGAAGATGCTGAATTTGCTCTTCAGTTACGGTATTTGGCTGCTCTTTCATTTGTACCAGGAGCCGATGTTATAAAAACGCACGATCAACTGCTGGAGAGTGAGTTTTTTCGAACCAACGAAGAAATACTTGAGCCTTTGATAAACTATTTCGAAGACCCCTGAATAGGACGCCTGAATAGAAGAGGAAGGAGAAGGCAACAGCGGTTTGCCTTAAAAATATGGAATTGCTTCTCACTTATCGACGACGATATATCTCGCACTGATAACGGCGTTGAAGGATGGCACAACGCTTTTTCTTCACTACTAAATGCTAATCACCCAAGCATTTGGGAAGTTCATTAAAGCCCTAAAAAAGGAGGAAAACTTGAATCATATGATAATTGAGAAGTACATTGCAGGCGAAGAACCAGAGAGAAAGAAAGTCTACCAAGATAGTACTTTGAGGATTAAAAACGTTTGCAAAGATTATGAAAACAGAGATGTTTTGGATTATCTTCGAGGAATTGCGCATAACTTTCAGCTGCAAGTGTAATAACATACAAAAAACAAAACTCAATGTAATAAAGCAAAAACAAAACGCATATTAAAATGCGCCTAAGTTAGCGTATTGAATAAAATGTTGAGTAATAAATATCTAATGAAATTTTGTGTAGTGAAAATGTAATGAAATGATGTGTAATTAAAGTGTAATGAACTAAAATAATAAAATAAGCGAATGGAAAAGATGTGTAATAAAAACAAACTAGTAGTGTTTTTATTGTACATCTTTTCCATTCAAGAAGGAAGAAAAGAAAGGAAGAATATTAGATGTACCGGAATGAAATTTATCTTCGTGAGACAAATTTGCGCGCTTCCAGTTTTCGGTACACCGTTATATAGCTTTTATTGCTAAGCGATTCACACTACTAAAGTTTGAAGACCATGGAAATAAGGAACCCAACCTCGTCATTGGCAACAATTGACCCATTTAGGCGATATTACCAATTTATTTCCAAAGATTTTATACAATCCAACTACATCGTATGAGATGTAGCAGTAGTTTGCGGAACTCATGTGGGACACAATATTAGTACCGTTATGTCCGTCCACCTGTCTGTCATCCATATATCTGTAGCTATATCTCAGTTTTCAAAAATCAATTTTCCATTAGACTAGAAAGCACTTGGAAGTTCTTTACATGGAATTATGAGGAACGAGGGAGCATATCCTGTGTTCCCTTTCCCATGCACAGCCTGTATCGCAGGCTCATGTGCAATGAGTCTGCAATAGATTCTTTATTATAAGAGAAAGTACGGCGAAGTTAGTGTGAATTTCTTGCTTCAAACCCTTTGCTTTGTTTTGGGAAAAAAGTTTGGAAAATATAATTTGCTATAAGATTTAAACGTAATGCAAAACAGAAGAATGCAACGTGTATTAATGTTTATCACGTTCGGAAAACGCACACTAAAAAATTAAAAGCAAAGTTTTTTATAACAGTTAGATTTGAAAGCTTTCAAAAGAATATGACTTAATGCTTTACTAAGAATTTTAGATATAAAACAAATTTCCACAGAACTTAATCGAGAGGAAATCCCATTTCAAACTTTGAAACACAGATGACGTAAAATTATCAATTGTGTACAATTTTCCACTTTGCTGGTAATGAGTTTTATTTCTTAGCAAGACAACTAAAATTGTTATTTTAAGTTTTTAAACAAAAAATGCCCAAAATAATATCATTTTACCGGTTTTTGTATTACATTCTAGTACTCGGAGAATTAGTTTCATTTTGGCAATTTACATTTAGCCTTTCTCCGAAAAACGGAAACGATTTTACTGAGCAGAGAGATCCAGCCGATTAGAGTTTGATAATGCTCAATGCAAAATCCGTCACCGATTTTTTAATAACAATTACTTTTTGAAGATCTCACCCGTCTAAGGACATTAAATGTTGATAAATTCTGTTAGTTACTTCTTATTTCAAACTTCTGGGAAAAAAATAAGTTGGATAATATAGTTCTATGAAAAATTAATGAAGGGTGCAACATATGTGAATGCTGTGTGTAGTGTTATCGCTTGCATATTCCCAAGCATTAAAATTAAAAAAAAAATATATATAATAGAATCTCGTTATTACGGTCCTTTGTTCCTTTCAAGAAGATCTTGCCGATTACAAATGCAGCAATGTATCATTTAGGAGGATTTTGTAAAGACCGTCTTATTTAAGAATTTTTCCTAAAGATTAGAAGGGAGTGTATCAGCTTCAAATTGCACTAGACGATTTAATTTCAAACCTTGGAACAAAGAGTACCTTTTATCTTTGATCTCGTGCAGGCCATTCAAAGAAACTTATTCGGGTGTGTTCAAGACATCTGAAAAATTTAAAAAACAAATCAATGCAGGGAAGGGAGACGAGAGAAAGAAGAAGAGAAAAACTCATTGAAAAGATTCCAAACGGATTTCGTTAAAATCTAGGAAACCAATTCCCATCCAAGCGGACTTATCACGAAGAGGAGAACGAAATAAAATCCCTTCTTTTAGCGTACTCGCCTCATTTTCCAGTCCATAGCATTTCTCATTACATAAAAAGGTCTCATCCTAAAGATTAGACAATCATCCGAGACAAACAAAGGGTGGATTAAAGGGGAGTATCTGGGAGACCCACAACAAAAATGACAACCGTTGGGGTCTGCCGGTGACAGGCCGACTTTGAGGATGATTTATTTCAATGGATCTTGATTTGATTTTCTTTTTCTTTTTGTTTCTGCTCTACACTTTTTTTTCTACCGCTTGGTCATATCTTCTTTTTATCTCTTTGAACGATTTCAGATCATCTTCGATGCCCCAAAACTAATCATTATACAGATTTCGTGTATATATATATATTTAATTTTATGATGTTGCCTTTTATGAAAATAAAACCTTTCATACCGACGAAAAGCTAGGGACGAAATTAAGTGAAGAAAATGCATTTTTTTTTACATTATTTAGAAGATTAAAGAAACTGATTTGAAAACTCGATCGAAGTCTTTCATTTTTTTTGTGTTCTGGTTTTGTAAGAAATGCAGTTTAGGAAATTTCATTTTGCGTGTTTAGTCATCCAAGAGATATACCTCTGTTAGCTCAGTGTTTTAAACTAGACATGCACGACCTATTTACCGGGATAAAGCCAATTTTGTGAGAATTTTTTTTTTCTGAAGTCGCAATATGATCCGGGAAAGGAACTTTCCTTCTCTCTCTAAGAATCTGTCCTCTTAGCTATTTTCAAAGTAATGATATTACAAGCAAGAACTGGAATTGAATTATTTCCTTGCGGGACTTACATAAAATGGCATGCATACAAACGTTCCTCAGTCACAAATGTTAAGAAAAATAAAAGGAAAAAAGTTATTCACACTAGGTATTGAAATTGAAAGACCTTAAGAATGAGGCTCAGAAATAATTGCTACCGGCGTTAAAGTTTATTGTTTGAGAATACTATCCTGGAATATATTGATTCGATCACTGTAGTGACGGAAAATAGGAACTTTTTTGTCAGTTACCGAAAATGATTGGAATTCTGTGTTAATGCGTCATCCTCCCAATATGTACATTTCTATGCAGGAATTCTACAAAATATTATGAACACCTGAGAAATAGAAAATATGTCTTCACTAATAGGGTGTTGGACCACCATTTGCCCCCGCACGGGGATAACTGGTCTTCCAGTTATTTGGGGAGTAGCGCACCTACGGCCCGAGCTGACCTTGTGACGGACTATCTTGTATTTTCGCCATCGAAACGGTGCCATCACCGCATGGACAGCTGTTCATCCAGCTGATGGGGACCCCACGGCCCGAGCCAACATTTGCGTGTGATGCCTTCCCATTTTTCAGCCTTTTGTTGTCATCTTGACGCGCGACCAACTCAGTCGTAGGTTGCTGTGGTTGGGATCATGCACCGGAGTTTAGTATCTCGTTATCTTTCCTTTATTCCCCATTTTATGTTTCCGCGCTGGTTAGCTAGACCTACCTGCACGTGTGCCGTGTGCGGTGACCCGTAAGGTGGAAAAGGGGATGCTGGAAGCGGAGCTTTCTTGAGGCCGGGGTGGTGTTGTCACCAGCTACCGACACTCCTCTTTGCTCCCTGCTTCACCCTAAACGGGTGGCTGGGAACAAACCCACTTCTAGTCAATGAAGTCATTGGCCAAGTGGTATCCTGTCTTCTAATGACTTATCGTTGCGTACGACAGAATGAGCCTGGGGATAGTGTGGACATGCCAAAGGGGTGTTCCATGACTCGGGAAACACTTGGTACACGCCGAGCGCATGTCTTCCCTATCAACTTGCTATATCCACTGCCTATCCCCAGAGCCGTGTCCTGCGTTCTTTAGGGCTTGCTGACTCCCGGCTCTCCCCAGTTGGGCTCCGTGGCGGGAGTTAGTGGACGAATTCTCTCCATTATTTATGGATTCTCTTACTGTTTGACTTACTGTCAAACAGAAGAAATCTTTGGATACGGAGCATAGCTCCACTACTAAGTAATTGCGTACTTTGCCGACTCGCACTGCCCGATTTTTTATCATTCATGCGCGAGAAGAGAGAAGAATCTCACAAACGTAACTTGAAATCTCCCTTCTGAATTCAGAAGGCCCTGCAGTACCGTTGGGTTACCCAAAAGTGTGAAGAAGTTACAATCGGGAGATCTCTTTGTGAAAATGTCAACTCCACGCCATAGTGAATTTCTCTTAAATGTTTCCAACTTGCGTGGTGTCCTTGTGGATATCAAGCCTCACCAGTCCCTGAATTCATCTCGAGGTGTCAGCTCCGAACGCGACCTCGTGAATGTTTCAGAGGTGGAATTTCTTGAAGAGCTTGCTCACCAAGGTGTTACAGCAGTGCGTCGTATCAAGTTTCGCCGGAACGGGGACCTCGTTAACTCGAGGACAGTCACACTGGCCTTTGATCGCCCGACTCTACCATGCTGTATCCACGCAAGCTATTTGAACTGCGCTGTGCGTACTTACATTCCCAATCCCTTTCGTTGCTTCCGATGTCAAGTGTACGGGTACTTCCAGCAGTCCTGCCGTGGTGCTGCGACCTGCAGTCGTTGTGGGTCGCACGATCATCTTCAATCTGATTGTTCTGCTCCAGCTCCCTATTGTGTGAACAGCGAAGGCGCCAATGCGAAGGATTGCTCGAAGTGGATGGAGGAACATAGGATTCCAGAAGTCAAGACTCTTGAATACCTTTCTTATCCAGAAGCTCGAAGGAATATTGTTCCCGCTTCTATGGGAGGACTCACCTACACTTCCGTCTTGACATCTATTGCTACTCAGACTGATATCAATGTTTAGAATGGCTGCTCTTTTTCTCTTTCCGAGAAATTGATACATCTGGGCTTGAAGGCCCTATAGGAGCTTCTCCTACCCATACTTTGTCTTCGTCACCGCAGACTGCTGCTAAGGGATCTGCAGCTTCATCCAGGCCCGAGGTTCTTGAACAGGGGTTCCATGATCACCGTTTGCTTATCCTCCTGGTAAACTACAAGGAAAACACAAGAACCTACCGGGCACACAGTCTCACACAAAAGCCCAAGCCCGGACGAATCAATCCTAGTACTGGTCTTGGAAATCTCCAACAATCCTTCCTCCGGATAGCACGCCGCCGAGGGGCACTGCAGAATTACCTGAGGAACTGATGGCCACTGGAACCTTCTAGGCGTCCCATTTTTTAGCACGTCTTTTGTAAAAAAATCGTGCTTATGCTATCGGTTTGTCCGTCTGTACCCACGATATATCTGCAACTATTAGTCCGATTTGAAAAATTCTTTTTGCATTGGGAAGCTTGAAATATGCGAATGATGATCCTTTATTTCGTTTTTTTTTACGATGTACAATTTCGCCGCTAGGAGGCGTAAATGCAGATGATGTCGAATTCAAAGATACGTTTTATTCCTCAAATTTGCTTCTAAACATCCGATTGAAATATTTTTTTTATCTTTCTATTCCATTTATGTCGAAGAGTATTTTACATATAGTTACTTTTTCAAATTACGCATAGATTTTCAGCTAGGGGACGTAAAAGTGAATTACATTTTCCCCCGATAACTCTTCTTCTAAAACTCCGATTTGAAAAAAGTTCTTCAGCGGATACACCTCTTGATGGAAAATCTTTTGCATATAATTTAAAAATTTTGTTAAATAATACTTTAGCCACCAGGGGGCGTAAGTGTTATTTTTTGCTTCTGTTGTATTTGCCATAAAATCTGAGCTTCTAAAATATCGATTGAAAAATTCTTTGGACTGATGCCGCTCACATTGATAAACATTTTTGGAATATTTTCTGCTTAAAATATTCCAGTTTCTCCGCCAGGGGGCGTGGATGTATATCTTATTTTTGTCAATATCTCTCCTTCTAGAAGTCCAATTTGAAAAATTCCTTCTTTGTTGGATAGTGTTTCTAGTGTGACATGTGTTTGATATAATTTCAAAATTTTCAAGTAATTCATAGACTTTCCGCTAGGGGGCGTACAGTTAAATTGCGTTTCCCCCTATATCTCTGCTTCTAAATCTCCGATTTGAAAAATTATTTCTTCATCGGATACAGCTCCTGATAGGAAACCGTTTGCACATAATTTCTAATTTTTGTAAAAATAATGCTTTGACCACCAGGGGTCGTAAATCTTGACCGATACTACTCATGTCGACAAACCTTTTAGGAACATTTTCTTCTTGAAATAATGCATGGTTTCTACGCCAGGGGGCTTAGATGCATATCTTATTTTTGTCAATGTCTCTACTTCTAGGAGTCCGATTTGAAAAATTCCTTCTTTGTCGTATAGTGTTTCCGATGCAAAATGTTTTTGCTATAAATTCAAAAATTTCAAGTAAATCATAGACTTTCCGCTCGGGGGCACAAAAGTAAATTGCATTTTCTGCGATATCACTGCTTCTAAAACTCCAGTTCGAAAAATTCTTCCTGTATCGCATACAAGACCTTATGGAAAATGTTTTTCACACAATTTCTAATGTTTGGTAAAGAATGGTTTGGCCACCAGGGGCACAAGTGTTAATTTCTGCTTCTAATGTATTTGGAGCAAAAATCTGGGCTACTGAAATCTCGACTAAATTTTTTTTTCTTGGGCCGATACCGCTCATATGGAAAAACCTTTTGAGAGTACTTTCTTCCTAAAATAATGCATGGTTTTCCCACCATGTGACGTAAAGCCACACTTTATTTTTGTCGATATCTCTGTTTCTAAGAGTCCGATTTGAAAAATTATTTGTGTGTTGGGGAGCGTTTTTGGGGCGAAATGTTTAATATAAAAATTCATGTTTTTCTTAACGTACAAGTCTGCAACCAGAGGGCGTGAGCTCACGATTCCGTTTACAGCAATATCTGAGGGATTAAAAACCCGGTGAAAAAACTTCTATGTTCCGTCAGATACTATTGTTTTTCATATCGGTTCCATTGACTTTGAATAGCTTTGATAAATTTAATTTGCGTCAGAACGGATTCAAGAGACGTGATTATTGCACCCGATAAATCGGTGGCATCTTTCTTGTTTTCTTTTTCATCATCGCTTCCGTCATACAGTGAAATATCTGACGCCTCAGCTCACGTCTTGACGATTTGAAGAGCTTGTTGTCTTCCTAGACTCCAGAGTACACGTGTCTTCAAGGGATGAAAACTCTGCCCTGCGGACCCTGTTTCGGTGGTCAGACATATGATTCTTCGAGAAAGCTCATGAGCACGGGGCTGTAGCATATGGAGGAGTGGCCACTCTTGTGCTTCATAATCTGCAAGCAGTGTCGATGAGACTTTCGGTGCACGTTCTGCTCACTGTCTGCTCGATCTACTTTCCACCAGATGAAGCAAGTAAGCCTTTCCTAATTGGAAGACTTGGTTGACCAGCTCCCTCCTCCTTTTTCTCCTTCTTGGAGATTTTAAAGCACATCATACGCTGTGGGGGACACTAGTCGGGACTCAAGGGGCCGCGTAGTGCCTCCATAACACGGGACAAGCACCTACGTTCATGAACCCAGACACTTGTACTCAGTCATTGTTCTGTCATTATGTTACCTATCCATATTTCCTGAATATTTCTGGAGAGTTTCTGATGATCGCCTTGGCAGAGATCATTTTCCGGATTTTCTTCGGCCCGCGGGTGACGGATACTGCCCTCCTACCCGTCTCGCTATATGTCACATTGGTCGGGCCAAGTGGGACGCATTCAATGCTTCAGCGACTATCACTCTTGATATGGTGTCCACAGGTACAGTCAATGACGCTGTTGCGGCGGTTACGTATTGTATTGTGCATGCGGCAGAACTTTCCATTCCGAAGACGTGAACTAAACTTTCTGGTTGTCCGAAGCGTTCGGTGGCATTCCGAGTGCAAAGCAGCTCGTGAAGCTCAGCACAAGGCTTGGTGTAGGTTTCGTCGATACCTCACAGAGGCAAATTTACTCGCTTTTAAGAAAGACAAAGCGTATGTGCGATTGGTTCGTCGTCGCAAGAAAGGAGAATCTTAGATCCAGTATGTGGCGGGGATGAGCTATTCTACCAGCTCCAAAATCGTTTGGGATCGGCTACGCAAGATTCGGGGAAAGTACCGATCTGGAGGGATCTCCATTCTCGAGAGTGGTGAAGGAACGGTTGCCGACGCTCAGGGTATGTCTGACTGTCGGCGCAGCGTTTGCGTCTGTGTCCAGCAGCAGCAGTTAGGCTCCTTCGTTCCAAGAGCTTCAAACGCGGCTTGAGTGGAAACTAATATCCTTCAGCCTGTTTTCCTCAGAGGATTATAACAGCCCCTTGACAACGGTGGAACTGAAGGTCGCTTTGAGTCGGCCTGGTCGCACATCAGTCGGACCATATAACATCCATTATGAAATGCCGAAGAACCTTTCTCCATCATATTAAATACAAAGAACCTTTCTCCATCACATAACATTCATTAAAATGCTGAAGAACCTTTCTGCATCAGCACATAACATCCATTATGAAATCCCGAAGAACCTTTCTCCATATTAAATGCGAAGAACCTTACTCCATCACATAACGTCCATTATGAAATGCCGAAGACCTTCAGTTCCACCCCTTGACACCGGTGGAACTGAAGGTCGCTTTGAATCGGTCTGGTTGCACATCAGTCGGACCAGATAACATCCATTATGAAATCCCGAAGAACCTTTCTCCATATTAAATGCGAAGAACCTTACTCCATCACATAACGTCCATTATGAAATGCCGAAGACCTTCAGTTCCACCCCTTGACACCGGTGGAACTGAAGGTCGCTTTGAATCGGTCTGGTTGCACATCAGTCGGACCAGATAACATCCATTATGAAATGCCGAAGAACCTTTCTCCATATTAAATGCGAAGAACTTTTCTCAATCATCATATAACATGCATTATGAAATGCCGAAGAACCTTTTTCCATCATATTAAATGCGAAAAACCTTTATCCATCATCACATAACATCCATTATGAAATGTCGAAGAACCTTTCTCCATCATATTAAATGCTAAGGATCTTTCTGCATCATCACATAACATCCATTATGAAATGCCGAAGAGCCTTTCTCCATCATTAAATACAAAGAACCTTTCTCCATCACATAGCATTCATTAAAATGCTGAAGAACCTTTCTGCATCAGGACATAACATCCATTATGAAATCCCGAAGAACCTTTCTCCATCATATTAAATGCGAAGAACCTTACTCCATCACATAACATTCATTATGAAATGCTGAAGCACCTTTCTGCATAATCTCTTGACTGTCTGCTAATCCGGTTTAACAGGATTTGGCAGGAGCACGTTTTTCCCGAGTCTTGGCGTATGGCTATTGTGATACTGATTCTCAAGCCTGGTAAAGGTCCGACGAACTCGTTTAACCACCAACAGATCGTTATGACCAGCTGCTCCTGCGAAGTTCTCGAATGTATCGCCAATTTTCGTCTCATCTTTTTTCTGGAATTTCATCACCCTTTGTCACCTCACCAGAGCGGCTACCCTCGCCTTGAGACATCTATCAGGGAGGCGTTTGTTCGACGTCAGCACATGGTCTCCATGTTTGTTGACATGGGAAAAGCATTTGATCGCACTTGGAGATACGACATTCTCCGTGATCTACGGATTGCGAGGAAATTTACCAACTTTTATTGCTGGTTTTCTCCAGAACGTGATGTTCCACGTGCGCGTCGGTTTGACCCACTCCGCAATGTACTTCCATGAGCTGGGTGTCCCTCAGGGCTCAATTTTATCAGCCACTATCTTCATACTTCGTGTCAATCACATTTTCACATTTCTTCATCCAATGGTTCGTGGGAGGATGTAGGTGGACGATCTTCAGATTTCCTGTGCCTCTGTCAACATGCGCACAATTGAGAGGCAGTTGGAGTCTGCCATTAATAAGGTTCTAATAATGGTTCTGGCTTCTTTTTCCAGAAAACGATTTGTGTGTATTTTTGCCGCAAACGAGGTTTTCATCTGGACCCTCACCTCGGTCTGCGGAGCACTACTATTCCTGCGCGGTTCCAGAGGTTAAGTTTCTGGGATAAACATTCAACAGCGCACTGATCTTGTGGCCTCGCATTCTATCCTTAAAGGTGAAGTGCGTGCGCTCATTGAGTATCCTGAAGGTCCTGTCCAGTACGTTGCGACGGTCTGACGGGTGCTTAATGCTTCGCATTTATCACTCTCTTGTTCGGTCAAGGTTGGACTATGGCTGTGTGACGTACGGATTATCACTGCCTTCTGTCTTAAAGCTTCTCGATCCCGTGCATCACCAGGCTCTGCGGCTTTGCATCGGAGCTTTCCGTACATCTCCCGTGCATAGTCTTTATGCCGAGTACAACGAATCGCCGTTATGCTTTCGCCTGTTCTTCACCAAGGTGAAATCTCTTCCTGATCATTCACTGCATGCTCCCGTCTTCCAACCACATTGTGTTCGCTCGTTTTCCAACCGCCCTTCTTGTAATTCCACTTTCGGGATTCATCTGTCGAACGTGGCCCGCTATGCGGCCCTTGATCTGTCGTTGATTAGTGCGACCTAGATTTTTATTGATCTCGCTTGGCAGGCAGTTCCGGCATTTGCTGATCTTTCTCTTTCTGTGTCGCCCAAGTGTTCCACGCCTTTACAGGTGTACCAGCAGGTTTTTGGGGAGCACGTTTCGCTCCATCCCGACTTCGGTGAAGACAGCTTCACCGATGGCTCAAAATCGGGTGATGATATAGGTTCAGCGTTTATGTGTGGTTAGGCTTCCTGCGGAATCAACAATCTTCTCTGCAGGGATATTTTCTGTGATTCTCGCCTTGCGTCACATCAAGTCTGGACCCCATCGTCGCGCCATGCTTTGCAACGATGCGGTCCAGACCTCAGTGTGACAGTTTGCCATCCAAGTTTTATCTTCTCCTTTGGGCAATGATTCACCAGATATATTTGTCGCCTTCAGTGGACTTTGACTGGTGCTGGATTCCTGGTCCGATTCTGTTGGGTTCCTGGCCATGCTGGGATTCAGGGTAACGAGCTGGCGGATGCCACTGCTAGATCCATCACCTCCATGCCGATCATTCGATTACCACTGTTTTTTAGAGATTTTCGTCCTGTCATCAGTCATTTCATCCAGGCTGAATAGCAGTGGTTCTGGTCTCAAAAGGGCAGGAACAAACTGCTCTCCATCAAACCACATATCGGACTATGGCCGTCTACGACAGTTTGCGAAAAAACTGTTGTGAGGAAGTTGCCTTTGCGCGTTTATGCATTGGGCATTGTCGTTTCACCCACCGCATCTTGCTGTGTGGCGACACTGCCCCGATGTGTGAGGCTTGCGACTGCCGAATCACTGTCTCTCATGTTCTCTGGTGTGTTCGTTTCCGTGCTCATCGCTTTCATCATTTCTGTTCCATCTGTTACACGACAGCGCAGTCACGGTGCAGAGGATCTTGGGTGACCAATGGGATGAATCCTTTGTCTTTTCGGTTTTAAAACACATTGACGTTTTTAAACTTTTCTAGGTTTTGAACTTTTCCTTATTCTCATTTTTCACTTTTACGACATCAGCCTGCTTTTAACTCATTTTTCACTTTTAAGACATCAGCCAGCTTTTAACACTTACACTACGTTTTTAAATGTCCTTCTTTGATTGTGTTGTGTCTCTCGCTCTTTGGCCAAACACGGCCCTTGCGCTATAGAACTCAATCCGCCAACCAACCACTATTTGCCTTTAATACAGCTTCCAACTTTCTTGGAATAGATTTATACAGCTTTCGAATAATCTGCAGTAGAGTGTTGTCGATCAAAACATCAGCCAACCTTCAGATATGTGGGATGACAGATTTGCTGCTCACTCAGCTCTCCAAATTGCTCACAGGAGTTCAATGATATTCAGGTCAGGTGATTGAACTGGCTAGGACAGATGTTGAAGTTCATCTTGGTGCTCCTCAAACCAAGACTGAACTGTTCTCGCTGTGTGTGTGTGTGTATGGGCGCATTATCATCTTGAAAAATGGGAAAAATCATTTGGATATCTGATCACCTAGAATGTCCAAGTACTTGGTAGAAGTAATTCTTTCATATAAAGTAATGACTGGGTCAACTAAATACCAAGATATGGCCGCCAAAATCAGCAGAAATGCACCCTATATTTGAGAGTTGGAACCCAGATATTCGCCGTTGTATACTTCCTTGGGGTTCTCCGTACATATACCAGACCTACTGTGGGGAATAATGTAAATGAGGACTCATCGGACCATTTCACATCTTTCCAGTCATCATGCCTTTTTGGGGGTTCTCCATACATAAACCCGACCTACTGTGGGGAATAATGTAAATCAGGACTCATCAGACCATATCACACCTTCCCAGTTATCAAGCTTCCTTCGGGTTCCTCATACATAAACCCGACCTACTGCTGGGAGTAATGTAAATGAAGACTCATCGAACCATATCACACGTTTCCATTCATCAAGCTTTCTTGGGGGTTCTCCGTTCATAAACCCGACCTACTGTTGGGAATAATGTAAATGATGACTCATCGGACTATATCACATCTTTCCAGTCCTCAAGCCACCCCGAGGGTTATCCATACATGAACCACCACACGGGGATAACTGGTTTTCCAGTTATTTGGGTAGTAGAGTCCCACAGCCCGAACTGACCTTGTGTGTGACGGATTATCTTGTTTTCTCGTCTTCGTGCGATTACATCACCGCAGGGACAGCTGTTCATCCAGATGGATAGGGATTGGCGACCCCACGACCGGAGCCGACATATACTGAATGATATTTTCCCACTTTTTAGATTCCGTTGTCTTCTTGAAATGGTCTCGCCTCATTTGTAGGTTGCTGTGGTTGTGATTATGCGCCAGCACCGGAGTTTAGTTTCTCTTTCTATTTCCTTTATTGTCCATTTTATGTTCCCCTCTTTGTTTTTGGAGCTGGTTAGCTAGACCTACCTGCACGTTTGCCGTGTGCGGTCACCCGTAATGTGGAAAAGGGGATGTTGGAGGCTGAGGTATCTGGGGGCCATATTGTAGTTGTCGCCAACTACCAACACTCCTCTTTGCTCCCTGTTTCACCCTAAACTAGCGGCTAGGAACTAACCCACTCCTAGTCAATGAAGTCTGTGGCCGAGTGGCGTCCAGACTTCTAACTGCTTGTCGTTACGTACGACCGGGTGAGTCTGGGGTTAGTATGGACATGCCAAAGGAGTGTTATCAAGACACACGAAAGTCGCGGTACTCGGCGAGCACATGTCTGCCCTATCAACTTGCTATATCCGCCGCTTGATCCTACAGCTGTGTGGTGCGTCCATTTGGGCTTGCGGAGCTCCGGCTCTCCCTTGTTGGGCTCGGTGGTGGGCAGGGAATTCGACGGAAGAATTCTTTCTTTTTTCTTATGACATCCAATAATGTTTCACAAGAGGCAAACAGCGAACAACGTATTAACGAAGGTTTAGCCCCTTCCTCCAAGAAGCATGTTCTTGATTCTTCGAATGCTCGTTTTATATTTGTGCACTCATTGGACACTTCAAAGCTTTTGAATGCTAAAAGTCTATTTTGGATAAACAAAGCACTTCTAAGAGCGTCAAGAAACTCCAGTCTGGAGATCTTCTTGCAGAGATGTCCACTAGGGCCTACAGTTCCACACTTCTTTACACTACCATGATGCTTGAGACCCCTGTCAAAATAACACGCCATGGCTACCTTAATACATCTCAAGGTGTTGTCTTCGCGCGGGACCTAATTGAATGTACTGAGGATGAACATCTGGAAGAACTAAAGATTCAACACGTTACGGGTGTGAGGCGTATTCTCTTCAGGCGGAATGCGCAGTCAACCCCACCCGCAACACCCTTTTAACATTTGACAGCCTGTCCCTGCCTACGTCCATCAAGGTAGGGTATCTTCACCTTGAGCTACGTCCGTACATCCCTAACCCTCCGAGATGTTTTAGGTGTCAGACGTATGGCCACTCTCAGCAGTTGTTCAGGAGCACTCCTAGGTGTGGACGCTGTGGTGCTACTGACCATCATTTACAAGACTATGTGGCCGAGGTCGAGTTTTGAGTGAACTACAAGGGTTCACATTCAGCATAGCCAAGGAGAGTCTTAGGTGGATGGAGGAAAAATAAATTCAACTGCTGAAAACTGCTGAGAATATTTCGTATCCAGAAGCCAGGACGGTGGTTCCTTCTCAACCTACTCGGCGGCCGTACGCATCGGTGGTGGTCTCCAAGACCACAATCGCTGTCCAAACGGATGTCCAGATCCCAGTAAAATGTCCATACCAGCTGGGTGATATAATTGCAGCTAGGCTGGAAGCACGTGCTAGGAGTCTGAAAGCGACGGCCACCACTTCGCCGACTCGTGCAACTCACCCCACCAGCACGGGGACTCAAAACGCTCCTTCTGGACGGAAAAAGAACGAAGAGCAGAAGTTTAAGGTTACCTCTTCTCCCAAATCTCAACCTAAAACGCAACAATAGTCTGCCTCACTGAAAAATCATGGGACAAAGTACTCTCCCATATTGCCACCAGATAAAAAAATCTCCACATCTGATGGACACATTACAAGACGAGCAGATGGACACAGACCTCGTTTGAGTGGTCGGTTTAATTCAGTTTGTTTAACTTGTACTTTCTTCCTCTTCTTCTAACCATCGATTCCATTATTCAGTGGAACTGTCGAGGTTTTCAGACACGAATTGACGACGTGAATAATCTGCTTTTGTGTTACTCTCGGGTGTGTCTTTGTCTACAGGAGACAAAACTTAAATCATCATACCTGCTTTCAGTTCGAGGCTACAGTGCGTTTCGGAAAGATAATGCATCAGGAGATATATCCTGTGGGTGAGTTGC
Source organism: Macrothele yani (assembly GCA_039090855.1). Classification (NCBI taxonomy): domain Eukaryota; kingdom Metazoa; phylum Arthropoda; class Arachnida; order Araneae; family Macrothelidae; genus Macrothele; species Macrothele yani. The sequence continues at coordinate 22,579,392 of CM076998.1, read as the reverse complement.
TATTCTTGTCCTTCTCACAGTGTTCAGGTTCCACCCATTACGGTCTCCACAACTTTACAGGCCGTGGCGATTCGTATTTCCTTGCCTGTGTCTCTTGCTGTTTGCAGTGTCTATCTGCTGCCAGATGAGGATGTGACCTCTACGAATGTGGATTGCGAAGAAATCTTCTGACATTCATTATAATTTTTCTTCGCAATTGGGTGTTTCAAGTGCGCCTGGGCACGACGCTCTCGGCACCGTGTCATCAAGAATATGGTGTTCCTCAAGGTTGCGTTTTATCTGTCACATTATTCATCCTCCGCGTTAATTGTCTTCTCACAGATCTTTCTCCTGAGCGGTTTCGGCTACCGTTTATGTAGACAACTTACACATCTTCTGCGCGTCATGAAGCATGCATTTTATTGAAAGGCAGTCTGCGATTAACCAGATTGAAAAAGCGGCGAACAGCATAGGTTTCGTTCTTTCACCCGGCAAGACAGCGTGTGTCCATTTCTGCCGGAGGTGTGGTCCCATCCAGACCAAGAGCTCCATTTGGAACGTGCAGCCATACCAGTTTTGCCGGAGACCAAGTTGGTTGGTCTGACAGGCGACCGTGCGCTCACCTTTTGCTCGCACGTCCGACGGATAAAGACATACTGTCTAAAAGCTATGTCAATCCTTAAGATCCTTTGTGCAGACAGAATTTTTTTATTCCATATTTACTATTCTCTCATTTGGACTTAACTGGATTATGGCTGTATAGTATATGGCTCTGCGCGTCCATCTGTTCTCTGGCCGTTGAATACCATCCACCATCAGGCGCTGCGTCTTTGTACTGGAGCATTTCGCACGTCACCCATTCTCAGCCTTTATGCCGACGCGAAAGAACCATCGCTACATCTACGCAGTCAGCAGCTGTCTCTTCAATTTTACTTGAAACTCCGATCACCACCGGACCATCCTTTATACGATGCAGTTTTTCATCCCCAGCATGCTCGTTTATTTGAGAATTAGCGCTCGTGCATTCCAGCCTTCGGTCTTTGCATGGCAGCCGTAGGTCGTGATGCAGGACACGACTTGTCACTCGTTGGAGAGAACAGGGGGCTTTGAGGATCCTCCATGACACCCTCTTAGTGTCATGGTTAATACCAGCTTTACATCTTATGATAAGATGTCCCTGCGTCAGTGTGCCAGTAGCTCGTCGCTGAGCACCGTTACGTCAGTGCAGACTTCATTCTTCTTCTCACAGATGGATATAAGAAGACTGGTGTTGTGGGATCCACCGCTGTCCGTATTGATGATGTTTCTGTTGCCCGCATTGTTTTCCACAATGTAGGCCGCGGTGATTTCGGCAGGGATGCATGCTGTGTATCCGATATTTCTGAAATGCACGTTCTTCATGGAATGACTGCCTACAGCGACATCTGGTCCCGGCTGACCCTTGGGCCGTGACCCCGGCTCTCTTTCGGGAGAAAGGGAGATGTGACCTGCCTCACCTAGAGGACGCACATGATATAAAGGCAAATAGCAGTGAGAGCACATGTCCACGTAGCTCAGTTGGGAGAGCGACTTACTCCGGAGTGAGGGGACCCAGATTTTATGTCCGGCGCGGACAAACTTGTACGTTACAGTAGGTTCGGGTAAGGGTCCCGTGATTAGAAAGTGTTTTAGAGGAGAACAAAAATGAAAAACTAGAGTTATAGATGTATGCTGTGTAAAGGGTGAGCGCGAAGCAAATTGCACCCTTTAACAGCTAAAAAATAAAGTACAGCACAAAGGAATAACCTAAAATACTGCACTATGATAAATAAATAAAAATGAATATATAGATTAACTGGGACTTAATGCTGGCTGTATACGTGGGTGCCAAGGCTAAGGGCCAAATTTAGCAGGATAAGATGAAATAATTTTTTTATTGGGGTGTTAGTAAGAGATAATACAGTTAGATTTCCATGCCGATTTACAATTAAAGACGTTGTAGAAGAGTAGCCGACGAGTACGACTTATTCCGTGGTAATTCCTAATGAGCTGAGTTGATGTGAAAGTAGGTGGTGTACAGGAGATGCGGAACTTTTTTTTTACAATGCAGAGTGAATTTGAACTATACTTACCTCATTTTTGTTTTTTAAACATACATGTTTACATGGGAAAAATTTTTGGTTTGAGTACTTAGGAAATGAGGGAGCTAAGGAAATTATTCCTTTTAAGGGCCAAACTAGGGACTATCTGATGTTTAACAAGGAAATTAAGTAATTTGTTTGTTAAACTGAGATTGTCTCGGAAATTAGGAGATTTGGAAAGTTCCTTGCATCTTGCGAGCAGCCGCGATAGTGGATTGCGAACGTAATGGAGACGGTAAAATTGTTGCTTAAGTACTTTAAGCATGGAGCGAAAGCACACATGGTCTGGAGCCACGAATGGCTGAGTGGTTAGCAGTTCAGACTACCAATGCAGCGTCCTCAGGCTCGATCCTGGGCTGATCTTGCGGAGGTGGTGTGATTTGCTAACAATCGCTGAATATTCGCTGTGCATCGGACGATCACGTTAAGTGACGGCCCCCACGTTGGACCCACTGGTTAAATGGGTATCCTTTCCTATGCCCCCCCCCTTGAAATTCTCTCACCCCTCTATGTGCAATATCGTACTTGTACGGTGGCGTCATCTACTGTACTCTAATCTCACTGCAAACTGTTCTGTCAAAGTAGCTAGACTTGCTCTCATTCCTTCCGTTTCGGTGTCCTGCCCAAAAGGCGAACTCGCTGTAGGTGGCTGGGACCTAAAATCTACTCACTGTGGACGGAAGCCCTGCAAGAAAATGACTCATACTACTAGAGCACACATGGCGTGTGGACAGCATGGAAAACTCACTAGGCAATACATTTTCAATGTGGACGAAAAATTTAGTTTTGAGAAATTAAATTTAATAATTATAAGATAGAAGGAGATGCGGTTTAATTACCGTCAGTGAAATTTCATGGAGTTCTGCTGGTAAATAACTGTTGAAATGGCTGATGAAATTTTTGAAGATCAATAGATCGACTCCTGAACGAAGATGAGCAAAAGCACACTTGCCGTGCGAACGTAATGGAGATGGGAGCAATCGTGTTCGGAGTAGGGTACGAAGGTGACAGCGAAATTTATCTCAATTAAAGGTGGTTTTAAATCATTTTTCTTGGGACATTGCTTCCAATTTTGGAAGTTTTTCTTATTGCACATTTTAGTCTTCTTTGGTTTAAGCCTTGGGAGCATTTAAAGCATGAATCTTGGTCTTTCATAAAGTTGAACAAATTCAGTGGAATATTCATTTACAACTTGAAGAGTGGGGTTTGGTTGAGGTTTCAATTTCTCATAGAAATTTTCTGCATGAGTACCAATTATTGCCTTGATGAGTGGGAGCTGCAACCTTTTCCTGATACTCACATTTTTTCCCTCTGAGGTGGACATTTGATAGCTGTCTGAGCATTTTATTTTGAAATTGTTGCAATTTCGTAATGTGAGATACGCTGCAAATGTCGTAGATATTGGAGCATTTCACAACCTACTGCCTCCCAGCAAAACAGTCTTGTTAGGCCAGCACTGGTCCACTGCTACCTGCCAGCACTATGTTGCCGTTACATGAACCGTCAATAAAATGTTCCGCGGCCACCATACGGGCAGTGCAGTTCAGGCCAGCAGCTGGCCAACAGTTGGCACCCCATCGGTTGTCATATGCCAGAACAGGGTCATCAATTATCAATCACAGGCTATGGCTGCCACAAGCGGCCCTAAAGAGGCCCTGTAAGTACGTACCATAAATGATGGATAGCCTAATGTGGTCCGGCAGTGTCCCGGCTGTGACAGCCGGCAATCACGTGAAGTAACTCATGCCTTGCCGAATCTTGTCCGTCAATTTCCCTGTAGTAGTAAGAAAAAGAAAGACAACATAGTTCACCAAAAGCACACACACAACTGCTTTGCTCCCCAACGAAACTCCTACATGATGTAACGGCGCTGAGGAAATTTGCTCAACAGATCCGTCAAATCGCTAGATGGGTCTGACTGGCATCGAAGCAAGTACTACTTGTGTGCGAAGTGAATGCTCTAAGCACCACACTTAGAGGCGAACCTGTCTCCTGCGCGATGTAAAACTAAGGGTTCTTTTTTCAATTTCGCAATATTCCGAGTTCATTTTCGTAAATGTACGTTTCGTATAATTCATAAATTTATTTTTTCAACGTAACGGCTTTTTTATTTACTTTAAGGAACTTCACTTACTTTCAACGAGTGTACCAACTTGAGGACGTTTTCTGACGTTTCGTGCTGTACTTGTGGTCTTGAAAGGGGATTATTCAACAGCATCCATGCGTTGAATACACTGTGACATTAACACATTCATGTCACAGTGTTACATTTTTAATGTTGTATCTTTTTTCAACGAACCGAAGCTACATTTGCTCTAAATAGGAATGATATTTTATTTTATTCCGGTTATTTTTAGCAGCCAATTCCTCCAATCTTGTGTATTCAACGCATTGATGAGTACATTATATTCACATAGCGTTGCTTTTTTGTTTTTGTTTCAAATACTAGATAATTTGATAACGAAAATATCCATTTTGTACTCGTATAATACTTATTTATTTTAACGCAAAGATTTTTTAATGTCTTTTCGGGACTTCTGTTTGAAGCGGTTTAGTATATGAAGATTATACAGAAATTACTATTTCTTGTTATTGATGGGAATGGAGTCAATGCGTTTCATGGCTGTTTGTATTCTCGATTCTTCGTGTGTTAGTGCAGAAATTTTGCTACGAAATGAGTTTCTGTAAATACATGAGATTAATTGATTATTTCTTACACTTCGTTAATTATTTATATAATTTTTTCTCCGAGGGTTATCTTCGTCGACGCGGTATTTCATTAGGAAATTAATCCGTCTCTCTATACTTGATTATTTTCAAATCCGCTAAAGCAACACGATAGCGAGGGTGTCTCTAACTAATTGGTACCACGAAAGACTGTTCCCAGCTACGGGCCACTAGCGGCACTTGCGTGAAGACCCGTAGTTCACTGCGATTCTGCAGGGCCATCTATGGCTGCCACCATCGGATTGCTACAGTAGCGTGAGTGGCAGATTTCAGCCAGCAGTGACCCATCACTGCCAGCTATTGGCCAGCAGTTTCCCCAACACTTGTGTTTTAGCTGGGATGTTACGTCATTTGACTAATCGCGCTCTCTTCTCGGAAATATATGAGAGTTAATAGTTCAGGGATCGCTATGTGAATCGCGCCCCCTTCTCGGAAATATATGAGAGTTAATAGTTCAGGGATCACTTATGAGAGTTAATAGTTCAGGGATCGCTATGTGTATCATTACATAAGGAAGAAGACACTGCTTTTCCAAGCTATTCCAAAGACTTAGACGCAAATAATTGGCCGAAAAACACCATCTGAAACTATTATGGCATCAACACTCTGCAGTTTGGGTACCACTGATATTATAAGAGATGGTCCGCGATATAATTCCTCACCGACCGCGGACCATTGATGTTACTGTCGATGCCTTCAGTAATATCATACTGGGAAACGCAAATAACATACCAGATGGTTCTCGATGGGATTTTTCCAACCACGGATCGCCGGCTGTAGCGAAGTACTGATGGCATAGCATTATGATATCAGTACTTCACGTACTGGGTGCTTCCGATCCCCATAGGATGTTGTCTGCGATATATTTCCTTACCAACCCCGTATCATTGGCGCTATTCACCTTGGCTTCAGTACTACCCGACTGGCAAGCAACCCCTAATAACATTTCGGGTGGTGTCCAATGCAAATTTCCTAACATCGGATCCCCGTTTGAAGCTACTATGGCATCTGTAATCTACGGACTGGGAACTATTGATACCGTAAGAGGTGGTGCGTGATGTCATATCCCTCTAATCAGGGTTCAGTGCTGCTGCTCAATACGGCATTAGGTGTCCGTAGAAGAGGAATCATTGACACCATGACAGTTGGTCTATGGTGCCATCTTTTCCGCACAGTGTTCCTTAAGTTTGATGTGAAGTTTGTTAATCCCATTCCAATGCAGCTGTCAAGATAATCATATGTGAACCTGTTTCCATACTTGATTTTTTTCCGTGTCACTTAAAATGATGACTCGCAGAGGCAGGTAGAACAGAACAAACACTTCTTTCGAAGTGCAACACGATCGAAGACCTGATATGTGTCGTAGAATACAGATGGCTAAGTCTTGTTTCCAAATGGCGCACACTTCTACAGTAGTGGCCAAAATTGTAGAAACCTTTCGGAAAAAGTTTATTTTTGAGGTTTGATGGCTCATAACACCATTTTTGTTTTTGAGGTAATACCATTAAAGTATATATCAATGGAAAATAATTTCATCAAGAATGTAATGCAACAAAGTTTGTTCAATTATCTGTATTCTATAAAAAGTTATAGCTAAATAACCAGAAAAAGGTAGCACAACTTGCTTAGGTTGATATAAAGTACCGTTCCTTCATTTGAATGTAGCCAATGAGCATGAGTGTTTAGAAAGCCAATCAGGTGTCATCTTGTTTTGGCAATGAGCCAGTCAGGTAACAGTAGGATTCAACTATTGATGTCATGTATTGGAGCTGAAAGGAGGACATTTGTCAGTGTGTTATGTGATTGAAATCAAGTTTTGTTTTTTCGTGTCTGTGTTCTTTCCTTTAGTGAGCTTGTGAAATGTAATAAAAGGAAAGAAATGGCGCAAAGAGTTGATTGGTCACCCAGAAAGCCATGTACAATAGTACTAGTAAGTGAACAAGGTTTCAGTTATGAAGAAATTAGAGGAAAATTGGTTGAAACTTAACCAAAGGTGGCATTTCTAAATTTTTGAGGAGTATAAGGCGACTCAGTCACTACAAGACCAGACTGGTAAAGGCAGGAAAAGGTGTGCAACAGAAAGTGATGATAGAAGAATTTTGAGACGGTGCCTAGGTGACAGAAGAAAATCATCTGGGTGTATAAAAAATGAAATGGTGCAATACACTGTGAAGTTGAGTGCAAGGACTGTTCGGCGCAGACTGCAGGAATTTGGTCTAAAAGCTAGAATTCCACGAAAAAAGCCATTTTTATCTCTCAAACAAAGATTGAAAAGATTAAACTGGGCTAAAATCCATGTTAACTCGACAGCGAAACAATGGGACAGTGTTATTTTGTTCGGTAGTGATGGCATAAAATACGTAAGGAGAAGAATCGGAGATGATTTGCATCCTGATTGCATTACAGGTACCGTCAAGGAGGTTATATTACAGGAGACACCACTGGATCTGCCGCCATAGGTCACAGCTAATCTGTGGTGTGACGTCACAAGCAGGCGAAAATGAACATAATTATACCGTTGATGAAACAGTAAGCTTGTGTATCATTGATAAAAATTGTTGAATTACTCATTTTATCTGTTTATACGCTTAGAAGCTTTTGTTCCATTGCTTTCCAAGCAGCTTCTCTTCTGCGGCTGCGTCGTGCCTGCTCATGACGTCATTTGAAGCACTGACGGTGACTTATGGCGGCCAATGCTGCGTGGATTGGAGTTGTGTCTCCAGTAATATAACCTCCTTGGGTACCGTGAAACACCCAGTTAGTGTTATGATGTGTGGTTGCATGTCATCAAAAGGTGTGGGCTGAATTTGCGTGATTAATTGGAATATAAATGGCCAAAAATGCATTAAGGAAATACTTGAGCCGAAACTGAAGCCTTCCGCACGTGATCTTTTCCAATATAATGAAGCATTTATATTTCAACAGGATTCAGCTCCGTGTCATGTTGCTGCTGTGTGCAAAAAGTGGTTTCAAGATAATCATATTCTTCTCCTGCAATAGCCTGGGAATAGCCCAAACATTTAACCCCATCGAAAATCTATGGAGCCGAATAAAGAAACTTGTTGGTCAGAAGCAACCCAGCAATAAAACGCAATTAATAGAAACAATAATTCACTATTGGTTTCACATTATAACAGCTGCAGAACTAAAAAACTTGGTTCACTCAAAGAAAAGGCGTTGTAAGGTCGGAATTAACGCTAAAGGTTACCCAACTCAGTAATAATTGATATGGTGAGAATTTTTGTATATCTCATTTTTTTCTATGTGCTTCACTTTTCTTCTTTATAACTGCTGTTCTAATAGAAAATCCTTCATAAACGTTATTGCATTACATTTTTGATGAAATTATCTTTCCATTGATATATAATTTTATGGTATGACTCTAAACAAAAAGTGGTGTTATATGAGCCATCAAACCTCAAAAATACAGTAATGTTTCCACAATTTTGGCCACTACTGTAAATATAAGAAAGGTTTACAGCTCAGTTTTTGACGGTAGGTCATCTCCCTAAAAGTGCTGCATAATATAGATGGATAACATTTAAATTTCAAGGTCTGTAAGCTAGAATGAAACAAACTAAGCAAGTGATTTAAATTTTTTGAAACCGCCGAACCACCGTTGGAACTCTGCATCAATTTCAAAAGTATTTCAACATGACTTTCACCTACGCAGGGTTCAGGATTTTGCTTTCGAAGTAGAAAACTGCTTCACATCTACTCTACCGAGTTACTATTTTTCTGGCAGCACATTCTCCCACCATATTTTTACCATTTATTTTTCTTGATATAACCTGTATCCCCCATACTCTACAATAGAACACGACTGATTGTCAAAAACCCATGTTAAAGATCATCGAAGCTGCCACCGTGCTGCAGGAGACTATAGGGTTGTATTCGACGCATTCTAATCGCCTCATCTGACCTTCCCTTTCAGTTTAAACGATTACTGTTTCCTGTTCATCTCAGTTTTGCCACGATTATCAGGGTTGGGCGTTAAAAGTTGAGGGCCTCAACTGAAAAACTCATGTTCTTCCAGAATTAGCGAAAACCTATTGATCTTGGCTGCAAATAAAACACTCAAAATATTGCTGAAGATCATAAATTTACTTGCCCTTCGGAGGAGTTGTAAATTACACTAACCACAACAGATAAATGTAGATATTTCAAAAATTTGTTGTATACAGTCAATAAAAACTGCTGGTTTCAACCAACTATACCCTCAGAATTAATATATTATTATTTTTCAGATTTATTTGTTTTGATTACTGGAACACATTTAAATTAAAATTTCCCGAGTAATACATTCTATTAATAATTTTCGCAAAACGCTGGCTCAGAAGCTGAATGATGTAGTTTTTTTTGTTAAACCCTTTCATCGATTGACCCCTTATATTATATAAAGAATAATTAAATATACAGGATATTTAAAAAAAGAAAAAATAATATAAGGAATAATTGAAAAAAGAAAAATAATATTAAAAATAATTGAAAAACGAAAAAATAATATAAAGAATAATTGGAAAAGGGAAAATTACTGTAAAGAATAATTAAATTGGATTGAGAAAAAACCACACTTTTTAAACCTTACCTATCTCTCGATTGGTGTCTGGGATTTTCTCATAAAATGTTTGGGAAAATCTTGAAAACAGTTAATGTCGATGTCTAGTTATTTTGCTCCCTATACTTCCATTGGAAAAATAGCTTCGGGCTCATTTTCTCAGCGAAGAAAGTTTTCCGTACACCAAAAACAACCCATTGATAAAAAGCATCCTAACTTAGACTATACAATCGGTGTTTTTTGCAGAAAAACTTTCCAGAACTATGTAATTTCATGCTGCGCAAGATGAAACAATCGAATCGCATGGTAAGTGCCTCTCTTCGCCAAGCTGTAAGTTGTTCTAAAACAAATGATCCTAGTATAGTTCACACCTACCTAAAGTAGCATCGAAACAAATAAGATATTCTTATTTTTATAATGATTTCTGTTCTTGCTATACCAGTAGTAATTTTGACATGGTAAATGTAAACGATTCTTAATCATTGTTATTTATGAACTCTATGCGAAACGTAATAAATAAATGACGAGCTTTAATTGGGAAACGTACTGTATTCTTGAATTTTGCGCGACTGACTTTAATATTTGACAGACTTTTCTACTTGAAGGCATTCAGGTGCCCGCATGCTCATTCTCTTCCGATTTAATCAGCTGTCGTCTTGAAAGCTCTTAACAATGTCTCCCTAGAGGATCTTCCACGAAACAAGTGTTCTTTAAATATTTACATACATGTATGCGTGGTTTCGGTTCAAGAAAACTGAACGTGTATGTGATAGAAATATGAATTTCTCACCCATTCCAAATTGCAGAATATTCTCTGCTTGGCAGAGGCGTAAGTTTCATTGGTTGCTCTAGATTTGGCAGAAATGAAAACATGTTGCTCGGCTGGAAATCGAAGAATACTCAACTGCTTGACGAAGAGGCTCTGCAAGGATATTTGGGGCCCAGGCTGGAACCCCGCATCAGGATGAGTGATGCTCTTTTTATACGGCGCTTGTCATCTCTCCTCTCAGGAACTAGTGCACCCCCTCTTAGGACACTAAGAACTCCTCCTTCCCCAATCGGGAAAGGAGGGGCTCTTAGTATCCAAACAGTTGCTGGTGGTGGTTCGAAGATCCCTAAAAAAAAAAAACTACAGCTTTTTCAGCCCTTTACTTTCTTCCACTTTCGCACTATTTGCGGTACAGTGAAACCTCCATCAAACAACACCTCCGAACAACGGCAAGTTTTGGTTAGTAAGAACCTGCCGTATTAACATTGGCAATAACGGGAGAGCAACAAATCCCCTCAACAGAGCTTAAGTTGGTTCCACCTAAAATATCTGCCTTATATTTCCAATGGTAAAACATCTTTACATATTTTCTTTGCAATTAAGGCGAATCCACCTAAAATCTCTGCCTTATGTTTCCAATGGTAAAACTTCTTTACATATTTTCTTTGCAATTAAGGCGAATCCACCTAAAATCTCTGCCTTATGTTTCCAATGGTAAAACTTCTTTACATATTTTCTTTGCAATTAAGGCGAATCCACCTAAAATCTCTGCCTTATGTTTCCAATGGTAAAACATCTTTACATATTTTCTTTGCAATTAAGGCGAATCCACCTAAAATCTCTGCCTTATGTTTCCAATGGTAAAACTTCTTTACATATTTTCTTTGCAATTAAGGCGAATCCACCTAAAATCTCTGCCTTATGTTTCCAATGGTAAAACATCTTTACATATTTTCTTTGCAATTAAGGCGAATCCACCTAAAATCTCTGCCTTATGTTTCCAATGGTAAAACTTCTTTACATATTTTCTTTGCAATTAAGGCGAATCCACCTAAAATCTCTGCCTTATGTTTCCAATGGTAAAACATCTTTACATATTTTCTTTGCAATTAAGGCGAATCCACCTAAAATCTCTGCCTTATGTTTCCAATGGTAAAACTTCTTTACATATTTTCTTTGCAATTAAGGCGAATCCACCTAAAATCTCTGCCTTATGTTTTAAATGGTAAAACATCTTTACATATTTTCTTTGCAATTAAGGCGAATCCACCTAAAATCTCTGCCTTATGTTTCCAATGGTAAAACTTCTTTACATATTTTCTTTGCAATTAAGGCGAATCCACCTAAAATCTCTGCCTTATGTTTCCAATGGTAAAACATCTTTACATATTTTCTTTGCAATTAAGGCGAATCCACCTAAAATCTCTGCCTTATGTTTCCAATGGTAAAACTTCTTTACATATTTTCTTTGCAATTAAGGCGAATCCACCTAAAATCTCTGCCTTATGTTTCCAATGGTACAACATCTTTACATATTTTCTTTGCAATTAAGGCGAATCCACCTAAAATCTCTGCCTTATGTTTCCAATGGTAAAACTTCTTTACATATTTTCTTTGCAATTAAGGCGAATCCACCTAAAATCTCTGCCTTATGTTTCCAATGGTAAAACTTCTTTACATATTTTCTTTGCAATTAAGGCGAATCCACCTAAAATCTCTGCCTTATGTTTCCAATGGTAAAACATCTTTACATATTTTCTTTGCAATTAAGGCGAATCCACCTAAAATCTCTGCCTTATGTTTCCAATGGTAAAACTTCTTTACCTATTTTCTTTGCAATTAAAGCGAATCCACCTAAAATCTCTGCCTTATGTTTCCAATGGTAAAACCTCTTTACATATTTTCTTTGCAATTAAGGCGAATCCACCTAAAATCTCTGCCTTATGTTTCCAATGGTAAAACATCTTTACATATTTTCTTTGCAATTAAGGCGAATCCACCTAAAATCTTTGCCTTTTATTTCCCATTGGCAAACATCTATACCATTTTCTTCACACTTAATGTGCTCACAAGGATGAAAATTTGAACATCGATTAACAGAACTTTATATTATAGCCTAGTATACTTAATTGTTTCTAAAAAGTAACCATAATTACATTAAAAATCAATACTGGTGGTGTTGAGATTAGAAAATACACTGCTTGTTATCCAAAATGCAACGCCTAGAAGGACACGACATAGCAAAGCCCGATTTACTGGACACATCACAACAGATACAAAGATGAAACGATTGAGCTTACAGGCCCGTGCGACTTGCGGAACACGCAGACATCGATAGTTCGTGTGGCCCCCATGGCTGGCAATAACGGCTGCTACACGCCGCGGCATCGAACGAAAGAGGCTTTGTATGTGGGCTTAGGGTATGTCGGTCCAGGCTGCTTCCACACGTTGCCACAGTTCATCAGGCGTATCCGCGTGTGGTGCTTGCCGGGCCACTCTGTTGCCGATCAGCGACCAGACGTGCTCGATGGGCGACATATCGGAAGAACAGGCGAGCCACGGCAGCATTGACACCTGGTGGGCAGTGAAGAATTGTTGCACGATGCGTACCACGTGCGAGCGTGCATTGTCCTGTTAAAACATGGCCGCTGGTAGGTCCTGCAGGTAAGGGGGACTACAGGCTCCAAAACGTCGGAGATGTAGCATTGGATGTTGAGTGTACCGGCGATGCGTACCAGAGAAGTGCGTGTGTCATATCCAATTACGCCCCAAACCATAACGCCAGGCGACGGACCGGTATGGCGAAGCGTAATGCATGCGTCATACAGTCTTTCGCCGCGGTACCGCCACACGCGGATCCGACCATCGTGGTGTTGCAGGCAGAAGCGGAATTCGTCGGATAAGACAATGTTGTGCCATTCCGTAGTCCAGGTGCTTCGTTAAACGGCCCACTGCCGCCGCACTCGTCGGTGGTGTAACGTCAATGGTAATCGGAGCAATGGGCGCCGTGCGACAAGTCCCTGCTTCTGCAGACGACGTCGAACGGTACGTGATTACACAGTTTGTTGCGCAACACACCCTAATTCCTGCGCTAACGTTCGTGATGTGGCGGTGAGAGCCGTCAATGCCCGCCGCACAACATGCCGGTGCTCTCGTTCGGTGGTGTGCCGTGACTGTGGCAATCGCTCACGTCGGTCCGTCCGTTCGTCCGTCTGTCTTGCACCCGCTGAATCCATACTCGCCTCACTGTATCTGGATGTCGTCCCACACGGGCGCCGATGTGTCTCTGTACGATTAACCACTGTCCCGAAAAGCCACTATTCGTCTTATGTCGAACTCCGAAACGTGCTGGAATGACTGCCGTATTCTGCGACGAGGAATCGGGAAGCTTTCCACGCACAGGTCCGGCAGCACAACACACTTCCACTACTTACACCGCGCCTTCTGTGCACCCTTCGTATAGTGCTTCTCGGTGGCGTGCCGGGCGCACATGATTTGCATATGTCCTGCAATGCTAATCGTTTGCATGTCCTCTCGATGGCGACGCATGCTGCGAATTTCAGGCCGATCGGATGCTTCCTTCTTGGTGTTGCATTTTGGGTGGCCAGCGGTGTAGATGGCACGATCTGTACATAGATGGAGTCAGTAGACAAACAAATGTTGGATTGCTTAATTAAGGTTAAATTTTAGAAAATATTAAGTATACAAGGCTATAATGCGACGTTATTTTTATCGATGTTCAAATTTTAACGCTTGGGAACGCATTAATTGTGAAGAAAATGGCTACAGAAGTTTGCCCATTGGAAATACAAGGCAAAGATTTTAGGTGGATCCACCTTAATGTATTCCCAAAGATGAAAATCTGCACACCGATAACTTCGTTATAGCATGGGATACTTAATACTTGCTAAAGCATAACCATAATTATGCAATCCAACATTTGTTTGTTTACTGACGTCATCCATGTATTGGTCGCGCCATCTATTAACAGGTCTGAACATTACTCAAAGAAAAATGATTGATTTTTAACATAATTATGATTATGTTTTAGCAAGTATTAAGTGTGCCATGCTATAACTTCAAGTTAGTTTTATCGATGTGCAAATTTTCATCCTTGGGAAGACATTAATTGCGAAGAAAATATGTAAGGAACTTTACCATTGGAAACATAAGGCAGATATTTTAGGTGGAACAACCTTAAAGGACGCGTTAATCCGTCCGGAAGAAATTCTTACGCACATCGTATGTTTTGGAATTTTGCTTAGCTCCTTCGGCACTTTAGCGGGAGAGAAAGAAAGGAATAAAGAATGTTGCGCCACCACCATGGTGTAGTGGTCTAAGTACTGATTTCTAGCTATTTGTTCCACATGGGTCTAGGTTCGTACCCCGGTGATGCATGGATGTTATGTTTTTCTTTCGGCACTAGCTTTCTTCCTTCCTTAGAATCAATTTTCCTAAGTTAGGGACAGGCGACTGCTTATAGCTCATCGAATTGCTCACGGTGGTGGTTAAACTCAGAAAGAAAAGAAAAGGAAGAATGCTGCAAAAGGACATGTCTCGCGTAGGATAGGTCTCATTACTGCTAGCAAAATGCTTTCTTCCAATTTTGCTAGAGTAGTGAGACCCAGTAGGATTGGTCTCATTACTCTAGCAAAATTGGAAGAAAAATTACTTGGACGTGAAGTAATTTTTCTTCCAATACTTACACTGGAAAAACGTCTATACACATTTTCTTCACAATTAATGCGTTCCCAAGGATGAAAATTTTAACATCGATTAAAATATCTTCATTTAATAACTTGCAGCACTTAATATTTTCTAAAACATAACCATATTTATATTAAAAATCAATAACTTTTCCTTTAGTGGTGTTGAAACCAGAAAAAAGATGGCGCGACCTGTACTTTGAAGACGTCAGTAGACAAACAAATGTTGGATTGCATAATTATGGTTATGTTTTAGAAAATATTAAGTATTCCAAGTTATAAAATTAAGCTATTTTAATCGACGTTCAAATTTTCATCCTTGGGAACGCATTAATTGTGAAGAAAATGTGTATAGACGTTTTACCATTGTAAGTATAGGAAGCAAAATTACTTGAAGACCACCTTAAATGAAAGGAAAATTAAAGTTTTATTCGACGTGCGGAGGTAAATACTTATGGCGAGCTGCAGGTCCCGTATGCATAACATTATCGAAAATATTCGGACAGCAGTGGCAAAGCTTGTGTCCGTGACCTGGGCTATCACCCCCCTCCCCCCACAGTACTGTTTTTTTAATTGCAAAGTTTATTTTTTAGTTAAGGTGGACGTTTAGTGATTTTTCTTCCTGCTTTATTTTTTGCGATTGCGCTTCATTTAAATAATAGACTTTAAGTTCTGACAGTAGATGTTCAAGAAAACTTTAACAAAATTTATCAAAACAGTTCTAATCTAACAAAGCCACACATTTAAGATACATTATCACTGATTTCAATTCATCGACACTTCGCACAAACTGAAACAACTCTCGCAAAACACGTCCTGTTACGAGCGGGAGAATGCGAGTGACGGAGGTAGTCCTAAGTCTTCTCTTTTCTGAGCGAACCGTTGCCCAAAGCAATGGCCTATTCCCCTTTACCGGCTCATTCGTGTTGTCATGGAAATGCTAGCTGGCGATCGTGTCGAAAGTCTTCCAATCAGGACAGCGAAGACTGACTGGTAGAGCTGTATGCGTTACCATGACAACATCCCTCCACTATGAGCCCCGTTGACACTCCAGACTGATTCTTTTAGTCAAAAGAAGCGAATCCGCAAGTCTTTTTTCGCAGTGAAAGCATCGACATATCTCAATACCGTTGATAATTGGTTTTTATTTGTGCAGTCTCTGGGCTTCGCAGCTTGCCTAGCTAACTTCGTATATACGCCACTGTCGGGCAGTATCAACTATTTGCATAATTTCAAAGAACTGTTGCGCAGGAGGGTGCTCAGTGAGTGGGCAGGTACGTATATAAAGATCAGATGTTCAGTCGAGTTATCAGTAATGCTGAAGCGGATATGCCGTGTGGACGTCAACTTTAACAGTTCCAGCGTGGGCTGGTCGTAGGATGTCATTTGATCGATGTCTCCATACGAAGCACTGCATCTAAATTAAACATGCCAAAATTGATTGCAAGTTATGCCGTAAAGAGATGGATGGTGCAATTACAGAAAAAAGAAGTTAAAGAAGACCACAGAGACAGTCGAAATAGGACAGAAAAGCTATGGTAAGAAAAGTTAAGAAATGCAGTCCTTCCTCTTCCATTTCCATCGCTGCTGAAGTAACAAATGCTTGTAATGGCTCGGTAAATAACATACCTATCCGCAGAGAGTTGCACAGTATGAGTTATTATGATAGAGCAGGGGTACACAAGCCACACATCACTACCGTGAAATCGGGGCGCAGTTTGGAGATTTTCGTCCGACTGTGTTCTTCTAACTGTTAAATTCTGCTGAGGCTCCATCATGGTATTGAGTTGTGTTTCGTCGTTGATTATTATACCAGAAACCAAGAACCCTGAATATCTGACGATATTCCGGATAATTCTGCCCTAGGTCATTTTATCGCCTAAGTGGTAAGAACCCTAGAGTTCCCGAGGGCAACCGTATCAAGGGCGTACCGTGTCAAGAGATACGGGTGGTGGGCATTTGACATGGGCATACCCCACGCAGAGTGGAACAGACCTAAACCGAGCGTAGGCGATAAATAGACGGACAACAGTGCATCCCAGAAGTGTATGACAATCGACGTCATTTGTCGGCGCCAGACGGACGGGGTCATTCTATCACCTAAATGGTAAGCACCCTAGAGTTCCCGAGGGCGACCGTTTCAATGGTGTACCGTGTCAAGAGATAGGGGTGGTGAGCAGTTGACATGGGCATACCCCACGCAGAGTGGAGTAGACTCAAACCAAGCGCAGGCAATAAATAGACTGACAACAGTGAATCCCAACAGTGTATAACAATCGACATCATTGTCGGCGCAAGACGGACGGGGTCATTCTATAGCCATAGTTCCCGAGGACAACCGTATCAAGGACGTACCACTAATATACCATCGACGGACGTACCAGCTCCCAAAGAGCAAACCGGAGGCCGACCACACGACATTGGCGACCGGGCTCGACGTAGACTATCCAGGATCGTACAAACCAATCGCATGGCATCGCCGGCTGAAATCACATTAAATGTCGGAGGCCCGAGTAGCGTCAGAGAACAAACGGTACTGCGCACGCTGCATACTCTGGTGTCCCCTGTTAACAGCTCATCATCGAACAGGACTCCTCATGGGACCTTATTAAACATCATAACTGGACATCTGCAGAGTCACGCCGCTTCGTGCATTCAGATGACTCCAGTTTTCAGTTGTACCGAGCTTACGAGAGCGTGTGACGTCGATAGCATAAGGCCATGGCCGTGTCACACCAGGTTGTATCTTTCCAAGAAGGTGGTGGTTCTCTGATGGTTTGGAAAGCCTTCTCATGGGACCTTATTAAACATCATAACTGGACATCTGCAGAGTCACGCCGCTTCGTGCTTTCAGATGAATCCCGTTTTCAGTTGTACCGAGTTTACGAGAGCGTGTGACGTCGATAGCCTAAGGCCATGGCCTTGTCGCGCCAGTTTGTATCTTTTCAAGAAGGTGGTGGTTCTGTGATGGTTTGGGGAGCTCTTCTCATGGCACACATAAGGTCCTTCTGTGTGTTTGGAGAGGTCATTAACCGCTGAGCTGGCTGATCACTTACTCTTTCGTAGCTTTAGCGCATCCTGCGGCCGATGGTTTGCTTCAGCCCACAATACCCCACCAGGCTCCGATTATCTCTTCATGGCTCGAGAAGCATTCATTTGAATTTGGAACAATACAGTGGCCACCAAGGTCACCGGATTAAAACCCTGTGGACGCTCTCCGGGATGCTGTGGAGGTGAACATCAGATGCATGGATCCTGGACTGACGTCTCGGGCGGTGTTTTAGAAAATGCCGCAACAGGCATGAGTCCAGAAACTCTCAGACATCAGATGGAGTCTCAAATACTCCATCTGATGTCTGAGAGTTTCTGAGTGTAGTAAGACTCTTTTATAATCTCGGGTGCTATGGAAAGCTGAGGAATGGAGATATCGCGACGAAAGTTAGTTGACTGTTTGTTGTGGGCATTTGGAAACGATATAGAGGGAAAAAATTAGTTCAAAATTGGTCGTCTAGGGGCGCCAGGGAGATGCAGATGTGAGAAAAGAACAAGTTAGTAAAATCATGCAATGCAGTGATTATGATACGCTTTCCAACATACCAGAAATTATTACTCAATACATTTGTATAATGGTTGTGGAATAAATCTCTCTCCTGTGTCCTGACCTTTTGACCTCATTTCGATGTTATTCAACAGAACCGGTTCAGTACACCTCAGGAATAACATACTAAAGTTTTGTCGCATTAGAAGCAGTTTTATGCAAGTTATGAGAATAATGGCTGTGGAATAAATCTTGCTTTTGTGCAATGATCTTTGACCCCATTTCGTTGATATTCAACAGAACCGGTTCACTATACCTCCGGAACAACATGAAAACGTTTTGTCGCAATCGAAGCATGTTTAGGCGGGTTATGATGCACAAGGGCAATGGAATGGATCCCAATCCAGTGTTCTGACCTTTGACCCCATTTCGCCCATTTTTGATAGGGTTTGTTTCCAGTGGCTCCCAACCACATACTAAAATTTCATCGAAATCAAGCCATTTTTACGCAAGTTATGACGCATAAGGGCAGTGGAATAAATCCCGCTCTTATGCCCTGCCTGACCTTTGACCCCATTTCGCCCATTTTCAATAGGGATCGTGCTCAGGTGGTTCCCTACCACATTCTGAAATTTAATCGAAATCGAAACATTTTTACGCAGGTTAGGACACATAAGAGCAATGGAATAAATCCCGCTCTCATGCCCTGCCTGACCTTTGACCCCATTCCGTCCCTTTTCAATAGAGTTCGTCCCCAGGTGGGTCGTTACAACATACTAAAATTTCTTGGAAATCGAACCATTTTTACGCAAGTTATGACCTATAAAGACAATGGAATGGATCCAGCTCCTATGTCCTGACCTTTGACCCTATTTCACGCATTTTCAATAGGGTTCGTCCCCAGGTAGTTCCCTACCACATACTAGAATTTCATTGAAATCGAACCATTTTTACGCGTTAAGGAACGGGATCCATTCCATTGCCTTTATGCATAATATGTCCTGACCTTTGAGCCAATTTCACCCATTTTCAATAGGGATCGTCACCAAGGTGGTTCCCTACCCCTTACTAAAATTTCATCAAAATCGAACCACTTTTACGCAAAGTTTGACCCATAAGAGCAATGGAATGGATCCCGCTCCGATGTCCTGACCTTTGACCTTATTTCGCTTATTTTCAATAGGGTTCGTCCCCAGTTGGTCCCCTACCACATACTAAAATGTTTTCGAAATCGAACCATTTTCACGTGAATTATCGTGCGGACAGACTGACACAGCTGGAGCATATACGCTTCTTCAACCTACGGTTGAAAAGCGTAAAAAAAAGGGGTGCGTCAATTGACTTGTCGTGAACAGCACAATGGTTTCAGGACCAAATACACTGGTGTGCAAAAATTAAGGACGAAAAGGAGAAATTAGCATTACAGCGGAACGAGCAGGCAGAACGGGCCGAAAGACCACTCAGGAGATAGACTAGGGTCCGATACGGTAGGGAATGAGCATATATGCAGCATGACGGGGGGGGGGGTGTCGGAAGGGTATAAAGCACATAGGCGGTGTACGCTCAGCAATTCGGTGAAAGCTATTGCACGGTGTACATCTGTTTAAACGACGTCGAGTTGCTGCCACCGTGTGATATGGCCAACAGGCAATCCAGTAGACGAAATCTGGATGACTTTACCCGAGGTCGCGTCATTGAAAAGTTGGAAGAAGGTCGAAGTGTGACTAGTGTGGCAGAGGAGTTCGGGATCACTCACAGCATCGTTTCACGAGCTTGGAGAGCATTTCAAACGACAGGAACAGCTGCCCGAGAGTTTAGCAGTGGTCGTCCACGGGTAACCACGGCGGTGCACGACCGGTATATTGTTCTACAAGCGAGAAGAGACAGACGGCAGACAGCGGGGGAAATCGCAAGACACATGCAACAGACAACTGGACGTCCGTTATCGCGTCCTACCGTGGCCAGGAGGCCGCACAAAGGTGGTATATTTGCACGACGACCAGTACGGTGTGTGCCATTAACGCTTGCTCATTGGAGACTGCGGTTTCTGTGGTGCCAGGAACACAAGAACTGGACACATCAGAAATGGGGTCGAGTTCTCTTTACGGATGAGAGCCAATTTAGTCTGACGAGCAATTCTGGAACGTATACACATCTGGAGAGAGCAGGGAACATGCAATCACACCTCCAACATCATCGCAAGGGACCGGTTTGGAGGTGGCGCAGTTCTCGTTTGGGGTGGTATCATGCTTGGTAGCCGTACTGACCTCCACATCTTCCAAGGAGGTTCAGTCACTGGTGTCCGCTGTTGTACCGAGGTTCTCCTGCCTCACGTGCGTATGTTTAGAGGTGCTGTGGGTGCTGAGTTCCTCTTTATGGACGACAACGCTACACCTCATCATACAGTGGCGGTCGCAGAGCTGTTGGAGAGTGAAGATATTTAACGCCTGGATTGGCCTGCAAGGTCTCCGGACGTAAATCCAATCGACCACGTGTGGGACGTTCTCTGGAGACGCTTGGCAGTACGTCCCCAGCCGCCAGCAACGATTCCGCAGCTGCGATTGGCGTCACAAGAGGAATGGGCCGCGATGACTAAACAGCTCCTTGACAACCTCGTCCTCAGCATGGACCGACGTTGTAAATCCTGCAACGCCGTCAGGGGTGATCATATCCCTACTAAAGACTGGATTTTTCGTGGCAGCCGCCTGTCACATGGACGTTTCTGTCTTCTGTCCAGTTGTACTCGAAGCTACCTTTTCAATAAAGTGCCTTTGTACCCTTTGGATTCCTTGTTTGGACGGTTTTGCTCACTTGTCCCATATTCTTACATCTTGGGATATTATGGTATGATTTGAGTCGATGTGGAGCACTTCTGCACGACGTTCTATTCGAAAAACCGTCTCGTCCTTAATTTTTGCACGCCAGTGTATACTCAGCATTCTAGCGAAACCAAAAGATGACATTCTGCGAACGAAGAACGACATGCAATACCACTGATCATAACATGTCGAAGTCTACCTTGGTCACTTCACCCTTGATTCTCGTTTACAGTTCTGAGAAGAGCGTATGCGGTTCCTATAAACTCTGTCTTTCAGGTATCTTCAAAGGCAAAAATTACAAGGAGTAAGATTTGGAGAGCGGGATGACCAGGAGTGCGGAAACGCTCGGAATATTATGTATTCATGGCATGAATGTTCGCCTCAGCATTTTCTCTGGCTGTACTGTGTGAAAGTACGTTCCGGGTTGTCTTGTTTACACTAGCAACAGCAACTTTATCCACGACATTTTCGGAAACTGGTGGACGTCTTTTTTCTGTATATAAGCCCAATTATCTTGTGTATCCGAATTTCCGTACCATACACCTCAACACCGCTGGTGTAAAGAGTCATCTCTGTAACACTTTGATCCGTCGATACTGGGGTAGTGAGTGCACTATTGGCATTACTTTCAACTTACAAGAAAATTTTACCCATCCCCAAGTAGCGTACCTTCCATCTCTGCAAGAGCCTTAATGACTACAGACAGCTTAGTAGTTATCGCTTTTGTCTTGCCAGAAGTAACATGCAACATTTACATGTGAACATTTGCATACGAAACTTTCCACGAGAACGACCTGCAATTTGTTGGATTTCTGCAGTGATGTTTCTGCCGTGAAGCACTGGTAATCTTTTGTGATGGCCAGCTTATTGAGCAAATTTTGGCGTGAAAAGTTCGTGCTGTCAACAACCAGTAAATTCATTCACGTGTTTGTCTCTTTCTTGTATATGCAGCGTTCTTGATCTTACAATGGCACTAATTTTTGAACTAATTTATCCCCGGCTATTCTCTATAGACTGTAGAATAGGGATTCTTATTTCTCAACCAACCGATAGAGTTAGCGTTAGATTGTGGGTCATGTTGAGCAAGACTAGTTATCTGTGTGGCTTTTAACAATCAAACCTGTTGTTGCACTGTCGATTTGGCGACAAGCCACCCTGTTGCATGGCCGATTTGACGACAAGCCACCCTGTTGCACGGCCGATTTGGCGACGAGCCACCCTGTTGCACGGCCGATTTGGCGACGAGCCACCCTGTTGCACGGCCGATTTGGCGACAAGCCACCCTGTTGCACGGCCGATTTGGCGACATGCCCCCTGTTGCACGGCCGATTTGGCGACATGCCCCCCTGTTGCACGGCCGATTTGGCGACAAGCCCCATTGTCGCACGGCCGATTAGGCGACAAGCCACCCTGCTGCACGGTCGCGCACCTGCGCTTTTCACGTGCAACCGCATCAAAAGTTTACCGTGAATGATGGGAAACGCAAAAAAAAAACAAAAAAACCCAACTTCCAGCAATTGGCGAAGTTTTTTTAATTCTCATTTCCACCAGCAGGTTTTCCTGTGAGCGAAAACTGCTGATGAAAATGAGGGTTGAAAGGAGACTGCCGAGTATTGTGTATGACAACAGGTGCGACTAAACCCCGTAGAAATCCCTGCAGAATTTAATTCTGGAGTGCCGATAATCATCACCGAACGCACCACGAATCAGATCAGACCATGTCGCTAATGCGCTACAACAGCAGACCACCATACCAAATGCCGATGTTCTCACCGCAAAGCGTAAAGCATTACTCCTCTAGGAATCAGAACATCGACACTGAACCGCTAAAGACTGAAAAATGCTGGCGTGGAAGGATCAATTAATGTTAATTGTACGTCATGCAGATGACAGAATACCATTTTTACGCAAGCAACACGAGGCAGTAGAGTCATCCTGCCAAGAGTGAACGGTACAGGACAGTGATGGCGTTGTGCTGGCCTAGGTAATGATTTTTTTTCACACTTTTAGGCCTCATGATACTTATAAGAGGACTTATCCGTTGTCTTCCATTACTTATGTTGGTAGGATTATACACTGACAGAAAAAAATCCCAACACCAAGAAGGGGTTGTGTTAGATAAACGACATTTGGTAGGCGGTGAGAGTACATCTGTAAGATGACGTCTATGCAAATTTCGCGCTCGGCGCATACGTGTGGCGCTAGTAGCGCCCCTCGGAACATGCAAAGCAGGTTTGCTGTAAATACGCATTGTAA
This sequence comes from Macrothele yani, assembly GCA_039090855.1. Taxonomy (NCBI): domain Eukaryota; kingdom Metazoa; phylum Arthropoda; class Arachnida; order Araneae; family Macrothelidae; genus Macrothele; species Macrothele yani. The sequence goes on along the minus strand of CM076998.1, from coordinate 22,555,920 downwards.
CGTTCGTGAGCGTTAGTTATCGTTGAGAGTCGACGTAGGGTGTTGATGGTAGTCAAGAATGCGTTAAAGAAGACGAAGAAGCCATTATTAACAGCTCACGGAGTTTGAACGAGGTCGTGTAATAGGGCTACGAGAAGGTGGATTTTCTTTCCGCAATATTGCAGAACGACTTGGCAGGAATGTAGCCACTGTGCATAATTGTTGGCAGCGGTGGTCAAGGGCACGTACTGCCTCAAGAAGACCGGGTTCCGGCCGGCCACGTGGCACTACTGAGAGGGAAGACCGCCGTGTACGGCGTATGGCCGTGGCGCCTCGTACCGCGTCTGCGGCAGCAATTCGAGCTGCAGTTGCCACCACAGTGACACAACAAACTGTTACAAATAGGTTACTTGAAGGACAGCTCCGAGCCAGACGCCCTGTAGCGTGCATTCCACTTACTCCAAACCACTGCCGTTTGCGACGTCAGTGGTGTCAAGCTAGAGCTCATTGGAGGACGGAGTGGAGATCTGTTGTGTTTTCTGATGAAAGCCGATTCTGCGTGGGTGCCAGTGATGTCCATGTGTTGGTTAGGAGGCCAGGTGAGCGCATGCAAACAACCTGCCTGCGGCCGAGACACACTGGACCTACACCTGGAGTTATGGTCTGGGGAGCAATTTCCTATGACAGCAGGAGCACTCTCGTGGTTATCCCACGCACCCTGACGGCACAGTTGTACGTTGGTCTGGTGATTCAACGTGTTGTGCTGCCATTCATGAACAGCATTCCAGGAGGTGTTTCCCAACAGGATAACGCTCGCCCGCATACCGCTGTTGTAACCCAACATGCTCTACAGAGTGTCGACATGTTGCCGTGGCCTGCTAGATCACCAGATCTTTCACCAATCGAGCACGTATGGGACATCATTGGACGACAACTCCAGCGTCACCCCCAACCAGCATTAACCGTCCCCGTATTGACCGACCAAGTGCAACAGTCATGGAACTGCATCCCACAAACTGACATCCAACACCTGTACGACACAATGCATGAACGTTTGCGTGCTTGCATTCAACATTCTGGCGGTTACACCGGTTATTAATGTACCAGCATTTCACATTTAAAATGGCTCTTCTCGCGCTTACAATAAGCTGTGATCTTGAAACCTTAATCGATTAAATATGTTACCTATACAAATGTATTGCCGCTATTTCATTCCTCTACAACTATTTTTTCGTGGTGTTGGGATTTTTTTCCGTCAGTGTATTATAGGAGAATGAGTATGAGGGGGTCTTTTGCTGTAGAAAATCGTACTTTGACACGTGCTTTTCATCTTATTTTGCCTTTTCTTATTTCTATATTAGCGGTGTTTCGTTTAGTGGACCTAGAAATCCTCTGGGAACATTGCTGCTGATATAATTCCTGCCTTCATACGTATGGTTTATCCTGCAGCACGGTAACTCACGCTCTCACAATGCTCTTATAGTCACAGAATGGTGGCAGGATCATGCCTAGAAGTTTATCTTGCTGCACCTTTTCTGAATTTATATCATACTGAGTATCTCCAAGATGAAATGGAACACGCTATTCGCAGTGACACTATGCCGCCTTCTAATCTAACAAACTGGAATCCCACTGTATGCACGAACATATAATATACATTACAAGGATAGAAATCATGTGACCATATTATCTAGGCAACGTCACTGTCAATCCTCTCGTTAATAGACGAACAGACTGCTTGACAGGTACGTAAGCAGGAGGACATTGCTGCAAACATTTAGACCCAACCCCTTATTTTTCAGGTTGGCGTTGAGATGATGCGTACTGATTGCTTCTCCGACATCCGGAAGTGGTTTCTGTGAGTTTGTCCTCCCCCCCCCGGTCGTTGGCGTCTGGGCAGTGGTCTGGTTTGCTGACGTGGATGCTGTGGGGCTTCGTTTCCTCCCGTCCCTTTCCGCCCCGGACTGGTGTCACAGTTCGATAGAAAGACAAGCCCTTCTCTCCTTTCAGTAATTTTCCTGTATCTTTTTTATTGAGTTCACTTAGTCAGATCTCCTAGCTTCTTATTTCTAAGGGCAGTTTTAGACCTGGGCTCAGACACTTCCTTCCTAAAGCTTCTTAAAACGTAGCGTAGCATTCATTTAGACGAATGCATTAATGTCCTGGATAAACGTCAGTCAAGAGCTCGAAAGAACGGCAATAATGGGTAACTCTATCGCGGAGTCGGTATAGGAATTTCAGTATCACCATTCGGCAGTATTAAGAGTGTACCGGGAATATGCCATTTGCAGAATAATATCATATCATGGACGACGCTGTAGGAGGAGGAAGGTGGTGGATGAACATGGCCGTCGACGTTTGTAACCCATAATTGCAACCAACAGGACCAGAGAGCGAAAGTTGCACAAATAACCACCGACCTCAACGGGGAAGAGCCAGAAATGTCTCTACAAAGACTATCAGACGATCACTATCTTCAGTATTTTATGGAAGCCACCAACCCACAAGTGTCTCATTGCTAATGCCCCATCATCAAATTGTACGATCCAACTGGGCGAAGAACATCGTCACTCGACTTTGGAAAAGGGTGTTCTAGTCCGATGAGTCCCGTTTCCCATTATGTGACGCAGACAGCACGAGGCGATGTTCTCGGCATGTCAACAACAAACTTTTCAGTCTGGTGGAGGATCGGTTATGGTCTTGACTGTGTTCAACTGCAATATATTGGAATATTTGGTTTGTCTAGATCAAAGGTGGGGAACCTTTTTAGGTTGGAAGGCTGCATTAAGTTAGCTGTAATCTAATAAGGTCGCATTTAAGAAGTTTCAATTAGATATGCTTCGAAATGCACATTATTTTCTAAAAATCTTACTATGTACTAACTAATTTCAAAGAATGAAAACAAATGTGAAAACAAAGAATGAAAACAAAAAACAAATGTCCGAGTCCCGTTTCCCATTATGTGACGCAGACAGCACGAGGCGATGTTCTCGGCATGTCAACAACAAACTTTTCAGTCTGGTGGAGGATCGGTTATGGTCTTGACTGTGTTCAACTGCAATATATTGGGATATTTGGTTTGTCTAGATCAAAGGTGGGGAACCTTTTTATGTTGGAAGGCTGCATTAAGTTAGCTGTAGTCTAACAAGGTCGCATTTAAAAAGTTTCAATTAGATATGCTTCGAAATGCACTTTATTTTCTGAAAATCTTACTATGTACTAACTAATTTCAAAGAATGAAAACAAATGTTAATTTTAAAATTACCTAACTTTTTAATGACTTTGTTGTTACTGCTTTTTGTTGGAAAGTAGTTAAACATTTGGTTGCACCATGGAGGTCCGCAATTTCGGTTGATCCTCTTGATGGATGTCCGTCGTTTGTGATCTTCAGGACGTCTTGATTTGGGTTAATTAGGAGAATGTAGATTCGCAGCAATAAGTGGTTGAAAAGCAAGAAGGCATTTTTCGTGCATATTGGCGAAGGCGTGGGTATTGTATTGCGTTTTTTCCATATTGCAGTTGGATTTTCTGAACGCTCAATCAATACCATCTGTAATTCTTTGGGAGCCATGGAGATATCAACCAGGTGGGGTTGAAATGCTAATTTGAGTGTGATGTCATGATTCTCAAAGTCAGTGAACGTTATATTGTGTTATACAATTAACAAGCTGTATCTCCAAATGATTCGTATGAATCCTTCTTCTCATCAAATGACCTGAAAAACGTTCATCTTAAATTTCCTTTAGAAGTAATGTATTAATCGTGGCTGTCAGTCGGGAGCATTATTTCGTTGAATCTCCTTTTACGCTTTAGTGTTTTAAATCCGGTCATTTCAAGATTAAAATAAAAATCATAAAACACGAACAAAAAACATAATAAAAATGAAAGGATTTGTTAGCTAAAACTTGGATTCGTCCAAAAGGCCGCCCTTAATGACTTTAGAAGGCCACGGGTTCCCCAACCCTGGTCTAGATTCATCTCTGAAAAGTCCATACTACGTGTCCAACCTCTCAGACCATCTGCGTCTGTTCATGGTAATCATGCCCCCACGGGCAATGGACTATTCGAGCGGATCAATCTGCCTTTCCATAGGGCCTTGGTGACTAGAATATGGTTGGTAAGTCATTCCTCAGAATTTCCCATCGTGGTATGACCACCCATTGTTAGGAACTAAAACAGTGTTGAAAATCTTTGGGATTCTGTGAAAAGGTCAATTTGAGTTTTAGACCCTGAACTCAGAAATGCGACGGAATTATAGATACCGTTGCAGCAAGCATGTGTAGAAATAACTGTGAAACGCTTTCTCGATCGACATAATACCTAGCCGAATGATTTCTCTTATCCAGGCGAAAGATGAGCCAACCCGTTGCTAGGAAGACAACTTATTTCTTTCCACTCGGTGTATATGGTCACTAGAAATAGTGGTTGATAACAGCAGGTGATGCCCGGAAACTGCATAACATTAAATTCTCCTCACGTAGCTGAATTTTAAATTTTCTTAGAATCCTTGCGAGATGGGTTACGACTAGATTCCGGATTATATGCAATTGCATATTTCAACCGTTTTTGACGTTAGTGCTGTAATGTTCGTGTATACATGGCTTACTGAACACTACATACAACCAGCTCGTCTTAAATGCGTCACTTAAACTGTCACAGGAGCCACGCAAATAACGTCGAAAGCAATCATTACTTAGAGTTATTTTCCTTTATCCGGGCAATCTTCATAAATACTGTTCATGCAGGAAGTTACTATTTGGACAAGCTTAAATTACTAGCACTTGTATTAGCACTTCAGAACAATCAAAGAAACGTTAGGTAGGCAGAATACCTTTTAACTCCAAACGTTAAACATACACAGTCGAGTCACATTATTGTAACCACATCCTACTTTTGACGTCAACAGTGCGTGAAAGGCGGCGGCACATGTCGTGAGCTAGCTTGGATGTTATATAAGGTGTGCTGTAGGCATTCTTAAAACATATCACACGTCGCTTCCATGGATGAAAGGAGCCTTTTATCAGGTTTTCAAAAAGGGATGATTATCGGCTTTTGGGCCAAGGGTGGCGGTATTTCTAAAACAGCGCAGTTTGTGAACTGTTAGCGTACTGCTGTGGTTAAAGTGCATCATGATTGGAGAAATGGTACCATTATGAATAAGCGATGTGGAAACTGCGAGGACCACGTGCCATTGAATTGAGATGTGAACGTCGGCCTCGAATGTGCTTGAGGGCCAATCGACACGCTACAATGGAGCAACGCAGTGGCCGAATGAACCAGGGGGCTATCGGAAGTGTGTCTAAACCGAATGTTCAGCGAACCCTGCTGCGTATGGGGCTCCGATGTATACGGATGGACACTGCACCTATGCTAACGAAGGTGCATCCGCAGAAAAAGTCTTACATTTGCACGGCAGTATCGGAATTGGACCTACGCGGATTGGCAAAGGATTGTCTTCTCCGATGAGTCATGTTTTCTGCTTCATCGAACGGATGTACGTTGGCGTATAAGGCGAGAAACATCGGAGAACAAAACAGTGTTCAACCATTGCTGGAAGAACACTAAGCTGCTGGGTGCAACGTTATGGTCTGGGGAATGTTTTCGTGGCATTCGCTGGGTCCACTCTTACCTGTGGAAGGCACTATGGACCGAATTCGTTATGAGTCCATCCTTGTGGACCACGTACACTAATACATACTGATTGTCTTCCACCGGGGCGAATTGGATATTCTAACACGGCAATGCAACGTACCATAAGTTAGAAATGTCCGAGAGTGGTTGAAAGAGCATGATGAAGATTTCAAAGTACTTCCCTGGTTCCCTAACTCATCAGTTTTAAACCCAATTGAGCATCTATGGGACCACCTCGATCGTGTTGTTTGCTCTATGGATCCTCTACTACGTACCCTCCAGCAGCTGTCAGATGCACTACAGTCATCATGGCTCCACATACCTGTGAACACCTTCGGCATCTTTTGTAGTCATTCCCGGCCCGTCTAGCTGCTGCCCGCGCTGCATAGGGGTGTTACTCTGGATATTAGATGGTGGTCACAACAATGTGACTCGACCGTGTATACTATATAATTATGTAATTAGACTGTTCTATTCGATGGTTAGTTTAAAACTTTATACCAAAGCTTTTTCTGCAAAATAGTGCAACATCTGGTATCACAATTGAAACTATCTATATTATCGACAATGAGCTTATTGGGGCGATATTTTTAGATTCAGTTTTGCTCACTTTGGCATCTCAAGATTTCATTTTTTATTGTAGGTTAGAGAGTTTAGATAGATCGATATTTTGCAAAATGTACAATATAATCAGCACTTAACTTGGAAAGTTAATTAAATTAAAAAGCAAAAGCTAATTAAAGCGTATAAATTAATATTCGAATTATGCTAAATTAAATTAATATACAAATTCAACTTGTTATGATATTAAAATTTCAATTCGAGTTTTATAGATCCGATAAATATAACTCGAATCATTGATAATCCAATGTTTTTAAATTAGCACGCGATCACTTTGACATCTGGAGAGCAAACACGAACTGAGTGATAAGTAATTGCGCAACAATGCAGATGTTGCTCTGCCGTCAAGCGTTCTAGACAGATCTGGCTGTTTATATTATTAATGGCTTGCTGAGCCACGTGACTCGGATCAACTAGTACTAAAATTTTCAGAATGTCAAGGACGTGTTACCATAGAAAATTGTACAATTGCTCCCACCAGCCCATTTGTGCTGGCATAAATGTTTTAGTAACATTTTTGTCCATCAGAAATGTCTTATAACTTTGTGGAATAAGAAATCCGGAGTGCGTATCCTGCGGGAGAAATAAAAAAATCAAAATGAAAGAATACACCATGTTTCAATTCTTTATTAAAACCATATCCCAGAAAACTCCCCACAATATGCATTAATAACAGAATATCAGCTGATCTATTAATAACACACACCAGACATTTAAGTATGGCGTCACATTCGTTCGAAAAAAAGCGTGTACATATTTGTTTTGTATTTTGTAGTGTGGATTCAAATCTTACACAAAATTTTATTCTATTTACAATTTCAACAACTCACAGGCAAACGTACGAAAGACTAGAGTCCAATATGTTGGCGCATTTTCGTGATTTCTGTTTGTCTTTCCAACAATCCCGGAAACTTTGTTCCGGAAACCACTTTTCCAGATGCCGCTTTGGAAGGAGTATCTTTTCTTTGTTTACACACTTGAAGATGAAGTATACATACAATAAAGTTGTTCTTTTGGCGTCCAAAAGCAGATTTTTTTTTCTGCTGCCGATCGTCCGCCTTTTTTTTTTTTTAACGTTGTTACACTGTTGTGTAAAAGAAATCACTTAAATGCGAGTAAGAGTGCAGACCGTCGGTTATTTTTGCTCGGGTACATTCTCAAAGGCTTTACTGAAGACCTTAATAATCTTCGTATCTCAAGAAGTTCTTTATTTGAAGGCCTTTTGTGAAAGCAATAACTTTAAAAGCACGAAACTGCTTTGAGATATCATGCTAATCATTCTAATGTAAAATCGAGCAGTTTCTCGATTGAGACGTGCTGTTCCACTTTTACCTCCTCTCTTTCTCTCTCTCTCTCTCTCCTGGATTTTAAAAGCGAAACAATGCATTACGAATAGTTGCTATCATAAGATAAAATTGTTTCACAATCGGATAAAGCATTTGTTTTCATTTCCACCAATATTACAAATGTCTTGGATTATTTCGTAGTGCTTAGGCGAAAGAACTTCGTCGTAAGTTCTTTCATTGTTCGGTAATGGAAGTTTTTTTTTCTAATTCTATTAGAATCAGAAACATTTTCCTCACGTGGATTTTTGGAATTTGGGTGATAGTAACAAAAGAAGCAATTTCCTATAAATTGTTGCGTAGAAAAGACTTTAGATTCATAACCAAAATAAAAAATTTATTTTCTTTCCAGACACAGAGCTATTAATAAAGATATATTTATCCCTCGGTTTTTTTTTTCAAAAGTCACTTCTATTCCTCATATTTGTGAAAAATTACTCTTTTTTGTTTTTTACCCCAGTGATATTAGATGCGATACAAAATGATGAATTCTTCATTCTCATGAAATGGCGAAAACAGTTAAAGAAACGGTTTGAATGTTCAATACTTTACTAAAAATAACCACTAAGATACCTCATTATTTTCACAAGTGATTGATAGAAATTGTTTTTTTTTTTCGGGGAAGACAAGCAGACCAAAATTAGGGATTTCGGGAAATAAAAGTTCAAAAATAAAAAAACTATAAAGTTAAATTCACAAGGGAAACTATTACACGATTCTGTACTCAGTGGTTTTCAGAGGTTGAGCGAAGACCTCATCACTTTAAAGTTATGCATGGATTTATATAGTTTCTTCCAACTTTTTTTGCATTTTAAAACACAGAGCCAGTTTCATTCGGATACGTCTGTCGAAATAAAAATTTCGTTATTGACTTCAAAACGGCGATGATTATTTAGGTGAGGAATTTAGGTTCGCGCGAAATTTTGAAGAAAAATATCTCTTGTGTACTTAGTGCTGATTTATTTTTAGTGTATGCGAAAAAAAATCATCGCGTAAACACAGTTGAAGCGGAATACCGAAGATTATATCGTACGAAATCTCTCCCTGTTGCGAGTTGAAGAGGAGTTTGTGATTTTTTTTTCGCTCGCATTTTACTTAAATCCTTCGGAACGTGAGTGCAGGAAAAGGATCCCAGTAACCTGAAAAAGGAAAAAAAAATTGGATGTATAATACATTTAAGAGCACTCAAATTGTTACATATCATTTTTAGTATTACTAGCAATCATGCCCGTTCTCCGAACGGTGAATCTATAAAACCATTTTTTGAACATAAAATTAAAGAAAGGGAAAAGTATAATTAAGGGAACGAAAAATAATTTAAAATCCGTAAATGTTTTCCGATTTAAAACAGCGTCCTGGTGTCAATGCATACGGTTTGACGGAGCAGGCTTTGGTGTTCCTAAATTTAAATCAAAATTCGAAATTTTCAAAGCATTTCAGTGTTTCTGACAAAATTATCTTTAAACGTATCAGCATTTTGAAACAGTGAAGCTAAGACACCCTTTTGAATGCTTTGGCTTTCAGACTTTTTTTTTTTGTAGGTGTAGAAGTGGTAGAAAAATTCAAGTAGACAATGTTTCAAAGCACTGTTTTTTTCCCCTTCTTTTATTCGTGAATTTACAGGTATCCGGACTTTTAAGGCCTATCAGCATGATAATTTTCAGATCTCTAGGTCATTTCGAAGTGGTCAAAACAATTCGCGAAAATTTCAACCAGACAATGTTCCAAAGCCGGCTTTTTTTTGGGGGGGGGGGGGGTCATACTTTCCTAGGTATAGGACCTTAAGACCTATATGCATGCTAATTTTCAGATCTCTAGGTCATTTAGAAGTCGTCGAACAATTCGCGGAAGAATACACTTGCATTTTCCCCTCTTTGTTTGTCATGTACGAGGCGAAAGCCTATATTTACATAGGTATTCAGGTATGCCGGCGGAAAACGCCGAACTTTAAAGGCGTCGCTACGTCATTAAGCATTGCGTCATTACCAGTTTGATTGTAGCCTGTCCTTTCACCCAATGAAAAGAGAGTGCTAAAAATAGCTGCGTTAGCAGGTAACGGGACCAGAACTTTCCTGCGTGGTTTACGCTGAAGACAGAGTAGGCCGCTCGTTCCTTTCCTTTGCGTCTTTAAAAAATGCTTAAAAATCAGAAAATGACTTTTTGAAAAAAAAAAAAAAATTCGGAAAAAGGGATGATAGTTGTGTGTTTGTGCTGTAAAATTCCAATGCGTTAAGATTTATAGTTTGCCATATATGCGTTTTTTAAAATAGATCCCATCGCGAAATAGAGAATTTTGTGAAATTTAAAAATTTAATTTCTCGTAAACTAAATTTAATTTAAAAAAAAAGGGCGACGAGGTGCAAAAATTCGGCTATGGCCCTACATGCCTACAAAGTTCAGTGGTTCTGTTACTGTGTACGAAACGCAAACTGATAGCACTTTTTTTGCTTACCTTACCTTTGAAATGCAATAGCTCTTGAAGTATCGCTAGAATCGAAAAACGATTTATTTCAATTCTTCTACAAACGACGTAAATTTCGTATTTTTGTGTTCAATACATTTTGCGCTGGGAGTTACAAAACCCAGAGTGCCGCGAAATTTCTGAAACAGCGGCGGCTACTTATTTTTCGAATAGAGATGCATTTAATTAGAAAACTATTAGGGCCGCCCCGGTGGCGCAGTGGTCTAAGCGATGGCCTCTGATAATTCGTCCGAACGGGGTCCGGGTTCGAATCCCGGTGAGGCATGGATGTTGTGTTTGTCTTACGGCACTGGCTCTCTCTCTCTTCTTTCCCTGGAACCAGTGACCCTAAATTAGGGACGGGCGACTGCTTATAGCCCATTGAGTTGCTCACGGTGGTCGTTAAAAACAGGGTCCGGATTCGAATCCCGGTGAGGCATGGATGTTGTGTTTGTCTTACCGCACTGGCTCTCTCTCTTCTTTCCCTGGAACCAGTGACCCTAAATTAGGGACGGGCGACTGCTTATAGCCCATTGAGTTGCTCACGGTGGTCGTTAAACCTCCAATCAAAAAAAAAAAACTATTAGGAACATCCAATTGCAAAATAAACACTTGCATCTCTAATTTACGTAATCAACTATCACACTGAGATAGTAAACAAACACCTTACCCTGAAAAGATAATTGAGTTGGCAGCAATCGGCGCGTAAGAAACCCCCTCCGCAAGCACACGTGAAATAATCCCCTCCGCAAGCACACGTGAATAAACCCCTCCGCAAGCACACGTGGAATAATCCCCCTCCGCAAGCACACGTGGAATAATCCCCTCCGCAAGCACACGTGGAATAATCCCCCTCCGCAAGCACACGTGGAATAATCCCCCTCCGCAAGCACACGTAGAATAATCCCCTCCGCAAGCACACGTGGAATAATCCCCCTCCGCAAGCACACGTGAATAAACCCCCTCCGCAAGCACACGTGAAATAAACCCCCTAATCAATGACCTAATTGATGGATCCGAATTGCACGAAAAACTTAATTCCTTCACTTCAATTAATAAATACGTATTTAGCCTATAGAAAAAAGACAACCCAAATAATCGGATTTTTCTGAATATCCGGATGTGCTGTGGTCAGAGTTAATCCGGATAATTGGAGATCTAATGTGTATGCTAATAAACCGAAATACAGGATGATTGTAAACTCCTTCAACAAAACAAGAGTGGTGATAGTACACAACAAGACGAGCAATATTCGCAATGGAACCTACTTCCAGAAAAGAGCACGTTCGAAAAACGTCGTGCAGGCACACGGAGTTCTGAACTGTGTATGAAAAGCGCAAGATGCGAATCAGGTGCGCTGAACACGTGCGTAGACGATTAGGAGTAAACATTTAAAAACGCAGCAGAACCCGTTCAGCTATGTTACCGTGCAAGCATCACATCAGAATGGACGTATTCGTGAAGGGCGTGCTGAACTACACATACGACATATCCCGGGCTGTGGATTGGACGCGGTGGACATGTAGCTTGGCCTCCACGCTCCCCGGACCTTAATCCACTGGACTTCTTCTGGGGGACACATGAAAACATTGGTGTACGAGACACCTGTGGATTCCCTGGAAGATATCATCGCGCGAATCACTGTTGCTGCGGACAAGATCAACACCACACAGGGAGTCTACGAGAGGGTGCGACAGTCCTTCATTTGCCAGTTTGGGCTGTGCAACTAGGCGCTTCGACGCCAGTTTGAGCAGCTACTTTGAGTCTTTCTCTGATGCGATTAGAATTGTGCAACTCATAAATTAGCCATGTCCTTTGTTTTTACTGTTGAAGACTCAACGTGGATATGTAACTTTACTCTTTTCTGGCACCAGGAGTGGAATGCGGCCCTAGGTTCCATTGCAAATATTATTCGTCTTGATGTGTACTATCACCGCTCATGTTTTGTTGAAGGAGTTTATAATCCCCCTGTTTAAAATTTGATAGTAGAAAATTATTAATCAGACCATGTATGCGAAAATTTTATATGTCAGCACATTTGGCTTGAATACGCACGTTAGTGGAATTAGGATTCACTCAGGCTATATATACTGTATATATATATATATATATATATGGCGTTTTATTTAATTCCCTGTTCTTACACCTGTACATATGTATATCATCATCATCATCATCGTCAACCATTATCAATCCACTGCTGGACGAAGGTCTCCCCAAGTTTCCTCCACAACGGTCTGTCTTGTGCCAGTCTCCTCCATGTCACCCATACTGTATGTTATATGTTTTCCCTTAATATTATGTTATAAAATTAATATTGAAATGTTATAAGGTAAAAACATCATAATGAAAATTAAATGAAACGAAAACAAAGCTTTAATGATTTCCAATTAAACCCTTGAACCGGCTGGAATGAATTATCTTGGGAATAGACAAAGCCGTCGCTTTTTCCACGTTTTTCTTTAACACACAGCTACAGAAAAATTGCTATCCCGACACCGCTGGGATCGAACGCCAGATCTCTCGATAACTAGCAGAGTGCGTTGGCCTTTCACTACGGTGGTCAACAATCCACGGCGCTATGTGTGTTTAGTTGTCAGAATCTGTAAATGTGTGTGTTTATCCGTCAGAAGTAGTCATAATAATCGAGAGATCAAGGTTGGATCCCAGTGGTGACCGGATAACAATTTTTAGGTTGCTGTGTATTAATTCGAGATAAACGTGGAAAGAGCGATGACTTTGTCGATTTACATTGTCGCCACGTATTTGGAAGATTTTCACCATTTCTCTCGCACTTTGGATTTATTAGCTATAATTAAATAGCTTGTGCCGTTAAGCCCCACCAGATAAAGACGTCTCAGTTGCTGAGCCCATCCCTACGGCTTTGTGAAGTCAGATGCTGACAGATAAACACACATAGCGCCGTGGATTGTTGGAACCGTAGCGTATGGTGACGTCTCAGTTGCTGAGCCCATCCCTACGGATTTGTGAAGTCAGATGCTGACAGAGAAACACACATAGCGCCGTGGATTGTTGGAACCGTAGCGTATGGGGACGTCTCAGTTGCTGAGCCCGTCCCTACGGCTTTGTGAAGTCAGATGCTGAGAGATAAACACACATAGCGCCGTGGATTGCTGGCACCGTAGCGTATGGTGACGTCTCAGTTGCTGAGCCCATCCCTACGGATTTGTGAAGTCAGATGCTGACAGAGAAACACACATAGCGCCGTGGATTGTTGGAACCGTAGCGTATGGGGACGTCTCAGTTGCTGAGCCCATCCCTACGGCTTTGTGAAGTCAGATGCTGAGAGATAAACACACATAGCGCCGTGGATTGTTGGCACCGTAGCTTATGGTGACGTCTCAGTTGCTGAGCCCATCCCTACGGATTTGTGAAGTCAGATGCTGACAGATAAACACACATAGCACCGTGGATTGTTAGAACCGTAGCGTATGGGGGCGGCTCAGTTGCTGAGCCCATCCCTACGGATTTGTGAAGTCAGATACTGACAGATAAACACACATGGCGCCGTGGATTGTTGGAACCGTAGCGTATGGTGACGTCTCAGTTGCTGAGCCCATCTCTACGGATTTGTGAAGTCAGATGCTGACAGATAAATTCACATAGCGCCGTGGATTGTTGGAACCGTAGCGTATGGTGACGTCTCAGTTGCTGAGCCCATCCCTACGGATTTGTGAAGTCAGATGCTGACAGATAAACACACATAGCGCCGTGGATTGTTGGAACCGTAGCGTATGGTGACGTCTCAGTTGCTGAGCCGATCTCTACCGATTTGTGAAGTCAGATACTGACAGATAAACACGCATAGCGTCGTGGATTGGTGGAACCGTAGCGAATGGTGACGTCTCAGTTGCTGAGCCCATCTCTACGGATTTGTGAAGTCAGATACTGACAGATAAACACACATAGCACCGTGGATTGTTAGAACCGTAGCGTATGGGGACGTCTCAGTTGCTGAGCCCATCCCTAAGGATTTATGAAGTCAGATGCTGACAGATAAACACGCATAGCGTCGTGGATTGGTGGCCACCGTAGCGTATGGTGACGTCTCAGTTGCTGAGCCCATCTCTACGGATTTGTGAAGTCAGATACTGACAGATAAACACACATAGCGCCGTGGATTGTTGGAACCGTAGCGTATGGTGACGTCTCAGTTGCTGAGCCCATCTCTACGGATTTGTGAAGTCAGATGCTGATAGATAAACACACATAGCGCCGTGGATTGTTGGAACCGTAGCGTATGGTGAGGTCTCAGTTGCTGAGCCCATCCCTACGGATTTGTAAAGTCAGATGCCGATAGATAAACACACATAGCGCCGTGGATTGTTGCCCACCGTAGCCTAAAGCGAACGCACTCGGCTAGTTATCGAGAGATCTGGGATTCGATCCCAGCGGTGTCCGGATAACAATTTTTAGGGTGCTGTGCGTTAATTAAAGAAAACACGTGGAAAGAGCGGTGACTTCGTCTATTCACACTGTCTGCACGTATTTGAAAGATTTTTACTATCATTCTGGAGTATTTTCTTGGGGTTAGTGAAATCGGCTCGAACGAATATGTTCGCTGTCTATAAAGTGGGCCGAACGTGGTTTAAAAGAGAGAACCTGTGCTCAGGAAAGCATTGCTTTCACCTTAGCTTTATTTTTCATATTGGAAATTTAGCATGGTGGTTGAGACTAATCCGTTCTAACTGATAAAAATGACTATAACAATGGGGACGATCCTAAGTATGGAGTGACAAGACATCTTTCTCTACTCAGTAGCATGATTCCCATAGCAGGGAGACTAGAGCAGAGAATAGAGGACTACAACCGAGTGTTTATCTCTCGTGATAGGTTTATGGCTGGTACTGTTCAGGTAGAAGATGAAAGGAATTGTTTTACCGTAGCTTTAGTAAATCCCGGTGGTCACGTGACCATAGCTGGGCAGTATCAGGTACATCGACCGCTTAAAGGGTTAATTCGCAATTGGCTGAGATGAATAAATTTGTTGGAGGAAAAAAATGCGCAAATGGCTTGGCAGCAGGAGATAATACATAGAAATTTAGATTTGGGGATTAGAAATGCTCGAAAATCTACAACGGACGTTCCATAATAACTCAGAGTAAAATCACACAAAATGAAGAAATATACGCACAGCAAAATATGTTATTCTTTCTCAAAGTATCTTCCCTCGGATGATATGCAACGGTCCCATCGTTCAGTCCACTTTTCAAAGCATGTGTCGAAGGCATTTTGTGGAAGCTGTTTTAGCGACCACTGTACAGCTTGAATAACGTCAGCATCTGCGTTGAATGTTGCGCCACGGAACTTCTTTTTCATTGTTGGAAACGACCAGAAATCGCACGGGGCGAGGTCAGGACTGTAAGCAGGATGTGGCATGATTTCAATATTATATTTCGTAAGAAACTTTTGAACACAAGCAGCCACATGTGTGCGGGCGTTATCACGGAGTAAGGTCCCCCTTGTCCACCACTTCCGGTCGCTTAATCGATATGTGTCGTCACGGACGCTTCAAGACTGAAATGTAATACTCAGCATTGACAGTAATTTGTGACGGGTCGTATGGCTGGTAGACTATACGCCTTTAAGGTCAAAGAAAATCATCATCATCACCTTCCCAGCTGATTTGGTTTGGCGTACTTTTTTTTTCAGAGGAGGCGAGCCTGTGTGTTTCCAGACATTCGTTGCGCTCTACGTGAGGGGTTCAAATTAGTGGACCCATGTTTCATCGGTAGTTATTACTGTGTTTAGAAAATTTGGATTATTTGAAATAATTTGTTTCCACTTAGACACACTTAAACTCTTGCTAACAATTGTTTTGTTGTCAGGTAATGAGGTATCCATCCGGAACACACACGATGCAGCAGTAATTTGTTGCGTAGAATGCGAAATGCCGACGTTTTTGAAATATTAGTTGACGCCGCTGTGTCTTCACATGTCATTCGTCGATCTTCTTGTACGATTGCCCAAACAGTTGTTAACAATACGCTCCGTAAAAAAGGCTTTCAAGTCAACTAGGCCTAAGAGCGAGTTCTGCTGACAAACGCCCTTTTTTGAAATCATGGTGCCATCTAAAAATCGTTGACTCACCCAAACGTTTATCTTTGCAAGCCTTTTTCGTTATACCAACTGTTTCTGGAGCCGTTTTACCCCAAAAATAGCAAATTTTATCGCACAACTTATTTCACTTCTTAACTCTTAATCACTTACCCTATAGCTCTATGGCGAAATGCAGACGTAACTTAAACAACTGCGCAATAACAAAACCAGAATCGTCTCCCAAGGCTAATAACTGTTGCCATAGGTTCTTCCTTAATTCAGTTAGTCTCCTGCGTGGTTATTTTTCCTCTTTGCACTGTTGCCAACTAATTACTCTCAAAATTTAATGAAACTGTCTTTGTACAAATGATGAGCACTGTGCAATTAATATCGAATGATAAGAATGAGAATGTTTTATTTTGTCTAGCTAATTAGGAGTACGGAAAAAAGCATAGATGGAATTTTGTCAGCGTGAGTTATCCGGAGACTGTTACAACTGACACAAGTCTTAACCCCAATTACAATTCGCTGGAAGTTTTAAAGGATGTCTCACACTCGTGTTATGGCAGCTTTCATAATTCTGCCGAAGTACTTGAGCTTGAAAAGCATAATTGAAAATCTAAAATAAGTAAGTTTCATCGTATGAGAATTTAAGTAACATCCCGGAACATTGTGGGAGTCCATTATTCATTTCGGCGTAAGATTTGACAGGTAACTCCCCGAACTACATCCCCAAGACAGCGATATGCAGTAGATGACCATATCTTTCTCCTGCAGGTGAAGGCAGGTCAACACATCCCACGAGTGTGACCGCCCGTCATGGGTCATTCACCTTGGCGCTGCTCCAGCGGAAAATGGCTACAGTCAGATAGATAGCTGACTGGAGGATTGCTGCTGGGTTTCAAACTCCCATCAAGGGATCATGCATAGACTTTAGAACATTCTCTCTAGAAAAATCGCATGACGATTTTATGACCCTCTTAAAACGTTATTTGACTATAATGTCAGGATTACTGGAACTCGTGAATAAATATTAGTGAAATAAAAAATAAATCCACATCGATAGACGAGTTGTGGTGGCCCTGGAAGATTAGAATTCAGTGCTTCCATATAAAATTTTTAATCTACTGCTGTTCAGAATTAATAGAAAACTCATACTACAGCGCCACAAAGTGTTTTCTATTTTCTATTGGAAATGGAAACGCTTTCTGTTAGTCTCATTTTTTCATTGATAATTTTAAGAAGACTTACTAAACATAGCTACACAAAATAATTTGGATTCAAAACGAAAGCTATAGGATAAAACAAAGGATGCACAGTGTGTCCCAAAAAAGGTAAGGTGACCAGATATCGGAACACTGATTTGAGGACAAAAGGACGTGGCGTCGCCAAATCGGCAGTCCATTTGGGGACATATACGTGCTCAAAATAAATATGCAAATCTTTTTGTCACAAAACTGCATTGCTTCAATCAGTGTGATTATTACATATGAAAATTTAAATTTGTCTTAAAAGGATATATCTTGTGGAATGTTGGCAATTTGTATTGACAAAGTAGAATTATGATGGCGAGAAGATATTGGCAAAAGTGAAATGCTTTACCTTGTACATGTGCCGAATTAAAATCGAGCTGCACACCAAACTGTTTGCATGGCGAATTTTTCATTTTGCCAAAGTTTTTGGAGGAACTTAGATCAAGTACAGTCGAAATTTGACCGCACCAGTAGTTTAGTGTCCTAGTGCTGGCCACTGACCATTCGTACAAGTGGGTACTGGTTCGATTCCCCAATGAGACATGGATGCTGTGTTTGTCTTACAGCACTTGCTCTCTCTCCCCTAGAACGAATGTCTCCAAATTAGAGACAAGTGACTGCTTATAGTCCTTAGAGTTGCTCTCGGTGGTCGTTAAACTCGGAAAGAAGTAAAAAAGAAGTCAATATTTGTTTTCACAAGAAGTATGTCGGAAAACTAGTAAAACGAAAACTACTTTTAAGAACATTTTTCATTAGAAATCTAACAAGCTAATGAGGAAGTGTAAATTCGAAGACATTTGAGGACAGTTTGGGTCCCCAAAGGGATCAGAAATTTTTGGGACAGTAGACAAAATTCAAGGACTGTCCTCAAGAATTGGGAACTTCTGGTCAGCTTACATATAAGTGTAATCAATTTCAAATAATCAACAGTTCTAATATAAATGATCTCAATACACAATTTGTGTTAATTGACAAAACAGATCATGCAGTTTTATTCAAGGTCGAGTCACATTATTGTAACCTCCAGGCACTATCCAGAATAACCGCCGTGTGCAGCGCGGACAGCAGCTAGACGGGCTGGGAGTGACTCAATAAGGTGTTCACAGGTATGTGGAGCCATGCTGACTGCAGTGCTTCTGATAACTGCTGGATGGTGCGTAGTTGAGGATCCATAGAGCGAACAACAGATTTAATATTTTTATCTCCTACAATTCTAGTATTAAATCTCCGTAACAGAATCCCCGCCGTCTAAGAAGGCTTGTACGGAGAAACAGGACTTCATGTGTGTACCAGTTGACCAAAACATTCAATGAAGGCTGTTCCTGATCCATATCTCAGCAAACTATTACACAGGGAATTATAGAGGATCGGTGTTGGCAGTCACATGTCCATACGGGAAGCACTGATTTCTGCAAAGAACCGGAGACTTCGTCTACAGGGGTGTCAGGAACAACGTGACTGGACACTGGAAGAACAACAAAAGTCATGTGGACCAACGAGTCGCTGTACACCTTGTTCTGTATCGACTGTAGGCAGAGAGTTTGGTGGAATCCCCATGCAGCAATCGACCCAGCTTGCATTGTAAACCAAAAGCAAGCTTCTGCAGATAATGTCATGGTGGAGGACACGTTCTGTGTGTAAGGATCGGATCACCTGATATTGTTGGAAGGTCCGGTGTCCTCCAGGAATTATCTGAACATTGTCGCCGATCAAGTTTATCCTGCAATGTGGACTTATTACACTGACGACAGTGGTACTCTCCATAGTGCAAGATATGTTGAGCAGTGTGGTTCAGCGAGCTTGACGGCAACTTCCATCATCTCCCCTGTCCACGACGAAACCCGGGTATGAACTCTATTTAGAATGTATGGGAGATGTTAAAAAAAACATATCGGAAAGCAAAATCCTCTTCCATCAAATCTGAGCTTGTTAAAGGACTGTCTCGTGAACTCCTGTGGTAAACTGTAGGCATAGATGCACTAAAACACTATGGGGAATCTATGTCAAACCTCATAGTGCTGTAATTCGGGATAAAGCAGGTCAAAATGGGCATTGAAGCTTCGAAGTCAGTAGCTAGGTACGTGTATCACAATAAGCACCACTATGAAAATTTTAATTCTTACCTGTGCCGCAAACCATCTTTTTACCATAATTTCTCCGAAAATTCGTAAGGAACTTTAAAGAGATGTTCAATAAATGTAAGCCTAATGTTATTAATAACATGTTTATGAGTTATACGCATTATTAAAAGTTAGAAAATCTTTTCCATCTTTGATAAATACTGCAACATTCTGTGAAAAAATTTACAAAATTACTGCAATACGAACGAATTTCTCTTGATTTATCATCTGGAGACACGCATAACATACACTACATTGACAAAAGTCAACGGACACCTAGAAGACAAACACAACATAGCATTTATGGACATACATTAGTACGGTGTCGGGCCACATTTGGCCTTAATGCATGCACTGACTTTTCGGGACATGCTTTCGACAAGGTTTTAGAACACAGCGATCGGTAAGCGCTTCCATTCAGTACATAACGCTGCCGCTAATTGTTGCTTTAGTAGTAAGCTTTGGTTCCAAACTTCTTATGCGGCGCTCTAATTCATCCCACAGGTGGTCTATGGGATTAAGATCAGGGCTCTGTGCTAGCCATTCCACACACGATACGGAATTATCGTCAAACGACGCCGTAACAGTCATTGCTTTATGGCTCTGTGGCATTATCCTGCTGGTACCAACAAGACTCGGTTCCATAGTATTGCCACAGAGTTGGTAGGGCATAATTGTGCAGAATATCGAGATAAACATGCTGGCTAACAGGTGTGCCCACGATAACCAATGGGCCGGGACCATACCACGAAAAACACCTCCCACACGAGTACACTGCCAGCTCCTAACTTGATCGTAATAACAGTACACTGTGGTAAGTAGCGTTCCCCCGGCTACCTTCATATTCCCACACGGCCATCAGACTGACGGATCGTGTATGTGATTCATCAGTCCATAGGACCCGTTTCCATTAATCTACGGTCCACGATATAAATATTCGTTACACCATGCTAAACGACGAGTAGCATTCAGAGTGGAGATGAAAGGCTTATGAGCAGCCGCACAACCACGGTAATCCATGGAATGAAGTTCTCTGTAAATGGTACGTGTACATACCGAAGTTCCAGCATTTTTACTCACCTGTACACTGAGATCTTGTGCAGTACTCCGTCGATTAGCTGTAACGACTCTCATGAAGCTTTGACATCCTCTATCACTGATTTTCTTTGGTCTGCCGGCACGTTTTGCTGCTTCAGGCACGCCATGTGTCTTCCACTTATTCAGTACATCCAAACCAGTTGACTTGGGTATGTTTAAACACCTCTCGGTTTCTCTTGTGAACACCCCACTAATATAACACCCAACAATCTTTCCTTTCTCAAAGTGAGTTCTCTCACGCCGCGATATTTTCACTCAACCTCGCAGTGCGATACGATTGCGGTCAGCTGCAGGCTTGTTTTTATACCGTTTGCAGCTGTACCGCGCATGTTAACAACGCAGCGGATCCGTTCATTTGTTTTTGAAGAGGTGTCCAGTGACTTATGTCAATATAGTGTATATCAAAAAGTTGGTGCCTCAGGCAAGGTCAAACATGAGCTTGCTATAATTTTACATTGCTATTATGAGAAGATAAGGTGCAAATATTTTTCAGAATTGCATTGTCTTTTACGATGTCAAATCGTTGTAAAAAAAAACTAGACGTAATAATGCGAATGCTTTTTTGACTGCCGTGGAATTAAGTCTATGAGGTTAGAAGTCTGATGTCTGCATTTATGGCACAGCTTAATATGAGAAATTTACTGGCAATACAGACAAAACTAATTTCCTTCCTTAAACACAGGTAGCCTAATTTGAGATGAAAAATGAGAGGTAATAGAACTTATTCTGTATTCAATGAAAATTCGTGAATGGCGAGTGTTCGCGTTCAATGGAATGCTCATCGGGACGGAGACGGAAGTACAGGGAGGAGCTCGGACGCAATGTTTTACAAGGATGATACGAGTTTTTGCTGTAGTTCAAATAAGCCTACCTGCGCACGTAACTTCAAGAACAAATCGGACTCATGTGGAGAGATGATGGTTGTTGTTCATGTAGATGAAAGAAGCTCAGCTGAGCAGATAACTCCAGGAACAAATCCGACTCAATGGAGAGATGATGCTTGTTGTTCATTGTAGCTGAAATAAGCTTATCACCACAGGTAACTCAAAGAACATATCCGACTCGCGTCGAGAACTCTGAATATATCCAAGTGTCTCCTAAAAGTCCTTTTCTCACATTCTGTGGACATCGTTTCACAGCTTTTTAAGCAGATGTTAATGTATGCGCATTAGAAAAATCAAACAGTTTGCCTCGACGACTCAAAGCGTTATCGCCTAATAAGAGGGAAATTAACAAACCTGCGTAATTCGCAACAATGTATGAGGCATCGTGATTATGCGTTTAGCAATTGAGGGTAGTATCTTTGTGAGAAATATCTTAAAATCAGGACCATTGCAAGCATTTCTTGTCTGGGGGAGGGAGAGACTTGAAATTACGTAACTTCGATATCAAAATTACGCCCCCTTCGAGTTCCACTCAAATAATACATGGCTTTTATTTTCTCACACATCGCCGTTTTAGGAAAATATTACGATAGCTCAAAATAGGGCTTTAGGTTTTTGATATAATTTTATTAAAAACATAAAAGCTAAGTAAATACCCAAGAACCACAGGGCCTCCCCGGTGGCGCAGGGTTCTAAGCGATGGCTTCTGATCCTTCGTCCGAAAGGGGTCCGGGTTCGAATCCCGATGAGGCATGGATGTTGTGTTTGTCTAACGGCGCTGGCTCTCTTCCTTCCCTGGAACCAGTGGCCCTACATTAGGGACGGACGACTGCTTATAGCCCATTGAGTTGATCATCACGTTTTTTAATCTCCAATAAAAAAATAATAATAATAAAGAAGCACAGGTTTTAATTATCAAATAAAGGGCAAACGTTATATGAATTCAGACAACACAACACTCCGTAGAAATGCAGAACGAAAAACAGACCAGCGCAGAACGAATGAGTATCAGATAAAATAGGAAGAAGCTTCAAGGAAAAATTCCGTTCAAGTTTAAACGCTCAGAGAACCTTCTGAGAAGAAGCACACATGATTAATTAGCACTTCATGCCAACGTCATGTTCGGAAAGATCAAAGAGGTTAGGCATATCAGCATATTGTTTTCTATGCCTTCATACACTGTTTTGGAAAATTCTCTTCATGGAGGTTTCCAAAACAGTAAATAAGATTTTCACACCTCATGGTGTATGTTACTATGTGTCCTGGTTAACTGCATGAAATGCTGTGTGAGAGTAACTAAAGTCTCTAAAAAGAAAATATTGAAGGGTGTATCTTTCCTTTTAGTTACACAATTTCTATTTCTTACATCTCGCTGAGTACGAATTTACGCCGCTGGAATGACTATTCTGGAAGGGCAAACGCCCTGCATGCCCTCCCCGTAGCTACGGCCGCTGCTTACAAGAGACTCATCTCGCAAAAACTTTACAGAATTTTGACAAAATGTTTCGTTAGAGAAGGATGCTCTCACTTGACGCGGACACTACACGCTCTGTTATACCTAAGAGTTTGTGTCTAGCAATACAATACGACGATTGAATACCAGTCGAAAATTTGTTCTACTTCTAGCAAATTAGTTTTAATCTGAATATTATTTCCCTTTTGTGAGCATATTTACACTGCATTTGGTGCGGTCCATCAAGTATAAAGTACAAGTTTGTCCGCGCCGGGCATTGAACCTGGGTCCTGCCGCCCCGGTGGCGCAGTGATCTAAGCGATGGCCTCTGATCATTCGTCCGAAAGGGGTACGGGTTCGAATCTCGGTGAGGCATGGATTTTGTGTTTATCTTACGGCACTGGCTCTCTCCCTTCCCTGGAACCAGTGACCCTAAATTAGGGACGGGCGACTTCTTATAGCCCATTGAGTTGCTCACGGTGGTCGTTAAAAAAACAACCCGGGTCCCCTCATTCCGGAGTAAGTGGCTCTCCCGACTGAGCTACGCAGACATGTGCTCTCACTGCCATCTGCCTTTATCTGATGTGCATGCTGCGGAACAGTCCTGTCACACAGGTTTTGGGGTCTCTGTCGTAAATCCTAACCAACTATGTAGCCAACCTTGGGAAATTTTGAGAGTTTTGAGAAATATCTCGTAAATTGGTTAAATGGCTTTCATTTCGACAGGTATTTCCGCTTTTCTTTCATCTATCTGCAGATAGTTTTTTTTTCTTTTTGATTGGAGGTTTAACGACCACCGTGCGCAACTCAATGGGCTATAAGCAGTCGCCCGTCCCTAATTTAGGGTCACTGGCTCTAGGGAAGGGAAAGGGACAGTGCCGTAAGACAAACACAACATCTATGCCTCACCGGGATTCGAACCCGGACCCCGTTCGGACGAATCATCAGAGGCCATCGCTTGCAGGTAGGATTGGTAGTTCTTTTCATAAAAGCAGGGATGTACAAATAAATTACTGAAGTTTTGTGGAATTTTGACAGTCAAGAAGCTCTGCTCGAATCTTGGCGGGAGGGTGGTATTAAAGCATTTCTGCCCATGGCTTTCCCTTGGAGAGGGGGTTAGAAGGCAGAGCGAGACTCATTACAGATGCTGCATAGTTAACATCCATATCTTCTTAACTATCCTGCATTCATAATGAAACTCGCTCTTAAAATCGCGGCCGTATCTTGGAGTGAAATGGAATTATACCCTCTGTAATCAATCAGCTGTAGCAACAATGGCCGTGGCAAGAGACATCTGTACCATCGATCCCATCTACCGCAGATATGCCGACTTCACGCCTCCAACTCGGTGGAAGAGGAATAAATATAATTCCTCCTGGGGCAGTGCTCCCTATAAACTTACTCCGTTGCAATAAAGTGCCTCGTGAGCCTTTGTCCTTGTTGCTCCGTTTTCTTGAATACCTCGGCGTGAAGAAGCTGCGATGGCGTTTAAGTGTATCTCCGAGATTTGGGATCACGCCTTTGTCGCTGTCATTTACGCAGCTGCATTCCGGCATGTGGTGGAAGTTCTCTTGGAAACTCTTTTCTGCTTTTGTGTGTCGGGAACCGCGGGGCCACGTACGTTGCTCATTAGGAAGGGAAGAAAGACACTACTCAACTGGCACGGCGCCAGGGGACCGCGAGAGCCAGCAGTAAGGTACGATTAGTCAAAGATAACCAAAGAATGTAACGAATGGAGAGGTGGAATCCCAGAGTGCAGAGAAAAATAAATGGAAAAGAAGTTAGTTGCCCCAACGCCACCCGCCAGCTGATGAACCCGAAAACTTTCTTGAAAGATACTGAGAGACAGAAAAAAAAAAGGACTGTTATTGAGAGAAATTTTCGAATCAGGAAAAGTGGCGACCGATTTCCAGAATATTATTCCTAAATTTTTCATCTTATGTATTCGTAAAGGTAGTATCACACTGAAATGTATCATTTAAAAATAAAACTTTTAGGGCCGAGTATCTATACTGTATATATTAATTCTATAAAGTTTTTTACTGTGAGTAGTATTTTGAGAGAACGGCTGGACGTAAAGATATGGTTGAGGTATCAAAATAAAGGTCTTA
Source organism: Macrothele yani (assembly GCA_039090855.1). Classification (NCBI taxonomy): domain Eukaryota; kingdom Metazoa; phylum Arthropoda; class Arachnida; order Araneae; family Macrothelidae; genus Macrothele; species Macrothele yani. Next base: position 22,530,906 of record CM076998.1, on the reverse strand, counting down.
CCATGTAGATGTGCCAGTCGAAGAGAAAAGCAACGGTGGCGGCGTTGTGGCGGCAAAGTTTCCATGTAAAGTGTATGGGAGAAGTGTGCGGTTGACATTCGATCGCCTGCGCTTGACTCACGCGCTGTTTAAGGCGAAAGTATGGAGGAACGGAGAAAGTCCGAAGTACTCTCTTTTCTGAGCGAACCGTTGCGCAAAGCAACACTATAAGGCATTCGTATCGAAGTTCTCCTCATCGGAACAGCTAACACTCTCGAAGACCTGATTGCGTTACGCCGTTGGACTGTGTAATGTAAATATACAATTTCATATTCATCCGATACAGTTTATTCAGGTAGGTAAGACGTTTACCATTATGTAAAGATTTAAATAAACATTCCGTTGACCATTGTTAGTGAAAGTATTTAGAATGTACATATTGAGTTGATCCATCTATATCTTCATTATATAAGGCTTTTTACTGTGAGTCCTATTTTGAGAGAACGGCTGAACGTAAAAATATGGTTCAGGTATCAAAATAAAGGTCTTATCATGTAGATGCGTCAGTCGAAGATAAAATTGAGATTGGGGCAACGGTTCGGGCAGCAAAGTTCCCATGTAAAGTCTATGGGAGAAGCGTGCTGCCCTTATCTACATTAGGAGCTCAGTTCAGTGTCAGATTTGGTGTGTGCGTGCATGGTGCTCTATGATCATTCTAAAGTAAGTAAATACTTTATTGCATACTTACCTTTAACAGAATGTCTCTTTCGCAGAAAAAAGAAAGAAAGAAAGAAAAGGTAAGAGCCTTACTGGAAAACGTGAGCGATCAATGGGTCGTAACTATATGTCTGCCGCCCCCTGTGGCGCAGTGGTCTAAGTGATGACCTCTGATCATTCGTCCGAAAGGGGTGCGGGTTCGAATCCCGGTGAGGCATGAATGTTGTGTTTGTCTTACGGCACTGGATCTCTCCTTTCCCTGGAACCAGTTACCCTAAATTAGGGACGAGCGACTGCTTATAGCCCATTTAATTGCTCACAGTGGTCGTTAAACCTCCAATAAAAAAAACTATGTCTTATACAAGAGAGAATGAAGAGTATTCGCAACGCGAACCTCATTCCAACAACATTTTCAAACACATTTGTGACTGAAGATGAGAGTGGAAGACTGAGCTATCCAGTTGAAGTTTTGCACACGATCGAGAAGAGTGGACTTCCGCCTCATATTTTGCGACTGAAAAGGTGTGCAGTCGTGATGCTCATCTCGAACTTGGCCGCCCCAATGGTGATGTGGTCTAAGCGCTGGCTTTTGATGATTTGTTCGTGAAGGGTCCGGGTTCGAATCCCGTAACGCATGGATGTTGTGTTTGTCTTACGGCACTGGATCTCTCCCTTCCCTGAAACAAGTGACCCTAAATTAAGGACGGGCGATTGCTTATGGCCCATTGAATTGCTCACGGTGGTCGTTAAACCCCCAATAAAAAAGAAACTATACACTGAGTGGCCACTTTATTATGACCACCCCTCAGTATTTTGTTAGGCCACCTTTTGCCTTTAATACTGCGTCGATGCTTCGTAGCATGGACTTCACGAGATGTTGATAGGTGATTTGTGGAATTTGAGACCATGCTTGATGAATAGCACTTTCCAGGATTGTGAGATTGCAGGGTTGTGGATCCAGCTGTCTGATGGCTCGTTCAACTTCATTCCACAAATTATCAATGGGGTTGAGATCTGGAGATTGTGGGGGCCACCTAATCAAAGTAAACTCACCGGCATGTTCCGGAAACCAATCCTGTACAAATACGAGCACTATGGCAGGACGCATTATCTTGTTGAAAGTAGCCATCACCATTGGGATAAACCATCCACATGACAAGATGCACTTGGTCCGAAACGATGTTTAGATATGATGTGCCAGTCAGACGTTGATCAACACGAATTAAAGGGCCCAAAGCATGCCAAGAAAACATTCAACAAACATAACGTTGCCTCCACTAACTTGAAGGGTTGTAGCAATGCTTTTGTGCTGTTTCCACCAAATTCTCACTCAGCCATCGGCATGGTGCAACTGAAAACGTGATTCATCGGACCACATAATTTATTTTTAATTATCAACTGTCCAATCCTTGTGCTCCTATGCGAATTGGAGACGTTTTCTCTTGTTAACCGCAGACAGCAAAGGTGTTAGAACAGGCCGTCGGCTGCCATATCCTATCCGATGCAGTGTACGGCGAACACTGCGTGCAGAGATCATTTGAGGGTATCCTTGATTTAGATGATCTGTAATTTGCTGCACTGTTGCCCTTCCATTGTCTGTTACCAGCCTGGATACTCTCCGTTCCGCCCGAGCAGTCACTAGTCGATGACGACCACACGTTGCACGTAGAGACCCAGTTTTTGGCTGACAGTCCAGTCAACAACAGCTGCTCTGTAACATTTAACGAATGCGGCGGTTTAGGTGATACTCGCTCCATGGCTCCGAACTCCTACAATCATCCCACGTTGAAAGTACGTCAAATCACAATTTTTACCCATCTCGTCACCAAAAATCACTTCTACTACTGTCGCAAGCTCTAAGCTTTCCATTTTTATACTAGCCTCGCCCTCTGGCAGCAACAGCGTGCAGCCATAGCTCATTTTCTTAAAACTGTCAGGTTGTCATAATAAAATGGCCACTCAGTGTATGTCTTATACAAGAGAGAATGAAGAGTATTCGCAACGCGAATCTCATTCCAACACAGTTGTGAGTGAAGATGAGAGTGAAAGGGTGCGCTATCCATTTGAATTTTTGCACACGATCGAGAAGAGTGGATTTCCGTGTCATATTTTACGACTGAAAAGGTGTGCAGTCGTGATACTCATCTCGAACCTCGCCGCCCCAATGACTCAGCGGTCTAAGCGCTTGCTTTTGATGATCTGTTCGTGAAGGGTTCGAATCCCGGTGAGGCATGGATGATGTGTTCGCAGATCTATGTTTTTAAAAGAATTTTCAGTAAGCGTAACGCTTTTGACTTGATTTGTCATACACATCTTATGTACATTTTCACGGCGGTATGGAAATTACTAAGAACGCCCATGCCTAGGACCTACTAATTAATGTTTTGTGCTCGAGAAAAAGAGCAACATAATAAACTTGATTTTCTATGAAAATCTTATGAATATAATCACGTTTGTATAAAAATTACTAAAAAGGCCTATGCCTAGGGCCTATTAATTGATGTTTTCGTGCTCGAGTAAAATAGCAACACAATTAATTTGATTTTCTATAAAAACCTTATGAATATAAACTCGGCGGACTGAAAACTGTTATAATGGCCTATACCTTGGGCATATCGATTGATCGTTTCTGCCTTAGTAAAAATGCATTACTAAAGTCTTGACTTGTTATGCAAACCTTATGAAAATTAGCACGGATAATTGAAAATTGCTGAAAAGGCATAGGCATAAGGCTTTATAATTAATTTTTTTTGTACCTGAGTGAACGTGTGACATTATCTTGAGTTCCTATATGAACTATAGACATACTCGCTGAAGTGGCCTAAACTGAAGGACATGTTATGAATGCCTGGGTAAAAATACATTACGCCAAAAAAAAAAAAAAAAAGATATATATATATATATATATATATCTAAATTTTTTTGGCGCAACGTATTTTTACACAGGCATTTATAACATGGGCTTCAGGTTGGGACATATAATATAGTGTAACATTTTATACATATATATAGGGATGTAAGGTCAGGTGATGCGTAACATCACAGCCTCTCCTTGACAAATGTCAACCCCGCCTTCTCGTGGTACATCCTGTTCCCACTAAAGGGGCTCTGACGACCGCCAATAGCGGTATAACTATACCATCGGGATTAGAGGAAATTCTATCCCACACTCACCAACCCGCTTGGCCAGCGTGGTGAGTTATGGCCAAACCCTCCAAAATGATTCCACAACTTAAATCTTGGCCCTCAGTCTCCGGCAGCTGGAATGTACCTGGCCAAGGCAGCGGCCAGTGCGACATGAAGGCAGAGGGTGCTAAGAATCCCCGGAGGACCGGACTAGGCTGCCATCTGATGCTGACCTTGGCTACGTACAACGGACGCTCCCTTTCTTCTGATTCAAGGCTTCTTGAATTGGAAGAGGAACTGCAAAGGATCAAGTGGGACATCGTGGGGCTAAGTGAGGTAAGGAGAAAAGGAGAAGATCTCATCGAACTGAAAAGTGGACATCTCTTCTACTATCGTGGGACAGATACTGGCAGAACTAGTGGTGTTGGATTTATAATAAACAAGAAACTGAAGGATAAAGTTGTAGAAGTTGAAAGTTCCTCTGACAGAGCTGCACGACTTGTTATCCAACTCTCGAAAAGATACCAGGCTCAGATTATTCAAACTTATGCACCCACCACAAGTCATCCTGAAGAAGAAATTGAAGAATTTTATGAGGAAATTTGTCATCTAAATAATAAAGGTAAGCAGCACTTGAAAATAATTATGGGAGATTTCAATGCAAAAATAGGGCAACGGCAACAGAATGAAACTTCAGTAGGTAAATTCGGTCACGGCAACAGAAACCAGCGTGGAAATACTCTCGTTGAGTTTGCAGAGGCAGAAGGGTTTTTCATCTTGAACTCCTTCTTCAAGAAAAAGCCACACAGGAAATGGACATGGAGACATCCAAATGGGACAACAAGTGAAATTGATTTTATTATGTGTAACAAAAAAATTTGTCATAGAAGACTGCAGTGTGCTAAACAAGTTCAACACAGGTAGTGACCATAGATTGGTAAGATGTAAGATGCACCTCAACACCAAACTTGAACGTGGCAAGCTCATAAGACAAACAAAATCTATTGACATAACCAACTTTAAAAAACACCATAATACCTTCAAGTTGGAACTGAAGAACAGGTTCTCTGCTTTAGAAGGCCTAACATCGGAAGAAGTGGACATCTCTGAAGTTAACAGAAAAGTAACCAAAGCTCTTATGGAAACAGCAACAAAATTAGCTGGGTCTAAGAACAAATTGCATGTAAACAAATTATCAGGAAAAACGAAAATGTTGATGCAAAAAAGAAGAGAGATGAGGACAACTAAAGAAGATGTGACTTCCAAAGTGGAATATATAGAGCTATGCAAGACAGTAAGAAAAAGTATCACTGAAGACGTAAGAAAATTCAATTGTGAACTAGTGAGGAAAGCAATTGAAAACAACCAAAGCCTAAAGATAGCAAAGGGACATCTCAGTAAGGGAAGAAAACAGATTATGGCACTGAGAAAAGAAGATGGTTCTGTAACAAGAAATAGAGGCGAAATTTTGACAAGAGTGAAAGATTTCTACTCTAAATTATATGAAAGGGATGATACATGCACTCCAGACATCATGAAAGATACCAGTACCAGAGTTCCTCCAGTCCTTCCAGCAGAAGTTGCACATGCAATCAAGAACATGAAGCGGGGAAAAGCTCCAGGAGAAGATGGAATTACTGTAGACATCATACAAGAAGCAAGTGGAGAAATTGAAACAGTACTCGCCCAAATTTTCACTCGATGCCTTAATGAAGGAAAGATTCCTGAGGATTGGAACACCGCTACAATGATCCTGCTACATAAGAAAGGTGACATTGAGGATCTCGGAAACTACAGACCTATCAGCCTCCTATCAGTAGTTTATAAAATCTTCACTAAAGTTCTTTCACACCGCTTGAAGGTAACACTGGACATGGCTCAACCGAGAGAACAAGCTGGATTCAGGAGTGGCTACAGCACAATAGATCATATCCACGTACTGAGGGAACTAATTGAAAGAGCGAGGGAATATGAACTTCCATTGTGCATGGCTTTTATCGATTATGAAAAAGCCTTTGATTCGGTGAAACCATCAGCAGTTACAATGGCTCTGAAAACCTGCGGTATTGAAGATGCATACATTAATATTAATAATAACATCTATGAAAATGCAAGTGCAAAGATTCGGCTGTTTGAAAATACAACACACATAAAAATTGGAAAGGGAGTGAGACAAGGTGACACCATATCTCCGAAGCTCTTTAATGCCACATTGGAGGGTGTTTTTCAGTCGCTGAGCTGGGAAAACAAAGGGATAAAGATTAATGGAGATTATCTAACCCACCTTCGTTTTGCTGATGACGTAGTCATTTTTGCAACTACCCCATCAGAGCTGCAGAGTATGATCCAGGAACTTGCTGACAAGAGTAAAGAAGTGGGATTAAAAATGAACTTTCAGAAGACAAAAGTGATGTTCAATGCTTTTACAAGAAATGAAGATTTATCGATTGATGGAGAAAAGCTGGAGATAACAGACACGTACGTTTATCTTGGACAGCAGATATCAAGTGAGGGTCACATTGATGAAGAAATTAATCGGCGTACAAAACTTGCCTGGAGAGCTTTTGGAAGAAACAGCATAATTTTCAAGAGCAATATGCCATTATGTCTTAAAAGAAAAGTGTTTGATCAATGCATCCTTCCAGTGCTTACGTATGGTGCAGAAACGTGGACCTTAACTAAAAGAGATATACAAAGACTGCAGACAACTCAAAGAGGCATGGAGAGGTGCATGCTTGGTGTAACCAGGAGAGATAAGAAGAGGAACTCGTGGATCCGAAAAATGACAAGAGTGGAAGACATCATGATCAGAGTTAAATCCCTGAAATGGCAATGGGCTGGACATACTGCCAGAAGGACAGATCATCGATGGACAGGCGAAATTTTAGATTGGATTCCAAGGGACAGGAAAAGACCCAGAAGAAGACCACATGGGAGATGGGTGGATGAAATTCGAAAGTATGCAGGGGTGACATGGAGGAGACTGGCACAAGACAGACCGTTGTGGAGGAAACTTGGGGAGACCTTCGTCCAGCAGTGGATTGATAATGGTTGACGATGATGATGACGATGATATATATACACAGTTTGTGTACTCTATGCACGTCTGAGGAGGATACTACATGTATATACTGAAGTGTCAGAAAAACTGGTACAGACGAGCTTATGCAAAATACATCGCAAAGTCACCTATGCGCGTACTCGGTTGCGTCCGCCAGTGCGTATATAAAGCGATAAACATCCTTGCCAGCTGTTTTCGGCATGAGAATGACAAGTAATAACGATTTAAGCGATTTTCAACGCGGTGTCATAGTTGGCGCTCGTGAGATGGGCCATAGGATTTCGGAGGTAGAAACGAAGTTCGAATTTTCGCGGACGACCATTGCAAGGGTGTACCGTGACTACAAGAATTCCGGCAAAACCTCCAACCTACGATACCAGTGTGGCCGTAAAAGAACATTGGGTGAACGTGACCATCGTCGGCTGTCAAGAATAGTTTCACGCGATATGCGTGCAGCACTCTCGTAGGTATAATCGGAATTCAATGATGGAGCCTCAACAAGCATCAGCATCCGGACTGTGCAAAGTACCCTGCACGATATGGGCTTTCGGGGTCGACGCCCAACTTGAATCCCCTTGATGGGTGCACGACACAGAGCTATGCGCCTTGCTTGGGCACGGCAACACCGCTACTGGACACTTGATGACTGGAAGCAAGTAGCCATCTCTGACGAGTCGCGTTTCCAACTGTATCGGGCAGATGGAAGGATTCGTGTGTGGCGCAAACCCCATTAAGCCATGGATCTCACCTGTCAATAGGGAACTGCACCAGCTGGTGGGGGTCCGTAATGGTATGTGGTGTGTTTAGCTGAACTTCACTGGGACTCCTGGTACATCTACAAACGTCTGTGACCGGCCAACGCTATGTGCAAATCCCTTCTGACGAAGTACACCCGTTCATGTCCTGCATTCATGCTCATGTGTTGGGCCTGTTTCAACGGGACAATGCAACTCCATACAAGTGTCGGGACGCCACATTATGGTTAGAGGAGCATTCATCTGAGTTTGGGATGTTGCCATTCCAACCCAAGTCCCCAGATCTGAACGTGATAGAACACATTTGGGATGCCATGCAACGCGCTATCGAACACAGGAATCGGAGACTTCAGAATACACCCGAATTGTGGAACGCTCTGCAGGAAGTATGGTGTGCATTGCCTACAGCATGTTTCCAGAAGCTATAGTGGAGTCAATTTCCCATCGTATTTCTGCAGTCCTGCGCTCCCGTGGGGGACCTACTAAGTATTAGACTGGCGTACCAGTTTATCTGACAGTTAAGTGTATATATACACACTATATTGAAAAACGTCACCGGACACCTAGAAGAGAAACACAACATAGCATTTATTGACATACATTACAACGGTGTCGGTCTACATTTGGCCTTAATGCATGCACTGACCCTACGAGACATGCTTTCGATAAGGTTTTGGAGCAGAGCGATAGGTATGCGCTTCTATTAAGTACATAATGCTGCAGCTAACTGTTGCTTAGTAATAGACATTAGTTCCAAACTTCTTATGCGGCGCTCTAATTCATCCCATAGGTGCCCTATGGGATTAAGATCATGGCTCCGTGCTGCCCTTTTCACACATGATACGCAATTATCGTCAAACCACGCCCTAACAGTCCTTACTTTATGGCTCGGTGCATTATCCTGCTGTTACCATCAAGGCTCAGTTTCATAGTATTGCCACAGAGTTGGTAAGGCATAATTGTCCAGAATATCGAGGTAGACTTGCTGGTTAACAGGTTAGACCACGATTACAATGGGCCGGCACCATACCACGAAAAACACCCAACACGAGTACACTGCCAGCTCGAAACTTGACCGTAGGAAGAGTACACTGTATTATAGAGCGTTGCCCCAGCTGCCGCCATACCCACACACGGCCATCAGACTGACTGATCGTGTATCAGAATTCATCAGTCCGTAGGACACGTTTCCATTGATCTACGGTGCACGATAAATGTTCTTTACACCATGCTAAACGACGAGTAGCATTCCAAACGGAGGTGAATGGCTTATGAGAAGCCTTACGACCACAGTAACCCATGGAATGAAGTTCTATGCGAATGCTACGTGTACATACCGATGTTCCAGCATTTTTAATCACCTGTACACTGAGGTCTTGTGCAGTAATAAGTCGATTAGCTGTAAAGACTCTCCTGAGGCTTCGACGTTCTCTATCGCTGATTTTCTTTAGTCTGACGGTACGGTTTTGCTGCTTCAGGCACGCCATGTGTCTTCCACCTATTCAGTACATCCAAAACAGTTCACTTGGGTATGTTTAAATGCCTCTCGGTTTCTCTTATGGACAACCCACTAATATAACACCCAACAATCTTTCTTTTCTCAAAGTCAGTTCTCTGCCGCCTCGATGTTTTCAGCCAACCTCACAGTGCGATATGATCGCGGTCAGCTGCAGGCTTGTTTTTGTACCGTTTGCAGCTGTACGGGGCATCTAACGCAGCGGATCCGTTAATTTGCTTTTGAAGGGTTGTCCGGTGTCTCTTGTCAATTTAGTGTATAAAAGAGCTTATTTCGATAACAGTACTGGAAAATATCTATTATGTAAAGCTAGTTAGCATTAGAAACAAACTATAAAATTGAAAATTTGCTGTAGTACGGGACAGTTGGGTACTCTATGCACGTCTGAGGCGGATACTATAGAACATCTTGTGTTCGACAGCCCAGTGAGAGTAGACCAACGGAATGCTTGGAATTGTGACCAGACTAAACTTGCATTTGGAGCAAAGAAAAAGAGCTTGCATGGAGACTTGGTTTAAGTTGAGAATTACTACATTGTGTAAGTTGATTTATTAAGGTAAAGGTATTTTGTTTTTAACATTGGCAGAAGTGGTTTAAAAGAAGTAAACTTTAAACTGTCTAATCCCTTCCGAGAAGCACGGAGGAGATGAAAATTAATATCGCCATTTCTAGAAGAACTGACCATCGTAGGTCAAGTGAGACATTGAATTCAATGCCAAGTGACACAAGAAAATCCAGAGGAAGACCATTTGAGAGGTGGATAGATGAAGTGTCGGAGTGGCATAAAAGATAACGCTGGGGAACAAATGTTTTCTTATTTTTTGTTGCACGAAGCTTTCTAACTGACTGTCTTTTTTCAACGCTGATTTCAAATCTGAAATCGGGTTTCCTCTACATGCTCTAGTTTTCACGTAATTTGAAATTTGTGATTTCTGCAAAAAAAAGAAAGGACGTCCATTGCTATTTACACTACCGATAGCTTGAGAACTAGGCTTATATCTACCATAACTTTAGACTAATTAGGCTAATTATTTTTTTGCAAACATCAATATTCTTTATCTTTATTATTAATTTTGGATTCCAGAGATTTATCTGATTTACACAACAATAACACCTGCTTTTCTTTGTTTCAGATCTGATCATGGCTTCTTCAAGTAGACATAAATGTGTAAATAATCCTGATGCATTCTGTTATGTATGTGGCTTCTACACACTTTCTTCGTCAAAGGCGCAATATAACTTTGTTTGTGAGGCGTGCCTATAATCCCTATTTTGAAGTTCCCTTTGGTGACCAAGAGAAGAAATGGGCTCCTCATATTGTCTGTCATAATTGTGAGGAAATGCTTCGTGACTGGGCAAAAGGAAAATGAAACTGTCACTCGTTTGGAGTTCCCATGGTTTGACGAGAAACCAAGGACCGCATAACTGACTGCTATTTTTGCCTGGTAAACCCGAAAGGTTTCGGCAAGAAAAACCGGCATAAAATCTCCTATCTCAGTATTCCCTCAGCAATTTGACCTACTCCGCACTCTGAGGAACTTCCAGTCCCAGTTTTAAATGGTTTTGCCTCATCGGAAGATGAAGGCAGTGAACATGATCAGGAACAGCTCAAGGGTTGTAATAACGAGCTTCAAGAAATAGTTTCAGAATCCGGAGACCCCTCACCTGATACCAAACAGTCATCAGCCCCTCAGCAGTTTAGCCAACCATAATTGAATGACTTAGTGCGTGATTTTGTGCTGTCCAAGAAAGCAGCTGAGGTATTAGCCTCCAGGCTGCGAGAAAAAAAAAATCTACTCGACCGCTCTGCTAAGGTTTCTTATTTCAGAAAGCGGGACCAGATTTTTGTGGACTTTTTTTCAGAAGACAAGCAGTCTGTTTACTGTCACGATATACCAAGTCTTCTCAGGTAATTAGGTATAAGTCCTACAGAATGGCAAGTATTTCCGCACAGCTCAAAGCGCAGCCTCAAATGTGTTTTCTTGCACAATGGCAGTGCTTATGGAGCAGTTCCAGTTGGTCACTCAGTGCATTTGCGAGAAGAACATAGTGACATAAAAATGGTCATTTACGTAATTAAATATCATTAGCACAACTGGATCATTTGTGTGGACCTGAAAATGGTCAACTTCCTCCTGGGTCAACAGAAAGACTTCACGAAGTTTCCATACCATCTCTGCATGTGGGACAGCCGAGCTCAAAAGAAACTGGGCTCAGAAGGAGTGGCCAATCCGTGAAACTCTAGAAGCAGGCATACCAAATATTGTGAATGACCCAATCGTCAGTCGAGAGATTATTTTCCCCCACACCATATCAAGCTCGGCTTAATGAAACAGTTCTTGAAGGCATTAAGTACTGACGTTGAATGTTTTCCACATATAGTTTCTGCTTTTCCTGCTTTGTCTTTCGAGAAGATCAAAGCATGTGTGCGCGATGGATCTCAAATTTGTGCCCTTGTACGAGATGAGGAATTTGTCAGGAAGACGAATAAAAAGGAGAAGGAAGCATGGCTATCTTTTGTGGCAGTTATACAAAACCTTTTTGGTAACAAAAAAGCAGATAACTGTGAGGTTTTCGCTACTAGAATGCTGTTGGCTTTTCTCAATTTTAGGTACAATATAAGTGTCAAACTCCATTTCCTGAATAGTCACCTTGATCAATTGCCCAAGAACATTGGGGATGTTAGTAATGAAGAGGAAAAGCGCTTCCATCAAGACCTCATGACGATGGAACAGCGCTATCAAGGACGATAGGACAAATATATGATGGCAGACTACTGCTGCAGCATCAAACAAGATCGCCCTGAGAAAGTCCACAAACGCCACAGTTACAAGAGCAAATGTTTACCTCAGTAGGACATATTTGAAGTTTGCATCCCATCCTTATCAGTTGTTCTGAATCACTTATCATCTTCATGTCGAAATATATGTTAATTTAAAGTAAAAAGCATACTCATATTTGCCTATAATCGATAAATGTTTCAGATTTGACAAGTCGCGATACATATTTACTCCACCCAAATAATTGCTTTTGCCTTTATTAAAACTTTAACGCATATTGTGATGCACCTACAAATTTTTGTGAATACATGAAGAATATCTTTGCCAAGACTGTTGTTTAAGCGTATTTTTAAGACTGGGTGACCATAAATTCCTCAGATAGACCATGTCATCATGCGAGAGGCGTCAAAATTTCGCAAAAAATGACAATGTGGAATTCCAAAACAATCTAGAGCTTACAGAGAAAAATTAACTTCAGATTTGAATTCAGCGCACACAAATTAGGTAAGAACAAGTGCTGGTACCAATGCAACAAAAACTTGTTTCTCCAGTGTAATTGTTCAAGATAGAGGGTTTTGGAGGAGATTTATTGAGACCAGTAGTTTATTGAGAATGGTGGATGAAAAATTCATTATAAAACGGCTTACAGTACTCTTCAATTACTTGAAATTGCGAAATGGTTTCCGAAATTAATTTTACAAAATTCACCAGTTCAATCTAATACTCCACCATATTCGTGAAGACCAACAATTCAATTGTGTATAAAGGTCTAATAAAACGAACCATCTTTGTATAAAAGGATGTCACTCTTTTGAAGAGCCATTCTTTTCGGATGATTGAAACCCACCCTGAAGCACATTTTGGAATATTTTGTGGAAGGAAATACCAGAGTACTAATTGCTGGGGTGTTGGTGCATGACACAATGCTCCCTCACTTTCCTTGCGAGAGGACAAAAAGATTACGGGATTTTATTCAAAATTTAACGAAGTAGAAATCATTAATAGTTCGAATATGAAGGGATCACATTATCTCCTGAGAAACATGGGACATCACGTTCTAATAATCACATCAAGCACCCACAGCAGATGGATAGGTGCCCTTTCATAAGAGTGGAGATTTAATTAGGCTGCTGAGATCGCAGTTAATTTTGCAGACCAGGGGAGTCTTGATATTCGAAATCACGTCTAATAAGAATGCACATTAAGTTAATCATTATTTAGTGAATAAAGGAAGTTTGGATCACAAAAGTTTCCACTTAAGTTTCGACCGAATCCTATTAGATTTAATGAGAGTTTCAAGGGAAGATAATTATGCAAGCCAATAACACCGATGGCAGGAACGATGTGCCAAAATGATGAAGGCTGAAGAAAGAAATAAAACAACAACAAACTAGCGCGATTGAGTCGCCGTATTTCCTCTTCAATCTTCTGTAAGGTAAACATACACTGCTCGACATAAAAAATGCCACACCATTAAATAATGTAAAAAAATGAGATATGAAACTTAACTCACACGTAGATCTGTAGAAGGAAATGAAGTGATTAAAGCCGCCCCGGTGGCGCAGTGGTCTAAGCGATGGCCTCTGATCATTCGTCCGAACGGGGTCTGGGTTCGAATCCCGGTGAGGCATGGATGTTGTGTTTGTCTTACGGCACTGGCTCTCTCCCTTCCCTGGAACCAGTGACCCTAAATTAGGGACGGGCGACTGCTTATAGCCCATTGAGTTGCTCACGGTGGTCGTTAAACCTCCAATCAAAAAAAAAAAAAAAAAAGAAGTGATTAAATTTCTAAGAGATTAAATGAATTCCTGGGTGAAAGAGAAAACAATACAATGCAACCTGATTCAGCTGGTCGCATGACCTCCATGCTCGGCAACACACTCGCTAGTGGCGTCGAATGGAAAAATCCCCGGATTGTGGCCTGAGGTAACGCTGCCCATGCGCTGTTTACCTATGTCCACACATGATCGACATTACTAGGGGAAAGTGCAGAGCCGTTAAGTTGTCTACTGACAACTTTCCGCACGTTCTCTATTGAGCAAAACTCTAGAGATTGCGTTGGCCAGCGCAGCACCAGGATAAATCTTAGGCATTGTCAGCTGATATCGGCATTGTGCAAGCGGGCGTTGGGCTTTTGAAACTGGGCCTCAAGGATACCACGAATGTACGGCAACAAAACTGGCTGCAGATATTGTCATGCTGTCATTGTACCAAATATGCGTACGCACGATGCAAGACTGTTGCAACTGACAGCGTTGCTAACCATGACAACGCTACCAAAGTCATGTAGCCCCTCAGACTGGTATGCTAGCCAGGGTGAGGGACCACATGACTTTCATGAACGGTTGCTCCACTTGATAGCGTCGTTAACCATGAAACTAGGCTGAGGGACCAAATGAGTTTGATGAACGGTTGTAGCAACTGATAGCGTCGCTAACCATGACACCAGGCTGCGGGGCCACATGATCTTAATGAACGGCTGTCTAACCATGACACTAGGTTTAGGGGCCACATGATTTCGATGAACGGCTGTCTAACCATGACACTAGGTTGAGGGACCACATGACTTTGATGAACGGCTGTTTTTTTTTTTTTTTTTTTTGATTGGAGGTTTAACGACCACCGTGAGCAACTCAATGGGCTATAAGCAGTCGCCCGTCCCTAATTTAGGGTCACTGGTTCCAGGGAAGGGAGAGAGCCAGTGCCGTAAGACACACACAACATCCATGCCTGACCGGGATTCGAACCCGGACCCCTTACGGACGAATGATCAGAGGCCAACGCCTTAGACCACTGCGCCACCGGGGCGGCGAACGGCTGTTGCAACTGATAGCGTCGCTAACCATGGCACCAGGCTGAGGGGCCACATGAATTTGATGAACGGCTGTCTAACCATGACACCAGGCTGAGGGGCCACATGAATTTGATGAACGGCTGTCTAACCATGACACCAGGCTGAGGGGCCACATGAATTTGATAAACGGCTGTCTAACCATGACACTAGGTTGAGGGGATACATGATTTTGATGAACGGCTGTCTAACCATCACACTAGGTTGAGGGGCCACATGAATTTGATAAACGGCTGTCTAACCATGACACTAGGTTGAGGGGCCACATGACTTTGATGAACGGCTGTTGCAACTGATAGCGTCGCTAACCATGACACCAGGCTGAGGGGCCACATGAATTTGATAAACGGCTGTCTAACCATGACACTAGGTTGAGGGGCCACATGACTTTGATGAACGGCTGTTGCAACTGATAGCGTAGCTAACCATGACACCAGGCTGAGGGGCCACATGAATTTGATGAACGGCTGTCTAAATATGACACTAGGTTGAGGGGCCACATGATTTTGATGAACGGCTGTCTAACCATGACACTAGGTTGAGGGGCCATATGACTTTGATGAACGGCTGTTGCAACTGATATCGTCGCTAACCATGACACCAAGTTCAGAGGCCACATGATCTTGATGAAAGGCTGTCTAACCATGACACTAGGTTGACGGGCCAAATGATTTTGATGAACCGCTGTCTAACCATGACACTAGGTTGAGGGGCCACATGATTTTGATGAACGGCTGTTGCAACTGATAGCGTCGCTAACCATGACACCAGGCTGAGGGGCCACATGAATTTGATGAACGGCTGTCTAACCATGACACCAGGCTGAGGGGCCACATGAATTTGATGAACGGCTGTCTAACCATGACACCAGGCTGAGGGGCCACATGAATTTGATGAACTGCTGTCTAATCATGACACTAGGTTGAGGGGCCACATGACTTTGATGAACGGCTGTTGCAACTGATAGCGTCGCTAACCATGACACCAGGCTGAGGGGCCACATGAATTTGATAAACGGCTGTCTAACCATGACACTAGGTTGAGGGGCCACATGACTTTGATGAACGGCTGTTGCAACTGATAGCGTAGCTAACCATGACACCAGGCTGAGGGGCCACATGAATTTGATGAACGGCTGTCTAAACATGACACTAGGTTGAGGGGCCACATGATTTTGATGAACGGCTGTCTAACCATGACACTAGGTTGAGGGGCCATATGACTTTGATGAACGGCTGTTGCAACTGATATCGTTGCTAACCATGACACCAAGTTCAGAGGCCACATGATCTTGATGAAAGGCTGTCTAACCATGACACTAGGTTGACGGGCCAAATGATTTTGATGAACCGCTGTCTAACCATGACACTAGGTTGAGAGGCCTCATGATTTTGATGAACGGCTGTTGCAACTGATAGCGTCGCTAACCATGACATCAGGCTGAGGGGCCACATGAATTTGATGAACGGCTGTCTAACCATGACACTAGGCTGAGGGGACACATGATTTTGATGAACGGCTGCCTAACCATGACACTAGGTTGAGGGGCCACATGACTTTGATGAACGGCTGTTGCAACTAATAGCGTCGCTAACCATGACACCAGGCTGAGGGGCTACATGATTTTGATGAACGGCTGTCTAGGCATGACACCAGTCTGAGAGGCCACATGAATTTGATGAACGGCTGTCTAGCCATGACACTAGGTTGAGGGGCCACATGACTTTGATGAACGGCTGTTGCAACTGATAGCGTCGCTAACCATGGCACCAGGCTGAGGGGCCACATGATCTTGATGAACGGCTGTCTAACCATGACACTAGGTTGAGGGACCACATGATTTTGATGAACGGCTGTCTCACACAGGTTGAGGGGCCACATGATTTTGATGAACCGCTGTCTAACCATGAAACTAGGCTGAGGGACCAAATGAGTTTGATGAAAGGTTGTAGCAACTGATAGCGTCGCTAACCATGACACCAGGCTGAGGGTCCACATGATCTTGATGAACGGCTGTCTAACCATGACACTAGGTTGAGGGGCAACATAACTTTGATTAACGGCTGTTGCAACTGATAGCGTCGCTAACCATGACACCAGGCTGAGGGGTCACATGTTTTTGATGAACGGCTGTCTGACACTAGGCTGAGGGGCCACATGATTTTGATGAACGGCTGTCTGACACAGGCTGAGGGGCCACATGATTTTGATGAACGGCTGTCTGACACAGGCTGAGGGGCCACATGATCTTGATGAACGGCTGTCTCACACAGGTTGAGGGGCCACATGATTTTGATGAACCGCTGTCTAACCATGAAACTAGGCTGAGGGACCAAATGAGTTTGATGAAAGGTTGTAGCAACTGATAGCGTCGCTAACCATGACACTAGGTTGAGGGGCCACATAACTTTGATTAACGGCTGTTGCAACTGATAGCGTCGCTAACCATGACACCAGGCTGAGGGGTCACATGTTTTTGATGAACGGCTGTCTAACCATGACACTAGGTTGAGGGGCCACATAACTTTGATTAACGGCTGTTACAACTGATAGCGTCGCTAACCATGGCACCAGGCTGAGGGGTCACATGTTTTTGATGAACGGCTGTCTAACCATGACACTAGGTTGAGGGGCCACATAACTTTGATTAACGGCTGTTGCAACTGATAGCGTCGCTAACCATGACACCAGGCTGAGGGGTCACATGTTTTTGATGAACGGCTGTCTAACCATGACACTAGGTTTAGGGGCCAAATGATTTTGATGAACCGCTGTCTAACCATGACACCAGGCTGAGGGGCCAAATGATTTTGATGAACGGCTGTCTAACCACGACACTAGGTTGAGGGGCCACATGATTTTGATGAACGGCTGTCTAACCATGACACGCGGTTGAGGGGCCACATGACTTTAATGAACGGCTGTCTAACCATGACACCAGGCTGAGGGGCCACAGGATTTTGATGAACGGCTGTCTAACCATGACACTAGGTTGAGGGGTAACATGACTTTGACAAACGGCTGTTGCAACTGATAGCGTTGCTAACCATAACACCATGCTGAAGGGCCACATGACTTTGATAAACGGCTGTTGCAACTAATAACGTCACTAACCATGATACCAGGCTGAGGGGCCATATAGCTTTGATGAACGGCTGTTGCAACTGACAGGCGTCGCTAACCATGACACCAGGTTGAGAGGCCACATGGCTTTCACGGGTGCCAGCAAAATCATCCTGATGACAAGGTTGTCTCCAGACTCAAAATCAGCGATCATCGTCGCTGAGACAGCAGTGAGACTCGTCGCTTAATACAACATGATTCCATTTTTCTCGGCAAGCATGCCTGTTACGGCACCAGCGCAGTCCTGCGCGACGATGTGCTGCGGTGAATGACAGTCTTCACAATGGCTGGGAAGAGCGTGCTCTTGCCTTAACCAGTCTGCGATTCCCAGTCTGTGTCGATACGGAGGATTTCCACAACGACCTGTGCACCTCGTCCAATGTCGCTCTCAGCGGAATGTAGGGCTGCTACATCATCTAATGCGCCGATCAAGGTGTTCTGACTTCCGACTACTCTCACCACAGCAAAGCCCGTTACTTTCTTTCAACCACCATCTCCACATTCGGCCGTCATATGTTGCAAACCCGAAGCATTTGTTCCGCGATATAACGCAGGTAACACCCTGCTATGCGCACACGTATGGCGAAGCCTCTGGTGTGTCTTTGGAATGGTAAGATTCCTAATTACGTTTTCCAGGCATTTTCACTCTTTCCACGTAATTTCCGGAACGCAGATACCAGAATGTGGCGAACTGGCCCTCAATTTGGACAACATTTGGCATGCTATACCTTTGGACAGTATTCGCGAACTCTGTGCGTCTATGCCACGCCTAGGAACTGCTTGTATCCAAGCATGAGGGCACTACAACGTACTGACTTGTTCCACTCGTGTAGCTGTTCCTCCCTATTAAATAGCCCAACTGCTCTGGAATGGCAATAATTTCCTTATCTACATATGTGCAATGCACATATCAATTTTCATCTTGATTGGATGGTTGCTTCTGGGTGCTTTTTCAGCAAGAAGAAATAAACCAGGTCGAACTGTATTGCATTTTCAGTAAGGAGAAATAAGCCAGGTCGAACTGTATTGCTTTTTCAGCTGGGAGAAATAAACCAGGTCAAGCTCTATTGCATTTTCGATAAGGCGAAATAAACGAGGTCGAACTGTATTGCATTTCCAGTAATAATAAATAAACCAGGTGGAACTGTATTGCATTTTCAGCACGGAGGAATAAGCCAGGGCGAACTGTATTGCATTTTCAGCAAGGAGAAATAAACTAGGTCAGCTGTATTGTATTTTCAGCAAAAAGAAATAAACTAGGTCAGGCATAACAAATGAGTATCTATCAAATTCACATGTACAGATTTGGAGGCGGAGAGATACGGACATCAGAACAGAGTTTGAACCATATTTTTTCATCATGATTCCTAAAATCGTATTAATCAGAGATATCTTCGATTATAATGCGGGGACCTTTTTTATCATCATTATCATTGTCAATCATTATCAATCCACTGCTGGACGAAGGTCTCCCCAAGTTTCCTCCACAACGGTCTGTCTTGTGCCAGTCTCTTCCATGTCACTCCCACATACTTTCGAATTTCATCCACCCATCTCCTATGTGGTCTTCTTCTGGCTTTTTTTCCTGTCCCTTGGATACCAATCTAAAATTTCGGCTGTCCATCGATGGTCTGTCCTTCTGGCAGTATGTCCAGCCCATTGCCATTTCAGGGATTTAACTCTGATCATGATGTCTTCCACTCTTGTCATTTTTCGGATCCACGTGTTCCTCTTCTTATCTCTCCTGGTTACACCAAGCATGCACCTCTCCATGCTACTTTGAGTTGTCTGCAGCCTTTGTATGTCTCTTTTAGTTAAGGTCCACGTCTCTGCACCATACGTAAGCACTGGAAGGATGCATTGATCAAACACTTTTCTTTTAAGACATAATGGCATATTGCTCTTGAAAATTATGCTGTTTCTTCCAAAAGCTCTCCAGGCAAGTTTTGTACGCCGAATAATTTCTTCATCAATGTGACCCTCACTTGATATCTGCTGTCCAAGAAAAACGTACGTGTCTGTTATCTCCAACTTTTCTCCATCAATCGATAAATCTTCATTTCTTGTAAAAGCATTGTACATCACTTTTGTCTTCTGAAAGTTCATTTTTAATCCCACTTCTTTACTCTTGTCAGCAAGTTCCTGGATCATACTCTGCAGCTCTGATGATGTAGTTGGAAAAATGACTATGTCATCAGCAAAACGAAGGTAGGTTAGATAATCTCCATTAATCTTTATCCCTTTGTTTTCCCAGTTCAGTGATTGAAAGATATTTTCCAAGGTTGCATTAGAGAGCTTCGGAGATATGGTGTCACCTTGTCTTACTCCCTTTCCAATTTTTATGTGTGTTGTATTTTTAAACAGCCGAATCTTTGCACTTGCATTTTCATAGATGTTATTAATATATGCATCTTCAGTACTGCAGGATATACAGCGATAAATATCATGTATGTTGCGATTTTTTTGTATGATGCGATAAATGTCACCTGACGCGGCGATCTTATTTTGCATAACGCGATAAATATCTCACGATGTGCATAAGGCGATAAATATCACATGAAGTGGATATATATATTATTTCCACGATAAAGATGTAGACATATATATTTTAACAGAATTGTTCCACACTGAAAGTACTTAAATGGTGTTGTGCTGATTACAAGTTATTTACATAACACCTAAAACACATTTAGTATTATGCAAGAGAACTATGAAAGCAGCTTCTGGGCTGAGAAAATCTAAATTTCCACCGAGTTTGGAGAAAAGAATAGCAAAACTACGGATTGCGAAAAGTAATCAATGAAGCGTGGTTATGCTGTAAGGAACGCAATCTGCTGCATGAAGGAATCAGAAGGGAAACTCTTACGTGGCTTGGGCAATTTTAAAAGCAAGCGAATGCTGTGCGTGAAAGTGGTGATAACATGGAAATACTTTTCGTCTCGGAGTAGAACTTCTGCGAGGCAGAAAACTCCACCTGGTTACGAATAAAAATGTTTAAAGTTTTTCTTCCTGCGAGACGAAAGGAATTGTTGTCCGAAGCAAATTGCCAACGAAGATCAAACGCGTGTAAAATTTCACTTGCCAGTGAAGCACACAGTGGATGTACGTGAGGCGAAGTTTTCTCTCCTGTCTTCTGTTCAAGCGCTTGAAACCCAATATCAAACCGAAAACATACTTTGTTTGTAGTAGGGCATTTAAGCTTGTGACAGAAAGAAAAACTATTACGACTGCCAATGCAATGTCCGAGCGATAGTAAAACGAGTTTCTGATATTTAGCAAAAGAAAATTGAATAAGGAGAAAATTATATCAATCAAGAGGATTCTCAAATATTGTTTGATAATGAAATATTTTTTCCGAATTCTCGGTTTACCGAACACGACATTTTAATCCTTGTCGTCCAAAAAAGCATTATAATAATACAAACACCCAGATCCGTCTGGAACGCTTGATGTCACACCAATGTCTTCATTGTTGCGTCATCACTTATCGATCAATTCGTGTGTGCTCTCGCGATGTCAAAATGATTTCCTGCTATATAATAGCACGAGATCACTTTCAGATGTCAAGGTGAACGTGTGCTAATTTTAAACCACTGGCTTATTAATGACTCGGGTTCTATTTTTCCGTTCTATAAAATTCGAATTGAAGTCTTAACATCACAGCAAGTTGAGTTTGCACGCTATCACATTGAGATGTCAAGGTGATCGCGTGCTAATTTAAAGACACTGGATTATCAATTTATCGAGTACTGTTAATCCGATCTACAAAATACGAATTGAATTCTTAATATCACGGCAAGTTGCGTTTGTATATTAATTTAATTTAGCACAATTCGAATATTAATTTGTAAGCTTAAATTATTTTTTTTTTATTTTTTAATTTAACTAACTTTTCGAGTTTAGTACTAATTTTATTAAATATTTTGCAAAATACCGACCTATCTAAACGATGTAAGCTACAATAAAAACTGAAAACTTGAGATGTAGAAGTGAGCAAAATTGCATCTAAAAACCGACGTCGCCCCAACAGCACCTTGCCGATAATTTAGATATTTCCGAAGGTCTCTCCAGATGTCGCATTATTTTTCAGAAAAGGCTTCGGTATGAAGTTTCAAACTAACCTCCGAATAGGACAGTCCAAAACAACTCGTGGACGGAATAACCTGTGTGCCGGAGAAAAAGTAATTTATTTCGCACAAAATGTTTATTTATCGCGAGGTCTTTTGAAAAACGGAAATAAATAGCATATAATTTTCAGTTCTAACATGAATGAGATCTTGTTTTAGAAATTTTTATTATATTTCTTTACAAAAGAGCCGGCGTCTATTTGATTTCGATATTGTCAAAGATATATATTTTGTTACAAAAGATATATTTCTTTATATATATTTTTCAATATATATATCATCATCATCACTTTCAACCATTATCAATCCATTGCTGGACGAAGGTCTCCCCAAGTTTCCTCCACAACGGTCTGTCTTGTGCCAGTCTCCTCCATGTCACTATCGCATACTTTCGAATTTCATCCACCCATCTTCCATGTGGTCTTCTTCTGGGTCTTTTCCTGTCCCTTGGAATCCAATCTAAAATTTCAGCTGTCCATCGATGGTCTGTTCTTCTGGCAGTATGTCCAGCCCATTGCCATTTCAGGGATTTAACTCTGATCATGATGTCTTCCACTCTTGTCATTTTTCGGATCCACGTGTTCCTCTTCTTATCTCTCCTGGTTACACCAAGCATGCACCTCTCCATGCTACTTTGAGTTGTCTGCAGCCTTTGTATGTCTCTTTTTGCTAAGGTCCACGTCTCTGCACCATACGTAAGCACTGGAAGGATGCATTGATCAAACACTTTTCTTTTAAGACATAATGGCATATTGCTCTTGAAAATTATGCTGTTTCTTCCAAAAGCTTCCAGGCAAGTTTTGTACGCCGATTAATTTCTTCACCAATGTGACCCTCACTTGATATCTGCTGTCCAAGATAAACGTACGTGTCTGTTATCTCCAGCTTTTCTCCATCAATCGATAAATCTTCATTTCTTGTAAAAGCATTGAACATCACTTTTGTCTTCTGAAAGTTCATTTTTAATCCCACTTCTTTACTCTTGTCAGCAAGTTCCTGCATCATACTCTGTAGCTCTGATGGGGTAGTTGCAAAAATGACTATGTCATCAGCAAAACGAAGGTGGGTTAGATAATCTCCATTAATCTTTATGCCTTCGTTTTCCCAGTTCACTGAGTGAAAGACATTTTCCAATGTGGCATTAAGGAGCTTCGGAGATATGGTGTCACCTTGTCTTACTCCTTTTCCAATTTTTATGTGTGTTGTATTTTCAAATAGCAGAATCTTTGCACTTGCATTTTCATAGATGTTATTAATAATATTAATGTATGCATCTTCAATACCGCAGGATTTCAGAGCCATTGCAACTGCTGATGGTTTAACCGAATCAAAGGCTTTTTCATAATCGATAAAAGCCATGCACAATGGAAGTTCATATTCCCTTGCTCTTTCAATTAGTTCTCTCAGTACGTGGATATGATCTATTGTGCTGTAGCCACTCCTGAATCCAGCTTGTTCTCTCGGTTGAGCCATGTCCAGTGTTACCTTCAAGCGGTGTAAAAGAACTTTAGTGAAGATTTTATAAACCACTGATAGGAGGCTGATAGGTCTGTAGTTCCTGAGATCATCAATGTCACCTTTTTTATGTAGCAAGATCATAGTAGCGTTGTTCCAATCCTCAGGAAGTTTCCCTTCATTAAGGCATCGAGTGAAAATTTGGGCGAGTACGGTTTCGATTTCTCCACTTGCTTCTTGTATGATGTCTACAGTAATTCCATCTTCTCCTGGAGCTTTTCCCCGCTTCATGTTCTTGATTGCATGTGCAACTTCTGCTGGAAGGACTGGAAGAACTCTGGTACCTTTCATGATGCCTGGAGTACATGTATCATCCCTTTCATATAATTTGGAGTAGAAATCTTTCACTCTTGTCAAAATTTCGCCTCTATTTCTTGTTACAGAACCATCTTCTTTTCTCAGAGCCATAATCTGTTTTTTTCCCTTACTGAGATGTCCCTTTGCTATCTTTAGGCTTTGGTTGTTTTCAATTGCTTTCCTTACTAGTTCACAGTTGAATTTACTTACGTCTTCAGTGATACTTTTTCGTACTGTCTTGCACAGCTCTATATATTCCACTTTGGAAGTCTCATCTTCTTTAGTTGTCCTCATCTCTCTTCTTTTTTGCATCAACATTTTGGTTTTTCCTGATAATTTGTTCACATGCAATTTGTTCTTAGACCCAGCTAATTTTGTTGCTGTTTCCATAAGAGCTTTGGTTACTTTTCTGTTAACTTCAGAAATATCCACTTCTTCCGATGTTAGTCCTTCTAAAGCAGAGAATATGTTCTTCAGTTCCAACTTGAAGGTATTATGGTGTTTTTTAAGGTTGGTTATGTCAATACATTTTGTTTGTCTTATGAGCTTGCTACGTTCGAGTTTAGTGTTGAGGTGCATCTTACATCTCACCAATCTATGGTCACTGCCAGTGTTGAACTTGTTTAGCACACTGCAGTCTTCTATGACGAATTTTTTTGTTACACATAATAAAATCAATTTCACTTGTCGTCCTATTCGGATGTCTCCATGTCCATTTCCTGTGTGGCTTTTTCTTGAAAAAGAAGTTCAAGATGAAAAACCCTTCTGCCTCTGCAAACTCTACGAGAGTATTTCCACGCTGGTTTCTGTTGCCGTGACCGAATTTACCTACTGAAGTTTCATTCTGTTGCCGTTGCCCTATTTTTGCATTGAAATCTCCCATAATTATCTTCAAGTGCTGCTTACCTTCATTATTTAGATCACGAATTTCCTCATAAAATTCTTCAATTTCTTCTTCAGCATGACTTGTGGTGGGTGCATGAGTTTGAATAATCTGAGCCTGGTATCTTCTCGAGAGTTGGATAACGAGTCGTGCAGCTCTGTCAGAGGAACTTTCAACTTCTACAACTTTATCCTTCAGTTTCTTGTTTATTATAAATCCAACACAACTAGTTCTGCCAGTATCTGTCCCACGACAGTAGAAGAGATGTCCACTTTTCAGTTCAATGAGATCTTCTCCTTTTCTCCTTACCTCACTTAGCCCGACGATGTCCCACTTGATCCTTTGTAGTTCCTCTTCCAATTCAAGAAGCCTTGAATCAGAAGATGGGGAGCGTCCGTTATACGTAGCCAAGGTCAGCATCAGATGGCAGACTAGTCCGGTCCTCCGGGGATTCTTAGCACCCTCTGCCTTCATGTCGCACTGGCCGCTGCCTTGGCCAGGTATATTCCAGCTGCCGGAGACTGAGGGCCAAGATTTAGGTTGTGGAGTCATTTTGGAGGGGTTTGGCCATAACTCACCACGCTGGCCAAGCGGGTTGGTGAGTGTGGGATAGCATTTCCTCTAATCCCGATGGTATAGTTATACCGCTATTGGCGGTCGTCAGAGCCCCTTTAGTGAGAACAGGATGTACCACGAGAAGGCGATGTTGACATTTGTCAAGGAGAGGCTGTGATGTTACGCATCACCTGACCTTACATCCTTCAATATATATATATATCATCATCATCATCATCATTGTCAACCATTATCAATCCACTGCTGGACGAAGGTCTCCCCAAGTTTCCTCCACAACGGTCTGTCTTGTGCCAGTCTCCTCCATGTCACTCCCGCATATTTACGAATTTCATCCACCCATCTCCCATGTGGTCTTTTTCTGGGTCTTTTCCTGTCCCTTGGAATCCAATCTAAAATTTCGGCTGTCCATCTATGGTCTGTCCTTCTGGCAGTATGTCCAGCCCATTGCCATTTCAGGGATTTAACTCTGATCATGATGTCTTCCACTCTCGTCATTTTTCGGATCCACGAGTTCCTCTTCTTATCTCTCCTGGTTATACGAAGCATGCACCTCTCCATGCTTCTTTGAGTTGTCTGCAGCCTTTGTATGTCTCTTTTAGTTAAGGTCCACGTCTCTGCACCATACGTAAGCACTGGAAGGATGCATTGATCAAACACTTTTCTTTTAAGACATAATGGCATATTGCTCTTGAAAATTATGCTGTTTCTTCCAAAAGCTCTCCAGGCAAGTTTTGTACGTCGAATAATTTCTTCATCAATGTGACCCTCACTTGATATCTGCTGTCCAAGATAAACATATGTATCTGTTATCTCTAGTTTTTCTCCATCAATCGATAAATCTTCATTTCTTGTAAAAGCATTGAACATCACTTTTGTCTTCTGAAAGTTCATTTTTAATCCCACTTCTTTACTCTTGTCAGCAAGTTCCTGGATCATACTCTGCAGCTCTGATGGGGTAGTTGCAAAAATGACTACGTCATCAGCAAAACGAAAGGGGGTTAGATAATCTCCATTAATCTTTATCCCTTTGTTTTCCCAGTTCAGTGATTGAAAGACATTTTCCAATGTGGCATTAAAGAGCTTCGGAGATATGGTGTCACCTTGTCTCACTCCCTTTCCAATTTTTATGTGTGTTGTATTTTCAAACAGCCGAATCTTTGCACTTGCATTTTCATAGATGTTATTAATAATATTAATGTATGCATCCTCAATACCGCAGGATTTCAGAGCCGTGGTAACTGCTGATGGTTTCACCGAATCAAAGGCTTTTTCATAGTCGATAAAAGCCATGCACAATGGAAGTTCATATTCCCTCGCTCTTTCAATTAGTTCTCTCAGTACGTGGATATGATCTATTGTGCTGTAGCCACTCCTGAATCCAGCTTGTTCTCTCGGTTGAGCCATGTCCAGTGTTACCTTCAAGCGGTGTGAAAGAACTTTAGTGAAGATTTTATAAACCACTGATAGGAGGCTGATAGGTCTGTAGTTCCTGAGATCCTCAATGTCACCTTTTTTATGTAGCAGGATCATTGTAGCGTTGTTCCAATCCTCAGGAATCTTCCCTTCATTAAGGCATCGAGTGAAAATTTGGGCGAGTACTGTTTCAATTTCTCCACTTGCTTCTTGTATGATGTCTATAGTAATTCCATCTTCTCCTGGAGCTTTCCCCCGCTTCATGTTCTTGATTGCATGAGCAACTTCTGCTGGGAGGACTGGAAGAACTCTGGTACCTTTCATGATGTCTGGAGTACATGTATCATCCCTTTCATATAATTTGGAGTAGAAATCTTTCACTCTTGTCAAAATTTCGCCTCTATTTCTTGTTATAGAACCATCTTCTTTTCTCAGAGCCATAATCTGTTTTCTTCCCTTACTGAGATGTCCCTTTGCTATCTTAAGGCTTTGGTTGTTTTCAATTGCTTTCCTCACTAGCTCACAGTTGAATTTCCTTACGTCTTCAGTGATACTTTTTCGTGTTGTCTTGCATAGCTCTATATATTCCACTTTGGAAGTCACATCTTCTTTAGTTGTCCTCATCTCTCTTCTTTTTTGCATCAACATTTTGGTTTTTCCTGATAATTTGTTCACATGCAACTTGTTCTTAGACCCAGCTAATTTTGTTGCTGTTTCCATTAGAGCTTTGGTTACTTTTCTGTTAACTTCCGAAATATCCACTTCTTCCGATGTTAGGCCTTCTAAAGCAGAGAATCTGTTCTTCAGTTCCAACTTGAAAGTATTATGGTGTTTTTTAAGGTTGGTTATGTCAATACATTGTGTTTGTCTTATGAGCTTGCCACGTTCCAGTTTAGTGTTGAGGTGCATCTTACATCTCACCAATCTATGGTCACTACCTGTGTTGAACTTGTTCAGCACACTGCAGTCTTCGATGACGAATTTTTTGTTACACATAATAAAATCAATTTCACTTGTTGTCCCAATTGGATGTCTCCATGTCCATTTCCTGTGTGGCTTTTTCTTGAAAAAGGAGTTCAAGATGAAAAATCCTTCTGCCTCTGCAAACTCAACGAGAGTATTTCCACGCTGGTTTCTGTTGCCGTGACCGAATTTACCTACTGAAGTTTCATTCTGTTGCCGTTGCCCTATTTTTGCATTGAAATCTCCCATAATTATCTTCAAGTGCTGCTTACCTTTATTATTTAGATGACGAATTTCCTCATAAAATTCTTCAATTTCTTCTTCAGGATGACTTGTGGTGGGTGCATAAGTTTGAATAATCTGAGCCTGGTATCTTCTCGATAGTTGGATAACTAGTCGTGCAGCTCTGTCAGAGGAACTTTCAACTTCTACCACTTTATCCTTCAGTTTCTTGTTTATTATAAATCCAACACCACTAGTTCTGCCAGTATCTGTCCCACGATAATAGAAGAGATGTCCACTTTTCAGTTCAATGAGATCTTCTCCTTTTCTCCTTACCTCACTTAGCCCGACGATGTCCCACTTGATCCTTTGTAGTTCCTCTTCCAATTCAAGAAGCCTTGAATCAGAAGATAGGGAGCGTCCGTTATAGGTAGCCAAGGTCAGCATCAAATGGCAGCCTAGTCCGGTCCTCCGGGGATTCTTAGCACCCTCTGCCTTCATGTCGCACTGGCCGCTGCCTTGGCCAGGTACATTCCAGCTGCCGGAGACTGAGGGCCAAGATTTAAGTTGTAGAGTCATTTTGGAGGTGTTTGGCCGTAACTCACCACGCTGGCCAAGCGGGTTGGTGAGTGTGGGATAGCATTTCCTCTGATCCCGATGGTATAGTTATACCGCTATTTGCGGTCGTCAGAGCCCCTTTAGTGGGAACAGGATGCACCACGAGAAGGCGGGGTTGACATTTGTCAAGGAGAGGCTGTGATGTTACGCATCACCTGACCTTACATCCCTATATATATATATATATATATATATATATATATATATATATATATACTTAAGAGCAAAACTGAAGACTAAGGAAACAATTTTAGAATTTAAAACGAAGGGTGCAAAATATATATATATATCTTTTTCTTTTATATATATATATCATCATTGTCAACCATTATCAATCCACTGCTGGACGAAGGTCTCTCCAAGTTTCTTCCACAAAGGTCTGTCTTGTGCCAGTCTCCTCCATGTTACTCCTGCATACTTTCGAATTTCATCCATCCATCTCCCATGTGATCTTCTTCTGGGTCTTTCCCTGTCCCTCTTTAATCCAGTCTAAACTTTCGGCTGTCCATCGATGGTCTGTCCTGGCGATATGTCTAGCCCATTGCCATTTCAGGGATTTTACTCGGATCATGATATCTTCCACTCTTGTCATTTTCCTGATCCACGAGTTCCTCTTTTTATCTCTCCTGGTTACACCACGCATGCACGTCTCCATGCTGCTTTGAGTTGTCTGCAGCCTTTGTATGTCTCTTTTAGTTAAGGTCCACGTCTCTGCACCATACGTAAGCACTACAAGGATGCATTGATCAAACACTTTTCTTTTAAGACATAATGGCATATTGCTCTAGAAAATTATGCTGTTTCTTTGAAAAGCTCTCCAGGCAAGTTTTCTACGCCGAATAATTTCTTCATCAATGTGACCCTCACTTGATATCTGCTGTCCCAGTCAAACGTACGTGTCTGTTATCTCCAGTTTTTCTCCATCAATTGATACATCTTCATTTCTTGTAAAAGCATTGTACATCACTTTTGTCTTCAGAAAGTTCATTTTTAATCCCACTTCTTTACTCTTGTCAGTAAGTTCCTGAATCATACCCTGCAGCTTTGATGGGGTAGTTGCAAAAATGACTATGCCATCAGCAAAACGATGGTGAGATACATAATCTCCATTTGACTTCATTCCTTTGTTTTCCCAGTTCAGTGATTGAAAGACGTTTTCCAAAGTGGCATTAAAGAGTTTCGGAGATATTGTGTCTCATTGTATCACTCCCTTTCCAATTTTTATAAGTGCTGTATTCTCAAATAGCCAAATCTTTGCATTTTCATTTTCATAGATGTTATGGATAATACGTATTAATGTATGCATCTTCATTACCGCAGGATTTCAAAGCCATTGTAACTGCTGATGGTTGCACCGAATCAAAGGCCTATATATATATATATATATATACATACATAATCTACCAAAAAGTAATTGGACACCCCTGCAATCGACGATATCGGCGGTCCTGATACACGTCACGGTCGCCGCCGTTAAATATCGTGTGGGAAACAACAACGCAACCAGTCGCATGCAAGACTCCACGCAGTTCGGAGCTCTCTGATTTCGAAAAAGGTGTAATCGTCGGGTATCACAGAAATGGCCGATCCATACGTGACATATCCAGCGCGTTGAATTATCCAAAATCGACAGTGGCCTACGTGATTGGCACGTGAAAGATGAGAGGTGACTCTCGAAATGTGCCCCGACCTGGCAGACCTACAAAAATGGGAGTTAGAGAACGACGGGTTCTGGCCAGAGAAATTCGGAAGAACCGCACCAAATCGATGGGCCACATCCGCGAGTAGTTTCAACAGACATCCGGGAGTGTTCTTTCGATGAATACCACCCGTAAGAAAGCCGATCTGCT
This sequence comes from Macrothele yani, assembly GCA_039090855.1. Lineage (NCBI taxonomy): Eukaryota > Metazoa > Arthropoda > Arachnida > Araneae > Macrothelidae > Macrothele > Macrothele yani. Next base: position 22,500,534 of record CM076998.1, on the reverse strand, counting down.
CGGTTATCATGGTCGTGCTGCCGCCCACAAGCCTTTGATCACCAAGTCCAATAGCGCTGCTCGGCTAACGTGGTGCAAAGAACGTCGACAGTGGACAGTTGAACAGTGCAAAACAGGTTCTCTAGAGCGACGAATCAAGGTTCACCCTCTACCATTCGGATGGCAGGGTCTTGGTGTGGCGTCTGCCTGGAGAACGCCTCCTGCTGGAATGTATTCTGCCAACTGTGAACTTCGGCGGCGGTGAAATTATGCTCTGTGGGTGTTTCTCCTGGTATGGCACGGGACCCTTGGTCGTAATTTCTGGTAGACTCAACGCCGAGACCTACTGCTCTATTTTGGATGACCATGCGCTTCCTACGTTGTGGCAATTTTACAGGGTGGACCCATGTTACTTTCAGGGTGACAATGCCACCTGTCATGTTGCGAGGTCCACCATGGCTTGGTATGGTGACAATGGGATTAATCGAATGGACTGGCATGCGCAGAGCCCGGACGTTAACCCTATCGAGCACCTCTGGGACGAGTTGGAGCGTCGACTTAAGGGGTGTCCTCCACCGTCCGAAATCGGTCTTCTCCAAGCAGAGTGGAAAAAAATGCCGCTAGCCGTCGTACAACGCCTGGTTGAGAGTATGCCCCGGAGGGTCGCAGCTGTATTCGCCGCTCGTGGAGGCTCCACCAAATATTGAACTTGAATAAACTTCGTTTTCCTTTGCTATCACAAGTGTCCAATTACTTGTTGGTAGATAGTGTGTGTATATATATATATATATATATATATATATATATATATATTTTACAAATACTATATTTCTTTACAAAAGAGCTGGCGTCTATTTGAAAACGCAATATTGTCAAAGGTGTTCACCAGTTCACAAGAAAACAATTTTTAAAATGTTCAGTTCAAACCACTGCGAAATGTTCTTCGAATATTTGAATAGATCACGTAGAGTCGTGTTGTGCTCACGTTGCCGAAATAGACTGAGTCATACGCGGCGGCACACCCAGAAATCTTGAATCATCTCGAGGGGAGCGTCGAGCACGCGATGTAAAGTGCAGTACGCGAATTGGAGTCCATGCTGTTTACGAATATGCTAACACGATTAGTGTGCGGCACGTGTTTTTAACGCTATAATGACTTCAATTGGGACCAAGTTTTGTCACATGCGGTCGGCCGTTAGTCGCCCCATACTATCCGCGGAGTTAGACGCAGCCCTACGTGAAAAAACAACAACATTTGTCTAAATTCTATGTTACATAAAAACGACTGTTAATCCTTTCGATTGCTAATCCTTTGGCTGTTCATTCTTCGGAAGACTGCTAACGCTTTCCGGCCCAAAAGGGAATTTTAAAGAGGATATTCGCCCCTTCCCCGATTGCCGAGTGGTCAGAAACGCTGATCTCTTGCTATTTATCGGAAATGGGTGCGGGTGCAAGTGCGATGAGGTAATGGTACGATATGTAACAAATCCAGATCGGGAAAACGAGTGTGATCTTGAACATTTATGAGTGTAATCTTGCACAAGGACGATAATTGTGCTTATTCTGGCTTTTCTGAAACCAGGGATTCCAAATTAGAAACGCAGGACTGCTTATAACAATACGTATTGGTCATCAGTTATAAAATTCATTTTAATAGAATCACTTAAAACATTCGCAAAAAGATATTTGTTACGGTGAAGTTCCTGCTGAACCCCAACGCACATCCATCGTGATCGTCCATAACCAAACTGGATTTGAGAAAAGAATTCTGCGTAAGTTACTACAGTAATATATTCCACTTACTAACACACTAGAACTTAACCTCTGGATAATTAACTTCTCGGAGTTTTTTTCTAAGAACATTTCGGCAAGAGACATACCATTACGATTTAAGGCACAAGGAAGGGGGGGGAGAAGTAGCGATTGAGCCTAAACCTTTATTGGGAGGCTTCACCTAGCATTTGTCCTGTCCAATCCACCTGTCGCCCACCCTTTGTGAGTAATCGACTGAAATGAAGCTATTTCTCACTAAATTTAGACATGCACGTATAAGCCAAAATATTATGATCACCTACACCGAAGAGCCAAAACATTATGAACACCTGCGTGATATGATATTGGTTCTCCACATGCCACCAGAACAGCTCTTACGCGGATATACACCGAAGAGCCAAAACATTATGACCACCTGCGTAATACGATGTTGGTCCTCCACGTGGCGCCAAGACAGCTCTTACCCGGATATACCTCGAAGAGCCAAAACATTATGACCACCTGCCTAATATGATGTTGGTCCTCCACGTGCCGCCAAAAGAACTCTTACCCGGATATACACCGAAGAGACAAAACATTATAACCACCTGCCTAATATGATGTTGGTCCTCCGCGTGCCACCAAGACAGCTCTTACCCGGGTTTACACCGAACAGCCAAAACAATATGATCTCCATCCTAATATGATGTTGGTCCTCCACGTGCCGCCAAAACAGTTCTTACACGGATTTACACCGAAGAGCCAAAACATTATGACCACCTGTCTAATATGATGTTGGTCCTCCACGGGCCGCCAAAACAGCTCTTACCCGGATATACACCGAAGAGCCAAAACATTATGACCACCTGCTTAATATGATTTGTCCTCCACGTGCCACCAATACAGCTCTTACCCGGGTACACACCATAAAGCCAAAACATTATGACCACCTGCCTAATATGATGTTGATTATCAATGTGCCACCAAAACAGCTCTTACCCGGATATACACCAAAGAGCCAAAGCATTATGACCACCTGTCTAATATGATGTTGGTCCTCCATGTGCCACCAAAACAGCTCTTACCCGGATATACACCGAAAAGCCAAAACATTATGACCACCTGCGTAATACAATGTTGGTCTTCCACGTGCTTCCAAGACAGCTCTTACCCGGATATACACCGAAGAGCCAAAACATTATGACCACCTGCCTAATATGATGTTGGTCCTCCACGTGCCACCAAAGACAGCTCTTACCCGGATATACCCCGAAGAGCCAAAACATTATGACCACCTGCCTAATATGATGTTGGTCCTCCACGTGCCGCCAACACAGCTCTTACCCGGATATACACCAAAGAGCCAAAACTTTATGACCACCTGCCTAATATGATGTTGGTCCTCCTCGTGCCGCCAAGACAGCTCTTACGCGGATATACACCGAATAGCCAAAGCATTATGACCATCTGCGTAATATGATGCTAGTCCTCTACGTGTAGCCAAAACAGCTTTTACTCGGCGAGGCCTGGACGCTCCAAGATTTCTAATGGTGTCTTGTGGTATCTGGTACCAGCACGTTACCAGCAAATTCTTTAACTCTTGTAAATTGCGCAGTTGAGTTGCCGCATAACGGACTTGTTCTGTTACGACACTAACCACAGGTGACGGATTGGATTGATGTCTGGAAAATTTGGAGGCCTCAACACCTGGAAGTCTTCCCTATGTTCCGCTAACAGTTCTCGAACAATCCGGGCAGTGTGGCATAGCGAAGTTTCCTGAGGAAATAACGTTGTCCAAAACGTTATTCCTCAGGAAATGTCGTTGTAAAGCAGAATACTGATGTCCTGGTCCGCAATGATATTCAGTTAGGTGGTAGACATAATAGTTTCCTGCACATAAACGTCTGGATCACGAGTTTCCTAGCAGAACATTGCACAAAATGTTAGACGTCCTCTACCAGCTTGCTTTCCTCTCACTGTACATTCTGGTGCCAAAACACCCCTAAGCAAACGATATACACACAGCCGAACGTTTGACGGTTCAAAAGGAAATGAGATTCATTGGACCATACGACCTTCTTCAAATCATTAAATGTCTAGTTTTGGTGCTCCCATTGTATTTAGCGCTTTCCTCGATGAAAGGAGGTTAGCATCAAGGTGCATAGATATAAATATCTCTAGGTTGGGTCCATTAGCGATCTACTCTCTCATTGGCTCATCCATATGACGTCCCTGTGGAGGCACAGCGTTCATACGTAACTCAAGGCAAACAGGGTAAGTTAAAGTTTATACACGGTCGAATCACATTATTGTGACCACCAGCTAATATCCAGAGTAACCGCCGTGTGCAACGCGGACAGCAGCTAGACGGGATGGGAGTGATTCGATAAGGTGCTGAAAGGTGTATGTGGAGCCATGCTGACTACATTGCATTTGATTGCTGATAGAAGGTGCGTGGTGGAGGATCCATAGAGCGAACAACACAATCGATGTGGTACCACACATGCTCAATTGGGTTTACATCTGGGCAACTAGGGTGCCAAGGAAGTACTTTGAAGTTTTCATCGTGCTCTTACAATCACTCTCGGACATATCTAGGTGTGTGACACGTCCCATCGTCGTTCTGGAAGATCCCATACGCTCTAGGGAAGACAGTCAGCATGTACGTGGTCTGCAAGGATGGATTCATAACTAATTCGGTCCATAGTGCCTTCCACAAGTATGAGTGGACCCAGAGAATGCCACGAAAACATTTCCCCGACCATAACGGTGCCTCCATCTGCTTGACTGTGTATGAGCATAATGTGACTCGACTGTGTATGAGCTTCCAGAAATGGTAGAGTGTTTGTTTTCCGATGTTTTTCTCGCATTATATGCCAACGTCCATGCGTTTGATGAAGCAGGAAACGTGATTTATATGAGATGGCAATTCTTTGCCAAGCAGCTAAGGTCTAATTCCGATACTGCCGTGCAAATGTAAGCATTTTCTGTCGATGCACCTTCGTTAGCATAGGTGCAGTGACCATCCGTCTGCATCGGAGCATCATACGCAGCAGGGTTCGCTGAACTATCGTTTCAGACACACTTCCAGTGGCCCCCTTGGCTCATTCGGCTAGTGAGCTGCTTTACTGTAGCGTGTTGATCGGCCCTCACGCACCTTCAAACCCGACTTTCAAATCTCACATCAATGGTCCTCGCAATTTCCACGTCGCGTATTCGCAATGGTGCCATGTCTCTAATAACGATACACTTTAACCACAGCAGCACGCGAACAGTTTACAAACTGCGCTGTTTCAGAAAGACAGCTTCCCTTTGGACCAAAGGCCGATAATCATCCTTTTTTGCAAATCTGATAAATCGCTACTTTTATCCATGACAGCAACGAGTGATATGTTTTCAGAATGCCTACATCATACCTTATATACCCTCCAAGCCAGCTCACGACACGTGCCTTTTTCATTGGCTACGCACTGTTGACATCAAAAGTAGGATGTGGTCATAATAATGTGACTCGACTGTGTATGAGCAAAAGCTCAAATTTTTCTCCCTTTTGAAGTTTTTCACTTCGTACGCAATTACTAAAGAAAAGGAAAATGTCCAGTTCAGAATGATTTCTTAATATAATCGAGTTACGTTCATTGCTTGTCACATGCGTTTGTGAAACAACAGGACCTGAGATTTTTACCAAAACAAATCAGGAATCCATATCGACAAAAAAAAAAAAAATCGCCGAAACCAGTGGTTCCCAATTACACATGCGATTGTCAATATCGATCCTCTTCATGCGTATATTTTGCTGAGATAGGGGTCCGGAACAGCTTTCATTGAATGCTTCGGTCAATTGCTGCACACAGAAAGTCCTGTTCCTCCGCACAAGCTTTCTCAGACGACAGCGATTTCGTTTCTTACAGCTTGTTGCCGCGCCACACTTAAGACTCTTGGAAAGCAATGCTGTTTATTTTTCTGCTGACATAGAGACCCGCGACGTTCCGTCTTTCGTGAAACCAGTTAGCACTTCTGTTTTCAAAATCGTCGCTGCAGCCAGACAAGTACCCGCAATTAGACCTTTATCGATCTCCGAAAGATCCCTTGTTCTTCCCATTGTGATCAACACTACTAACTATTACTGACGTGCAGCAGTCTTAAATACTGTAGTTACCTAAATTTCGCGGTGGCACATATCACAGTGTACTTCACATATACAGTGCGTATGATGCTTACGTGCATGCGCATAAAAGCTTTTATCCAGTGGCTGGTGTGTGTAGATTGACGTTTGGACGTCCCTGTACGGTTTGTGTTCACGACGTTCACTGTTGCAATCATTATCGTGCCCGACAGCACATTATTTCCACTAGGCAACTCACGACGTTCCACAATGTTAGCGATTTTATGCGTGAGTGCAGTATGACTTTCCCTATACTACTGGGAATTAGCGACTGGACTGCAATCCAGATGAGCATAGACAATTTTCTACAGAAAAATATATTCTAAACTTATATTTTAGCAAAGATATAGACCTAATAGATAGTCTTCGTGAATCGAAGGGTACCTATACATACTTTCGGTAGGGCTCAACTCACGCAGTTCAATAGAAACTAGTTTCACTCAAAAAGCGATTAAGTGTGGTAAATCTGTTTATTTACCGCTCTAATAAGCATAAAGTTTCGCCAAGCTTTTGCACTCCACTGGGTAGCATTTTCAAGGCAATGTAGACATTTATATCAACCACTGCTTGGAAATGCCTCCCGGTGAAGTGCGAAAGTTTAGCGAAATTTTATGTCTACCATTGTATTCATTTATGCCTACCATTGCTTTGAAAATCCTCCCAGTAGAGCGCGAAACTGCCTTTTCAAGGCAGTGAAGACATTTGTCTACCATTGCCTTGGAAACCACTCCCGGTGGAGTGCAAAAGTAGACATTTTAAGGCAATGTAGACAATATATGTTTTCAAGGCTCCGTAGACATTTATGTTTACCATTGCCTTGAAAACGCCTCCCAGTAGAGTGAGTGCGAAAGCTTGCCAAAACTTTGTCTAGCATTGTGTTGAAAAAGCCTCCCAGTAGAGCGCGAACGTGCTTTTTCAAGGCAGTGTAGACATGTGTCTACCATTGCCTTGAAAATATCTCCCGGTGGAATGCAAAAGTGCTTTTCTAAGGCAATGTAGACATTTATGCCTACTATTGCCTTGAAAAAGTATCCCAGTGGAGTGCGAAAGCTTGGTGAAACCTTATGTCTACCATTGGAGACATTTATGTCTACCATTGGCGTGAGAAAGCTAGGTGAAACTTTATGCGTATTGCACCAGTTAATAAATGGACTTTCTACGCCATAAGCACTTATTGAGTGCGCACGGTCTGGTGTACATTTAAAAAACGAAACTAGTTTCATTTTCTTTAAATCTCATCAATTTTCTTGAGTGACCGTGGAGGAAAATCGAACAATGCATTTTCTGTTCTTTGTCTCATTTCTACAAAATTTGTTGTCTACGTCGAAATTAAATCGCTACAACTTGAGCTTCGTTTCACGTTCATCAGGTGCATGCCTCATGCAATGCACAAAAGAAGTCAGCTGAAAGCTTTTATTATCACACATAAGTTTCCTTGTTTTGAATCCAGTAAAGTAATTATCCTGACTTGCCCAAGATAATTGAATCAATAACCGCTTAAGGAACACGGACTGATAAAAATTGAGCATTATATAGTTTTTTCGATGTTTAAAAGAATAAGATAACTGCGAAGTATTCACTCATGAAAGTTCTGCAACCCAAAAAGATAAATACTTTTGACAACACTTTAAAAATAAACGATTATAGCATCATCAGAAATACCGCAGAAAAAGGAGAAATACAAAAAACTCTATAAATTGCTTTTCAGGCCATCCATCGTGGAAGAGAGACAACTTGTTAGAACAATGCTTTTTTTCTTTTTACTCAAAACTGATTGTACTATTTGAAAAAGAACTTACAAATTCTGAGTGACAGCAGCAATCCAAAAGGAAAGGGTGAAAGGTATCAATCGAAGAACAAAAAACGCCCCGGAAATAAAAGAACATTTCCTTTTTTAAATTAGCTATCACAAGAGTGTTTTGGAAGAAAAACCTGCATCGTGTTGTTTTGGACATGATACATGATCAAACCGCTCGCTCAGGAACAAGATAAAAATCATCTTATGACTAAAACGAAAGAGAAATGAAAACAAAAATTATCTTTTGCTATTGTCAAGACTTACCGGTAGAATAAGCTGCCCTTTAAAGTACCATTATAAAAATGGCTTCAGAATTTTATTTCTTGAAATTATAATGAATGGTTATTATTGCTTTGGATAGTAACAGCTATTACAATTCACACTGTGTTGATGCCGCCCCGGTGGCGCAGTGGTCTAAGCGATGGCTTCTGATTATTCGTCCGAGCTAGGTCCGGGTTCGGATCCCGGTGAGGCATGGATGTTGTGTTTGTCTTACAGCATTGGGCTCTCTCCTTTCCCTGGAACCAGAGGCCCTAAATTAAGGACGGGTGACTGCTTTATAACCCAATGAGTTGCTCAAGGTGGTCGTTAAAACCTAAACAATAATAAAAAAAAGAACACTACCTTGTTGATTGGCAATTTGTAAAGAAATATCTGATTGTTCTTCATAGCGCTCATTCTGACGAGAGTGAATTCAGACCGGAGTTCGTTATGTTGAGTAAAAGGAAAGTTGTCAAGCTCATGGAGAAAACAAAATCGTATAAATCTGTATCCCTAATTTTCCCAGCAGTGAAAAGATTTTGCGTCACCCCTTGTGGCGCAGTTGCCTAAGCGTTGGTTTCTCTGCATGGGTCAGAAATGGGCCGTAGCCTCCGAGAAGTGAAAGCCATGATACTTAAGTGACGTCACACTGTCCATCAGCTACAGTTATATTTAAGATTTTTTTCAAATTATATTGTGGCTACCGTGAGGTGCTTTCATCTTGCTGAATTATATTTGTTACTGAATGAAACCAAATCGGACTGCTATGTTAGTTTTATGACATGGTGAAAATAGGCCCATTTGCCGGTGGTGAGATTTGAACCCAACGTCTCTTCGCTCTGGAGCCAGTTATTCTCCCGACTGAACTACCCTACCTTGGCTTATCCTTGCACCTTGCCGTTTTACCTCTTGCGTCTCCTCAATGGTACGTCAGAACATAGCCTTTCCGGTTTCGTCTGTATGTCTCTTGACTCGAAACCACAAACAATAATTGATAAAGGCAGATACATCTCACAGTAACAGGTATTTTCTTTGAAAAATAATTTTGAAATGAATATAATTGGACTTGAAAGAATGTGTGACGCCACTTAAGTGTCATGGGATTGTCTTTACGAAATACTAGGATGGGTGTGGTCTCGAATCCCGGATGAGGCAATGGTGGTGTTTTTGCCTTATTATACTCTGGCTCTTTCTCCTCCGTGGAGACAGTGGTCCTAAATTATGGTCTATTATTGCCCAAAAATTGCTCATGATAGTCGTTCAAACCTGAAACAAGTAAAAACGAAACATGATTCAGCACTAATTAAATGTTTTTTTGATTGGAGGTTTAACGACCACCGTGAGGAACTTAGTGGTCTATAAGCAGTCGCCCGTCCCTAATTTAGAGTCACCGGTTCCAGATTATGGACAGAGCCAGTGCCGTGAGACAACACAACATCCATGTCTCACCGGAATTCGAACCCGGACCTCTTACGGGCGAAAGTTCAGAGGCCATCGCTTAGACCACTGCGCCACCGGAGCGGCGATTAAATGTCCATGTTATCGATATACGACGAACAGTGGGATCCTTTTTTTTTTCTCAAGTCTGTAGCTTCGCACTTAGACTCAGAGTAATCATCAGTTTGTTAATCTCAGAGAGGTTTCGGGCGCAGTGGTCTAAGCGATGGCTTCTGATCATTAGTCCGATCTAGGCCCGGGTTCGAAACCCGGTGACGCATGGATGTTGTTTTTGTTTTACGGCAGTGGTTATCTCCCTTCCCTAGAAACAGTGGCTCTAAATTAGAGACGGGCGACTGCTTATAGCAGATTCAGTTGCTCACGGTGGTCATTAAACCTTAAAAAGAAAAAAAAAAAAAAAAGGTTTTGGTAAGTATCCCCGAGAGCTTCTATGGGTTGCACACAATTTTAAAATACCGCTCATTAAAAAGCTGGGTTGAGTTGTTGTATAGAAACTCGCTATAACTTTCTGAACGGCTAGTCGGTTTTATGCAGTCGGTACTGCGTCATCGAATGCAAAAGACAGTCATTGTTGTTGGACCAAAACTCGAACCACCGATTTTTCCGAGGGTTTCATCCCCAAAGACAAGATATATGAGAACAGCAGAGCGATAGGTACCATTAACTGCTTTTTATAGAGTCCATTCAACGAACACAAAGGTATAAGTAGCGCTAAAAAATGTAAGTCTTGAAAATCATTTCTATCTGAAGAAGCAAGGGTTATTTGCTTAATTCCACTGCCCTAGTGAATCAGTTGAGGCGATTGTGGGCAACCAATAAAAATTTGAGTTTTCGACCACGGAAGGCGTACGCCACAGCGGGACGGGAATGTCTGTGGTAGGAACTTTTGCGAGAAGGTTCTGATAAAATTCTTCGCGTTTCATAGAAAGGAGGAGACAGGGGAGATGGAAACAGTGTTAATCAATTTAACTTCATATGAAGGAATGCCTCTAAGAAATTGGAGGGGCCGCCCCGATGGCGCAGTGGTCTAAGGCGTTGGCCTCTGATCATTCGTACGTAAGAGGTCCGGGTTCGAATCCCGGTCAGGCATGGATGTTGTGTTTGTCTTACGGCAATGGCTCTCTCTCTTCCCTGGAACCGGTGACCCTCAATTAGGGACGGGCGACTGCTTATAGCCCATTGAGTTGCTCACCGTGGTCGTTAAACCTCCAATCAAAAAAAAAAAAAAAAAAAATTGGAGGAAGTAACATTTAGTGGTATCGTCACCATAGTAGATTTCCTCTGATTAAATGAAAATTGGGTGGAATTTTACTCACCAAGGCAACGTCATCAGTCACGGACCTGGGTAGAACAAAAACGATCTCTGAAGAAAAGACTCAGAACTGATCTGTGACATCAGAGATAGCTGTCCGAGCTCAGCTCTTGAATGCCGATCAATAATTGTATTATGTCGATGAGAAATATTTCTTGAATAGGATACTACAGATGATGATCACGCATTTTTAGAATGATTTGACACAAATATAATTAATGTTTAAAATAAAATTATTTCTTTCTTAAATATTCTAACTGATAGCCCTTTCTCTCTGAATATGATCCTAGCTTGATTTCCAAGATAACAGGGCATCTCTTAAAATTGGCCTTGGTATTTTTTAGCACGTCTTTTGTAAAAAAAGATCGTGCTTATGTTATCGGTTTGTCCGTCAGTCCGTCCGCCTGTACCCACGATATCTCTGGAACTATTAGTCTGCCGCCCCGGTGGCGCAGTGGTCTAAGCGATGGCCTCTAATCATTCGTTCGAAAGGGGTCCGGGTTCGAATCCCGGTAAGGCATAGATGTTGTGTTTGTCTTACGGCACTGGCTCTCTCCCTTCCCTGGAACCAGTGACCTTAAATTAGGGACGGGCGACAGCTTATAGCCCATTGAGTTGCTCACGGTTGTCGTTAAACCTCCAATTAAAAAAAAAACAAAAACAAAAAAAAACTATTAGTCCGATTTGAAAAATTCTTTTTGCATTAGGAAGCTTCAAATATGAGAATGATGATCCTTTATTTCGTTTTTTTTTACGATTTACAATTTCGTCCCTAGAGGGAGTAATTGCAGATGATGTAGAATTCAAAAAATGCGTTTTATTCCAAATATTTGCTTCTAAACATGCGATTGAAAAAATCTTTTATCTTTCCATTCCATTTATGTCGAAGAGTATTTTTGATATAGTTACTTTTTCAAATTACGCATAGATTTTCCGCTAGGGGGCGTAAAAGTAAATTTCATTTTTCCCGATAACTTTTCTTCTAAAACTTCGACTTGAAAATTTTTTTCTTCAGCGGATACACCTCCTGATGGAAAATCTTTTACATATAATTTAAAATTTTTGGAAAATAATACTTTGGCCACCAGGGGGCGTAAGTGTTAATTTTTGCTTCTGATATATTTACCATAAAATCTGAGCTTCTAAAATATCGATTGAAAAAATTCTTTAGTGTACTAATGCCACTCACATCGACAAACCTTTTCGGAATATTTTCTTCTTAAAATATTCCAGTTTCTCTGCCAGGGGGCGTAAATGTATATCTTATTTTCGTCAATATATCTAAGTCTAGAGCTCCAATTTGCCGCCACGGTGGCGCAGTGGTCTAAGGCGATGGCCTCTGTTCATTCGTCAGAAAGGGGTCCGGGTTCGAATCCCGGTGAGGCATGGATGTTGCTTGTCTTACGGCACTAGCTCTTTCCCTTCCCTGGAACCAGTGACCCTAAATTAGGGAATGACGACTGCTTATAGCCCACTGAATTGCTCACGGTGGTCGTTAAACCTCGAATAAAAACAACAACAACTCCGATTTCAAAATTTCTTCTTTGTTGGATAGTCTTTTCAGTGTAACATGTTTTTCATATAATTTTAAAATTTTCAAGTAATTCATAGACTTACGCTAGGAGCCTTAAAGGTAAATTGCGTTTCCCTCTATATCTCTGATACTAAATCTCCGATTTGAAAAATTCTTTCTGCACCGGATACAGCTCTTGATGGGAAACCGTTTGCACATAATTTTTAATTTTGTGAAAAACTGATTTGGCCACTAGGAGGCGTAAATCTTAATTTCCGCTTCTGATGTATTTGCAGCAAAATATGAGCTTCTATAATCTTATTGAAAAAAACTTCGATTGTAGACCAATAGTGCTGATGTCCACAAACCGTTTAGAAACATTTTCTTCTTAAAATAATACACGGTTTCTACGCCAGCGGGGGTAGATGTATATCTTATATTTGTCAATATCTCTACTTCTAGGAGTCCGATTTGAAAAATTCCTTCTTTGTTGGATAGTGTTTCTTGTGTGACATATTTTTCATATAATTTGAAAATTTTCAAGTAATTCATAGACTTTCCGCTTGGAGGCGTAAAGGTAAATTTTTTTCCACCTATATCTCTGCTTCTAAATCTCCGATTTGAAAACTTCTTTCTGCACCGGATACAGCTCCTGCTGGGAAATCCTTTGCACATAATTTCTAATTTTTGTAAAAAATGGTTTGGCCACCAGGTGGCGTATGTCCTTATTTCTGCTTCTGATGTATTTGCAGCAAAATACGAGATTCTAAAATCTCGATTGTAAAAAAGTCATTTGTTGACTGATACTACTCATGTCGACAAACCTTTTAGGGACATTTTCTTTTTGAAAAAATGCATGGTTTCTACGCCAGGGTCGTAGATGTATATCTTATTTTTTGTCAATATCTCTACTTCTAGAAGTCCGATTTGGAAAATTCCTCCTTCGGTTGATAGTGTTTCCGATGCGAAAGGTTTTTCCTAAAAATTCTAAATATTCAAATAAATCATATACTTTCCGCTAGGGGGCACAAAGGCAAATTGCGTTTTCTGAGTTATTTCTGCTTCTAAAACTCCGATTTGAAAAAACTCTTCCTGTATCGCATGCAAGACCTGATGGAAAATATTTTTCACATAATTTCCAATGTTTGGTAAAGAATATTTTGGATACCAAGTGGCATAAGTATTAATTTCTGTTTTCTGATGTATTTGTAGTAAAATTTGGGCTCCTGAAAACTCGACTAAATTTTTTTTTTCTTGGACAGATACCTCTGATATGGAAAATTCTTTTGAGAATACTTTCTTCTTAAAATAATGCATGGTTTTACCACCAGAGGTTCTAAAGTCACATCTTATTTTTCTCTGTTTCTAAGAGTCCGATTTGAACAATTCTTTCGGTGTTGGAGAGCGTTTCCGCTGCGAAATGTTTCTCATATTAATTCATGTTTTTCGTAACGCACGAGTCTGCAACCAGAGAGCGTAAGCTCACAATTCTGTTTACAGCAATATCTGAGGTATTAATAACCCGATTGAAAAACTTCTTTCTTCCGTCAGTTACTATGGTTTTCCATACCGGTTCCATTGACTATGAATAGCTTTCTTGTTTCCACTCTTTTTCCACTGCTTTCCAGTCCAATAACCGTTTTAGGTCTGCGCTTTAGAAAGCGCTCTTTTTAGCAGTCTAAAGGCACAATAGTACATTGGTGAAACATCGGAGAACTTTGAAGGAATAAGAACAAAAGGTATGGACTTGATTAACTGCTCCTTTTTCATTTTTTCAAGAAATAGAGTCGTTGATTTGGATGTATGACTGGTAGTCTTATCCTGACGGTGTTCTACTCTGTGAAGTCTCCTCCTTGGATACAGAAATGGTATTTCTCTTTAAATGTGGGAGTTAAAACGTTATTTTGGTAATATGTAGAATTGATTTTAGCATTCTTTTCAACTTTTCTCAATTTTAATTTCTCATTTTACGAGAAACCAGCATTAATCATGAAATCTTCACTGCCATTTTTTCTGGATTCTCTTACCAAGTTTGTAAGACCTTTTCTGCTCTTTTGCGATAGAAAATAGACCTCTTTTTGTTAGTCGTTTAGGTAGATCCATGTTTCATCAATAGTTAATAAATTTCTATCTGTCTCGGGCTAAGTGATTTTCAAAAAGACATCGACTTCGTGTTCTGCGCTCAGCCTCTTTCTCTGGATTCTGGTAGCCAAGTTTGTAAGTCTTTTTCTGCTCTTTCGCATTAGAAAATAGAACTCTTTTTTGTTACAGTCGTTTAGGTAGATCCATGCTTCATCAATAGTTACAATAAATTTCCATCTGTCTTGGGCTAAGTGATTGTCAAAAAGACGTCGACCCCGTGTTCTGCGCTCAGCCACGTGCCCAGACAAAAAGCGGTGAGCATTTTTTCTGGTCCGAATCTGTGTTTAATATGTTGCTTACAGTTGATACATCAATTTTTAACGACTTAGCGAAAGCTCTTTGTTTGGTGGATTTTTTTCTAAGATCTAGACTTTTGAAATAATCGTAAAAGTACATACCTTGTTTGGATATTCGTTTGTCTTCTTTTTCCCGTTAAAAACAATACTTGCCGATTTCCCCCTGTATTATTAATAATATTGCTTATTTTACATTTAGAAATAATATTAATTTTCTGATTTTCACAGCGTTTTCGAATTACAGAATACGAATATTTCTCTTCATAAAGTGCGAAAAGATAACCTTCTATCCACAGCTTCTTTACGCGCGCCATTTCCTTAGCAGACGATATTTAACTGCAGCAGGTGTTCCTTTCGTATTCATCTGACACGCTGTTGCCAGTTTCAATTCTTTGAACTTCTTTTATTTTCTGTAATCTCTTATCTAAAACATTCTGAAATTCATAAACATCCTCTGTATATATATAACTCGCGTAAATAGCGATAAAGTGACAATGTTTTCTCTGCTGTTTTCTGAATGTTCGTCCTAAAATAACGTAAACAAATGTCTCCATTTCTTACAATATCTGAGTGTATTCAGTTTTGAAGAAACTGTCATATTTACAATATTTCTTTACATACTGCTTGTAAAGCAAAGCATTTTAGCTATTAAGAGTATTTTTTTAACATTTCGTTTCAGCATTTTCGAAATTGCTTTCACGTTGGTTGTGTAACTGAAAAATATTCTCTAAAATATACCAAATGCGAAAAGAAAAATTTCTGATTTGGTGAGTAGATTTTCAAAATAGATAAAGTGCTCTGAAGTTTCCTAAATTCAAAATCTTGCCACTATTTATAGAAGGAAAGAACTATTTTACATTCAAGTCACTGAAAAAAACTTGCACAAAAAACATGGAAGATGTTAATTTTTGATATCTCCGAATTTACATAAAACGTTGAAAATCTTATGCTGGGAATTCTGAACGTCGTATTTTTGGTTTTCAACTTTGTGAAAACGTTTTACGAAGGGTATCGATTTCTCCCAGCAGTATATCTCAGAGTATTATTTTTTCTACAGAAATTGTACTGTTTTTTACCGCATTTTTCGTTACTTAAATATTGTATTAGGAATGTCATGTAGCACATTAAAGGAAGAAACAAAATGGAGAAAGAACCACCGAAATATACGACCAATAATTAAAAAACATTTTTCACAAGATATGCAATGTGAAAAGTATATTTCTAAAGAAAACCCTCATTTCAGTATAAAAGTGCTTTTAAAATGCGCCACAAAAGTGCAACTTGATCTGAAACTTCGCTGCGGTTGTTGGCTTGAAATCCTTTCTCGAACTGTGTTATTCCATTTTAAACTTGATATCTTCCTCTTCAGGAAAGCTGAAGACTGATGCTTCAGGATTTTTCGCATAATTTGATTTGCACATCGGAACACATCTCAAAAGCGTTTTATTCTTTTTTTTTAAAACTGTGCACAAATGATTTTAAGTGAAACACTGGGCAAAATAACGAAAATATAGTTACCGGTCACACTCAAAATGACCGCGCTGAGTGAACTAGCGAGGAGATGGCCTCCTGTGCGTGACATCACAAGTTTTCTCTACTGCAGTTCTCAGGTTTTCAATTAGAGACTGTTTTGGAAGAACTCTGTACTTACGCAGTGTTCACCGAGTGCAGAGTTGTATGAGCGCAAAATCTTTCTGATTGTTGGCATGAAAATTAAGAGCGTGGCTTTTTGAACATGACGAAGACATCATCATAAGATCGAAGAGCCATAATGCATTTCTAGAGGATGATATCCCGGAATGGTCGATGCGTCATCATACACAGCAATCTAGTTGTTGTTTTTTATTGAAGGTTTAACGACCACCTTGAGCAACTCAATGGGCTATAAGCAGTCTCCCGTCCCTAATTTAGTACCACTGGTTCCAGGGAAGGGAGAGAGACAGTGCCATTAGGTAGGCACAACATCCATGCCTCACCGGGATTCGAACCCGCACCCTTCACGGACAACTCGTTATAAGCCAGTTGTCCGTGAAGGCGTACCTGGGGGGGGCAAAGCACCCCGGAAACGACAATTCGCTCCCTCCCTCGGAGACATTTCATGTTATCCAGCCAAATGCTAATAAATTCAGGCTAAATAATGAAAACGAAATTTGCCGCCCCGGTGGCGCAGTGGTCTAAGGGATGGCCTCTGATCATTCGTCCGTAAGGGGTCCGGGTTCGAAACCCGGTGAGGCATGGATGTTGTTTGTCTTACGGCACTGGTTCTCTCCCTTCCCTGGAACCAGTGACCCTAAATTAGGGACGGGCGACTGCTTATAGCCCATTGAGTTGCTCACGGTGGTCGTTAAACCTCCAATAATAAAAAAAAAAAAAAAAATGTCCTGACATTTGACCCCATTTCGTCCATTTTCAAAAGAGTTTGTCCCCAGGTTGTCCTCTACCACATACTAAAATGTCATTAAAATCGAACCGGTTTTACGCGAGTTATCGTGCGGACAGACAGACGGTCAAAGCTGGAACATATACGCTTCTTCAACCTACGGTTTGCCGCCCCGGTGGCGCAGTGGTCTAAGGCGCTGGCCTCTGATCATTCGTCTGTAAGGGGTGCGAGTTCGAATCCCGGCCAGGCATTGATGTTTTGTTTGTCTTACGGCACTGGCTCTCTCCCTTCCCTGGAACCAGTGACCCTAAATTAGGGACGGGCGACTGCTTATAGCCCATTGAGTTACTCACGGTGGTCGTTAAAATTCCAATAAAAAAAAAAAAAAAAAAAACCTACGGTTGGAAAGCGTGTAGAAGCTATTTTACAATCCTGCTGTATTCTGAAAGTTCTGTTGGTGAAAACAAAGTAATTTCTGCAGAAAATTGGCAAATTAAACTTCACATTTAAACCTTGCTTCCACTTATGACGCAGCATTTAGATGATTATATACGTAGAACGGATGGTAGCATATTCCAATAGATACCTAGGAGTGGCAGTGGGTTACCCCAACCTCTGAGACAAATAGAGGGCGCGGTCACTCATTGATTTCTACAATTAGTCCTTGTTCTGCTACGTTGTTGCTTAGCCCATTGTTGTAGTAAGGTCTTCAATTGTGTCGACTGCCGGGAGCGCATGCGCTTTAAAAATAGCAATGACCAGCGGCTAGCAAAGGCAGCCCTTTTTCGCTCTGCCAATTTCTCAATTGTATCTCTCAACTGAATTAAAATCCTCTTCCGCTTTCATTTATTATGCTTAATTTATTTAATGTTTCCAATTGAAATCGAAAACTCTTTTGGTTTCTGATTTCAATCGGATTATGTGACAAAGCAGACAACCATTACTCACCCTTCAATAATTAGTCTTATTTCGCACACTTGTCTGAACTTGTACGTTTTATTTTACTTCTGCACGGCGGCTTCTCCCACTGTTTGGTCAGAGGGAAGGGTTATTGTAGCCTCAGTTCGTAAGATAAAATAAACATAAAACTACTTTTCTAAAAAATGCGTAAGTTCCGTCACTTTTTCTTCCTTTGAATATTCACTCAAATATATTAAAAAATGTGGGTACAGAATTTGGAAAGACTAACCGTATTTGTTCTAGCCTCGTGTTACACCCAAGATGGACTTACGTATCAATGAAAATAAGGAAATTGAGAAATTTAACCCATTGGACTTATACTCCATATGAACTTCCGAACAATAACTGTACTTGTTCTAGACTCGTCTTATACTCAGGATCGACGTATCTATGAATGAAAATAAGGAAATTGAGAAATTTTACTCATTGGACTTATACTCCATATCAATTCCTGTACACTAACTGTATTTGTTCTAGCCTCGTCTAATTCTCAAGATCGACTTATCTACACTGGCGTGCAAAAATTAAGGACGAAACGGTTTTTCGAATGTAACGTCGTGCAGAAGTGCTCCACGTCGACTCAAATCATTCCATAAGATCCCCCAAGATGTAAGAATATGGGACAAGTGAGCAAAACCGTCCAAACAAGGAATCCAAAGGATACAAAGGCACTTTATTGCAAAGGTAGCTTCGAGCACAACTGAACAGAAGACAGAAACGTCCATGTGACAAGCGGCTGCCACGAAAAATCCACTCTTCAGTAGGGGATATGATCACCCCTGACTGCGTAGCGGGATTTACAACGTCTGTTCATGCTGAGGACGAGGTTGTCAAGGAGCTGTTGAGGCATCGCGGCGCATTCCTCTTGTAGCGCCAGTCGCAGCTGCGGAATCGTTGCTGGCGGCTGGGGACGTACTGCTAAGCGTCTCGCGAGAAGGTCCCACACGTGCTTGATTGGATTTAGGTTCGGAGATCTTGCGGGCCAATCCATGCGTTGAATATCTTCACTCTCCAACAGCTCTGAGACAGCAACTGTACGATGAGGTGTAGCGTTGTCTTCCATGAAGAGGAACTCAGGACCCACAGCACCTCTAAACGGACGCACGTGAGGCACGAGAACCTCAGTAAAATAGCGGACACCAGTGACTGAACCTCCGTGGAAGATGTGAAGGTCAATACGGCTACCAAGCATGATACCGCCCAAAATGAGAACTCCGCCACCTCCAAACCGGTCCCTTTCGATGATGTTGGAGGTGTGATTGCGTGTTCCCTGCTCTCTCTCCAGATGTGTATAATTCCAGAATCGCTCGTCAGACTAAATCTGCTCTCATCCGTAAAGAGAACTCGACCCCATTGCTGATGTGTCCAGTTCTTGTGTTCCTCGTACCACAGAAACCGCTGTCTCCGATGAGCAGGCGTTAATGACACACACCGTACTGGTCGCCGTGCAAATAAACCACCTTTATGCAGCCTCCTGGCCACGGTAAAACGCGATAACGGACTTCCAGTTCTCTCTTGCATGTGCCTTGCGATTTTTCCCGCTGTCTGCCGTCTGCCTCTTCTCGCCTCTAGGACAATATACCGATCGACCGCCACCGTGGTTGCTCGTGGACAACCACTGCTAAACTTTCGTACAGCTGTTCCTGTCGTTTGAAATACTCTTCAAGCTCGTGAAACGATGCTGTGAGCGAACCCGAACTCCTCGGCCACACTAATCATACTTCGACCTTTTTCTAACTTCCCAATGACCCGACCTCGGGTAAAGTCATCCAGATGTCATCTACTGGCTTGCCTGTTGGCCATATCACATGGTGGCCGCTACTCGACGTCGTTCAAACCGGTATGCACCGTGCAATATCTTTCACGGAATTTCTGAGCGTACACCACCAGTTTGCTTTATACCCTTCCGACTTTCACCCCCCTACGTCATGCTGCATATATACGCATGCCCTACCGTACAGAACACTAGTCTATCTCCTGAGTGGCCTTTCAGTCTGTTCTGCCTGCTCGTTCCGCTGTCACGCTAATTTCTCCTCTTCGTCCTTAACTTTTGCACACCAGTGTATGAATGAAAATAAGAAATTTGAGAAATTTAACCCATTAGACTTATACTCCATATGAACTTCTGAACACTAACTGTATTTGTTCTAGCCTCTTCTTATACTCAGTATGGGCTTATCTATGAATGAAAATAAGGAAATTGAGAAATTTTACCCATTGGACTTATACTTCATATCCACTTCTGAACAATTACTGTATATATTCCAGCCTCATCTTACAGTCAAGATCAATTTTTATATGAGTGAAGATAAGGAAATTGAGACATTTGACCCACTCGACCTATACTCCATGTCGGATTATAAGCCGAAAAATACGGTAATACACTGGTGTGCAAAAGTTAAGGACGAAGTGGGAAAAGTGAAGTAATGGCGCAAGTAGAAGCAGCAACCAAGCACAACTTAACTCAGGATTGTCTCTGGGAGCAGGAGCAACAGCACATGCGTAATAATGGATCATGACGTATGGTTTGCATGACGTGAGAACAAAATGCGCCCACGCAGTTTAATAGCATCAGTTGAACAGAAGTCACCAGACAGTGTTCATAAGTGTCACAGACTTTCGATTGCGTTTCTTATATGCTAGAGAAGACGAAACGGCCGGTCAAGAACATCTTGATGATTTTACTCGTGGTAAAATAATTATGAGGCTGGAGGAGAGGAGAACTATGATGAGTGTCTCCCATAGCATCATATCGCGTGTGTAGTAGGCGTTCAGGATTACATGAACAGCTGTACGAAACACCAATGCTGGTCGTCCACCAAAAACAGCACCCAATGGGACAGGAGGGATCGACACCAGACAGCAAGCACCCTACAGGACAGGAGGGATTGACACCAGACAGCAAGCACCCTACAGGACAGGAGGGATTGACACCAGACAGCAAGCACCTTCCAAAACAACTGAACACGAGGATAGGACGTATAATATTGCGGTTTATAGCAGCCAGGCGACTACACAAATGCAAACAGTGACCACGATGAGCACCACGCCATGTTCCGTTAAAAAACTGCTTACCGAAGGCACCTTTTACAGTTGTCCAGAGAATATAAGGACTGGGCAGCTGAACAGTGGGGTACGGTACTCTTTACTAATGAGAGTAGATTTAGCGATTCTGGATGTCAGCTGAACTGGCGTGATGTAGGCACGCGGTATCGCCCTGAAAACATGAATGAAAGCGATAGATATGGCGGTCGCTGTGTTCTCGTACGGTGAGACGATGTACGTACGGAGCTCCAGATACACTGTCAAAATTTGTGTAGCAGGTTGCACCAAAAAGTGGTGTTACACTAGCTGCACCATGTTCTGGGAAAAGGTCCACAACTGCGTGGTGCAAATAAAACCGAACAACATCAAACAGAAGTCATCGCTCTTTCCACGTTTATAAGTGAGTCACGGAAAAATTCTCATCTGCCACCACCGGGAATCGAACCCTAGGTCTTCCAGTTACGCGCCGGATATTCTTCTGTTTGATGTTCCTAGTCCACGTCAAATGTCTGTATTTATTATTCATTCGCCTTCTAATTATTTGTTCAGTTGCTGCTTACCATCTTTGGTGAATCCCTAGCATTGTGCGGGGATCCAACAATCAATCTACAAATTGGCTTGGCAGTTATTGTATGTGAGTCTGGAGGAATTCGAGGCCGTTGTAGTGCAGTGGAAGCATATCCGGCGCGTAACTGGAAGACACTGGGTTCGATTCCCGGTGGCGGCCGATGAGAATTTTTCCGTGACTCACTTATAAACGTGGAAAGAGCGATGACTTCTGTTTGATGCGATGACTTCTCTAGTCCATGTGAAATGTCTGTATTTATTAACCCAACAACTTAGTGCCATTATGCACCATACAACGTTGCATCTCATTATGGTGAAAGGTTTCACCGTGTTGTTGGGTTTTGTTTACCCCATGCAATGGTGTATCTTTTCCCAGAATATGTTGCAGCTAGTGTAGCACCACTATTTGGGTGCAACCTACCACAAACGTTTTAACAGTGTAACTAGAAAGAAGAACTGTAACCCAGTGCGTGCTACTGTAATGAGGTAATACTTTCCCATGTTCGTCTGTTTCCGAGATGTCATTGGCCCACAGTTTGTGTTAATGTTTGATAACGCCACATTCCTACGTATGATGGCTGTTGATGAGCTGTTGGAAAGTGAAGACATTCAGAGGATGTATTGGTCAGCACGTTCCCCCACCTAAATCCCATAGAACACAGGTGACGCGCTCTGGGGATAAGCGTTGCGGCAAGTTAGCACACACCGGGAAGTGTCCAACAGCTAAAGACGGCGCTGCTGGAAAAATGGGCAAGGTTACCGCAAGAATTCATCACCAGCCTAGTGGGAAGTGTCTACGAACGGTGCAAATCGTGCATCGGGTGATCATATCCCCTACTAAGGACCTTCTCTTCCCTTCGTACAATGTTTGGAGGTCATGTATCTGTATCACGGTAGCAACTGTTATGTAGCCAATTATGAATAAAGATCAGCTATCATCATCGTCAATCTTTATCAGCCCACTGCTGGACGAAGGTTTCCCCAAGTTTCTTACACAATGGTCTGTCTCGTGCCAGTCTCCTCCATGTTATTCCTTCATACGAATTTCATTTAACCATCTCCCATGTGGTCTTCTTCTGGGTCTTTTCCTGTCCCTTGGCATCCAATCTAAAATTTCGGCTGTCCGTCGATGGTCTGACCTTCTGGCAATATGTCCAGCCCATTGCCATTTCAGGGATTTTACTCTGATCTTGGTGTCTTCCACTCTTGTCATTTTTCTGATCCACGAGTTCCTCTTCTTATCTCTCCTAGTTATACCAAGCATGCACATTTCCATGCTTTTTTGAGTTGTCTGCAGCATTGTATGTCTCTTTTAGTTAAAGGCCACGTCTCTGCACCATACGTAAGCACTGGCAGGATGCATTGATCAAACACTTTTCTTTTAAGACATAATAGCATATTGCTCTTGAAATTATACAGTTCCTTCCAAAAAGCTCTCCAGGCAAGTTTTATACGTCGATTAATTTCTTCATCAATGTGACCCTCATTTGATATCTGCTGTCCAAGATAGACATAGGTATCGGTTATCTCCAGCTTTTCTCCATCAATCGATAAATCTTCATTTCTTGTAAAAGCATTAAACATCACTTTTGTCTTCTGAAAGTTCATTTTTAATCCCACTTCTTTACTCTTGTCAGAAAGTTCCTGGATCATACTCTGCAGCTCTGATGGGGTTGTTGCAATAATGACTACGTCATCAGAAAAACGATGGTGAGTTAGATAATCTCCATTAATCTTTATCCCTTTGTTTTCCCAGTTCAGTGATGGAAAAACATTTCCCAATGTGTCATTAAAGAGCTTGGGAGATATGGTGTCACCTGATCTCACTCCCTTTCCAATTTTTGTTTGTGCTGTATTCTCAAACAGCCGAATCTTTGCACTTTGATTTTCATAGATGTTATTAATAATATTAATGTATGAATCTTCAATAACTCATGATTTCAAAGCCATTGTAACTGCTGATGATTTCATCGAATTAAAGTCCTTTTCATAATTGATAAAAGCCATGCATAATGGAAGTTCATATTCCTTCTCTCTTTCAATTAGTTCTCTCAGTACGTGGATATGATCTATAGTGCTGTAGCGCTCTTGAATCTATCTTGTTGTCTCTGTTTAGCCATGCCCAGTGTTACCTTCAAGCGGTGTGAAAGAACTTTAGTGAAGATTTTATAAACCATTGATAGGACGCTGATGGGTTTGTATCCTTTAGTATCTTGAGTTGTGACGGTGTTATTTCTGTTATGATTCCGGTAAGTAATAGGGTTCCTATAGTCTAAAATTTTCATATATCCATGCCGCTCCTGTACGAAGTTGCAGGTAAACTGGCTCATCCTTAAGTTTTACACACCCGTTTAGTAATTGTCCTCAAAATTGGGATCATTGCTTTGTTATTACAGTATTAATGGAAAGTTCAAAGTGCTCATTTACTTCTGGAACGACCTAATACAGAGAGGTGTTGAACCTTTTATTGTTGGAAGGCGGCATTAAGTTAGCTGTAATATAGCAAGGCGGCATTCAAGTAACTTCAATTAGATATACTTCAAAATATGCATTATTTTGTACAAATCTTACTATGTACTAACTAACTTCAAAAATGAAAATAACTTGTTAATAATCATTAATTCTAAAGTTATATAACCTTTTAATGACTTTGTTGTGATTGCATTTTGTTGGAAAACATTTGAATATATGTCTGCAACATGGAGGTCCGCACTTTAACTGATCCTCTAGATGGGTATCCGTCATTTGCGACCTTAAGGACGCATTGATTAGGGTTATGTAGGATAATGTAGATTCGCAGCAATAAGTGGTTGAAAAGCAAGAAAGCATTTTTCGTGCATGCTGCCGAAAGCCTAGGTATTCCATTTCATTTTCCATATTTCAATTAGATCTGTTTTAGCATCAAATAAGGACTTTAAAGTGTTCATCTTCTCAGTTCCATTTGAAGTCATTTAGGAGCCATAGAACAAAATCATGAGCGTATCACGTGTCAAAATAGTCCTTATGACTTACTAAAGATTTAATTGTGGCAGACAATCGGGGAGCATTATTTCGTTGAATCTTCTTTTTGATCTTTTTAATACGGTCATTTAAAGACTAAAATAAAAATAATAAAGGCCGCCCCCAGTGACGAAGTTGTCATGGCGGTGGCTTAAGACCATTCTTCCGGGAAGGGTCTGGGTTCGAATCCCATGAGGCATGTATATTGTGTTTGTCTTACGGCTATGGTTCTCTCCCTTCATTGGAAGCAGGGACTCTAAATTAGAGACAGGTGACTGCTTATAGCCCATTGAGTTGCTCACGGTGGTCGTTAACCCCCAAATAAAAGAACAAGAAAGTTGACACCGAATTTTCGGGTGTAATAAGCACGTCTTTTGAATCCGTTCTGACGCAAATTAAATTTATCAAAGCTATTCAAAGTCAATGGAACCGGTATGGAAAACAATAGATCTGACCAAAGAAAGAAGATTTTCAATCTGGTTTTTAATCCCTCAGATATTGCTGTAAACGGAATCGTGAGCTTACGAACTCTTAGAAACAGAGATATCGACAAAAATAAGATGTGACTTTACGTCCCCTGGTGGGAAAACCAGGCATTATTTTAGGAAGAAAGTATTCTCAAAAGGTTTATCCGTATAAGCGGTATCGGTCGAATAAAAAAATTAGTCGAGTTTTCAGGAGCACAGATTTTGCAACAAATACTTCAGAAGCAGAAATTAACACACATGACCTCTGGTGGCTAAACCATTCTTTACCAAACATTAGAAATTATGTGCAAAATATTTTCCATCAGGTCTTGTATGCGACACAGGAAGAAGTTTTCAAATCAGAGCTTTAGGAGCAGAAATAACGCAGAAAACGCAATTTACCTTTGCGCCCCCTAGCGCAAAGTGTATGATTTACTTGAAAATTTTGAATTTATAGGAAAAACATTTCGCATCGGAAACACTATCCAACAAAGGAGTTTTTCAAATCGTACTCTTAGAAATAGAGATATTGACAAACAATAAGTTATACATCTACGCCCCCTGGCGTAGAAACCATGCATTTTTTCAAGAAGAAAATTTTCCTTAAAGGTTTGTCGACATGAGTAGTATCGGTCAACAAACGACGTTTTTTTCAATCGAGAATTTAGAAGCTCATATTTTGCTGCGAATACATCAGAAGCGGAAATTAAGATTTACGCCCCCTGGTGGCCAAACTATTTTCTTACAAAAATTAGAAATTATGTGAAAACTATTTCCCATCAGGAGCTGTATCCGGTGCATAAAGAATTTTTACCAAATCGGAGATTTAGAAGCAGAGATATAGGGGAAACGCAATTTACTGGTACGCCCCCTAGCGGAAAGTCTATGAAGTACTTGAAAATTTTGAAATTACACGAAAAACATGTTTCACGGAAAACACTATTCAACAAAGAAGGAATTTTTCAAGTCGGACTCTTAGAAGCAGAGATATCGACAAAAAGAAGATGTACATCCACGCCTCCTGGCGGAGAAACTGTGGAATATTTTAAGAAAATATTCCGAAAAGGTTTATCGATGTGAGTGGCATCAGTCCACGAAATAAATTTTTAATTGATATTTTAGAAGCTACGATTGTATGGCAAATACATCAGAAGCAAAAATTAACACTTACGCCCTCTGGTTGCCAAAGTATGCTTTACCAAAAATTTGAAATTATATGCAAAAGATTTTCCATCGGGAGATGTATCCGCTGAAGATAAAAAATTTCAAATCGGAGTTTTAGAAGAAGTGTTTTCCGGAAAAATGTAATTTACTTTTACGCACCCTAGCGGAAAATCTATGCGTAATTTGAAAAAAAGTAACTATATCTGAAATACCTTTCGACATAAATGGAATCGAAAGATATAAATGTTTTTTCAATCGGATGTTTAGAAGCAAATATATGGAATAAAACGTATTTTTGAATTCGACATCATCTGCATTTACGCCCTCTACCGGCGAAATTGTACATCGTGAAAAACAAAGGATAATCATTTGCATATTTCATGCTTCCCAATGCAAAAAAAAAAATTCAAAGCGGACTAATAGTTGCTGAGATATCGTGGGTACAGACGGACGGACAAACCGATAACAGAAGCACGATCTTTTTACAAAAGACGTGCTAAAAAGACGAAAAAGGATATATATATATTAATAAAAATAAAAAGAGTTGTTCTGCGCAATTTGGATTCACTCAAAAGGCCGCACTTAATAGTCTAGAAGGCAGCAGGTACCTCACCTCTGAGCTAATATATACTAAAAGATTCGGCGTGGGACTTTATGAATTGGTTGGTACTATACTTCATTGTCTCCAGCGTATGTGATCGAGATGAATAACGCAGAAAAATCACGATAATATTTATCGGAATTTTATTCCTTTTCAGATTAGATTTGTAATAATTGTACCAATATATAGTTCGCTCACATGACGCACAGTAAAAACAAAAGAAAATCACCGTGCTGATACAATAAGATGCTTAGTAGCATGATTAACAGATGTCTCTTTATTCTTAATGACACGCGAAAAGCAGCATTCGACACTGAAGTGTACTAATCGAAAGTTTAACGAAGCAGAAAGCTAGAATAATTCGAGCAGGGAGGGGCCGGCCTCCGCTGTCGAAGTGCTGTAGCGAATTTCACTTCTAATGACCATAGCAAGTACCAACATAGAAGGGCAGCTCTTTTACATGAGTGCTCAGTTAATTAGGTTGCAGAGGTAATTAATTTTACGAAGTCAGGAAAACTCTCAGACTTCCCGATCACCTTACCTAAAAATACACGACGATGGCTTTACATTCACTTCTTCAACTGTGACCGTCATTGCAAAGTAATAGGAGGAGGGGGAGGGGAGGGAGGGAGGGGGTTGCATTTCTTTCCTCTATACTCAAAATGTACCAGCATTGTGACATGACTCCCCATCTTTAAGTTCTTGAAAACGTAACTAGCAAGAGTCTTGTATCATTTTGAGCGTAGTAACTTGACCGCATGAGATTTTGCAGACTTATTTTTAAATGTATTTCCTAATGAACTAAATAACTTGAATGCAGGATGTTGTTTAACCTGCTGCAACGAACTAACTCGGAGTTAGGAAAATGGGCTGAAATCAGTTCGATAGAATATACAGTGCGTCAAATAATTTTTAAGACTGTCGCTAGATTTCAGCATACGGTGGCGCCACCAGTGTAATCACGAATGCGTTATAAACCGTGACCATCTGCTTGCTTTCTGCCAAAAGTACTGCGCAGTTGTTAAAGTAACTCAAACAAAACGGACGTTCATTAGAGAAGTAAAATGTTTTTCATGTTGAATTATTAAGATGGAACAAAGGGCTGTTATTAAATTTAACGTAAAACTTGGTAAAAGTGCTTCGGAAACGTACCAAATTATGAAACAAGTTTACGGTGAATTTTGTTTAAGTAGATCAAATGTTTTCCTGTGGCACAAACGTTTTTTGGACGGAAGAGATTCGCTAGAAGATAAGTATACCGGAAGACCAAGTTTATCTAGGACACCTGAGATTATTGAAAAAGCTCGTAATTTCGTGCAAACAGTCGATGTGTGTCACTAAGAATGACGAGAGTCTTTAAACATCAACAAAGAAACGATTCGAACCATCCTGCATAAAGATTTGGGCAAAACAAAAGTCTGTGCTAAATTTGTTCCACACACGTTAACCAATGAACAAAAATCAAGGAGAAGTGCACATTGCAGAGACATCATTTCAGCCGCTGAAAATGATCCAAACTTCTTAAAATCGATTGTTACTGGTGATGAAACATGGTGTTTTCAATATGATCCTAAAGTAAAGCGACAAAGTGCGGAATGGAAGTAAAAAAACTTACCACAACCAAAAAAGACAAGAAAAGTTCCATCGAAAATCAAAACAATGCTCATTACATTCTTCGATAGTAAGGGTATTATCCACAACGAATTTGTTCCAAGTGGACAAACAATTACTGGTGAGTTTTATTTTAATGTTTTGAGGCGTTTGATTGGCAGAATTCGTCGCATTCGTCCAGACTATCGAGATGAAAACAGTTGGTGTTTGATGCCCGATAATGCACCCAGTCACACCTCACTTTTTGTTCGTAGATTTTTGGCGAAAAATAGTCTGTGTGTTGAATCATCCACCGTATTCGCCTGATTTAGCACCCTGCGACTTTTCTTTGTTCCCAAAACTTAAAATGACTTTAAAAGGGTGTTATTTTGATGATATTTCGACCATACAAACAGCTTCGACGCGCGCTTTGGAGGCAATTCCGCAAAGTGAACTGGAACAGACATTCGAATCATTATTAAATCGTTGTAACAAGTGTACTGAAGCCGGAGGGACTTATTTTGAATAACAAACCAAAACAAATTATAATTTCGTGTTTCTATTTCATTTTACAGACCCAGTCTTAAAAATTCTTTGAAGCACTGTGTATATTCGCTGTCAAAAAAGCGGGCCGAACACTGTTGGAATGAGCGAATCTGCACATCCGAAAGCGTATCTTTCCCATTTAACTTTGTATTTAAAAGGGATAATTCAAAGGGTACGATTGACACTAATCCTTTATGACTGAAAGAAAAACAATCTCTTCTATCTCCTTTCTTAGGTCGACGAGCCTAAGAAAGGAGATAGATGTTTCAATCGTTTCCAGTGGCATGATTTCCTGGTCAGGGGATTTCACCTTCCGAATTATGCCTTGAGTCATGAAACAGAGAACAAAAGAGTATATAATATAGCAGAAGATAAAGGTCTGTAAAGTGGAGCAGATAACAGAGAAAGTCTGAAAGAGCAGAGAATATGGGTTATAGAGTGGAGCAGAGAATAAAGGATCATAGGATGGAACAGAGAAACAATGACTAAAAGCAAGACAGGAATTATCGTGTCGTAGATTTCGTAAAACCCTGTGGCAATGTGAACATTTATGTCTGAAGAGAGCATATTTTGGTTTAGTTACATCGGCCACTTAAATGGTTAAGCCTTTAATCGGTTGGAACGAATTAAACATGGTTAGGAAAATGGGCTGAAATCAGCTCGCACGGATATATTCACTGTCTAAGAAGTGGGCCAAAAGCGGTTGTAACGAGTCAACGTGCTCAGGAGAAAGATTTGCTTCCTCCTTTAGCTATGTCATTCAAGGAGATGATTGACTCTAAACTTTCTGAATGATTACCTTTTAGAAGGACTGTAACAATGACAAAGAATGAAGAAAGATGATGTTTGAGTCACTTGTTACTAAGCAGTGGTATGATGAACCGGCCATGTCTTCGTTTATGGAGCAGAGAATAACGAACTTTAAACGCCTGTCACCAAGAAAGCACTAGTGGGATACCAAGGACTATCACCAAGTAGTAGTGGGATGAATATCATGTAACGTACTAGGAGATGTGACGTACCTGTCAGAAGGACGCACACGACATAAAAGCAGATAGGAATCAGAATAAAACGTCCGCGTAGCTCAATTGGTAGAGTGACTTATTCCGGAATGACGGGATCCGGGTTCGAATCCCGGCGTAGACCAAAAATGACAGAGAAATTTACTTCGATATAATGGCGCCCGAACTATCCGGATGACCCGACCGCTCAAAATCTCGCATTGGTGTGATGTTATTTCCACACCGCGAGATACGAAAAATAAGAGAATCCTTTCTCCAGCACTTCGAAAAAAAAAAAAAAAATTAAGGGGGAGATGATGTAACGTATACTCTAGATTCACTTTCCTTTTGATTTTTACTATCTCTGGTTATTTTATTTTACTATGTAAATTATCTTCTTACTGAACGAGATGTTATTTCACCCGCTGAATGAGATCTGGCAATGAGTGTAAGTCATGACGTGGTGGTAGCCAGTATAAATAGGCGCGTTCAACGATACGTAGGGAGAGCGTTTGTTGTTGTATAGAGAGAGCTTTTGTTCATGTGCGTGGAGAGCGTTTGTTTATGGAGAGAGGTTTTTGTTGATGTGCGTAGAGTGAGCTGTTGTTGTACGAAGTGAGCTGTGGTTTATGTGTCAGAGAGCTGTTGTTGTATAAAGAGATCTTCGTTTATGTGAGAGCGAGAAGTTTACCAAATAAAAGAGTTTTAAGTAAGTACGTCTTTCTCAGTTCATAGTACTGTCAGACCTCTGTCTGGCTGTTAGGTTTATTTCATTAGTTGATTATTATTAACAACCAGCGTTAAGACTTTATATATCTTAATTACTACTACAACATTACTAGCAGTTAAAAGCTTGTTCATTATTATTACTACTCTACTAGCAGGAAAGTTTATTCATGATATAATTAATAACACAACAAGCATTAGAAGAAGCATTAGCTTAGTGAAAGCTAATTCATTATAATCACTATAGACTAGTGGGAAGCCTACCAACGGTCACAGGTTCATGGTCAGTGTTGATCAGGTGAGAGGAGAAAAAATCGTTGTGCGGCAGCTTCCGTAAAATCCGAACGCTATGTGAATTTTTCTGTTTTGTAAGCGTGTAGAGATTTGGGCAACATTTGGTTCAGATTCATCGGCCGCTTAAAGTATTAAGATATAATAATCGTTCGTCCAAACGGGGTCCCGATTCGAATTCTGGTGAGGCATGGGTGTTGTGTTTGTCTTACCGCACTGGCTGTTTCCCTTCCCTGGAACCAGTGACCCTAAATTAGGGACGGGTGAATACTTAGAGCCCATTGAGTTGCTCATGGTGGTCGTAGGGCCGCGGGTGGCCTAGTGGGCAACGTTCGTGACTGCAGCGGAAAGGACCCCAGGTTCGATCCCAGGCAGGTACGAACGCTCGATCCACTAAATATCCTCCGTGCTTCGGATGTGCACGTTAAGCCGTCGGACCCCGGGTGCTGGCCCTCCGATAATAAATAAGGGCGTCTTTTTTCCCATTTCTACTTCGGTTCCGGGTCACTTTCCTATCGGGCACTCTAGCCCACATCTCCTAGCTTTCTATTTCTAAGGGGCCGCCCCAGTGGCGCAGTGGTCTTAGCGATGGCCTCTGATCATTCGTCCGAACGGGGTCCGGGTTCGAATCCCGGTTAGGCATGGATGTTGTGTTTGTCTTCTGGCACTGGCTTTCTCCCTTCCCTGGAACCAGTGACCCTAAATTAGGGACGGGCGACTGCTTATAGCCCATTGAGTTGCTCACGGTGGTCGTTAAACCTCCAAAAAAAAAAAAAAATTCTAAGGGTTGTTTAATACCTGGGGTCAGACACTCCCTTCCTAAAATCCTCTACATATGATCATGATCATCACGGTGGTCGCCGCGCCGGTGGCGCAGTGGTCTAAGCGATGCCCTCTGATCATTCGTCCGTAAGGGGTCCGGGTTCGAATCCCGATGGGGCATGGATGTTGTGTTTGTCTTACGGCACTGGCTCTCTCCCTTCCCTGGAACCAGTGACTCTAAATTAGGGACGGGCGACTGCTTATAGCCCATTGAGTTGCTCACGGTGGTCGTTAAACCTTCAATCAAAAAAAAAAAAAATCACGGTGGTCTTTAAATCTCCAATTAAAAAAAATAAAAGATTTAATAATTTGGCCTCAAAATTGAAGATTATTTTTTTTTGATTGGAGGTTTAACGACCACCATGAGCAACTCAATGGGCTATAAGCAGTCGCCCGTCCCTAATTTAGGGTCACTGGTTCCAGGGAAGGGAGAGAACCAGTGCCGTAAGACAAACACAACATCCATGCCTCACCGGGATTCGAACCCGGACCCCGTTCGGACGAATGATCAGAGGCCATCGCTTAGACGACTGCGCCACCGGGGCGGCGAAGACTAATTTACAGAAGGTTCTTGTATTAACCATTTAACTGGCCCATGTACCCGAATCGAATGATGCCCAACATTTTTTGCGCTCCTGAGACAGCAATGCTCACATAAGAGCCGAGTTGTAATAAAGCTACTCCGAAACAATAGCTTTACTCACCTGCCATCTCAGCAATACCGACCGTAAACCTTGCATTAGTGTTAAGCGCTTCCTTCTAGTCCTTTATTCTTTGCTCCATTATCCAAGGCGCCCCCGTAGTGGTCTAAGCAATGGCTTCTGATAATTCGTCCGAAAGGGGTCCAGGTTCGTATCCCGGTGAGGCATCGATGTTTGTTTTATAGCGCTGGCCGTCTCCCTTCTCTGGAACCAGTGGCCCTAAATTAGGGACGGGAGACTTCTTGAAGCCCATTGAGTTGCTCACGGTGATCGTTAAACCTTGAATCGAAAAAAAAAATGACCCAAGGCTTGGTGGGGAAGAAAAACTGTCTCAGCAAAATCATCATGCCACTGGGTAGAAAAAAACGATTCAAACATCTTCTCCCTCCTTTCTTAGGTTTCACGTCAGTTTGATACGAAAGTTGGAATTTTAATAGTGGCAACTGCATAATTACTACAGATACAAGAAGCATACCTGTTTCAAATTTTTACCGTCCTTCATTGTAGTAACCAGGATTGTGTAACACCCGCTGCCAGCGGTGTAGGAGTCGATGATTGTTCTCTGATGTTTCTTCGTTCATACGCTAATATTCATCCTTTCGATAAAGCAGAAAACCTGACGCATCGGAGAAGACAATTCTTCGCCAATCAGCGGAGGTCCAATTCCGAAACTTCCGTGCAAATGTAACCTTTTTCTGCTGATACACCTTCTTTAGCATAGGTGCAGTGACCATCCGTCTGCATCGGAGTACTATACACAGCAGGGTTCGCTGAACTGTCGTTTTAGACGCTCTTCCGGTATCCCT
Organism: Macrothele yani; assembly: GCA_039090855.1. Taxonomy (NCBI): domain Eukaryota; kingdom Metazoa; phylum Arthropoda; class Arachnida; order Araneae; family Macrothelidae; genus Macrothele; species Macrothele yani. Next base: position 22,467,191 of record CM076998.1, on the reverse strand, counting down.
CCTGGTTCATTCGGCCAGTGAGTTGCTCCACTGTACCGTGTCGATCGGCCCTCACACACCTTTGAAGCTGACGTTCACCTCTCACAACAATGGCACGTGGTGCTCCGCAGTTTCCACATTGCATATTCGCAATGGTGCCATTTCTCCAATCACGATACACTTTAACCACAGCATCACGCAAAGAGTTCACAAACTGCGCTGTTTCAGAAATACTTCCACTCTTGGCCGAAAGCCGATAATCATCCTCTTTTGCAAATCTGATAAATTGCTTTCTTTATCTATGACAGCAACGAGTGATATATTTCCAGACTGCGTACATCACACCTTATATACCATCCAAGCCACTCACGACATGTGCCTTCTTTCATTGGCTACGCGGTCTTGACGTCAAAAGTAGGAGGTGGTCAAAATTATGTGACGTTACTGTATATGTATATATAAATATATATATATATGCTGCCAAGAGTATAGAAGTGGGATTAAAAATTAACTTTCAGAAGACAAAAGTGATGTTCAATGCTTTTACAAGAAATGAAGATTTATCGATTGATGGAGAAAAGCTGGAGATAACAGACACGTACGTTTATCTTGGACAGCAGATATCAAGTGAGGGTCACATTGATGAAGAAATTAATCGGCGTAGAAAACTTGCCTGGAGAGCTTTTGGAAGAAACAGCACAATTTTCAAGAGCAATATGCCATTATGTCTTAAAAGAAAAGTGTTTGATCAATGCATCCTTCCAGTGCTTACGTATGGTGCAGAGACGTGGACCTTAACTAAAAGAGACATACAAAGGCTGCAGACAACTCAAAGCAGCATGCAGAGGTGCATACTTGGTGTAACCAGGAGAGATAAGAAGAGGAACTCGTGGATCCGAAAAATGACAAGAGTGGAAGACATCATGATCAGAGTTAAATTCCTGAAATGGCAATGGGCTAGACATATTGCCAGAAGGACAGATCATCGATGGACAGCCGAAAGTTTTAGATTGGAATCCAAGGGACAGGGAAAAGACACAGAAGAAGATCACATGGGAAGATGGGTGGATGAAATTCGAAAGATGCTGGGGTGACATGGAGGAGACTGGCACAAGACAGACCGTTGTGGAGGAAACTTGGGGAGACCTTCGTCCAGCATTGGATTGATAATGGTTGACAATGATGATGATGATGATGATGATATATACTATATTGACAAAAGTCACCGGACACTTAGAATGGAAACACAACATAGCATTTATTCGTATACATTAGTACGGAGTCGTTCCACCTTTGGTCCTAATGCATGCACTGAATCTTGGAGACATGCTTTCGACAAAGTTTTGGAACAGAGCGGTAGGTAAGCTCTTCCATTCAGTACATAATGCTACCGCTAACTGTTGCTTAGTTGTAGGCCTTAGTTCCAAACTTCTTATGCGGCGCTCTAATGCATCCCATAAGTGCTCTATGGGATTAAGATTAGGGCTCTGTGTTGGTCAGTCTACACACGATACGGAATTATCGTTAAACGATGCCGCAACCGTCCTTCCTTTATGGCTTTGTACATTATCCTGCTGGTACCAACAAGGCTCGGTTCAATAGTATTGCCACAGAATTGGTAGGGCATAATTATCTAGAATATCGATTTGGACGTGCTGGCTAACAGGTTTGTACACGACAACCAATGGGTGAGACCATACCAAGAAAAACACCCCTACACGAGTACACTGCCAGTTCTAAACTTGACCGTTGGAACAGTACACTTGGGTGAATAGCGTTTCCCCGGCTGCCGCCGTACCCACATACGGCCATCAGACTGATGGATCGTGTATCTGGATTCATCAGTCCATAGAACCCGTTTCCATTGATCTACGGTCCACGATAAATGTTCTTTACACCATGCTAAACGACTAGTAGCATTCCGAGTGGAGATGAAAGGCTTATGAGCAGCCGCACGACCACGGTAACCCATGGAATGAAGTTCTCTGCGAATGGTACGTGTACATACAGAAGTTCTAGCATTTTTACTCACCTGTACACTGAGGTCTTGTGCAGTACTCCGTCGATTAGATGTAACGACTGTCCTGAGGCTTCGACGTCCTCTGTCACTGACTGTCTTTGGTCTGCCGGTATGTTCGTCTTGCTGCTCCAGGCACGCCATGTGTCTTCCACTCCAAAACAGTTGACTTAGGTATGTTTAAACGCCTCTCGGTTTTTCTTATGGACAACCCACTAATATAACACCCATCAATTTTTCCTTTATTAAAGTCAGTTCTCTCCCGCCGCGAGATTTTCACTCGACCTCACAGTGCGATATGATCGCGGTCAGCTGCGGGCGTGTTTTTATACCGTTTGCAGCTTACCGCGCATCTTAAGTACGCAGCTGATCTATTCATTTGCTTTTGAAATGGTGTCCGGTGACTTTTGTCAATATAGTGTATATATCAAACCTCAGAAATAAAATGAAAAATTTCCAAAAATTTTCACTATGTTGGGCACTAGTGTAAAGGTTACCCTAGTGCTTTGGGTAGCTTTAGTATATAACAGATGAAGCTAATTAGGCACTTAGTGGTAAAAAAAGTGTTGTACTTGCAGTATCGAATCTATTTATTAAGTTAGGTACATAATAACAGCATAACGTCGTCATATGTGGAATGTAATTCCAATTAGAAACTCAATTAACGGTTGAGTAATATCCAAATACAACAGATTCTTGTAGAATGAATGTTCTTCAAGCCGTACTAAATCGAAAACTGTTAGACTTCAATGTCAACGAAGTATGACATTAACGTAAGCGATTTAATCAAGGTTGAATAGCATCTCTCGTAACAAATATGTTGTAATTAAACTTTTCGAGCTCTCTATTCTATATAAAACCTCTCTAAGCTCTCCTTATGCTTTCATCGATACAAAATAAACATCAGTCTAATCGGTCTGAATCACATACGTTATTCACTTTTGACTTAACGTCAGGCTCCCAAAGCAACATTCATCGAGAAAGAGAATGCAACGTTAATATTAGAAACTCTTTAAACAGTATGTACGAAAATTTACATCATAGTACAGAAATCATAAAGGAAAATTAAATTTATACGTTACAACAGAGAATGGTCTTACGAAGGAAGAGACAATTTAAGTAATTTTTTATGTGCTTCGATGAAAAAAACAGCGTGCTTCATAATTATTGTCGGAGATTCCGTGGGCAGGCATGATCAAACCGTAACCGACCAAAAAGATCTGCCTGCAGCATAAACAAGTTTTTTTTTTCTTTTTATTGGAGGTTTAAAGACCACCGTGAGCAACTCAATGGGCTATAAGCAGTAGCCCGTCCCTAATTTAAGGTTACTGGTTCCAGGGAAGGGAGAGTAAAAGTGCTGTAAGGCAAACACAACATCCAAGCCTCATCGAGATTCGAACCCGGACCCCTTTTCGGGCGAATGATCAGAGGCCATCGTTTAGACCACTGTGCCATCGGGGCGGCATAAACAAGTTCACCGGGGAAAGTCTTATGTGGCGACCTGGTACCTGCTGAATTGACGTCATACTGCAAAATGGCGACTGTTCAAGAAAAAGCAATGTGCGTACTCTGGTTCGACGAAACAAAATCAGTTATCACAACGCAATGTCGTTACAGAACGCAGTATAGCAGAGCTCCACTTTCCGATAATGCTATACGACGTTGGTTAAAGCAGTTTCAAAAGACTGGTAGCCGCCCCGGTGGCGCAGTGGTCTAAGGCGTTGGCCTCTGATCATTCGTCCGTAAGGGGTCCGGGTTCGAATCCCGGTCAGGCATGGGTGTTGTGTTTGTCTTACGGCACTGGCTCTATCCCTTCCCTGGAATCAGTGACCCTAAATTAGGGACGGGCGACTGCTTATAGCACATTGAGTTGCTCACGGTGGTCGTTAAACCTCCAATCAAAAAAAAAAAAAAAAAGACTGGTAGCCCGGTGGCGCAGTGGTCTAAGGCGTTGGCCTCTGATCATTCGTCCGTAAGGGGTCCGGGTTCGAATCCCGGTCAGGCATTGGTGTTGTGTTTGTCTTACGGCACTGGCTCTATCCCTTCCCTGGAACCAGTGACCCTAAATTAGGGACGGGCGACTGCTTATAGCCCATTGAGTTGCTCACGGCGGTCGTTAAACCTCCAATCAAAAAAAAAAAAAAAAAAAAAGACTGGTAGCCCGGTGGCGCAGTGGTCTAAGGCGTTGGCCTCTGATCATTCGTCCGTAAGGGGTCCGGGTTCGAATCCCGGTCAGGCATGGGTGTTGTGTTTGTCTTACGGCACTGGCTCTATCCCTTCCCTGGAATCAGTGACCCTAAATTAGGGACGGGCGACTGCTTATAGCACATTGAGTTGCTCACGGTGGTCGTTAAACCTCCAATCAAAAAAAAAAAAAAAAAGACTGGTAGCCCGGTGGCGCAGTGGTCTAAGGCGTTGGCCTCTGATCATTCGTCCGTAAGGGGTCCGGGTTCGAATCCCGGTCAGGCATTGGTGTTGTGTTTGTCTTACGGCACTGGCTCTATCCCTTCCCTGGAACCAGTGACCCTAAATTAGGGACGGGCGACTGCTTATAGCCCATTGAGTTGCTCACGGCGGTCGTTAAACCTCCAATCAAAAAAAAAAAAAAAAAAAAAAAAAAAAAAGAGAGGTAGAGTGCAGCATCAAACTGGAACGGGAAGACCGAGCACTTCGCAGGACGATGTTGATCGCGACCAGGATCTCTTTTCTTGAAGCCCTCAGAAGTTAATAAGACGTCCTGCGTCGCAGTTAGGTTCGGCATAACTGCCTGCAACTCCGTGCGTACAAACTGCAGATTTTACAGTTGCTCAAGACATTTGTCCAAACTCGAAGCTGGTGAACATTACCTGCGGACATGGATATTTAGTGAAAGTTTTTCGTCTCAGGGAGGATGCATCGGTATTACTGCTCACCCTCACGCCATTCGTAAAGTCGAACTAGATAGGAACGTCTGGCGCACTTTGTCATGTTCGCTGCTCTCTTTCCTTTGTGGAGAAATCAGTGACAGCCGTGACCTATCTGGACATGATACAGCTGTATTTATTGCCTCAGTTGGAAGATCGGCAGCCCAATTCGGTGTTCCAGTAAGATGGCGCAGCGCCGCATTCGGCTGTTATTATCCGATAATTTCTTGACCTGCATTTTCCTGGGCGCTGGGGTGGACCCATTCCGTGGCGTCCGCGCTCACCTGATATTGCACCACTGGATTTTCTCCTGTGGGGATAATTTAAAAACATCGTTTAACAGACCCCTGTGAACCTCTTCGATGACCCGAAGACCAGAATTGGTGCTGATATAGCAACAGTAACGCCGCAAATGCTGTCGAACACTTGGCGTGAAATTGATTTTCGCTTGGATATCTTGCGTGCGACGAAAGTCGCGCATGTCGAAGTGGCTTAGAAATCTTATGTATCGATTCTACCGGTAATAAAACGTTTAGCTGTCGTCTGCCATATTCTGTTTGCGGTTTTAGTTTGCTGTTTGCTGGTTATATGCCACTAAAAACCCGACAAGAATTATGAATCACCCTGTATGTGTTTATTCAATCGGTGTTCCAGCGATGAAACGGGAAACTATTTTAGAAGCCGCCTCCGGTGGCGCATTGGGTTAAGCGATGGCCTCTGATCATTCGTTCGAAAGGGGTCCGGGTTCGAATCTCTGTCAGGCATGGATGTTGTGTTTGTCTTACGGCACTGGCTCTCTCCCTTCCCTGGAACCAGTAACCCTAAATTAGGGACGGGAGACTGCTGATAGCCGATTGAGCTCACGGTGATCAACAAAATTTTAATAAAAAAAAAACTACTTTAAAAGTGTTTATCCATTTCAGAATATTTCTATCTCTCTATTTTTATATCAGAGACATATCTGTTTTAGAGGTGTCTTGAGAAAACTTGAAAAAGCTCCTGCCTTTTTTTTTTTGACTTAGGAAGATGGGATTACCGATTCTTTTGGATTTTATGATTAGCAAGCGAATTTTGGCAGCGCCGTTATAAAAGTTCCGACGGTAAACAGTACATTTAAAAGCGTCATAATCAATCTACCTGACAAAAATAATTTGGAAATGATTTAGAATTTTTGCTGAGACTAAAGTAATTTCTTCACACCGGCGTGGCATTTCGTGGTTGATCCCTTTCCAACATCCTTTCCACACTGTAGTGGAGACCCGCCCTCCCCTTGTGAAAAGTCACTAGCTCGTAAAATCAGCCTAATGCATAATCCATGTCATGTGCAATGCTGTCTCCGTTTCCCCGGGCATGTGACTGGCATTAAGTCTATTGCAGAGATGACTACGGTAGGTGTTCCTTTTCTGTATATTTTGTTTTTAGTTTTATTTCTTCAGTTCCCGAGGGCTTTCATCTCATGCAGTTGCCAATCAGGGCTGCTTGCCGTGCACAGGAATTCAACTCGGAAAAAAAAAAGTATGAAAAAGGAAAAACGAGTGAGAGGAAGAATGAAGGAAGGTAGAAAAAAAAATGGAGTGAAAGAATGAAGAACGCAGTCAGCGCACGTTCCGTTGACAGCTGGAGGTACAGTTCTTTCCCAAGTGAAATTCCTCGGTTTAAAAGACTTAAAACCGATGCGCCTCGGGTTGTTTCACAGGCGAGAAATTTTTCTCACAGCTGGGGCGAAAACTTTCATTACATTTGCCAGCGTTGCTTATTATCAAAAGAACCATATTTTTAACGTGCAGGATTTCTCAACATTGGGAGGCGTAGAAAAATTACGCAGCTTACGCAAATAGAGACATAAATGTCGCCGCAACGAAGCGCATTCAGTAAAAATATCCAGATCTGGTAGAGAACGTATTTCGCTTTCCTTATAACCAATTTCTGATCTAATTTCTGCAAGTTCGAGAAATTGCAACCAGATACGAGTACAATTCCTTTACATAAAAAAACGGTATAACTGCTGTATATTAGTAATCCAAATTTCTTGGCGTAGAATACAAAAATAGCATCCTGAAAGTAATGCCTCGTCCCTAATGAGATTTTTTTTTTGTAGCGGCAAAAATGTGAAACTTGGTGGCAAAATACTTGGACATATTGTTAATAATTATAGCCTATTCAAAAGTATTATTATACAACACTTTATATACATTCCCACCATCTTTGAAACCACTGGTAAAATTAGTTTTGGAAAAATTCCTGAGGCTGTCGTTTCATCCATGAAGTTCACAGTCAGTTTAACGTCTGTCATATGGTGGGAACTTTCCGAAGAAGGGCGTTTTTCAAAAGGGCAAGCAGGAAAAAGTCTAAGGGAGCCAAATCGGGACTGTACGGGTGTTGGAAAATAACCGTCCACCCAATTTTGGCAATTGCCTGTGAAGTCTCCATTCAGGTGTAAGGAAGTGCATTATCATGGCGTAAAACAACACTTAGAAGTGGAATGTCGCCACCTCGGTGGCGCAGTGGTCTAAGCGATGGCTCCGATTATTCGTCCGAAAGGGGTCCAGGTTTGAATCTCGGTGAGGCATGGATGTTGTGTTCGTCTTACGGAACTGGCTCTTTATCCCTTCCCTGGAACTAGTGAACCTAAATTAGGGACTGGCGCCTGCTTATAGCCCATTGAGTTGCTCGCAGTGGCCGTTAAACCTCCAATCAAAAAGAAATAAAAGTAGAATGTCACGTCTTTTCCTTCTGATAGCTTCCTTTAGCTTCTTCAGTGTCTGCACATAGTGAGCACTGTATGCTGTTGCAACTCCTGTATGGGGAACACGACTATCAGCTGTGATGATGTCTTTCACTCGTTGCCTGTTGGCATCTGTCACTGCAGTTGTGGGTCTCGCACTCCGTTGTTTTGTCCGATACTAAACTTTCTCCCCCTTGAAACTTCTTCATCCACTTTCGGACATTACCGATATCCATTGTTGAACTGCATACACCGCCAGGAGTCTTCTGTGGATTTCTGGAGCTTCACATCCCTCTTTTTCCAGAAATTCAATTATTGCTAGCTGCTTTTCTCCGTCATTCATGATCTCATTTTCCCAATTCTGAAAACAATTTGTTCCCCACATTGGTAACCTATTATAGTACACGTCAGTGCAATTTCCTTAAAACCACTTCAAAATTTCAAAAATTATTAAGGAGTATACATTACTTCCAGGACGGCCCTCGCAAATCAAAGTTTCCATGATTTCGCACATCAACCAGATGGCTTTATCAAGGAAAGTAGCCATCTGGTTGATGTGCGAAAGCTCAGAATCTTTTGAAATATATTCTAAGACAAGAAATTGGGATTACTAGTATAGTTATACTATTTTAACTGTAATTAGTGTAGAGTGTCTTGTTATTAATTAGTTTTGCACTCTTCCAGGCATGTGAAACGCATTTAAACTATTCCGACAGCTGAGGCTCACACTGGAGAAGGAACGTTCCCACTTCGACTTTTTATCCGCTTGCAAGACATTCGGCTTGATCCCCAAAATTCCTCAGTTTTAAGACTTCGGTAACTGGAACATGATCCGAAACGAAAAAAGGACAAATTTCCTCGTCATAACCTTTTTATATGCAGTTTGCTGTCTACTTTCCTTGAAAAAGCGATCTGGTTGACGTGAGAAAGCTTGGAAACTTTGATTTATATTCAACGCCAAGAAAGTCGAATTATTAGTATAGATATACGAGAGTTGTACCAAAAGTAATGCAAAAATTGACATAACGTTTTTATTAACCGACAGAGGTCGTTCAAATTATACATGTTGGTAGAGTAACGCTTTGTCTATACCAAGGTAATACTTAACATAGTCTCCATCACAAGCCATGAATTTGCGCCATCGATGAAACCAACTCTCGAATCCTCTTTGAACAATTCGCACTCCTTCACAGCCACTTTCGCCTCGTCTTTGTCATCAAATCGTTGCCCCCGGAGATTGTTCTTCATTGGACCGAACAGATGGAAGTTACAAGGAGCCAGATGTGGGCTGTACGGTGGATGGAAGACCAGCGACCAGCCTAATTTGCTGATATCCTGATTTGTTGCCAAATATGTATGTGGTCTCGCATTGTCATGGTACATATGGATCCTTTTCAGATTCTTTTTCGGTCACCTCCTCCTCATGGCTTCTCTAAGCTTTTTGAGTGGCTCAATATACCGCTCGCTGGTCACGGTGCAGCTACGTTCCAGAAGATCAAAGAGAATGACGCCCCTTTCATTCCAAAGAATCACAGTCTCCATGACTTTCACTCGGTCCTAGGTGGGCTGACCTCACCGGCTTGGTGCCCCATTGTTCCTGATATTTGTGTTCCCCTGTGGATATTTCAAACTTCTATGTATCTGCAATTTGTTAGCGTAGTATTCATGAATGTTTTGAGTTTCAATCTATTCAGGCAAGTAACCCGGTAAGAATTTAATTGTTTAATACGAACCGTTTTATTTTTCGTTGTGGTTCCACGCCCTCGTGGACCAACTTCTGTGCCTGCCTTTTTATCCAAAGTGCCTCTTCTATTGCTTTTACTCGCGTTAATGGCACTTACTTGTGGTTCGGAACATTCCCCTTGCCGAATTACTCGACAATTTCCTTCTGTGACTGCGTATTTCTCATCAGGGATGCAGTATTTGCCTCGATGAAGGGTTATTTATCTTTTTCACGAGGCCTATCTACCCCCCATGTCTGCGGCTGATGATACTTCGATTGCTTCCAAGTTACCGGGTTTTCGCTCGGCATTTGCTCCTGATTGACAGCCTGTCCCGGTGCCTTCTCCTCGTCACTCAATGCTTTCTCTGTGGATTTAATGACCTTGCCCATGGATCTTTCTTCAGTTTCTGAGTTTGTTTTTTCGAGCTGTGCTACACTCTTGCCCTCTGAATTGCCTGGCGGTGTGTCGGTGATTTCTCCTTAGCTTACGTCAAGTGCTTCTAGTGATTTTGCTTGAGTAACTTCTGGATGGCATCCCTCTGCCTCTACGTCGAGTGCTAGCTCTGACATGATCCTGTAGTTTCTTTTCTCATACTAAAGGTGTCTTGCATGTGACTATTCAAGAAAATTCATCTACAGGTAAGGATTTTTGCTTCCTGAACTTCTCGAGCTAGTATTTAAAGCTCTTTCAAATACTAGTATTTGAAGCTCTTTTATCCTTCCTTTAGGAGCTGTAACCCATATTGCTCAGAAGCCGCACTTTGTTGTTGTCAGGTAAGGATCTTTTGCTTCTTTAACTTCTCGGGCTAGTATTTGAAGGTCTTCCAGACACTTCTCTTAAACTTTATACTTTCTTTAGGAGCTGTAACCCATATGGCTCAGAAGCCGCGCTTTGTTGTTGTGTATCTTACCGCATCATAATATGTTGCCCGCGTTCAATCCACTGGTATCGTTGTGCGTGATCGCACTCTGTTTGGCGTGCCGCTTACTCAGAATCCTGTGCTCATTACCCTCTATCTTGTTGCTCCACAAATATCTTACGCTTTACTGTTGCGAGCCCTCCCGCAATGTGGCCGTGCTGTTTTACCTATAATTTCCCTCTCTGCTGCTCCTACAGACCCTGAGGAAAAGAACATTTTGGGTCTTCGCCGAAAAGCTTGTCTGCTCTTCTCTTCAGAGAAATCTACTACAGCATGCCCTTTTCTTCTTGAGTTTGTCATTGGTAGTCAGCACTTTCACGTTGACGTGCTCAGGGCTCTACAGTGCTTTCAGTGCAAAGCCACCGGACACACGAGTTCTCGATGCCTTCATCCCGCTGTGACTTCCAAGCCTCATATATATCAAGCTGCCTCATCTTCTACTTTGCTTTCGGATCTCTCTCAGCCTCATCTGTTCCTATCTCCGGAATCTACTCTTTCAGTTACCAGTTTCAGCGTGTGGCTCCTTCCTCTACTACAGTCCCTCTTCAACAATCCGTTTTTCCTGAATCTAGCGCTCAGATTTTCCTCACCTTTGCAAGATTTGCCCTTCTTCTTTGGACATTGCTCTGTTGGAGCAAACTAATCCTGTTGCAACTGACTCTCAGGATATTCCAGAGCTGGAATCCAATTCTGGTTCCTCGGCCACTCAAGCCCGATATGATGCCGCCGCCGCTTCTGATTCCCAATCCTGTGCTCTTACGGTATCTCCACTCGATCAAGTTATTACTGCAGTTCTGGAAACTTATCAAAATACTGAGTTTGAATTTGTTGCTGATTATCTTCGACCAGTTCGTCCATCTCATGGAGCTATTGGGATCCTCCCTTTAGTTGGACTCGCTGTTGGTTCTTCGGGCTTGCCCGCTTTCCCTGTTCCAACTGCCTTACCGCCACTTGCAGCAGACCTCACTTCAGCCGACTTCGTCTTTCGGCTCTGTGCTGTCTTCTGCTTGAGCTGGCGGGATCTTCCTAGTGGCCTTAAAAATTATGATGTCCCTGAGAACCGTGTTGATATTTGGGCTCACTACTCTGAACGACGATATTTGCGGACACGTCAGCGTCTCGACCTAAACGCTTTGAACTTCTGATTATATCTTTCTTTACTACTGTAATATTGTTTATTATCTTGATGATAACGATCATGAATATTTCACTGTTGAGGACGATGATCGTTTCATTGCTTGCACGAACTTTTGGAAATTTTTGTTTAAAAACCGTCGACTTGAATGCTCCTAGTATGCTCATTTATCAGCCTTGTTATTTGTAAGCAAGTCTTTTCATCGCCAGTATTGTACACTTTCTTTTGCTGATCTATAGACAATTCATTCGCTCATAGCCTTTTGTCATATCATTTTGCTGTGGTGCTGCCAGCGTAGTTCTTACTACACACCCCCATGTTTCTATTTATACACCTCTACATAAAAGTCGTGAGTAACTTCGTGCTGAAATCACTAGATGTGCTGATAACGCCGTCTCCGCACGATATTGAACATAGCCTTGAATCAAAGTGAATAACGAGAATCACTTTCATTACATTTATCAGTTAAAACATCACACGATACTGGCACATCATCAGGTTAAATATAAAATCCTACGAGTGTAAAAAACTTTAAAAAAAGTTTTCGTAATCTGCTGCTTCTCTTTTATAAACAACACCAATGAGTCCTAAACGTTGTGGGCATGCGCCTTGATGCTGATGCAATTCTTTGGGTTTTTTCGAAGAATGATAATAGTGGTGGGGGGACAGTGTGTGTGTGTGGTGGGGTCGAGACAGTTATGTATTTAATGAAATAGGTCTTTTATGGTTATTGTATTCTCCTTAAAAATTTATTTCCAAGGTAACAGAATAATTTTGGCAAGTCATCGTTACAGCACACTGAAAAGTTGTTAAAGGTGTACCAACTTTCTGCTAATAAAGTTGAGTTTTTAGTATTATGACTGGATATGACACAGGATTCATCCTGTGTCATATCAGTCGTAATACTTTCTAAGATTCAACTGCCCTTTCACGTTCCTTGTTTGAAGAAACTTGAAAGGGAAGTTGAATCTGAGAAAGTTCTTGCTTTATATTTGCTCTGTTTCAATCGAATTCGTAAAGACCTCATCGTGGAACCTGTATAAATTTGGTCTAGATCCACTGTATCCACATCTTTCAAAGGAATATTATAAACCCTATGCCTGTTGTCATAAAACTTTGATTCAACGTTTTATACAACTATATTATAATATAACTATAGTATAATATTTAGACAATATTTTATAGAACAATAATATAATAGAAATATTTATACAACTATAATACGATAAGATTCTCTGATAAAAATTAATTCTCTGTAAAAATTCTTCAAGCCCATACTCTAATTTTTCAGTTATAATTATGAAAATAATTATTTAATAATAATATATATCTATGATATATATTATAAAAACCCATGCCTTTTAAAAAGGTTTTTGTAGTCTGCTGCTGCTAATTTAAAAAGGTTTTCCTAAAATGCTGCTGATAATAATATATCTATGATATATATTATATATTTGTATATATATATGATATATATTATACATATATCAATGATATGTTATATAAATATATATATGATATATATTATACATATATCAATGATATGTTATATAAATATATATATGATATATATTATACATATATCAATGATATGTTATATATATATCTATGATCTATTTTGATAATTAAATAATATTTAATATATAATATATTATTATATATTATTTGATATATAATATTATTATATATCATAAGATAAGGCATAATTATAGTTGACGGTCACTTATAAGTTCTTATTTATATATATATAATATTATTATTTAATAATGTTATTTTTATTATGAAAATAATTAATATTATTATAATAATATTTCTTTTGACACTGACGCTCATGGGTTCGTAATTTGGTATTCATGCGTTCATAACCTAATTCTTCATAGCCCATAACCCAATCAATATTTTATACAACTATAGTATAACAGAAATACATTTATCAGTTTTTTATACAACGTTTTATTCAACTATAAAGAGATACCTACACTTATATATGCGACTGTCCTGAGTCTTACAACTGATAATAATTTTTTTGTCCTAATACCAAACTCCGAACTATATTTCTTACAAGCATTCTTTAGAACGTTACCTATGCCTGGGACGTAATCAATCGAACCAATATATTTCCTTGTATTTGGTTCTTTTATAAATGTGGTACTTCCAGAACTTCTTATTTTCCAATGAATTCGGTGTATCATATCCATAGAGTATCCATGGTCTTCTAGCTACGTCCATAATTTTGTTAAGTTCACGCCGTCTAGCCACATTTCTGGAGGAATGAGTATATGCTCTTCGGATTAAAAAAAGCAAAAAAAAAAAAAAAAAGAAAAGGAAAACTTGTTTGATGTTGGGTGTGCTGAGGTGTAACTAATTTTCATACTTTTATTATTATTTCATAGTGTGATTAAAGTGATTCTCATTCTTCACTTTGACTCAAGACTATGCTCAAAATCGTGCCGAGACGACGTTCTCAGCACATCTACCCTTCTAGATTTATGTTGCTTTAACGGTAAAAAATTTCGTCATCAAAACAGAAAATGCATTGGCCAACCCGATGGCGCGCTTGTCTTAGCGCTGGCTTCTGATCATTTGCTCAAAATGGCTCTGGGTTCGAATTCCGGTGAGGCATGTTTGTGGCGTTTGCTTTAGGCACTGTCTCTGTCCCTTCCCTATAGCCAGTGGCCCTAAATTAGGGAAGGTGGACTACTTATATCCCATCGAGTTGCTGCTCACGGTGGTGGTTAAACCCCAGACAAACAAAAACAAGTTATTAAAATCATGCAATGCACTGATTATGATACGCTTTCTAACATACCAGAAGTCATTACTCAAGTTATGAAGATAATGGCTGTGGAATAAATCTCGCTCCTGTGCCCTGACCTTTGACCCCATTTCGATGATATTAAACAGAATTGATTCAGTATACCTCCGGAACAACATGATACAGTTTTGTCGTAATAGAAGCATTTTTAGTCAGGTTATGAGGATAATGGCTGTGGAATAAATTTCACTCCTGTGCCCTGACCTTTGACCCCGTTTCGATCATATTCAACATAATTGGTTCAGTATACCACCGGAACAATATCATACGGTTTTGTCGCAATCGAAGCATTTTTACGTAAGTTATAACGCATACGGGCGATGGTCTTGACCTTGGACCCCATTTCGCCCGTTTTCAATAGAGTTCGTCCATAGGTTGTCTCCTACCACATACTAAAATTTCATCGAAATCGAACCAATTTTGCGCGAGATATCGTGCGGGGAGACAGACGTACAAAGCTGGAGCATGTACACTTCTTCAACCTACGGTTGGAAAGCGTAAAAAAGACAACATAAGCTGCATTAATTATGAGATAATGAGACTAACTGAAGCCAAAAGTATTTTTCATAATAATTATAAAAATTCAAAGACTCCATTTTGTGAGATGCGAATGTATGCCAAGATGAAAGTTAAAAATGAATTTAAAGTGATAACATCATAATTAAATTTTTATACAAAAGAAAATTATAGCTTGATGTTTAATTTATTCGTGATTTAGTCAATCGTAGAAGGGAATTATTAGTTTAAACTATAAGAATGCACGAGGCCATCGGTAATTTTTTTAATGTTTTTTTTTATCGAAGTGATCACTGTAAGTTATTGTGAATAAATACAAATTGACTTATCCATGTGTTCAAATTGTTGTCGTCTCTTTGGCTCTAAAATGAACGGTATTCACTGAAGTATGCTAATGTTTAATATGCAGTCTGTCTCGGTATTTACAGCATTTACAAAATGATGTTTTCTTCTCTAAAACATACGGAATCAAGTCAAGCAGATATTCTCTTCAGAACACCGAGGGCGCAAAAGAAAACTGCCATTAAAATTTTATAGAACAATGCCCAAGCTCAGAGCATGCGACTTTCACATATACATGAGATGACGTGATTCACGGAGAAAAAAATGTGTTCTCTCCGTGTTTGTTTTGAAATAAAAGTCGACGACAGCAAGCTTTAAGAATATGCAAGTTATTCATTTTTAAATTTCAAGATCTCGTTATAAAGCGTCACACAGATGCGAAGACGAGAACTTTGTTTGCGTATTTCAAGAAAGATTACGTATGGAACCATTTTTCAGTTGAGCTGAAAATTTCTGTCAAACAAAACATTACTCTTTATGAATAAGTAAAACTGATAACAGAGTTATGGGATCCTCAAACCTTTGTGACGCTGAATATATTCATCGCCTTTATTTTAAATTCCGTGCTCCAAAGAAAATAATTAAATTAGACGTCAGGAAACGATACACAAGTAAATCAACGAACTGAAGTTGCACAATATGCTCATTAATGAATTATTTTTCATTTCAATTTGTAAAAATATTTTGCAAATAATTTCATATTAGTTTTTAGGGGTATTCAGAGTTTATTATTTAAGTAGAAGTCTGATTCCGGCAAAGGATTTGTTCTTTTAGAATGAAACAGGCGTGTTTGTCGTATTTATTCTGCCGCAAAAATTTAACCCTTTGTGGCGTGCCTTAACCGCAGGAAGCACGTGAGATAAAGGCAGATAGCGGCGAGACATTCTGTCAGCGCAGCTCAGTTGGGAGAGAGACTTACTCCGGAGTGAGGGGGACTCGATGCACGACGCGGACAAACTTGTACGTTATATTGGCGCCCGAACTTCCAGGATGACCCCGCTGTTAAGTTTCTCGCAATGATGTGATGTTCTTTTCACACGGCGAGACAAGAAAAATGAGAATAACTTCTTCAGTGCTTCGAAAAATAAATCAGTGTGATGTTGAGTTCCACACCCGAAATTGTCTGGGATTTATCAAATGCACGTTCTTCATGGGATGACTGTCTACAGCGATACATGGTCCCACCTGACCCGTGGGCCATGCCCCCGGCCCTCATTCGGGTGGGGAGGGGAGATGTGACGTGCCTGCACCGCAGGACGCACATGAGATAAAGGCAGATAGCAGCGAGACATTCTGCCCGCAGTAGCTGAGTTGCGAAAGCAACTTATTCCGGAGTGAGAGGGACCCGGTTTCGATAACCGGCGCGGACGAACTTGTACGTTATACCTTTAACCGGCTGGAACGAATTAACTCGAAATCAGAGAATTGATGAAGTTGAAAGAAAATAAAGTTGAAAATGAATTTAATAAGAGTAAAGTTGAAAGAGAATTTGATGAAGTTGAAAGAAAATAAAGTTGAAAAAGAATTTAATGAGAATAAAGTTGAAAGAGAATTTGATGAAGTTGAAAGAAAATAAAGTTGAAAAAGAATTTAATGAGAATTAAGTTGAAAGAGAATTTGATGAAGTTGAAAGAAAATAAAGTTGAAAAAGAATTTAATGAGAATAAAGTTGAAAGAGAATTTGATGAAGTTGAAAGAAAATAAAGTTGAAAATGAATTTAATGAGAATAAAGTTGAAAGAGAATTTGATGAAGTTGAAAGAAAATAAAGTTGAAAATGAATTTAATGAGAATAAAGTTGAAAGAGAATTTGATGAAGTTGAAAGAAAATAAAGTTGAAAATGAATTTAATGAGAATAAAGTTGAAAGAGAGTTTGATGAAGTTTGAAAGAAAATAAAGTTGAAAATGAATTTGATAAGAGTAAAGTTGAAAGAGAATTTGATGAAGTTGAAAGAAAATAAAGTTGAAAAAGAATTTAATGAGAATAAAGTTGAAAGAGAATTTGATGAAGTTGAAAGAAAATAAAGTTGAAAAAGAATTTAATGAGAATAAAGTTGAAAGAGAATTGGATGAAGTTTGAAAGAAGATAAAGTTGAAAATGAATTTAATAAGAGTAAAGTTGAAAGAGAATTTGATGAAGTTGAAAGAAAATAAAGTTGAAAAAGAATTTAATGAGAATAAAGTTGAAAGAGAATTTGATGAAGTTGAAAGAAAATAAAGTTGAAAAAGAATTTAATGAGAATAAAGTTGAAAGAGAATTTGATGAAGTTGAAAGAAAATAAAGTTGAAAATGAATTTAATGAGAATAAAGTTGAAAGAGAATTTGATGAAGTTGAAAGAAAATAAAGTTGAAAATGAATTTAATGAGAATAAAGTTGAAAGATAATTTGATGAAGTTTGAAAGAAAATAAAGTTGAAAATGAATTTAATGAGAATAAAGTTGAAAGAGAATTTGATGAAGTTGAAAGAAAATAAAGTTGAAAAAGAATTTAATGAGAATAAAGTTGAAAGAGAATTTGATGAAGTTTGAAAGAAAATAAAGTTGAAAATGAATTTAATGAGAATAAAGTTGAAAGAGAATTTGATGAAGTTGAAAGAAAATAAAGTTGAAAAAGAATTTAATGAGAATAAAGTTGAAAGAGAATTTGATGAAGTTGAAAGAAAATAAAGTTGAAAATGAATTTAATGAGAATAAAGTTGAAAGAGAATTTGATGAAGTTGAAAGAAAATAAAGTTGAAAATGAATTTAATGAGAATAAAGTTGAAAGAGAATTTGATGAAGTTGAAAGAAAATAAAGTTGAAAAAGAATTTAATGAGAATAAAGTTGAAAGAGAATTTGATGAAGTTGAAAGAAAATAAAGTTGAAAATGAATTTAATGAGAATAAAGTTGAAAGAGAATTTGATGAAGTTGAAAGAAAATAAAGTTGAAAAAGAATTTAATGAGAATAAAGTTGAAAGAGAATTTGATGAAGTTGAAAGAAAATAAAGTTGAAAATGAATTTAATGAGAATAAAGTTGAAAGAGAGTTTGATGAAGTTTGAAAGAAAATAAAGTTGAAAATGAATTTGATAAGAGTAAAGTTGAAAGAGAATTTGATGAAGTTTGAAAGAAAATAAAGTTGAAAAAGAATTTAATGAGAATAAAGTTGAAAGAGAATTTGATGAAGTTGAAAGAAAATAAAGTTGAAAAAGAATTTAATGAGAATAAAGTTGAAAGAGAATTGGATGAAGTTTGAAAGAAGATAAAGTTGAAAATGAATTTAATAAGAGTAATGTTGAAAGAGAATTTGATGAAGTTGAAAGAAAATAAAGTTGAAAAAGAATTTAATGAGAATAAAGTTGAAAGAGAATTTGATGAAGTTGAAAGAAAATAAAGTTGAAAAATAATTTAATGAGAATAAAGTTGAAAGAGAATTGGATGAAGTTTGAAAGAAAATAAAGTTGAAAATGAATTTGATAAGAGTAAAGTTGAAAGAGAATTTGATGAAGTTGAAAGAAAATAAAGTTGAAAAAGAATTTAATGAGAATAAAGTTGAAAGAGAATTTGATGAAGTTGAAAGAAAATAAAGTTGAAAAATGAATTTAATGAGAATTAAGTTGAAAGAGAATTTGATGAAGTTGAAAGAAAATAAAGTTGAAAAAGAATTTAATGAGAATAAAGTTGAAAGAGAATTTGATGAAGTTGAAAGAAAATAAAGTTGAAAATGAATTTAATGAGAATAAAGTTGAAAGAGAGTTTGATGAAGTTTGAAAGAAAATAAAGTTGAAAATGAATTTGATAAGAGTAAAGTTGAAAGAGAATTTGATGAAGTTGAAAGAAAATAAAGTTGAAAAAGAATTTAATGAGAATAAAGTTGAAAGAGAATTTGATGAAGTTGAAAGAAAATAAAGTTGAAAATGAATTTAATGAGAATAAAGTTGAAAGAGAGTTTGATGAAGTTTGAAAGAAAATAAAGTTGAAAATGAATTTGATAAGAGTAAAGTTGAAAGAGAATTTGATGAAGTTGAAAGAAAATAAAGTTGAAAAAGAATTTAATGAGAATAAAGTTGAAAGAGAATTTGATGAAGTTGAAAGAAAATAAAGTTGAAAAAGAATTTAATGAGAATAAAGTTGAAAGAGAATTGGATGAAGTTTGAAAGAAAATAAAGTTGAAAATGAATTTAATAAGAGTAAAGTTGAAAGAGAATTTGATGAAGTTGAAAGAAAATAAAGTTGAAAAAGAATTTAATGAGAATAAAGTTGAAAGAGAATTTGATGAAGTTGAAAGAAAATAAAGTTGAAAAAGAATTTAATGAGAATTAAGTTGAAAGAGAATTTGATGAAGTTGAAAGAAAATAAAGTTGAAAAAGAATTTAATGAGAATAAAGTTGAAAAAGAATTTAATGAGAATAAAGTTGAAAGAGAATTTGATGAAGTTGAAAGAAAATAAAGTTGAAAAAGAATTTAATGAGAATTAAGTTGAAAGAGAATTTGATGAAGTTGAAAGAAAATAAAGTTGAAAAAGAATTTAATGAGAATAAAGTTGAAAGATAATTTGATGAAGTTGAAAGAAAATAAAGTTGAAAAAGAATTTAATGAGAATAAAGTTGAAAGAGAATTTGATGAAGTTGAAAGAAAATAAATTTGAAAAATAATTTAATGAGAATTAAGTTGTTAAAGAATTAGATAATGCTGTTTGATACGTCACCTTTACGACCCATAGTTATACCTGTAAAAGGAAATTTCTTGTTCATTTTCAGTACAAAGACAAATGGCATTATCAAATTCCCTTGCTAACAAAGTTGTTCCGTCTCTCCATTACATGAATTTTTAACGTACTGTCGTACGAATCTCCTGGTCAAAAATATTAGAACAGTTAATAACAAAAACCCGCACAAAAAGACAAATTTTCGCTTTTTTTTCTTTTTTCTTGATCGGGGGTTGAACGACCACCATTAGCAACTCAATGGACTATAAGCAGTCTCCCGTTACTAATTTAGGGCCACTGATTCCAGGGAAGAGAGAGAGAGAGCCAGTGCCGTCAGACAATCACAACATCCATGCCTCACCGGGATTCGAACCCAGACCCATCTCGGACGAATGGTCAGGAGCTAGAGCTTAGAACACTGCGCCATCGGGGCGGCCTGTTCGGTTTTGCCTTTAATAAGCACAGGAGCTCACACAAGTAGAAGACATCAGGCGATTTGCCTACCTTAATACATCTAGACTTCATGATATGAGCAATAAGGATTTTATTTCTACTTCATTTCTTTATACCTTAAGCTGTCCCAGTGGAGCAATGAGGCGAAGCGCTACCTTCGTCCGAAATTGGACGCGTTCTAATCCCAGTTGCGGCATAGATGGTGTGCTTGTTTTACGGCACTGTCTGTCTGTCTTCCCTGGAGCCGAAGGCCCCAAATCCGATCCAATCCTATGTAGAGGATTTTAAGAAGGGAGTGTCTGACCCCAGGTCTTAAACAACCCTTAGAAATAGGAAAGTAGGAGATTTGGGCTAGAGCGCCCGATAAGAAAGTGACACGGAAGCGAGGTAGAAAGGGGAGGAAGACTCCCTTATTTATTACCGGGGGGCCAGTACCCGGGGTCCGACGGCTTAACGTGCCCATCCGACGCACGGCGGATATTTAGTGGATCGAGCGTTCATACCTGCCTGGGATCGAACCTGAGGTTTTTTCCGTGGCAGTCACGAACGTTGCCCACTAGGCCACGACGGGCAAGTACTTATAGCCGACACTTCGGTGGTTTTGGCAGCAGTTGCTTACGGCGGTCGTTAAACCTTCAAACGAAATCTCTATACCATAAATATCAAAACGGTGGTAATTCTTTGTAAACTTTAAATGGTCGCCGTATTATTGTATAGTCTACGGTAAAAATCTCGATTTCTTTAGTTATATAGGATCCTGGTTGGAATCTCAGAGAAAACATAGATACTTTATTTATTATTATGACATTGGTCGTTTCGTTTCATTTCATTTCTTTTACACAGCTATGTACACTTCGCTTCACTATCTTAAGTTGAATAATGTGGTCGCATAGTTCTTTATCTTGAAAAAAAAAGTCCGAAAACAGTCTACAAATCTTCACTTGTGTCTAACACACAGCATTTAAGAATAAAAATTTAGAAAATTAGATGGCACCCTGATTTCAAAGAAATGTTCTCTTATCATAAATTAACATGATGCGTAATTTTGTTTTATTTCCCTTTCAAGAGAGTGTTTTTCCTTTGCTTTTCCCCAAATCATTGCTAATTTATCACAAAAAAAGGTTTTATAAAAATAATCTATGCCATTAATTATTAAAAAGGAAACTTTGGAAATGACAAATTAAGAAGATTGAAAAACAAGTTAATTAAAAAAACATATCTACTTTGTTTGCAAAAGTTCTTAAACGCGAAAAGGTGTCAGTAGAATGAGATCTCTGCAAAGACAGATTGCACAAGAAATGTCCGGAATAATGTGATAAGACGTCTTTGCTATCAACACATTATGAAAAACAAAGTTTAAAAATGTGTCACTTTAATTGCAAAGTTGAAGAGGATTCGCGTAGCAAGTATTTAAAAGCAGTACAGAATTTCAAGATCTTGATGGCAGGGTTAGAAAATTGAATATTTTCAAATTGTTTCAGTGACTATTAAATAAAATAGAAGATAAAAAACATTATGCCTGGAAAAAATGTCAAAAAGTTGAGAACGTCCTACATGGAAGTGTCTTCAGTTAGAAAAATAACATCACCGTTAATTGTGACACATCTGACACGAAAAGCTTACGATAAGTATAAGGTCTGACTCATGTCATAATCTGAATAAAGTACTGTATACAGTGCTGGCTTCGTCCGACAAAAACACGTGAGACAAGAAAGATGACACCAAATTACCAATGTAATGAAGATTCCATTTGATGCCCTTCCTGCACAAGACAAATTAAAAAGCAGATTTTTAGAAAAGAAAAAAATACATTTACGCCCTTCTCCCTTCCCTGGAGGAAATACACTATCTACCAACAAGTAATTGGACACCCCTACAATCGACGATATCTGCGGTCCTGATACACGTCACGGCCGCCGCCGTTAAATATCGTGTGGGAAACAACAACGCAACCAGTCTCATGCAAGATGCCATGCAGTTCGGAGCTCTCTGATTTCGAGAAAGGTGTCATAGTCTGGTATCACAGAAATGACCGATCCATACGTGACATATCCAGCAAGTTGAAGTACCCAAAATCGACATTGGCCTACGTGATTGGCAAGTGGAAGATGAGAGGTGACTGTCGGAATGTGCCCCGGCCCGGCAGACCCACAAAACTGGGAGTTAGAGACCGATGGGTGCTGGCCAGAGATATTCGGAAGAACCGCACCAAATCGATGGGCCACATCCGCGAGGAGTTTCAACAGGCATCCGGGAGTGTTCTTTCGATGAATACCATCAGTAAGGGAGCCCATCTGCTCGGTTATCATGGACGTGCTGCCGTCCACAAGCCTTTGATCACCAAGTCCAATAGCGCTGCTCGGCTAACGTGGTGCAAAGAACGTCGACAGTGGACGGTTGAATAGTGGAAACACGTTCTCTGGAGCGACGAATCAAGGTTCACCCTCTACCGTTCGGATGGTAGGGTCTTGGTTTGGCGTCTGCCTGGCGAACGCCTCCTGCCGGAATGTATTGTGCCAACTGTGAAGTTCGGCGGCGGTGGAATTATGCTATGGGAGTGTTTCTCCTGGTATGGAACGGAACCCTTGGTCGCAATTCCTGGTAGACTCGACGCCGAGACCTACTGCACCATTTTGGATGACCATGCGCTTCCTACGTTGTGGCAGTTTTACGGGGTGGACCCATGTTACTTTCAGGATGACAATTCCACCTGTTGTGTTGCGAAGTCCACCATGGCTTGGTATGGTGACAATGAGGTTAATCGAATGGACTGTCCTGCGCAGAGCCCGGACCTTAACCCTATCGAGCACCTCTGAGACGAGTTGGAGCGTCGACTTAAGGGGTGCCCCCAACGTCCGAAATCGGTGAAGGAACTGACCTGTTTTCTCCAAGCCGAATGGAAGAAAATACCGCTAGCCGTCGTACAACGCCTGGTTGAGAGTATGCCCCGGATGGTCGCAGCTGTAATCGCCGCTCGTGGAGGCCAACTATTGAAGGTGAATAAACTTCGTTTTCCTTTGCTATCACAGGTGTCCAATTACTTGTTGGTAGATAGTGTAGTTCTCATAGCGTACTATAAGTCCAAGGTCCAAATTATATTCACAATCTGAACAAAGTACTGTACAGTGCTGTGTCCGACAAAAACAAGTCACAGAAGAAAGATGATACCAATTTGTCAATGTAATGAAGATTCCATTTGAAGCCTTTCCTTCACAAGAAAATTTCGAAAGCAGATTATTAGAAAGGAAGAAAATTAAATATTGTTACGTCCTTAGAGGAAATGTTTCCCATAACTTAGGATATGTCTAAGGTCCGAATTATATTCGTAATCTGAGTATAGTACTGTACGGTGCTGCGTCCGACAAAAACAAATGAAACTAGAAACATGACACCAAATTATCAACGCAATGAAGATTCCATTTGAAGTCCTTCCTGTACAAGAAAATTCCAGTTATGGGAAATATTTCCGATAACTTACGAAAAGTCTAAGGTCTGAATTATATTAATGATCTGGATAAAGCACTGTATAGTGTACAGTGCTGCGTCCGACAAAAACAAATGAAACAAGAAAAAATGACACAAAATTGTCAAAGTAATGAAGATTCCATTTGAAGACCTTCCTGCACATGACATATTCCAAAGCAGAGTTTTATAAAAGATAAAAAAAATACATTTACGCCCCCTAGAGGAAATATTACCCATAATTATTTTAATTACACAATATGCGCACTGCCCTATAGCTAGCAAAGAGCTAAAAGACGCTCAGCTCCCTGCAACACAAGCAAAGACCCCTTGGAAAATGAACGTTGTAAATTCTCTTACCTTTTATTCCAGTGGTTTATGAAAATTTCTTTTGTATTTCATGATAAGCATAAATAGTCTACCTTACTTATTCGTTTATTAGACATTTGTAAAAAATGCAAAATTAAAACGATATGGCGGGAAATATGGATAAGTCAAAAAATTACACTCACGGACAATGAAATTTTTGCACCTAGAACAAAACATGCTACAACCGCGAAACTTCGCAAATAGCTAGAGTGCATGCTGGTATGCAAATGATCTACGTTTGGTGTGAGTGCGCATGACCGTACACCCTGTGGTGACGCAGCAAGCACGAACCCGGCGTGTAGTCGATGCCCCCTGAAAGCGAAAAGCACCGGTCGACGCAAGCAAGAGTACAGAGTGATAAGAATCCTATGTAGACGACAGAGATGTCAATGTACGGAATTTACGGACATTGGGAGAGACCTGATCATCGGGCTGAAAACCGCAGATTGGTCGGCGTGCCGTATAGCCAGCAACATGGGTGGTTCTGACCATACCGTCCGACTATGTTAAGAGCAGTGGACACGTGACGTAACTGCCACACGGCGGAGTGGCTCCGTACGGACTAGGAGTATTACAATGACAGCACAAATGGTTAATATCGATATAGAGATTGCGTGACGAAAACCCTTCGTACAAATGAACAAACTAATTACAAACGATACCGTCTTAGCACGATTTATTAAAAGATAAATGACATGTACATATTAAAACCATAAGTACTTTCAAAGTGACGTTCACCTCACCTTCAGATGTATCAGACACGCCAACATAACATCTTATATACACTGTCCATGTGCACCATGGGTACATTACTCCAGAGACACGTGACAAAAACAGGATTCTGTTTTCTTTGTAAACAACTTATGAAAATCATAATGAAGGTAAGATGTGAGTACAAGTTATTCCAAATTAAACACCTTATGCCAATCGAAACAACAGTTTGTTACGAAACGTATAGTTTGTTATCTGTTGTTACAAGTGGCATAATGTGTTTAATTTGGAATAACGTGTACTCACAGCTTACCTTCTTCATCATGATTTTCATAAGTTGTTTACAAAGAAAACATAATCCTGTTTTTGTCACGTGTCTCTGGAGTAATGTACCCATGGTACACATGGACAGTGTATATAAGATTTTATGTTGGCGTGTCTGGCACATCTGAAGATGAGGTGAACTTCACCATGAAAGTACTTATGGTTTTAATCTGTACATAGTTTTCATCTTCTAATAAATCGTGCTCAGACGGTATTGTTCGTAATTAATTTGATATAGAGATTGTTAGGCAGATTTTACATAACAATCTCAGAATGACACAGATATGTGCCAAGATGGTTCCGAAGCTTCTCACCTCTGAACAAAATGCAAATCATTACTAAATTGCTGTCTAATACTGTGCAGCAAATTCGTGAGGAAACTCAGAACTTCCAATACGAACTTAAAACGAGAAAACATTAAATCTCCTGAAACACAGTCACTAAGACGAAGGAAAAAGTATGGGCAAAGGCAGTCCAAGTTCAAAGACACTCTCATTATTTTCTAGGATATTAAGGGTGTAAGTTTTGGCAGAGTGGATATCCGAAGGATCAACAGTGAACCAGAATTGCTTTACTAAAGACAGGTTCTGGTGACTTTGAGAGTGCGGGTCCCCAGAAAGAGTTCCAGAGTTGGGGAAAAACAGCTTCATCCTTCACTAGCACAATGCGACAGCGCATTTAGCGCTCTCAGGGATGTAGTAATTAGGAGAGACATATCACAATGTACAAACATCCTACATTATCGCCTGATTTGACCCCATGCGACTAATTTCGTTTTCCTAAAGTCAAGTTTGCACTCATGGAGACGTATTTTGAGTCAGTTTCTGTGGTGAAGAAAGAAACGACTTAGTTTTTAAGTGGGATTTCCCCAGATCAGCTACAGCAATGCTTTGGCCAGAGGAAGATCAAAACGCAGCGGTGCACAGATGCGGATTCCATTGTAGTTGATATACACTATATTGACAAAAGTCACCGGACAACCCTTCAAAAGCAAATGAACGGATCCGCTGCGTTAAGTTTTGCGGTACAGCTGCAAACGGTATAAAACAAGCCTGCAGCTGACCGCGATCATATGGCACTGTGAGGTTGAGTGAAAATGTTGCGGCGGGGGAGAACTCACTTTGAGAAAGGAAATATTGTTAGGTGTTGTATTAGTGGGTTGTCCAAAAGAGAAACCGAGAGTCATTTAAACACAACCAAGTAGTATACTGAATAAATGGAAGACACATGGCGTACTTGAAGCAGCAAAACGCACCGGCAGACCACAGAAAATCAGTGACAGAGGGCATCGAAGCCTCAGGGCAGTCGTCACAGCTAATCGACGGAGTACTTCACAAGACCTCAGTGTACAGGTGAGGAAAAACGCTGGAATCTCGGTATATACACATACCATTCTCAAAAAACTTCATTCCATGGGTTACCGTGGTCGTGCGGCTGCTAATAAGCCTTTCATCTCCACTCGGAATGCTACTCGCCATTTAGCATGGTGTAAAGATCATTTATCATGGACCGTAGATCAATGAAAACGGGTCCTATGGACTGATTAACCCAGATATACGACCCATCACTCTGATGGCCGTGTTTGGGTATGGCGGCAGCCGAGAAACGCTATTTACCCAAGTGGACTGTTCCTACGGTCAAACTTGTAGCTGTCAGTGTACTCGTGTGGGGGTGTTTTTTGTGGAATTGTCCCGGGCCATTAGTTATCGTGGACACACCTGTTAGCCAGCACGTCTACCTCTATATTCTGGACAATTATGCCCTACCAACTCGGTGGGGTGCCGCCCCGGTGGCGCAGTGGTCTAAGCGATGGCCTCTGATCATTCGTCCGAACGGGGTACGGGTTCGAATCCCGGTGAGGCATGGATGTTGTGTTTGTCTTACGGCACTGGCTCTCTCCCTTCCCTAGAACCAGTGACCCTAAATTAGGGACGGGCGACTGCTTATAGCCCATTGAGTTGCTCACGGTGGTCGTTAAACCTCCAATCAAAAAAAAAAAAAAAAAAAAAAAACAACTCGGTGGCAATACTATGAAAACCGAGCCTTGTTGGTATCAGCAGGATAGTGCACCGAGCCATAAAGCAAGGATTGCTACGGCGTAGTTTGAAGATAATTCAGTATCGTGTGTGAACTGGCCAGCACAGAACCCTGATTTTAATCCCAGAGAGCACCATGGGATGAATTAGAGCGCCGCATAAGAAGTTTGGAACCAAGGCTAGCAACAGTTAGCGGCAGCATTAAGTACTGAATAGAATCGCATACCTGTTGCCGTGTTCCAAAACCTTGTCGAAAGCATGTCTTTAAGGGTCAGTGCATGCATTATGGCCAAAGGTGAACCGACATCGTACTAATGTATGTCAATAAATGCTATGTTGTGTTCCTTTTCTAGGTGTCCGGTGACTTTTGTTGATATATACATTAGCTACAAACATAAGTTTCTTATTTTGCTGGATTCCTGGGCATGTTAAAAACTCGGGTAATGAGTGTGCTGTTGCGGCTGCTAGATCTGCTTCCTCTTTGGTCGTCTCACCCTTGCCATTGTTTCACCGGAATTTCCTATTTCCTGTTCAGGATCATATCAAGCAAACGTGGCAGGGTCTGTGGGACCAACAGGTGGAAAATAAACTGCATCATATTAAACCTACTCTTGGAATCCGGAAGTCATCATATCTTAAGAACCGTAGGGAGAAAGTTGTGCTCGCGCGTCTCTGCATTGGGAATTGTCGTTTTACTCGCCCCTTTTAGCCGTGTGGCGACACTACGCCGATGTGTGAGACGTGCGATTGCCGACTCACTGTCACTCATCTTCTGTGTAGTTGTGTTCGTTTTCGTGATGTACGTTTTCACTTCTTTCATTCTCATTTGTTGAACGAGGACGCCGCTACGCTGCAGCGGCTCCTAGAAGACCACTGCGGTACCTTCTCTGTCTTTTTTTATTTTTAAAACAATTTGATTTTTTTAAATGTATCTAGTTTTTACCCCTTCCATCATTCTCACTATTCACATTTACTGAATCAACCTGATTTTAAGCATTGTACCACGTTTTTAATACTGCTTGCTTGATTGTCTTGTGTTTGGCGCTCTTTGACCACACACATGGCCCTTGCGCCATAAAAATTCAACAAATAACAAACCAACTTAGTTTCTTATTTAAACAAAGGTTTTAGCTCGTTCTCGTTATTTAATAGCCATTACTCGCACTTATTAAGTGATCGATCGGAATTAGTAGACTGATATTCACAACCTTTACTCAAAGACTAACGATGATCTCTCTGTTCAATGCAGTCTTTCAATTTGAAAATGTGAAGTAATGATATGATTTTCCCTGTTGTCTTCATAACGCTATCTTCAGAAGATAGAAAGCATAACGTCCAGCTACATTTTAACAAAATCTCAGTTCAGGAAAGGGCTATGATTTGGAAGAAGAAATTCAAACAGAAATTATCGTATCTTTCGCAATATAATACGAACTTTAAAAAAAAAAAACAGGTATCAGATCAGATCAGATCATCATATGTAGAGGATTTTAGGAAGGGAGTGTCTGACCCCAGGTCTTAAACAACCCTTAGAAATAGGAAGCTAGGAGATTTGGGCTAGAGTGCCCGATAGAAAAGTGATACGGAAGCGAGGTAGAAAGGGGGAAGAAGACGCCCTTATTTATTAACGGGGAGCCAGTACCCTGGGTCCGACGGTTTAACGTGCCCATCCGACGCACGGCGGGTATTTAGTGGTTCGAACGTTCGTACCTACCCAGGATCGAACCTGTGGTTATTTCCATGGCAGTCACGAACGCTGACCACTAGGCCACCAGCGGCCCCTTAAAACAGGTATCAAAATTCTTCTGCGTATTATATACCGAAGGCCAATATTATCGTCGTGAATATGTACATTATTTGCCAAAATTGAGAAACCTTACTGAATATTCGTATTTTTGAGATTTGATGTATAACAAAATCAATCTTTTTTAGAATAATACCATAAAATTATCTATCATTAAAAAGATAATTTAATACAAAATGTAATAAAACACACTTTATTTTGAAAAACTGCATTTTAAAAGAAGTCGTACAGAGAAAACCCTGATACAGCGTATAATATGTTTCATAACTTTTCACTATTTCTGTTAGCACTCAATCGGGAAACCTTTTGCCGCAATTATACCCTTAAAACTGCGTCCCATGGAGTGAACCAAGCGTTTCAGTTCATCAGGTGTTATAATGTGAAACCAAGATTGTATGATTGCTGCTGTCAATTGTGCTTTATTGCTTGGGACTAACAAGTCTCTTTAATTGGCACCACATATTTTCTATTGGATTCAGGTCAGGGCTACTACCTGGCCATTCAAGCAGTGTAATATGATTTTCCAGAAATCACTTTATGCATACTGCAACAACATGGCAAGTGAAATATAGGCTTCATTATCCTGGAAAAGATCACGTGCCGAAGACTTCGACCATTGATCACACAAATTCTGCCACACCCACCTTTTGCTGTCATATACAACCTCAGATTGTAACACAAACTTTATGCTTCATAGTAATTGTAATACATTCAAGCAGACAACGTTCTCCATTTCTCCTTCTTACATACTTTATTCCATCACAACCAGATATGGATATTCTGCTTTTATGAATCCAGGTGATTGGGTTCCATTGTGCCTCAGACCAATTAACATGGTTTCAGCCCATTCTAATATTTTCCTTCTTTGTTTGAGAGATAGAAATGGCTTTTTCGCTGCATTTCTAGAATATAAACGAAAGTCTTTGAGTCTACGTCTAACAGTCCTAGCACTCATCTTCAAACCACATGGAGAAAATTAATTTTAATTGACTCAGACAATTTTTTCCGTCACTTAAACAGTCTTTTAATTCTTCTATCACCACAAGCTGTTGTGAACCTTTTCCTGCCTTTAACAGTTTGGTTTGAAATGCACCGAGTCTGCTCTTGCCCTTTTCAGAGTTTAGAAATATCTCACTTTGTTTAGATTTCCACCTACTCTTTTTACGATTTCCTCATATGTGTAAGAAAGTTTAATATTTTTATGATTTCCTCATATGTGTAAGGAAAGTTTAATATTTTATGATTTCCTGATATGTGTAAGGAAAATTTAATGTTTTATGATTTCCACATATGTGTAAGGACAGTTTAATATTTTTTGATTTCCTCATATGGGTAAAGAAAGTTTAATATTTTTTGATTTCCTCATATGGGTAAAGAAAGTTTAATATTTTTATGATTTCCTCATATGTGCAAGGGAAGTTTAATATTTCTTTGATTTCCTCATATGTGTAAGGAAAGCTTAATGTTTTATGATTTCCACATATGTGTAAGGAAAGTTTAATATTTTTATGATTTCCTCATATGTGTAAAGAAAGTTTAATATTTTTTATGATTTCCTCATATGTGTAAGGAAAGTTTAATATTTTATGATTTCCTCATATGTTCAGGAAAGTTTACTAATTTTATGATTTCCTCATATGCGTAAGGAAAGTTTAATATTTTTATGATTTCCTCATATGTTCAGGAAAGTTTAATACTTTACATAGCTTCCTAGGTTACCAGTAAACTCTTTTCACTCTGTCATCTTACTAAGATATCATGGAATAGAAAAATCCGTAAAAAAACCAGTGGCCAATTTGATGACACAGAACTGAATAGGAATTTTATTATTAGCTCTGATACCTGAAAATGAGATATGAGTCATACTAAAACCTTATTGATTGGTTTCATGCTGTGTCATAATAACACTTGATAGGTTTTCAGGACAATCAGTTCCACTGGTCAATTATGAGTTAAAGAAATCCACTTCTTGTTACATAAGTTGTGTTTTCTTTTTCTGGTTATTTGGCTATACCTTTTGAAAGAATAAAGATAATTCAACACACTTTGTTGCATTACATCGCCACATGTTCACATCGTGTTGCTGCACTTGCCGATCGTTTGCTAGGGTCCATCTTGTCTGTAGCTTTGCTATTATTCGCGAACAGTATGCAGAAGTTAACTCATTCGCTTCTTTCAGACGACATTTTTATTTCCAACGGTTCTCTGCAAAGCTTTAAATTGAAAAGAGCAGTTCTGGTTCCTGGAATAACTTGTGTGCCACAGAATAGTAATAAACTTCAATCAAATCTATCTAACTTTGGCACATAACCACGTGGCGAAAATGACCATTTGAACCAATAGCGAACGCCACTGGCTGTACGAAAGTGTGACATGAAGGACAAATCCTGAAATGCATGTATGCCATTGGCTGATGGATTGAGTGGTGTTTCTCTACGTTGTTTTCTTAAGCGGTATCGCACATTGCTAATTTTATAAATCGCAAGGATTCGATGATTCATAACATACTGCTTTTTCTCATAAAGCTTAATTTTTTCTTAATAAAAATAATTGAAATACGATTTCATTTTTTTCTTATTTCTTTTCGCAAAAGAATAAGGATGCGTCTTATATACAGTTGCATCTTATGTTCCCAAAGATATGATTTTTTGAAGAAAACTGAAAACCTCTTTTAGAATCTAGTTCTTCAATTCTTTCTGAATGTACCGTATATAGAACCAACAGGGGTACCCGGTATTTCCAGAGTAAATATTCGTGGAATCGCCAAGTTCAGCGGGTGAAATATTATAAATGAAAAATATGTTTCTGTAATTTTCCAGTAAATACCAAATTTGGTGGCTCTAAATTGAAAACTGTAGAACATTTTACGAACATTTTATATGGGAGCCCCTTGTCCCCCCCAGCCCTTTGATCCCTTCCAAAAAGCTTGTACGCTCTAAGTTAGAGTACCATGAGATAATATACCAAATTTGGTTGTCCTAAATGGAAAACTGTAGTACTTTTTACCAACATTTTGTATGGGGGGTCTCTTGACTCCCGACTCCGACACCTTCCAAAAACTGCTTACGGTCTAAGTCAGAGTATCATGATATAATATCCCAAATTTGGTGGTTGTAAGTTGAAAACTGTAGAACCTTTTACGATAATATTGTATGGGGGCCCTTTGACCCCCCAGCCCTTTGATCCCCGTGCTCCGACCACTTCCCAAAACCGCGTACTGTCTAAGCCATAGTACCATGAGATAGTATGCCAAATTTGGTGGTTCTAAATTGAAAACTGTAGAAATCGTAACTAAAATAGCGAACATTTTGTATGGGGGCCTTCTTGATCACCCCAGCCCCGATCCCTTCCAAAATCTGTCTATGGTCTAAGTCAGAGTATCATGAGATAAAACACCAAATTTGGTGGTTGTAAATTGAAAACTGAAGACCTTGTTACGAAAATGTTGTATGGGGGGACCTTTGACCCCCGGACTCCGACCCCTTCGCAAAACCGTCTACGGTCTAAGTCAGAGTACCATGAGATAGTATACCAATGTTGGTGGTTCTAAATTGAAAACTGTAGATTTGTACAGCAGAAAAAAAAAAAAACAAAAAAACAAATATATAAACTTTCACTTTTATATATGGAGATTTATTTGATAAACTTCGTAGTGCACGTCTAAAAAAGAAATATTTCTCTCATTAATTTTCAAATAATCTTGGGAAAATTCTCTTAAATGGATGCTTTGTGGCAGATATGGGAGGTGAATTAATTACTTCGGTAATTAAGAGTATGCAAATAAAAGAAATTTTCTAGTGAAAGGTTATTAAAGGTGCAATAGGCGGTGCAGTTTCGAAAATCTTTAGGGAAGAAAGTGACATAAAAAGTAGAATAATAGAATACAAAGCATTCTAAGAATTGGTTGCTTACGCAGCAGAATTTGGATATTTGAGCTGAATGAAAACTTGCCAATGAGAATTCTAATTGAAAGACAAAATCATTTATTGATGAGGAAGCAAGATGAAATAAAGGAAATGCAAAGAGAAAAAACTGTGAGCCTAATTGTTTGCGGCAAGGCGAAAGAAAAACTCGGCAAATAAAAGAATACGTATGATAGAGTTCAGAAAAAGTAAGAGTTAAGAAAAAAAAATTACGGAGACACATTAACTAAAAAAGTCGAAATAGCTCCCAAAAAAATTCGCGTCCCAAGACATTTTTACACAAAATAAGCGAGGAAAGTCAAAAGAAGAACAGAAAAGAAATTGAATTAAACTAAGAAGAGCATTCAGTATGAACACGTGGATGCAGAAATGGAGTTTTTTCTCGTACATTTTCCTTCTCATTAACTTTGTTACCTATACAAATACGGCACAGATGTTTTGCCTCTGAAATACGAGCTCGTGAATCAATGTTACTGAGAACTAGTGATTTAACTGCTAAAACTATTTATAGAATTTTAGAAGAGTAAATAATAACAGATTTCTTGGAACGGGGAAAAAATGGTATCCAGGAGAACCACATTGTATCACCGAAACTGGAAAGAGTAGGCATCTATTGAACGTTATGTTAAACGTAGAAAATATCCTACATCAGTGGGTAGCAATAGAAATCAAATTAAATTACCCGTTCAAAGACTAAACCAAAAACATTTGTAAACTACCATCTGTAGCCAGTTGCTGCGCAGTATTTAAACTTCAAGATTTGTCATAAAACTGAGATCAAAAACCCATTTGTGGCCGGATACAATGCTGAAGTGTTACAACAAAGTTTTCAGAAAAGGTTGAACAATCGCATAATGGATATGCATTGTGACATGGATTGCCGAAATGCTTCTGAAGAAGTAGACTCAATTGGATTTTTCTTTGAAAATGAAGTAAAGATTGATCATACATATTCCGTTTCAATGGCGGAATGAGTATAAAGAAAAGAAAAACAAAGTTAATGGTTTTAGACCGTCGAATTAGAGCATGATCTGTGTAAAAGTTAACAAGTTAGTAAAATCATGCAATGCATTGATTATAATACGCTTTCCAACATACCAGAACAAGGTATGAGGATAATAGCTGTGGAATAAATCTGGCTCCTGTTCCCTGACCTTTGGCCCCATTTCTATTATATGCAAATGAATTGGTTCGGTATACCTACGGAACAACATACTGAAGTTTTGTCGCAATAGAAGTATTTTTATTCAAGTTATGAGGATAATGGCTGTGGAATAAATCTCGCTCCTGTGTGGTAACCTTTGACCTCATTTCGATGATGTTCAACAGAATCTGTTCAGTATACCTCCGGAATAACATGATAAAGTTTTGTGGCAATCGAGGGATTTTCACGTAAGTTATGACGCATAAAGGCAATGGAATGGATCGCGCTCCTATGTCCTGACCTTTGACCCCATTTCGTCCATTTTCAATAGGGTTCGTCCCGAGGTGATTTCCTACCACATAATAAAATTTCATCGAAATCGAACCATTTTAAGGCGAGTTATCGTGCAGGTGGACAGACAGACTGACGGACATACGAAGCTGGTGCACACACGCTTCTTCAACCAACTATTGGAAAGCGTAAAAAAAAAATGTATTCAGGTGAATTAATTTGTATATAGGAAACACGTTTGGCAGGGAAAACGGATTAGATGGTGAAATTAGTAGATAAGTGAATACATTTTTGAAAGTCAGCTGCTTTACGGGAATATCACAAGAATGTTAGGCTCTCAGAGGAAGTCCCGAATGGCTGTGTATGAAAGTGTAATTGTTCCTACTTTGATGCACGGCACTGAAACCTGTGTACCACAGAATAGACATAGGAGTTGTTTTTGTGTTCGAGAGATGCATTATTTGAGGTTCATTTCTGACAAGAAGCGTTTTGATTATATGAGGAATGAAGATGTGTTGCAAAAGTGTAATGTGGGGCAAAATGTTGTTAGTAAGGTGAGGACAAATATTCTGAGGTGGTATGGCCATGATGAAAGAACGAGTGTTGCTAAGACAATTTATTCAGCCCAAGTGGCAGAAAGGAAGGTAAAAGAAGGCCGCGGGAAGACCAGATTCCGGAATGTTTGTATGAGAAAAAGATACTGAAGTACGAACGATCTTGTGGAAGGCACGTGATGGATATCAGTGAAGCTCAGTTGTCTGTTGAGATTACTATTAATGGAAACGTTTGATACATCAACATTAGAGAAAATCTAGCTCAGCCAGTTTTGAACTTTAATCTAGCAGATGAGCTTTCTTTGAAGAGCTAACTTTTCAATTTCAGAAAAAACCTTAGTGATATGCATGTATGTATAAAATAGTTACACACGAGCAGTCATTACTCCCTTTTGCACAGGTATCTATCCAAATTGAAGCAAATGATGGTTCTTGCGTTAAATGACCAGAATGTTGTGCTCTCTCAAAGAGTGCCGGTAGGACAAAATGTCAGGTCAAACGTCAAGACATAGGAGTGCGATCCATTCCATTGCCTTTATGCGTCATAACTTACGTGAAAATCCCTCGATTGCCACAAAACTTTATCATGTTATTCCGGAGGTATACTGAACCGATTCTGTTGAACATCATCAAAATGAAGTCAAAGGTCAGGACACAAGAGCGAGATTTATTCCATAGCCATTATCCTCATAACTTGAATAAAAATGATTCTATTGCGACAAAATTTTAGCATGTTGTTCTATAGGTATACCGAACCAATTCATTTGAATATAATCGAAATGGGGTCAAAGGTCAGGGCACAGAAGCGATATTTATTCCACAGCTATTATCCTCATAACTTGAGTAATGATTTCTGGTATGTTGGAAAGCGTATCGTAATCAATGCATTGCATGATTTTACTAACTTGTTAACTTTTACACAGATCATGCTCTAATTCGACGGTCCAAAACCATGAACTTTGTTTTTCTTTTCTTTATACTCATTCCGCCATTGAAACGGAATATGTATGATCAATCTTTACTTCATTTTCAAGGAAAAATCCAGTTGAGTCTACTTCTTCAGAAGCATTTCGGCAATCCATGTCACAATGCATATCCATTATGCGATTGTTCACCCTTTTCTGAAAACTTTGTTGTAACACTTCAGCATTGTATCCTACCACAAATGATTTTTTAATCTCAGTTTTATGACAAATCTTGAAGTTTAAATACTGCGCAGCAACTGGCTACAGATGGTAGTTTACAAATGTTTTTGGTTTCGTCTTTGAACGGATAATTTAATTTGATTTCTATTGCTACCCACTGATGTAGGATATTTCCTACGTTTAACATAACGTTCAATAGATGCCTACTCTTTCCAGTTTCGGTGATACAATGTGGTTCTCCTGGATACCAATTTTTGTTCGACACGTTCCAAGAAACCTGTTATTATTTACTCTTCTAAAATTCTATAAATATTTTTAGCAGTTAAATCACTAGTTCCCAGTAACATTGATTCACGAGCACGTATTTCAGAGGCAAAACATCTGTGCCGTATTTGTATAGGTAACAAAGTTAATGAGAAGGAAAATGTAGGAGAAAAAGCTCCATTTCTGCATCCACGTGTTCATACTGAATGCTCTTCTTAGTTTAATTCAATTTCTTTTCTGTTCTTCTTTTGACTTTTGTCGCTTTGTGTAAAAATGTCTTCGTCAAAAATCGCCCCAACTTTTTGGAAGTGGGAGCGATCAAGGCAGCACAACGTGTCTCGGTACGGGAACTTTTGTCGAAATATAGATGGGAAACTTTATCCTACCCACCATACAGACCTGATCTCGGTCCATCCGAATATGATCGTTTTCCAAAGTTAAATAAAATTGGTTCTGTGGCATCAGCTACAAATCGTCGTTGGGCGGACTGTCATTGGACGTGTCCCGAGTAACACGCCACCTGAACAAAGATGGAGTACTACGAGGCATCCAGAACTTACCACCCCGCTGGCAAGCTGTCATTAGCAGTGGAGGGAGTACATTGAACGGCAATAAGGTAAGATTTCTCCGTTACTTCACACTTTTCTCAAAAATGGACAGGATGCATAACTTTTGTTAGGACCCCCGTATTCGAGAGGGTGGCACGAATTCTATTGCGCAGTAGATGATCAGTGAGGAAATAAATGTAATTTTCGGGTACAACATCCCATTTTTGCGTAGAGTTTGATATGTTACATTCACTCATAGATGGATTTATTTTACCCTTAAATTGCTGTTAAAATTTGTTCACGATTGAAAAAGTTTTACAATGCACTAGCACGAGTACCCGGTATTTTTTTCTTTTTGTTTTTTTGTATTGAAGGTTTAACCCTCTAAGCGTCCGATGTAGCTCACACAAATGGTTCCCAAAATTTTTTACGCTCCCTAAACAGTATTGTTAACATAATATCTGGGTTTTACGAAAGCTTCGGCAAACCAATTTCCTTTCTCCCCTAATCTCAGCGGTACCGACCATAAACCTGTCACCCATGGGAAGCGCTCGCTTGTATTCCTTTATTTTCCGTTTCATGGCCAAAGGCAGGAATGGCGCGCCACTCCATGGCCAAAGGCATGAATGGCGCGCCACTCCATGGCCAAAGGCATGAATGGCGCGCCACTCCATGGCCAAAGGCATGAATGGCGCGCCACTCCATGGCCAAAGGCATGAATGGCGCGCCACTCCATGGCCAAAGGCATGAATGGCGCGCCACTCCATGGCCAAAGGCATGAATGGCGCACCACTCCATGGTCTAGTGGCATGATGTCCGTGTCAGGCTGGACACCCCTGTCACCTACATCGTGCCACTCAGTAGAAACAAGTGGGTAAAACATCTACTGTTCTTTCTCTTTTAGGTTCTTCTCCCTTTTTGTAGCCATTTTTAGCAGATGTCAGTCAGACAGGTTTACTGATCATCCACCTAAGTCACTACTTTGTATAACAAAGGTACTTACACGAAAGCGACGGTCCCTTATGTGCAGCTTCCCCCATTCCAATCACTTCGGCCCACTTCTTAGACTGCAACTGTGTTCGAGATGGTTTCAACCATTTTACTAACCCTGAGTTAATTCGTTCCATCCAGTTAAAGGGTTAACGACCACGTGAGTAATCCAATGGGATATAAGCAGTCGCTTGTCCCTAATTTACGGCCACTGACACCAAGATATGGAGAGAGTCAGTGCCTAAAGACAAAAACACAACGTCATTGCCTCAGCGCGATTCGAACCCGGACCCATCTCGGATGAGTGGTCAGAAGCAGTCACTTAGACCATTGCGCCACATGGGCGTCACCCGGTATTTTCCAGGTAAATATTACTATTCGTGGAATGACCAAGTTCTGCGGGTAAAAGTTAATAAATGAAAAATATACTCCTGTAACTTTCCAGTAAATTTGTTTTAATTCGTTGAGGTTATTGCTAAAAAGATTGTCGTGCTAAAATAACTCATAGCAAAAATAATGCCGTCTTATACACAATTAAGTTTAAATTTAATTGTGTATAATACGCATTATATTTACTTTTAGGTTATTGCTTTTTGGTAAACAATATTTTTGGTTTTTCTATTGGGAGCAAAACTATAGAAATTTTTAAGATTGCCAACCCTTGAGCAGGCAACGTAGAACTGTCCGTGTGAAATGCAGGGTCCCTCCAAATTAATGCCAGCCACTGCCAATGAATGGCTGATGCAATAATATTTCTGCCAGAAAAAGGCTGCAAATGCGAAAAATAAAAAAAATGATTTAGTTAATTTACTTTTACGAAACAAAAAAAAAAGGAAGAGGAATGGAAATACTCACCTTCGAGAAGACATCTATAGAACTGCCGGACATCTGGCATGCGCTTCTGAGAATCCTGCGAAACTGAAATGCAATGTACCTATGTCATGTCGCGCGCATGCAACTGGACATTGGCATTGATCATCCTTTTTGTTTACCATTTTGAATATCTGGAACTCTCTGTTTACATTACATTGTATTGTTGCATGATGAAGTCGCCCGTAGGAGGTGAAAGCTAACGTTTATTCATTTGTGTCTTTAATACATCATTAAATGGATATTTTTGAACTTTACTGTTATCTACGGTCTCTAACTTAGACCGTAGATTGAACATGGGACTGTTGAGTTGTGTTGCAATTCCTAAAAGCAAAAAATTGGAACTTCTTACGACAATTTTGTGAGGGGGCCTTGACCCCGGGCTCCGACCCTATCCGAAAATCGTCTGTGGTCTAAATTAGACTACCATGAGAAAATATACCGAAATTGGTGACTCTAAATGGAAAACTAGATTTTACGGAAATTTTGTGTGGGGCGGTCCATTGAACCCGGGCTCCGACCCCTTCCGAAAACCGTCTACGGTCTAATTTAGGGTACTATGTGACAGTACACCAAATTTGGTGGTTTAAAATTGTAAACTATGAATTTGACGAAAATGAGGGGTCCCTTGACCCCGTGCTCCGACCGACCACTTCCTAAAACCGTCTGCGGTCTAAGAGTACCATGAGATGGTATACCAAATTTGGTGGTTCTAAATTGAAAACTGTAAATTCGTATAGCGGACATACAAACAAACACTGAATTATATATATATATACACACACTGGTGTGCAAAAATTACGGACGAAGAGGAGAAATTTGCAAAACAGCGGAACGAGCAGCCACGCAGAACGGACAGAAAGACCACTCATGAGATAGATTAGGATCCGGTACGGTATAGCATGCGGATGCATATATGCAGCATGACGTAGAGGGGGTTGGGTCGGAAGGGTATAAAGCACACGGGCGGTGTACGCTCAGCAATTCGGTGAAGGCTATTGCACGGTGTACAACGGTTTGAACGACGTCGAGTTGCTGCCACCCTGTGATATGGCCAACAGGCAATCCAGTAGACGACATCTGAATGTCTTTACCTGAGATCGCGTCATTGGGAAGTTGGAAGAAGGTCGAAGTGTAACAAGTGTGACCGAGGAGTTCGGGATCGCTCACAGCAACGTTTAACGAGTTTGGAGAGCATTTCAAACAACAGGAACAGCTGTTCGAGAGTTTAGCAGTGGTCGTCCACGAGCAACCACGGCGGCGGACGACCGGTATATTGTCCTACAGGCGAGAAGACACAGACGACAGACAGTGGGAGAAATCGCAAGGCACATGGAACAGACAACTCGACGTCCGTTATCGCGTTTTACCGTGGCCACGAGGCTGCACAATGGTGGTCTATTTGCACGACGAAAAGTGCGGTGTGTGCCATTAATGCCTGCTTATCAGAGACGGCGGTTTCTGTGGTACCAGGATCGCAAGAACTGGACACATCAGCAATGGGATCGATTTCTCTTAACGGATGAGAGCCGATTTTGTCAGACGAGCGATTCTGGACGTATACACATCTGGAGAGAGCAGGGAACACGCAATCACACCTCCAACATCATGGAAAGGGACCTGTTTGGAGTTGGCGGAGTTCTCGTTTTGGGCGGTATCATGCTTGGTAGCCGTACTGACCTCCAAATCTACCAAGGAGGTTCAGTCACTGGTGTCCGCTATTGTACCGAGGTTCTCCTAGGAGCCTTACGTGCGTCTGTTTAGAGGTATTGCGGGTCCTAAGTTCCTCTTCACGGACGACAACGCTACACCTCATCGTACAGTGGCTGTCGCAGAGCTGTTGGAGAGTGAAGATATTCAACGCATGGATTGGCCCGCATGGTCCCCGGACCTATATACAATCGGACACGTGGGGGACCTTCTCGGGAGACGCTTGGCAGCGCGTCACCAGCCGCCAGCAACGATTCCGCAGCTGCGATTGGCGCTACAAGATGAATGGGCTGCGATTGGCGCTACAAGATGAATGGGCTGCGATTGGCGGTACAAGATGAAGGGGCTGCGATGCCTCAACAGCTCCTTGGCAACCTCGTCCTCAGCATGGCCAGACGTTGTAAATCCTGCAACGCAGTCAGGAGTGATCATATCCCCTACTAAAGACTGGATTTTTCTTGGCTGTCACATGGACGTTTCTGTCTTCTGTCCAGTTGTGCTCGAAGCTACCTTTTCAATTAAGTGCCTTTGTATTCTTTGGATTCCTTGTTTGGACGGTTTTGCTCACTTGTCCCATATTCTTACATCTTGGGGATCTTATGGTATGATTTGAGTCGAAGTGGAGCACTTCTGCACGACGTTATATTCGAAAAACTGTCTCGTCCTTAATTTTTGCACGCCAGAGTATATATATATATATATATATATATATATATACAGTATATATAGATGTGTGTGTGTGTGTGTGTGTGTGTGTGTGTGTGTGTGTGTGTGTGTGAGAAACACGTATCCCATGTGGGTACGTGTGTAGCGAACCAAAAGGCTAAAATTCCCTGACTGGTTTCGTCGATCCAATCCAGCCTTCTTTTGAGGCCATACCTTGCAAAGAGCACGGTTACTCCTTGTAGGTTATTGTGTTAGAGTGGCATCGGAATTAAACATTTTATATATCACAGTAAGAAGTACTTCTACTCTCCTTCTAATTATGAATATTTATTATATTAAGAAAATTTGCTGCAACACGGGCTGCTGAAACTCAATTTAAAGACCTGTTGACAGATTATGCGTTCTCCTTCATTTCTCACGAAAACATCTATATTCTTTGTAAGGCAACAGAATATTATACAATAATTTGCAGAAAGTTTATAAATATTAAAGATGTTTATGATGTCCCTAAAGACATAACCCCTAAAAATTCATCAAACGAAAGACGAAAGAAAGGGAGAACTTCGTTTTGCTTTGGAATAAATTTCGAGCGCATCTTCTCGACCGCCTGAAAGTTAA
Organism: Macrothele yani; assembly: GCA_039090855.1. Taxonomy (NCBI): domain Eukaryota; kingdom Metazoa; phylum Arthropoda; class Arachnida; order Araneae; family Macrothelidae; genus Macrothele; species Macrothele yani. Next base: position 22,425,545 of record CM076998.1, on the reverse strand, counting down.
ACAGAAACGTAACCAAGAATATGATTAACTATATTTAAATATCTTTCGCAGAATTAGCTTTAAATATTTTGAAGTCATTAAAGTGAAATTTTGTATTTAAAGTGCTTCATTAGAGAACACTATAAATTAAATGTGCATTTTTCAGCATGCCCTATGAAACATTATTCAGTGTGTATTTTTGAGGGATTTAATCCAATTTTCTTTCACAAGGTTTTGAGGCTTGCTAATTACATTCAAGGCAAAAGTTAGAACGAATGATGCAGGCAATTTTAGATTATATAGCATAAAATATTTCTGAGGAAAATTGGTTGTTTTTGGCATACTATTTAGACTGCTTAAAATTAAAAACCTAAATCACAAATGAAGAAAAAGAAAGGGCAAAACTGAATTAATTTCTTTAAAGATTAGCACTAATTCAAAAAAACCAAAACAAAGAAAAAACTGGAAAATATATTCTGTAAAAATGCTGGTTTTCCAATTTTAACGGTGAATATGTTATCACGGGAGAATGCTGCAATTTGAGATCAGCCCTGCTAAAAATAAATTTGAAGCAGTACCGTAGCGTAAGGCGAACGCACTCGGCTAGTTATCGAGAGATCTGGGGTTCGATCCCAGCGGTGTCGAAGTACAATTTTTCGGTTGCTGTGTGTTAATTAAAGAAAAACGTGGAAAGACTTTGTCTAATTAGATTGAGTCCACGTATTTAAAAGATTTTTATCATTTCTCTCACCCTTTGGATTTATTAGATATAATTAAATATCTTGTGACGCTAAGCCCCCCTCAGTTTCTGAGACCATCCCTACCGATTTGTGAAGTCAGATGCTGACAGATAAACACACGTAGAGCCGTGGATTGTTGGCACCGTAGCGTAAAGCAAACGCACTCAGCTAGTTATCGAGAGATCTGTAATACAATCCCAGCGGTGTCAAAGTACAATTTTTTGATTGCTGTGTGTTAATTAAAGAAAAACGTGGAAAGACTTTTTCTATTTAGATTGAGTCCACGTATTTAAAAGATTTTCATCCTTTCTCTCACCCTTTGGATTTATTAGATATAATTAACTATCTTGTGACGCTAAGCCCCACCAGATGAACGCGTCTCAAGTTGCTGAGCCCATCTCTACGGATTTGTGAAGTCAGATACTGACAGATAAACACACATAGCGCCGTGGATTGTTGGCACCGTAGCGTATGGTGACGTCTCAGTTGCTGAGCCCATCTCTACGGATTTGTGAAGTCAGGTGCTGACTGATAAACACACATAGCGCCGTGGATTGTTGCCACCGTAGCGTAAAGCGAACGCACTCGGCTAGTTATCGAGAGATCTGGAATTTTACCCCAGCGGTGCCGAAATACAATTTTTCGGTTGCTGGGTGTTAATGAAAGAAAAACTAGGAAGGAGCGATGACTTTATTTATTTACATTGCCTCCACGTATTTAGAAGATTTTCGCCATTTTCAACACACACCTGCCGCTGAATTAGAAACCTTTATTCAGTGGTAAAGAGATTTAGTTGTACAGATATTAGACCGGAGCACCGCACTTGAACTGTAGAAGAAAAAAGTGAATGAGAACATATTGATCTGGTATGGACAAGTGGATCGAATAGGAGATGAAATTTATCGTTAACGAATGTTTGACTATGTGGTACCAGGTTTCAAAGCAAAAGAAAAAAAAAGGAATAGAGGATAACTGAGAGGTCACTGGGAGCATATTTGGATTATACGAAAATGTGTGTTGAGTGGATGATGAGAAATTACCTGAACAGATGTTAGACTCCGTGGTACTACGACTCAATGACAAAACAAAAGAAATGCAAAAGAAATGAACTGCGTACTCTTCCTTCAGAAGGAAGAATCAATAGAGACCTGCTGATATTGTGCAGACATGGGCATCGAGTGAGTGGGAGAAAAACAACGACCAAGACAGGTGTTTAATTTATATAGTTGAGCAAACCGAAGGCTAATGCGGAAACCTAAAACTAGGTGAATCGAAGCTCTCAAATTACTCATCACACATAGAAAACAACAACAACAAGGAAACTTAAACTTGCAATGGGCAGAAAAGTGATGGTGAAACTTTATTACGATAAATAACTCATTCTTTAGCAGTGTACGAAGATAAATAAACTAATACTTGGGATAATCGCAACACAATGAAGGAATGATGGTAATCACTTGGAACTTACAGGATATGCAGAGCAAGGGTAGGACATGCTGCAAATGGTGTCATTGCGCATGTCTGGGCCCGGCAGCGCTTTCTGGACAGTCTGTTTAGGATACACACCAGTAGTGCATCAGAGACAGCGAGTTGTAAAAGGGACTCCAGGATTCAACAATGCGTCGGCGGCGACGAAGGACTTAATATCACCATACGACAGAATTTGAATGGGGACGAATGATTGTTCTGTGCGAATGTGCATTTTCGTACCGCAACATTGCGGCTCACATGGGACATAAAGCCACGGCAGTGGACAGAGGAGAACCGGGTGCATCGATAATCCGGCAGTGAACCGAAGAGAACTAGGTGCATCAACAATTTGGCAGTGCAACGAAGAGAACCAGGTGCATCGACAATCCAGCAGTGGACCGAGAAATGTGACTACTCCGCAGAATGAACGACACCTCATCTGCATGGCAGTGACGAACTGTTTCGCATCTTCGCAAGTGTTAGAAGAACAGTGGAGCACTGCAACAGGTGTGGCATTGTCTGCCTCCACAGTTCGACGCCGTTTGCTGCACAGAGGACTGGTTGCACGCATCTCTTTGCGGCAGATTCCTTTTGACCCTGAACCATCGACGTCTCAGGTTGGAATGGGGTTTTCCATACAGACAATGGGGTGCTAATTGGCAACATGTCGGGATTTCGGACGACTTACGATTCAACTTGGACTACCATAATGGTCGTATACGCATTAAACGGCATTGTGGTGAGCGCCTTCTTCCAGCATGCATGGCCGAACACCCAATGTGATGGTGTGGGATGCCATTGGACACCATTCGCGATATCGGCTGCTACGACTTGAGGGCAATCTCAACGGCGACCGCTACATCAGGGAAGTTGCACTGGCAGAAGTCATACCCTTCCTTCAGATCACTCCCGGCGCTATATTTCAGCAGGACAATCCCCCACCATATGTTGCCAGGAATGTTCAAGCCCTCTTCGCAGCACAGCACGCACCGCTTCTTCCCTGGCCTGCACATTCGACAGACATTACGCCTGTTGAACATGTCTGGGATATGGTCACTCGGCAACTGTCCCATCAAAGTCCTCCAGCGGTCAGTACCACTGATATGTGGACTCGCATACATGCCGCCTGGCAAGTAATTACCCAGGACACCATTCAACATCTTTTTTATTCAATCACACTCCGTCTAGAAGTTCTTATTGCAACTCGCGGCAGCTTTACAAGATATTGATTTTTGCAAGTAAAAATTGTGGTGTTGCAATTTTTACAGGCAGTAGTGTACATGCCTGAACGCAGTACGTTTACAAGGGAATGAGGCAATATAATATCATGTAACATCATCGAAAGGTAAAAGCAGCGCCTTTTAGTTCAAAAATGCATTAATAGACATACTCAGTTCATTGACTATGAAAAAAGATGTATTATATGTACAGCTCACCAACTTTTTTAGGCCAAAATACAGACACCTGGAAACCTCTGCTTAAGCATATTTTTCAGTGTCAGATTGTACAAGGATTAAATACATTTTCTCGCCTCCCAATTTCTAAAACGAATCGTGCAAGTAGACGTGCCTCAGAAAACATGAAAATTATATCGTCCGGGAACGGGAATTGAACACACATCGCGTTTGAGTATGGTACCGTTACACGGTATCACGACAAAAGGGCCCAAGACAAAAGGACTCAAGACAAAAGGACTCAACGACAAAAGAGATGGTTTTTGAAAATACCGTGGGTGACATCACGAGCATATTACACGAATTTTTATCACGCAATTATACGGTCTTTCTTCATTTCTTACAGTCGAAACCCTATCGAGCAGACCAGCGTGCAATGATAGTAGTTTTTACTGTTTATAGAATAAAGTTAATACCGTCTAGGCACGTTAGAAATATTTTATTTTTCGCTAAAACACACTAGCGCTTTCGAAACTATTATATCGTTTCATCATCAGGTGTACAAAATAAGATACAGATCCTTTCAAATACACACTATTCAAAATACCCCTTGAGGTTATAACTAGGCAAGTAATATATTTACGTGATGGTTATGATCAGGAACACTGAGGTGCGTGTTTGATTTAAATATTAAATTGTTGTGGAAGTTAGCTATAACGAGCAGTTGCGGTTTTTGATGAAGATGACCTATTATAGTTTTTGTTAAGATTTCTTCGTCAGTTCACGAAAAGTAGTCTCTTCGTCAATAAGGTGTCTCCAAGGATGGGGTTGAATAATAGGGGGTTCTTCATTACAGCAAGAGTTTGTAAAACTCTGTATTACGACTGTTTCGCCATATCGAAGAGACCTAAAATGTATCCAGTTATAATGGATATGTCGTCCCATAACGGATATAACTGTTCGTCTGTGCAGGCTCTAGCTGATGCTGTTAAGCGACAATTGTTAGGAATTATTCGTTTGTGTTTCCATGATTCCAGTACGTAAAACGTCCCTTTGTACTTCCAATGTACATGGGTCTTTGGACTTCTGAGTTGGAATGTACACTTTTAGTCAAGGGCACCAAGTGGATACTTGCAGATACAATAATTTTTGATGTACGAAAAGATGTTTCTTGTGTTTAAATCAAGACTCAGTGAATGTCTTCGACAAGTATATGGCAATAAATTGATGACTACTGGTATATATTGCACTGAACTAATAAACCTTTTCGGTTTCTTTTGAGATTTTAAAGATGTTTGGAAAAACATGGATTGTTTGGCACATAATGTGTCGACCAAGTTGGAATCGTAACCATTGCCATGTGCTAATGTCCTAATTCGTTTTATTTCTTCCTCCCGATAAGTCTCATTAGATGTACAGATATATGGTCTTTTGATATAGGCAGGAACAGCTGTCAGTTTTTGGTTGTACGGATGATGTGAGTCATTGGGAATGATGGAAGGTAGGTATGATGGTTTTCTATAGATGGAGAAAGACAGCCTTTCAGCTACAGTATTTTTATGCAGTTTAAGATCTGAGAATGGTAATGTGCCTTGAGATTCCAATTCATATGTGAACTTTATGGTTAGAATAATAGATGATATAGATGCACATGAAAGACGGTAATGAATTTTCACCATGAGTCCAATATACTGCACATACAGTATATCATCCACATAGCACATGTAGAGTGCTGGTTCAGGATAACTCGATTGAAAAAATTTTTCTTCTAAATATTGAATAACTATTTCTGCTAAGAAGGGGGAACATGGTGAACCCATTGGCGTACCTTGAAGTTGCTTGTAAAAAATGTCATTATACACTGCTGGCCACCCAAAATGCATCACCAAGAAAAAAGCATCCGATTGGCCTGAAATTCGTAGCATGTGTCGTCCGCGAGAGGACATGCAAACGATTAGCATTGCAGGGCATATACAAATCATGTGCGCCCGGCACGCCACCGAGAAGCACTATAAGAAGGGTGCACAGAAGGAGGGGTGTAAATAGCGGACGTGTGTTGTGCTGCCGGACCTGTGCGTGGGAAGCTTCCTGATGCCTCGTCGCAGAACACGGCAGTAATTCCAGCACGTTTCAGAGTTCGACAGAGGACGAATAGTGGCTTATCGCGACAGCAGCTTATCGTACCGAGACATCGCCAACCGTGTAAGACGACATCCAGCCACAGTGAGGCGAGTATGGATTCGGTGGGTGCAGGAGGTACGGACGGACCGACGTGAGCGATTTTTGCAGTCGCGGCACACCACCGAACAGGCATGTTGTGCGGCGGATTTTGACGGCTCGCACCGCCATATCACGAACGTTAGCGCAGGAATTTGGGTGTGTTGCGCATCAACCTGTGTCATCACGTACCGTTCGACGTCGTCTGCAGGAGCGGGGACTTGTCGCACGGCGCCCATTGCTCCGATTACTAACGACGTTACACCACCGGCGAGTGCGGCGGCAGTGGGCCGTTGAACGCCGCACCTTGACTACGGAATGGCACGACTATGTCTTCTCCGACGAATCCCGCTTTTGCCTGCAACACCGCGATGGTCAGATCCGCGTGTGGCGGCACCGCGGCGAGAGACTGTATGACACCTGCATTATGCATCGCCATACCGGTCCGTCGCCTGGCGTTATGGTTTGGGGCGCAATTGGATATGACACCCGCATCCCTCTGGTACGCATCGCCGGTACACTCAGCAGCCACCGCACCATCTCTGACGTTTTGGAGCCTGCAGTCCTCCCTTACCTGCACGACCTTCCAGCGGCCACGTTTCAACAGGACTATGAGCACCCGCACGTGGCACGCATCGAGCAACAATTTTTCACGGCCTACCAGGTGTCACTGCTGCCGTGGCCCGCCTGTTCTCCCGATATGTCGCCCATCGAACAAGTCTGGTTGCTGATCGGCAACCGAGTGTCCCGGCAAGCACCACCCGCGGCTACGCCTGAGGAAGTGTAGCAACGTGCGGCAGCAGCCTGGACCGACATACCCCAAGCCCGCATCCAAAGCTTCGTTCGCTCGATGCCGCGGCGTGTAGCGGCCGTTATTGCCAGGCATGGGGGCCACACAAACTATTGATGTCTGCGTGTTCCGCAAGTCGCACGGGCCTGTAAGCTGAATCGTTTCATCTTTGTATCTGTTGTTATGTGTCCAGTAAATCTGATTTTGCTATCTCGTGTCCTTCTTGGTGTTGCATTTTGGGTGGCAAGCAGTGTATTTAAAGTAACTGTTTTGTTGAATGAGAATGAGAGCAGAGATAATAGTTGATTTTTCATGGGGTGTATATTGCGAGAGTTGAACCAATTTTTAATTAATTAGGCTATGTGCGAGTGGTATTGGAATGTTCGGAAGCATAGATTCGATGTCTAATGACACCATAATGAAAGGTTGACCATTGAAATCAAATTGTTTGAGTCTTGAAACAGCAGCAGCGGTACTGCGAATTGAGTATTCAGAGTTTTGAATTAAGGTGTTAAGGAATTTTGCATTTGCTATTTCTAGATTTATAATTGGGTTGTTTTTGCTTGATACTAATGGGCGTACTGGATGTAAAGGTTTATGAAGTTTAAGTTTTCCAAAAAGGCGAGGTGCATTTTTCCCGGGGGGGGGGTTAGATGCACATTGCACAGAGTCTGGTAAATGACCATGGTTTTTTAAGTGACTGACGTACCTTATTAACTTTTCCGTAGGGTCAGTTTTACATACAGTGTGTGGGATATTATTGATGGCCTGGAGCATTGTTTCATTATAATCTGTTTGGTTCATGATGGCTATTTGTGAAGTTTTGTCCGCTGAGAAGATTGCTCTGTTTTTATTCCTTCGTAGTGTAACGTACCAGGAGATGTGACGTACCTGCCAGAAGGACGCACACGACATAAAGGCAGATAGGAATCAGAATACATGTCCGCGTAGCTTAATTGGTAGAGCAACTTGTTCCGGAATAAGCGGCCTCGGGTTCGAATCCCGGCGTAGACCAAAAATGACGGAGAAATTCACTTCGTTATAATGGCGCCCGAACTACCCGGATGACCCGACCGTTCAAAATCTCGCATTGGTGTGATGTTATTTCCACACCGCGAGATAGGAAAAATAAGAGAATCACTTCGAAAAAAAAATAAATAAATAAGGGGGAGATGATGTAACGTACCAGGAGATGTGACGTACCTGCCAGAAGGACGCACACGACATAAAGGCAGACAGGAATCAGAATACATGTCCACGTAGCTTAATTGGTAGAGCAACTTATTCCGGAATGAGTGGACCCGGGTTCGAATCCTGGCGCGGATAAAAATGACGGAGAAATTCACTTCGTTATAGTAGTTACATATCTGTTGTAACTGGAAGCACCAATGTTTGGTCTCTTCGATATGGCGAAACAATCGTAATGCATAGATTTACAAAGGCCTGCTGTAATGATGTACCCCCTATTATTCTACCTCTACCTTGGAGACACCTTCTTGACGAAGAGACTATACTTTTCGTGAGCTGATGAAGAAATCTTAACAAAAATGATAACATGATGCTATGTTAAATAGGTCATCTTCTTCAAAAACCGCAACTGCTTTTTATAGCTAACTTTCACAACAATTTAATATTTAAATCAAACACGTGTCTCAGTGTTCCTGATCATAACCTTCAAGTAAATATATTACTTGCCTAGTTATAACCTCAAGGGGTATTTTAAATTGTGTGTATTTGAAACGATGTGTATCTTATTTTGTACACCTGATGATGAAACGATATAATAGTTTCGAAAGCGCTAGTGTGTTTTAGCGAAAAATAAAATATTTCTAACGTGCCCAAGACTGTATGAACTTAATTCTATAAACATAAACCGTTACGTAATCAATCTCACCGAGTGTCTGACTTCGTAAAATCATCATATCTTACAGAGTGCATCACTTGGGGATATTTAATAGTTAACTATCAATAGCTTGGCGTGCGTTATTAAAAGACGTAAACACATCGCGACACATCGTATAATCACGTGATAAAAATCCGTGTAATATGCTCATGATGTCACCCACGTTATTTTCAAAAATCATCTTTGTTCCTTACGTGTTCCAATTCCCCGCATGTTTATGTCTACCATTGCCTTGAAAAAGACTCCTAGTGGAGTGCGAAAGTTCGGCGAATCTTTGTACTTACTACGCCACAAAAATAAACGGATTTAATACGCTATATGCGTCTCTTGAGTACCCAAACGAGTTTGTTTCGACTCATACTCGAAGTAGAGTGGCTATCGCTACAAGTCTACTTTTCCCTCTTTACACGCTTTTAAATTTCAAAAGGAATAATTTTTTGTTCTGCAAAGTGAAAATGTAGTGCATAACACTTTACGAGAAAGACATCGTTCGTGAGAAAGTAAAAAAAAAGAAAAAGAAAACAACTAAATTCTCTGCGCTTTTGGGTAGTTCTGTTACGTTGTTTGCTAAGTGGATCAGTAAAAATATTTAAACAGAATTTTTTTTCCTGGGAGACCTTTCTCAGTCTGATTACACACAGTGCAAGAACTACGGTTGAAAGATATTAAAAAAAGGGAAATAACCAAGCGAATCATAACCACTCATTCAGCTTCTACAAAGAACAAATCTGTGGCATTCTTTTACACGTCTTTGATCTAATGCAAAAAGCTCGCAATGCTTTTATTGTGTCGGAAACGAAAAAATATAGAGGAGTGATACTAAAGAAAAAACCGAAGAAGAACCATTTTTAAGAGAAAGAAAAAATGAGGAGAAAAGACAGAGAGAGGGCGGAAACGCTAATGTACAATGTTTAATGCATTACGTTGGGGAATTTAGTCGTATCAATTTTCCAGTGAAGTCTACATAAAGAAAACATTAATCAGTTTTATGATTAAATGATTCCACCGTAAAACGCGCGTCACTGGTAAAATTAAGCTTTATTTAATTTTGTCAGAACGGGCGCCATGGGAAAAATATCAAATAAAGTATAGTATTTGTTTACCGACAGGTACCCACGTAAGATTCGTATTTCTCAACGAAATTTAAGAAAATCAAGAGATACAAAGCAGGAAAAGTAGATAGAAACAGATTTCTTAAATTATTATAATTTCAAGTTTCATGGCGTAAAGAAGAAATAGGAGAAGAAAGTATTACGCCAGAAAAAGTGGATTGACGCTCAGGAATTTTAAACACACAAAAAATGTGTTGAGACTCCAGCAAGATAATTAGACATCACGAATAAAAATTGTGGATGAAGTACAACACAGCGTTAATATAATAAATCAATATTTTTTTCTAGAAGATATAATTCAAAGAAACATGGCACCATTCAAAACATCTGGAATCAAAATAACCAGAATACAAAGGCAGTTCCATAAAAACAGAGTAATTTGTTTTTGAGGTGCCAACAGTGCGAAAGGGAAAAATAATCACTCAGACGACTAACTGAATTAAGGAAGTATTTATGGCAACAGTTATTAGCCGTGGCAGACGATTCTGGTTTTTTACGCTTTCCAACCGTAGGTTGAAGATACGTATATGCTCCAGCTTTGTTCGTCTGTCCGCACGCTAACTCGCGTAAAATGGTCCAATTACGATGAAATATTAGTATGTGGTGGGGAACCACCTAAGAAAAAACCCTATTGAAAATGGGGGAAATGGTGTCAAAGATCAGAATATAGGAGCGGGATGCATTCCATTGCCCTTATGCGTCATAACTTAAGTGAAGTGCTTCGATTACGACAAAACTTTAGCACGTTGTTCCGGAGGTATACTGAACCGGTTCTGCTGAGTATCGTCGAAATAGGGTCAAAGGTAAGGGCACAGGAGCGAGATATATTCCAAAGCCATTTTCCTCCTAACTTAACTAAAAATGCTTCTATTGCGACACAACTTTAGTATGTTGTTTCGGAGGTATGCTGCACCAATTCTGTTGAATATCATCGAAAGAGGTCAAAGGTCAGGGAACAGGAGCGAGATTTATTCCACAGCCATTATCTTCATAACTTGAGTAATGATTTCTGGTATGTTGGAAAGCTTGTCATAATCAATGCATTGCATGATTTTACTAACTTGTTTAAGGTATCTCTGCATTTTGCCATACAGTTATGGAGGTAGGTGATTCATATTTAAGAAGTAAAATGCGTTCTGCGATAAAATGTTGCTATCGTTTGGGTAAACCTGCTCCAGAAACAGTTTTTTTTAATGAAACAAAGCTTACAAAGATAAATGTTTGGGTGAGTCGACGATTTTTAGATGGTACCATGATTTCAAAAATTTTATGATTTCACCATGATTTCAAAAAAGGGAGTTTGCCGGCAGAACTCACTCTTAGGCCTGGTTGACCTGAGAGTGTTGTTACGGAGGGTATTATTAACACCGTTTGGGCAATCCCGAAGAAGATCAACGAATGATGTGAGAAGACCTAGCGGCGTCAACTAAGATTTCAAAAACGTCGGCATTCCACATTTTACGCGACAAATTACTGCTGCATCGTGTGTGTTCCAGATGGGTACCTCATCACTTGACGAGAGAACAATTGTTAACCAGAGTTCAGGTGTGTCATGAGTGGAAACAAATGATTTGCAAAGGATTCAGACTATCTAAACACAGTCATAACTGTCGACGAAACATGGGTTCACCATTTCGAACCCATCACGAAGCGGAAACAGTTTCTGGAAACACACATGCTCGCCTTCTCCAAAAAAATGTCCGCCAAACCAAATCAGCGGGCAAGGTGGTGATGATAATTTGTTTTTTATTATAAAGGTTTAGTCTACCAGCATGCCATTCCTCCACAAATTACAGTCAAAGCTGAGTATAACATTACATTTCCGTGTTGAAGCGTCTACGACGACACATATCGATTAAGCAACCGGAAGTGGTGGGCTTGTAGACCCTACACCATGATAACGCCCGCCAACATGCGGCTGCTTGTGTTCAACAGTTTCTTACGAAATGCAGTATTGAAGTCATGTCATAGCCTGCCTACATTCCTGACCTCGCCCCGTGTGATTTCTAGTTGTTTCCAACATTGAAGGAGAAGTTCCGTGGAGCAACATTCAACACAGATGCTGACGTTATCCAAGCTGTACAGGGGTCGCTAAAACAGCTTCCACAAGATGTCTGCACCACCTGTTTTGAAAAGTGGACTGAACGATGGTACCGTTGTATATCATCCCAGAGAAGAGACTTTGAGAAATAATAACATATATTTTGCTGTTCCTATATTTCCCCGTTTTTTTTTTTTTTTTGTGATTTTACCCTCAGTTTTTATGGAACTGCCGTTGTATTAATAAATGCCATAGAAATTAAAAGGCAGAGAGGACATTTTAATTTGTTTCCAAATTGTATAAGAACTGTAAATTTTCGAGCATGTTTCTTTTTATTCCTGTGAATAAGTGATTCGTGAAGCTTCAATGGATAATATCGAAGAAAGCATTTAACCCATGAAAAGAAGCGTTGCAGATAATGATAGAATTGCTGGCGAACTCATAAAATATAGCTACAAAGAAGTAGTTTGGCAAATACAGTTTCTACAGAGAAGTAGTTTGGGAAATACAGTTTGACCGAGATAGGGGAACAGGAAATTAGGTTCCAGAGCGGAAAGATTCAATACTTATACCAAACTGTATGACGCGTATTATAAAATAAACTGAAAAATGGCAGAGCAATCTATCTAACAAATTCATGCTACAAAATGCTATCATATATTCCGCTCACAGAAATCATCCAGCTGGTTTTTGTTTCGAACGAGCCGGGTCCGATTCAAGTTCTGGATAAAGCAGGGACGGGGTGTTTTTTACGCCTTCGAACCGAAGGTTGAAGAAGCGTATATATGCTCCAGCTTTGTCCGTCTGTCTGCCCGCACGATAACTCGCGTACAAATAGTCCGATTTCGATGAAATTTTAATATCTGGTAGGGGACAACCTGGGGACAAACCCTATTAAAAGGGGCGAAATGGAGTCAAAAGTCAGGACATAGGAGCGGGATCCATTCCATCGCATTTATGCGTCATAACAAACTTAAGAATGCTTCAGTTGCGACAAAACTTTATCATGTTGTTCCGGGGGCGTACTGAACCAATTCTGTTTAATACCATGAAAATGGGGACGAAGGTCAGGGCACAGGAGCGAGATTTATTCCACAGCCAATATCTTCATAACTTGACTACATATGCTTCTATTGCGACACATTACAAAATTATGGAAAATATTTTCCATCAGGAGATGTATCCGCTAAAGAAAACATTTTTCAAATCGGAGTTTTAGAAGAAGATATATCAGAGAAAACGCAATTTACTTTTACGCCCCCTAGCGGAAAATGTATGCGTAATTTGAAAAAAGTAACTATACCTAAAATACTTTTCGATATAAATGGAATCGAAATATAAAAGTTTTTCAATCAAATGTTTAGAAGCAAATATGTGGAATAAAACATAATTTTAAAATCGACATCATCTGCATTTACGCCCTCTAGCGGCAAAATTGTACATCGTAAAAAAACCGAAATGAAGGATCATCATTCGGATATTTCAAGCTTCCCAATGCAAAAAAAAAAAAATTCCAATCGGACTAACAGTTGCAGCGATATCGTGTCTACAGACAGACGGATAAACCGATAACATAGGCACGATCTTCTATTACAAAAGGGACGAATATTTAAAAATTTCAAGATATATTCAGAAAGAAGCAGTGGTTTATCTTCAGTTGACAAGAGGATATCTGAGAACAATATTTGTTTCGAATATTTTGTAACAATAATAACTTCAAAAAAAAGGTACACCAGAATGATTGAAATCGCCTTTTTTACGATGTTGAATTTTACAAGGGTTGATCGAAAAGTAACGCACTCTATTTTTAGCACGTATTTTGTAAAAAAAGATCGTGCTTATACTGTATTATCGGTTTGTCCGTCCGTCTGTACCCTCGATATCTCTGCAACTATTGGTCCGATTTGAAAAATTCTTTTGCATTGGGAAGCTAGAAATATGGGAATGATCCTTCATTTCGTTTTTTTAACGTTGTTCAATTTCGCCGCTAGAGGGCGTAAATGCAGATGATGTGGAATTCAAAAATACGTTTTATTCCACATATTTGCTTCTAAGCATCCGATTGAAAAAATTATTTTATCTTTCGATTCCATTTATGTCGAAGAGTATTTTAGATATAGTTACTTTTTCAAATTACGCATGGATTTTCTGCTAGGGGGCGTAAAAATAAATTACATTTTCCCCGATAATTCTTCTTCTAAAACTCCGATTTGAATTTTTTTTTCTTCAGCGGATACACCTGATGGAAAATCTTTTGCACATAATTTCAAATTTTTGGTACAGAATACTTTGGCCACCAGGGGCGTAGGTGTATATCTTATTTTTGTCAATATCTCTACTTCTATGAGTCCGATTTGAAAAAAAATCCTTCTTTGTTGGATAGTGTTTTCAGTGTGACATGTTTTTCATTTAATTTCAAAATTTGCAAGTAATTCAAAAACTTTCCGCTAGGGGGCGTAAAGGTAAATTGCGTTTCCCCCTATAACTCTGCTCCAAAATCTCAGATTTGAATAATTCTTTCTGCACCGTATACAGCTCCTGATCGGAAATTCTTTGCACATAATTTCTAATTTTTGTTGAAATGGTTTGGCCACCAGGGGGCGTAAGTATTAATTTCCGCTTCTGATGTATTTGCAGCAAAATATGAGCTTCTAAAATCTTGATTGAAAAAAACGTTGTTTGTTAACCAATACTACTCATGTCGACAAGTCTTTTATGAACATTTTCTCCTTGAAATAATGCATGGTTTCCACGCCAGGGGGCGTAGATGTATATTTTATTTTTGTCAATATCTCTACTTCTAGGAGTCCGATTTGAAAAAAATTCCTTCTTTGTTGGATAGTGTTTCCGATGCGAAAGGTTTTTCCTATAAATTCAAAATTTTCAAGTAAATCATAGACTTTCCGCTAGGGGGCACAAAGGTAAATTGCGTTTTCTGCGTAATTTCTGCTCCTAAAACTCCGATTTGAAAAATACTTCTTGTATCGCATACAAGACCTCATAGAAAATATGTTTCACATAATTTCTAATGTTTGGTAAAGAATGGTTTGGCCACCAGGGGGCATAAATGTTAATATCTGCTTGTGATGTATTTGCAGCAAAATCTGGGATCCTGAAAACTCGACTAAATTTTTTTTTCTTAGACCGATACGCTCATACGGATAAACCTTTTCCGAATACTTTCTTCCTAAAATAGTGCATGGTTTTCCCACCAGGGAACGTAAATTCACATCTAATTTTTGACGATATCTCTGTTTCCAAGAGTCCGATTTAAAAAAAAAATCTTTATTTGTTGGAGAGCATTCCGGTGCGAAATGTTCCTCATATAAATTCATGTTTTTCTTAACGCACAAGTCTTCAACCAGAGGGCGTAATCTCACGATTCCGTTTACAGCAATATCTGAGGGATTAAAAACCCGATTGAAAAACTTTTCTTCCGTCAGATACTATTGTTTTCCATGCCGGTTCCATTAACTTTTAATAGCTTTGATAAATTTAATTTGCGTCAAAACGGATTCAAAAGACGTGCTTATTAAACCAGAAAATTCGGTGTCATCTTTCTTGTTTTTTTTTTTGGCAACAGTTTGGTAGGCAAAACTAAACATATACACAGTGAAACTACATTTCTTAGCTATTTTTCAACATAAGAACCGAGATGCTGGAGACATTTATCTTGTTCAGGAAAGTCCGTTTTCTGGGTGTGTAGCCACCTGCGGACAACCAATTGATTTTGTCAGCCGAATCGAAGCGTTGAAAGTCCGAAGGATTCAGGTCCGGACTGTACGGTGGGTGCATCCAAGCTGCGCAATTTTGTCACGAACGTATTGTGCCGCATGGAGCCAAGCGTTGTCATGAATCAGTCTGATATTTGCAGCTGTTGGGTCTTTTGTCACGAAGGGCACGACACAAATGTGTTAGCGTAGGTTTTGGCATTCACAGTGGATCACGTTGGATGAAACTCCACCAGGAGAATGCCATGCATGTCTCAGAACACCGTCATGAGGTCGTTTTGTGCAGATTCGGTTACTCTGATTTTTTTGCTATGCGCGGAGTCGGAATATTTCCCCACCATACTGGCCTTCTTTGTTTTGGAAGTGTAGTGGTACACCCCGGATTCATCGCCGATCACTACACCTGCCAGAAATTCATGACCTTCTTCTGTGTAACGCATCAAGTGGTCCAAGTATGACATCCTTGTTTGTCCCTTCTGGTCGTCTATCAAGTTCTTGGGCATCCATCACGCACTGATCTTGCGAAATCGCAATTTGTCATGCACAACATCGTACGCTATACCACACGAAATGTTGAATTGTGCCAATCTGCGCAGATGGATCCGCCG
The DNA here is from genome assembly GCA_039090855.1 of Macrothele yani. Taxonomy (NCBI): domain Eukaryota; kingdom Metazoa; phylum Arthropoda; class Arachnida; order Araneae; family Macrothelidae; genus Macrothele; species Macrothele yani. The sequence goes on along the minus strand of CM076998.1, from coordinate 22,409,560 downwards.
GTCACTCAGAATTGCCTGTTCAATGCCTCTCACAGTGGCAGGTGGTGACGCAGTTACAAAAAGACCGGAACGTGGCTAATCGGTACGGTTGCCACGGCCTTCTGCAAAGAAACTGCACCATCTGGAAATGTTCCTGTGGTCCAGGCAATCACCACCATACACTTCGACCATTTCTTTGTGAATTTCCGTCGTAGATTTCAGTTTTGCCCACAAAAATCGGACTACACCGCGTTTCTTTTTATTCGTAGACGACGCTAAAAAATGCGACATATTTGTTCCGTCGTTCACTTTGTCTTCCTACACGGCGATACCTGATCCAGCCAAACTGGTCTGTAGCGTGATATTCAAACTCGTTGTCTCCTAAACTGCAATTTGCTATTTCCAAAATACAAAGAGAAAAAAATTGCATTACTTTTTGATCCCTCCAAGAACATTTAGAAACTCAGTAATCTATCACTAGACTTATTGAAATGCAACCATGTAAGTCAGAGTAAAATAGTATGAGGTGGGGAAATGGTAACTTTCTAAATCCAGAAATTTTTGAAGAATACATTGATACACAAGAGAGAACAAAGTAAGGGAATACAGACGAAGTTAGAACAAAAGAAGTGTTGCCAAATTCTCGGGTGTAATGAAGCAAGTTCATTGTATCTTTTCCTATACAAGAATAATTCTTATAGTAGATTTTTACCAATACAAAATTAAAAAAAAACATTTCCGCATCCCTAAGGAGCTGATTTTCAAAATACACAATCTGCACAGAATTCTTTCCATGGTTTAAATAGGAGTCAAGACTTTCTACTAAAAACTTAGTACAATTGTTTAATGGTAGCTTCAAGATGAATTATTTTGGCTTCAGTGCTTCTCGTTTCGTCAGAAGATGGGGAAAACTTGGGCTGAACCCTTCTGCGTGGTTACTTGATTTCTTAACACAACGCACCAAGGGCGAGCACTCGCTCTGCAAAGCGCCAAGAGAAACTATCCAGCTGTATGTAATCGGTCAACGTAAGAAATCCTATTGTAGTTTCGGAACGAACGCTAATGCGTTCAACTTTGAATACCATTCAAATCGCAAAAGCCCTTCTTTCCCGCTCAACAATGCTTTTTGCTTCTCCGAAGCTCTGAGATATGTTTATCTCTCCCCGAGTTCGAAGTAGTTTTCAAGTGCTTATCGATCCCCGTTCTCCATTCACTAACACCAAAACGATACACATATACCGACAGTATGATCCCGACACATTAAGAAATACATAATTACATAAGCGTACACCGTTGTCTTTATCCTGATGCTCAACATTATTCACTTGTTTACCAGGACACTAATCCTGTAACCAAATGAACTAATCCTGCTTGGTGCCAACTTTGTTTGAAAACATTCCGATCTCACGGATATTGCTGAAAATGGCGCATACAAATATGAACTTTCGGATTGAATGCGAATATTAAAGCATATTTGTAATAATTTACAGCTCACTGGGTCTGAGATTCTTAGCCATATTAAAGTTGTCTGAATATCATCAATAAATAGTTGTTCCGTTGACTTCGTAAGAAATTTTGCATGCTCGCACGGGCATTGCCAGAAGGAACCACAAACCACTGGTCTGCCAGAAGCGCAGTAATAATCTGGATTAAGTACCTTCTGTTCACAATAATATTGATCTGAAACAAACTTGCACGCTGTGTTTATTTTTCCCGAAAGAGAGAAATAAGATTTTTTTTTTAGAACTTCCAAAGCGCAGATATCACAAGGCTGTTATGAAACTGATGGTTTGGTTTTGAGCTGTCACTCAGCTCGATATACGTGCTAAAAGCTCTTCGAATAAATTGCATAAATCATAATGTTTCCGGATATAGCTGCTCTCTCGCCGATGCTGTTTTTTCTTTACGTCGCACGCTCCAAATGATAAAACACCTGCGCTACAGCTGTTTGAATAACACATACGTAAATACAAATCAGTATTGAATGATAAATTACTGCAAATTAAATGGGAATATTTTAATGCATTTGAATTCTCCATGCAACTTTGACATGTGCGGATGCGTGACGACTGAGTAGTGCTAATACAAGAAAGATTCCTCTCTAGAGTATTCAAACGGACTGCAAACACTGGGAAATGCATCTAGTAATTTTTCGAAATAAATGTTTCCTTCAATTCCATTATCTTTTCCCCATTCCATTTTTTTATCTAAAGAAAACAAATCAACTAAGATATAAATGCAAAGCACTCCTGCGTTGTGTTTCAAAAGGAGAAATCGTTCGAATAAAATAGGCGGAGAGATGAAAAAAAGCTTTTGTTCCTTATGTTTAATTTATAGGATTGCGTAACCAGGAAAACGAATTGATGGGGGAAACAATGTTACATTTAAAAAAGGCTTTTATCAGAAGTCTTTTTTTTTTTTTTAAAGTTTGAGAAATAACTTTGATTAAAAATTGCAGCTAAGTGGGAAAGCGTTCGGAGAAGATATTTTCATTTGGGAAATGTTAAAAGTTGTAAGACGCGCACTTCTTTCTGTATCTGATATTTTACTTTTTCTTCTTCTGTTTTGATACGTAAAGATGAGTATCCAACGGGGGGGGGAGCGGATTTTGCGTTGCGTGGCCTCAGTATTAGCTAGAGAAATTAATGAGATGAGAAGTTGATCAAAATATGTCATTAATCAAAAAGATAGAGCTGTTCTCATTTATAATATCTTTTTTTTTTTAATTCTCTTTCTTGATCAAAAGTTCATAAACACCTCCAGCAATGCGAAGAACTTTAACGATAATATCTTTTTTCCCCGTCTATCCAAACCACATGTTCCATCTGTCAAAAATAAAATAAAAGGCACCTCTTTTTTTTACGCTGTCCTCATTGAACAGCGCATTTATTTGTAAGGTCGCCGTGGAACGTTTAAAAAGTTTCGCTTAATTATTTTAATTGCTTTACTAACAAGACTAATCTACGTGGCTATTAGCACTCTTCAGGCTCAACTTTGTTTTCATACACAAACAACTTAAATAATAGTGTCGAGCGGCCCTTAAGGCTACATTCTTTTTGTTCTGTGTTACCTATTGAAAATGACTTCAAAGATAGATATTTATTGAGTTAAAAATTCTGGTTTTTATAACAATTAGTTGCACTCAAAACAGTCCCACCAAATACATTTTAATTAATGGCTACTATCTCATCATTCAATATGGCCTCTTTCCTATTTTTCGCAAGATTTTCAATTTCGCGTTTAAGACATTATTTAATTATTGAATCAAAGAAAACTTGGGGTTCATTTGCTACAAAGTATTGATTTTTTCTATTCTTATGATGTTGCGGATTTTTGAAGAAATGCTTGTCTGATGTCGCAAACTTTAGAATAAATGTTTGTCTGATGTCGCAGACTTTAGAAGAAATGCCTGTCTGATGATGCATACTTTTGAATAAATGCGTGTCTGATGTCGTAGACTTTAGAATAAATCTTCGTCTGATGATGCATACTTTACGATAAATGCTTGTCTGATGCCGCAGACTTTAGAATACATGCTTGTCTTATGTCGCAGACTTTAAAACAAATGCATGTCTGATGCCGCAGATTTTGGAATACATGATTTTCTGATGTTGCAGATTTTAGAATAAATGTGCAACATCAGAAAATCATGATGATGCAGGCTTTAGAATAAAGCCAAACCGTAGGCATACACTGAAGAGCAATTGAATTAGAGACAGCTGGCGTTATGCAAATGTGGCGCTGTGGGTGGCCCTGTAAACATGGAAACGACATGACGTATGCAGCGATCCGACAATATAAGGAGTGATGCGACAGCAATAAGTAAGAGTCGGACGCAGTATGGGTAACACGAAGGATCTAAGCGCATTTGATCGTGGGCAAATTGTTCGGGCCCGACGAATGGGTCACTCTATTTCGGAAGTCGTGCAGGCACGCGATTTTCACGAGCCACTGTATCACGGGTGCACCGTGAGTAAATCAAATCCGGTAAAACCATCCCTGCAAGGAGCCAACTGCCGTGGACAGCAGCGTGGGGATGAGCGGGGTCATCGTCGGCTAGCTCGCATTGTAACAGCGGATAGACGGGCCGCAGTGCAAGAAATCACTCTGCAATTTAACGCTGGTGCACAAAAACGTGTAAGCAGCCACACCATCCAGAACCAACTCCTCGCTATGGGGTACAGATGCCATCGTCCCACGATGGTACCGCTGTTGACAGCACATCACAGGGTGCAAAGATTAGCATGGGCGCGGGAACATCGCCACTGGACCCTAGACATGTGGAAAAATGTTGCCGGGACTGATGAGTCGAGATTCATGTTGGTACATGCGGATGGCAGGATACGATTACGGCGCAGAGCACATGAAGCGATGGATCCTTCTTGCCAGTAGGGTACCTTTTAAGCTGGTGGTGGTGGGGGGGGGGGCATTTTCATCTGGCGACTGTTTACGTGGACTGAAATGGGACCCCTGCTACGTGTGACCTTGTCCCTCAGGGGTCGTTACTGGGATATCCTGGACGACCATTTGCTTCCGTTTGTGCGTCTTCAAGATCCCATTGGGGACCTCATCCTGCAACAAGAACATGACACCGTGACATCGCTCCCGAATTGTATCCGAATGGTTGGATAGAAACTCCACCGACGTGATCTCGCTTCCTTGGTCACCTAGGTCACTTGACCTCAATCCCATCGAGCACATCTGGGATGCCATCGAGAGAGATGTTCGAGGCTCTGACCCCCTTTCCATCAAATCTTCGTGAACTATGGGAGCTTGTTCAGGGGACGTGGATCCATATGGCTTCCCAACGTTTCCGGTGTCTTGTCAAGTCCATGCCGAGACGAATCGCCGCCGTCATCAGGACGAAAGGTGGTGCTACACGTTACTAGGCAGGTATTTCTAATTCAATTGCTCTTCAGTGTACATGCCAACTACCAGTAAGATTTTACGCTCATGGAAATCTGCACGGTAGACTTAGCGGAAGTGCTGAGTTCAACCAAGACCGTCTAGAAAACACAAGGCCGTGACGTTAGAGCGATGAGTTTCCTCTCTTGGTGACGTTACGTGGAAACTAAAGCTACCAAGTGGTTTCCAGGGCTGTGGTGTGTGACGTCAGAAACAACACTGCGCCGTCTATCTGTGTAACGTAAGGATGACTCCACAAACTGAAGGAACTCATCTCTCTAATATCATGGCCTTGTGTTTTTGTAAACGGCCTTAGTTCAACCCAGAACCGTGATATTCGTAAATTCCTGGGTTCGTAAAATTCCACCTAACGTTCTTTTCATCACTGTTCGGGCGACACCACGCAAAGTTACTCTGTGAAATTTTGTAGCGCCGCCCCGGTGGCGCAGTGGTCTAAGCGATGGCCTCTGATCATTCGTCCGAACGGGGTCCGGGTTCGAATCCCAGTGAGGCATGGATGTTGTGTTTGTCTTACGGCACTGGCTCTCTCCCTTCCCTGGAACCAGTGACCCTAAATTAGGGACGGGCGACTGCTTATAGCTCACCGAGTTGCTCACGGTGGTCGTTAAACCTCCAATAATAAAAAAAATTGTAGCCGAATGCCTTCTGTGTCGTGGTTAGAACGGCTGTGTCCACGTCGCAAGTTTGGTCATTACTCCTAAATCTTCCGTCAGCAAGGTATAAATACCTTTGTGGGAGGGATGCCCAGTTGTGTGTGAAAAGGTCATCGACACTCACTACACAAATCTGCTGGAAGAATTCTTGGCTTCTTGTCTGGTAGTCGAAATCGGTCAAACGCATCTTGGAGACTCTTTGAGTAATGTCCGGCTTTCTTTTTATACGCACTTTCATCCAGTTGTACAGGCCATTTTGTCATACTGCTATACGCCGCAGGCTTTGTGCCACGCACGCCCTCTGTGTACTGCTTTAAGACACAAAACTTCAAAAAACGTTCTATTCTTTTAATGCCATTGATTATTTCGGCTGCTCCATCGTTATTACGACTTTCACTAGCCATTTGATAGGCATGAACTGAACCTGTGGTACGTGGTGCGCAAAGGTCAGACTTTTTGCTTGTGTTACCACTTAAGATTTTCGAAATGTATACGAGTGAATGTGTTCGCGTTCGCCTGAGCAACCTAATATTACGAAGAGGGAAGGTACTGAGGATCTCTGGAATTCGTCAAGAACATATCTATGGAATTCATAAGTATTTGGTCATTGATTTTTTTGCGGGTTGAAGGATCAAGGGAATATAAGTAGGATCAATGGGGTATAAGTAGTCTTCCGTCTCTAATTAGGACCACTGTTTCCAGGGAAGGGAATGAGCCAGTTCCGCAAGACAAACACGGCATCCATATTTCGCCGCGATTTGAACCCGAACTCAACTTGGACGAATGATCAGAAGCCATCGCTTAAATCACTGGGCCACCGGGCCGGCCAATCTTAATTTTAGGAAAAGGAAATCAGTCGCATGGAGCCAAATCAGGCGAGTATGTAGGACGTTTATACACTGTGATATGTTTTTCCACGAAACACTGCGTCACTGGAGGCACTGAATGTGCTGGTGCATTGTGCTAGTGAAGGATGAAGCTGTTTTACCCCAACACTGGCCTATTTCTGGTGACTTCCACTCTCAAAGTCGCTAGAACCTGCCTGTAGTAAAGCAATGCTTGTTCCCCGTTGCTCCTTCGGATAAACAGTCATCCAAAATTATACCCTTAATATAATAGAAAACTATTAACATGGCCTTGAACTTGGACTAGCTTTGCCGTACCTCCTTCGCCATTGCTGACGTCGGTGATAGCTTCGACTGCCTTCTCTTTTCAAGTTCGCATTGGAGGATCCAGGTTTCGTCAGGAATTTGCACCAGAATGTTAGCACAAATTTATTAATCATTTGTTTTTTACACGCGACAAGCTTTCGGAGCCATTTTGGCACAAGCCTTTGTTTTATTCAGGTTTTTATGCAAAATTTGCTGACAGTCTCTTTATTGATTTTTACAATTTCTGCTATCAATCTGATACTCAATCGTCGATCATTTGGAACAAATAAGTACATTTTGTCCACATTGTCTTTTGTTTTTGATGTGCTTGGGCATCCCGGGACGTTCTTAGTCTTCTTTTTTCCCCGGGACATTCCTAGTCTTCTTTTTTCTCGGGACATTCGTAGTCTTCTTTTTCTCCCTGCACGTTCGTAGTCAAAGAGTACCTCACATTCTAAGAATTTTTTTTATATTCCCAAAGGGTATATGATATTCTAAGCATTTGAAGGGATTTTTTCTTGGTACGATACATATTAATGAGAGGAACATTTTGAACCCATTTCCGGCCAGGGGGCGTAGATGGATATCTTATTTCTGTCAATATCTCTGCTTCTATGAGTGAGATTTGACAAATTCCTTCTTTGTCAGATAGCGTTTCTGGTGTAAAATGTTTCTCATATAATTTCAAAATTTTAAAATTCATGGAATTTCCGTTAGGGAGCGAAACGGTAAATTGCGTTTTCCCTTATATCTCTTCTTATAAAACTCCGATTTGAAAAATTATTTCTTCACCGGATACAGCTTCTGATGGGAAACGCTTTGCATATAATTTCTAATATTTGATAAAGAATGGTTTGGCCACTAGTGGGGGTAAGTGTTAATTTCTACGTCTGATGTATTTGAAGCAAAATCTGAGCTCCAGAAAACTCGATTGAAAGAATTCTTTCGTGGACCGACACCGCTCACCTAGAAAAACTTTTTGAAAATGGTTTCTTCTTAAAATAATACATAATTTTTCCGCCAGCATAGACTTCTGTTTGACTTATATCATGTTTCCTTCAATATTTCTCCTTTTAACTGTTTGATTTGAAAAATTATTCCTTTTTCGGAGAGCTTTCCCCCTGCGAAATGTTTCTCATATAATTTCAAATTTTTCTTAGCGAACAAGTCTGCCACCAGAGGGCGTAGTTCACGTTTCCGTTTACAGCAATATCTGGGGGACTAAAAACCCGCCTGAGAAACTTCTTTCTTCGGTCAGATACTACTAACTATGCAAACTCTGTGTGTGTATTTTCTGTACAAAATAGTGCACAAATTTGCCGCTTGGAGCGCAAATGCTTAATCTGTTTTTCTCAATATCACTGCTTTTACATGTGCGATTTAAAAAAAAACTCAACACTGGATGTCATTTTTCTTGTAGAACCCATAAGGCTGGTATATGGGGAATTTTGTAGTTCACAGTTCTGTCGGTAGGTGGTGTTTGTGTACTTCAGTTCGCAGCCGTATCGCCGCTTCTAAAAATGCTTCTGAGAAATTTCTACTTTTCTGTACGACATTTGCTGCATCAGAGATGTGGAGCATTATCCTCTTTAAATAACGTAAAGGTTTCTCGCTAACTACGTAAATGTTGAAACCTGTTTTATTTTCGCTATCTCTGCACTCGGCAGACGTAGTTGATAAGTTATTTTCCCTTAGCATAGTTTTTTCCATGAAGAATAATTTTTGCCTACGTTCAGCTTTTCCTTTAATAAAAATTTTTCCGCTAGCAGACGTAAACTTATATAATGTTTGCTTCTTGTCTGGATGAATTCGAGGCCGCTGTGGTGTAGTGGTAGCATGTCCGGCGCGTAACTGGAAGACCCTGGGTTCGATTCCCGGTGGCCGCCGATGATAATTTTTCCGTGACACTTATAAACGTGGAAAGAGCGATGACTTCTGTTTGATGTTCCTAATTCACGTTAATTATTCATTCGCCTCCTAGTTATTTGTTCAGTTGCTTACCACCTTTGGTGAATCCCCAGCATTGTACGGGGCTCCAAGAAGCAACCTGCTATGTGGTTTGCAAGTTAGTCATTTGTGAGTCTGGAGAATTCGAGGCCGCTGTGGTGCAGTGGTAGCATGTACGGCGCGTAACTGGAAGAATGGGTTTGATTCCCGGGGGCGTCCGATGAAAATTTTTCCGTGATTCACTTATAAACGTGGAAAGAGCATAACTTCTGTTTGACTTATATCATGTTTCCTTCAATATTTCTCCTTTTAACTGTTCGGTTTGAAAATCTCTTTGTTTGTGGTTCTTTCTTTGTACCGTGAGAAACTTTTTATTCGGCATATTTTCCATAATATGCATTTCAGCCGCTGGTGGAACTAAGTAGATGTTTCTATTTCTGTATGCTTTATCGATTATTGGCACCGGTTGATGGTTTTCCAAACCGGTTTCAGGTGATTTTAGATGGATTTCCAAACCGGTTTCAGTTTTGCTAAATTTAATTCACGTCAGAACGGATTCAAAAGGCGTGCTAATTACAAGCAAAAATTCGGTGTCAACTTTCTTGTTTGTTTATTTTTGGTCTGGGGTTTAACGACTTGCCGTGAACGACTCAATGGTCTATGAGCAGTCGTCCGACCCCAATTTAAGGCCACTGGTTCCAGGAAAGGAAGAGAGCCAGTGCCGTAAGACAAACACAACAATCATGCCTCACCGGGATTCGAACAGGGACCTATCTCGGACGAATGATCAGAAGCCATCGCTTAGACCACTGCGCCACCGAGGTTGTCTGGTCATCTTCAGCGAGTGATAAGAATTATATACAGGGTGTCCCATTCGCTACTGAGCCCGACAGTTTTTAAATAACATTAACACCAATGAAGATATTGCAACGAAATTTAAACTGGACTTACCTCATTTCGTGCGAAATATGATGACATCATAACATGTGCTGGAAGTGGCCACCATTTGTATCCAGACGGCATTGAACCCAGCCCACGATATTGTGAAAAGTCGTTGCCAGTACGTCCGCCGTCACTGTCTGAATTTCTTCGGTAATATCTGCTTTCAAGGCATATATGGTTTGCCGTTTCTTTTGGTAAACTCTACCTTTCTGATATCCCCATAAAAAGTAATCAGGAGGCATCAGATTGGGCGAGCGAGTTGGCCATAGACCCTTCGAAATGACGTGGCTCTTTACATTCTGGATCGTTTCCCTGGAAATTTGTGGACGACCTCCTGCATGGTCGTCTAATAAAGTCCCCCTGGTTTCCAATTTCTTCGACAGTGCCGAAATGGTGGACTTGCTCGGCGGATATCTGCCTGCGAACCTCTCCAGGAATTGCTGGTGACAAGACTTTATCGATTCTGTTTCCCAATAAGTGCGAACAATAAACACTCGCTGCTCCAGAGTATGCTGATACATTTTCACACGTACGCGAACAGCCACGAGCACGAGCACTCACTATCAAAAACCGTATTGTGTAGACACGCTCAGATAAATGGCATAACAAAGCAGCATATAGAAGCGCGTCCGGCTGGCTGGTGGACTTTTCCTCAGTAGCGCCACACTTAGGAATGTGTCTGCCAATAAGGAGCACTCCGGCTGGTTGGAGAACAGAGCCGGGTTCAATGCTGCGTGGACACAAATGGTGGCCACCTCCAGCACATGTTGTGACGTCATCACATTTTGCACGAAATGAGGTAAGTCCACTTCAAATTTCTTTGCAATATCTTCATTGGTGTTAACGTTATTAAAGAAATGCCGGGTTCCGTAGCGAGTGAGACACCCTATACGAATAAACCAAGCATTCTTAAGAAGACCTCGTGCCATTATCAGTAATGAAAACTTCTCTGAGACTTTTCAGCTTAAAGTAAGAATATAGCATTCAGATCCTCACATTATCACGCATTTATCAGCGGGAACATAAAAAAGGTTTTACCATATCAAATGCCTTTTTATCGATAGTAGCGTATGGTACTAATTTCAGCGCTTTGTGTCTCTCAGGTGTTAGAACAGCTTCCTCTTTCGTTATCATTAACGAGTTCATGGAGTTCAAACGTACTGATAACTCTCAGGAAGAAGGCATTTAAGAGTGAAGTCAGCGATCTGGATCTGATTTTAATGCCTTGATTCCAGTAACGTACACATGCAGACCGAGACTGCTTGGGCCCTAAAATAAGTCGTCTTCTCGGGCCGTTTAACGAACAGCATTAGCATCAGGCTATCCGCTCCGTGGCATTGAATTTCTTCCCGACATCTAATCAATTACAACGGCCTCTTCCTCGGTTGGTTACATTGTTCCAAAAGGGACAGGACGACGTCACGTGATCCGAGATGGCAACACTCCAAGTGACTGTCCGGGTCATTAGCGCCGAAAGCAGACTCGACTCGGAGCTAATTATTCTGCTCTTGCTATGGAGAAAGAAGGAAACAGTTTTTCCCACTGCAGAAGAAGGGACAATGACACGGAACATTGCGTTAGCTTCCCCAACCCGGCCTCCACAAAGAGTGAATCTCCGTGTTTTAAATCATTAAAATCAAATTTAGAAAGCGAGAACGTAAGAAAAAAAAAAAAGGAAAGGGAAAGGAAAACAAAGAAAGGAGTCCGGCTTTAGTTTAGCACAGTTCGACAGATAAAATTATACTGTCGGTGATTCAGCAAGGAGTTCTGGAAAACAATATTATCCTTCGCTCAGGATTTCTAACATCATCTATTTAAGAACGACGAGCGTCGTTTGTTCTGAGTGTAACGTAGTGTTATGAAGTGTTGCGGTCGTTAATGCACACATATATGATATCATTCATGCCCGTAAGGGGGGTTGCACTGATTTGTTTAAGACTAATGCGCACGTATTTCCAGCTCCATCTTACTAATTCACCAATTCATCACTTAAGTAACCTTTACAGCGTTTTGTTGTGATAAATACTCATGTGCAACGGCCGTTCCATAAAAACTGAAGGGTAAAATTACACAAAATGAAGAACTGCAGGTACATCAAAATATATGTTATTCTTTCTCAAAGTATTTTCCCTCGGATAATATGCAAAGGTCCCATCGTTCAGTTCACTTTTCAAAGCATGTGGGTAAGGCGTTTCGTGGAAGCTACTTTAGCGACCCTTGTACAGCTTGCATAACGTCAGCATCTGTGTTGAACGGTGCCCCACGGGAACTTCTCCTTCATTGTTGGAAACAACAAGAAATCGCACGAGGAGAGACCAGGACTGTAGTTGTGCTGGCGTTATCATGGTGTAGGGTCCACTTGCTCGCCAGATCCGGTTGCTTAATCGATGTGTGTCGTCTCAGACGCTTCAAGACTGAAGAGTAATACTCAGCTTTGACAGTAATTTGTGGAGAAACGGCATGCTGCTAAATTACACCTTTATGATCAAAGAAAATTATCATCATTACCTTCCGAGCTGCTTTGGTTTGGTGGACGTTTTTCGTACGAGGCGAGCCTGCGGTTTTCCAGGCACTCGTTACGCGCTTCGTGACGGGGTCGAAATAGTGAATCCATATTTCATCGGTAGTTATTTATGTGTGTAGAAAGTTTGTCAGATGAATCCATGCACATTCGCAGTATATCCCACCGCAGGACTTGTTTACTTCTGGAAAACACCGTCAGAAACCTACAATCCAGACTGTCTGCTCGCAGCATTGAGCACGATGTTGGTTCTGCCATGCTCTGGGCGGTCATATCGTAGTTTTCAGCAGGTCCCGTAATCATCTTGAAAGGACGGATGACTGGCAGGAAGTGTGAAACCAATTTGGGCCGCCCCGGTGGCGCAGTGGTCTAAGAAATGGCCTCTGATCATTCGTCCAAACGGGGTCCGGGTTCGAATCCCGTGAGGCATGTATGTTGTGTTTGTCTTACGGCACTGGTTCTCTCCCTTCCCTTTAACCAGTGACCCTAAATTATTGACGGGCAACTGCTTATAGCCCATTGAGTTGCTCACGGTGGTCGTTAAACCTCCAATCCAAAAAAAAACTAAAACAAAAAAAACAATTTGACCGACCAAGTCCATCGAATGGCTCAGGCATTGTGTCCTGCAAGGTACGTCATCTCTCAAGAGGATAACGCCACAATTGACTGAACTCGAATGTCCATTTATGGTTTGAGGAATATGAGGACGAACTTTCATACCTTCCATGGCCTTCCAAATCACCAGACTTGCATCGCGCCATTGTGTTATAAAACAGAGTAAGATCCTATTATCCTCCTCTTGCATGTCTCGAGAACCTAGAACAGTTTATGCATGAAGAATGATGTAACATCCCACTAACCACCATCCAGTAATTGTATGTGTCCATTCTAAAGAGGACTGAGTCGGTTCTGAATGCCAAAGGTGGTCTAACATCCTATTAGGTACGCAAAACGTTCTTTTCCTAGGTGTTCACATTATTCCGTCCAACCCTTGTAACTGTTTCCAGTCAACCTTGACAACTCCGATCCACAAGCGGTTTTTCACCGCTTGTAGATAGATATCTGTAAGTTTTGTGCGTGTCGCTTTATTTGCGTAATACCCTGCTACTGTTTTGTGTGGAAAGCAAATGAGAATCGTCGCTTGGGTGATATCCAAACCGCAGCACCTAACGCCAACCGTTGTTATGCCACGTTCAACGTCGCTGATAATTGTTTTTATTTCTATTTCTACCCTCAACTGAGCGCTAAGTGATGCTTGACATTTCCCTGCTGTCGGATTTAGGCCTCATCACCACCGAGCTAGCTTGCCATCTTACGTGCTGGGATGATCCGTGTGTATAACGAGGGAAGGATTATCTTAATAATCTTGCAACTCAGAGTAGAACATCTATTTACAAAGTTCGTTCAGAATAATTTTATTGCTTTCCATAATCCAAATTCTTAACACACATGATTGTTGCGTTAAATGATTTCCACCTTCGGGGTTAGCAAAATAAGTGTAAAAAGTGTAAATCAACTCAAATGTATTTGTCCGCTGTCTAAGAAGTGGCCCAAAGTAGACTAGAACGACTGAGCCTGCATATCAGAAAGCGTTTGTTACCTTAAGTGGTCATTTAGGGGGATGATAAGGAAGTGTTTGTTTGTTATTAGCTTTGTTATTTAAAGTACTCATTAGACACCAATCCCCTTTGACTGGTTACCTACTAAAAGGGTTACGAACCTAATATAGGAGAGAGAAGATGTTTGAGTAACTTGTTTCTACTCAGTGGTATGATGTTCTATCAGTGGGACTCTCCTCTTTCCTAATTAATTAAAACAATCGACGTGGATCAGGAACACCAAACAGAAATAATCGCTCTTTCCACGTTCATATGTGAGTCCCGGAAAAATTATCATCGGCCGCCACCGGGAACCAAACCCAGGTCTTCCAGTTAGGCGCCGGACATACTACCACTGCACCACAGAGGCCTTGAATTCTCCAGTAGCATCTGAGAATGCAACTGGAGAATTCGTGGCCTCTGTGGTGCAGTGGAAGCATGTCCGGTGCCTAACTGGAAGACCTGGGTTCGATTCCCGGTGGCGGCCGATGATAATTTTTCCGGGACTCACTTATTAATGTAGAAAGACCGATGATTTCTGTTTGATGGCTCTGCCTTTCCGCATTAAGCCTCAACTCGTGGAAAATAGAATAAACGATTAGAAACAAGCACTTGCCACCACTTATTTTATGGACGGTACTGCTGAGATTAGAAGGGGAAAGGAATTGCCTTTCTGTAGCGTTTGTAGAATCCGGCCCCTATGTGACCATTCCTGTATGAGAAGCGCAGAAAATTTTAGGTACAATTTTGTCGAGGTACGTAGGCTGCTTAAATTTTTAAAGAAACCTCGAAGAAATAGTAGAAGATAAAGTCATATACAAGAAAGTGGACATACCAGAAAAGATTTAAACGATTTTGACCTTTTGTTTTTAATCTTAAACATCTTGTTTTTCATAACTTGCAATGATCCAAACATGTTTAAATAGAATTATTATTTTGACAGCTGCTGTTTAAAATAACTACTTAAATCTAAACATTCAGTTATGGGAAATAGGTTTCAAACGTACCTTGCGGCAACACAAGACTTGATAATTTATCACAAGTTTAGATAGCTTAGTTTCGATCACAATTTCATCTCTTGAGTGTTGTTCTGTTGAAACTGTTGCTGCTGCTGCTGCTGTTGTACGGTATGCTGAGCGGGTCGTATATGGCTAAGAAGCGGTTGTGCTTCGGCTATGGAATCCCTTGAGGCTGGCAAAACAACGCTTGGCTTTGGAGGAACCTTAGGTGGAAGCATATTTACAGTGGGATGATGATGCAGGTGAAGATGAGATGGTGGTGGTGGATGAAGAGCTAACTCTTGCTGCTGCTGCTGCTGTTGAATGGTTTGGCATACTGGCGATGGAGGAGGTGCTCGTAGTGGAATCTGTTTTATTTGTGGAGTGGATGCCACGATTTGTCCATCACTCGTTCTCTGAAAAAGTTAAAAGGAAACAAATATGACGCATAAATTAAACATTGGTACATAGAGTAGTAAATTTGCAATCACATGAATCAAAAATATCAAATCTAAACCCTTTTGTAATATTGCCGAGGTACAAATATACACTAAGTTTAATTTAAGTAAGTTTAAAGTCCGAGTAAAATCAGAAATTTCAAATCTAAACATTTTTGTACTATTGGCAGAGGTATAAATATACACTAAGTTTATTTTAAGTAAGTTTAAAGGCCGAGTAAAATGCAATGACGTGTGAATGCTTTGGCTATATAAAGAGAAGTATGAAAGTATTTCCACCTAACTCCGATACGAAGCAAGGAAATACAAGTCACTTCTCGGGAGGGTGCCTCGTAATCGCTTCACATGTCAATAATTGCCGAAGGGAAAACGATGAATTTAAATTGCTGATCGCTGTACCAACCATGGGCAAACGGTTTCTTGAACTATACGCGTTTTATGGTGCGGCACCAAATTTCTTTCTCGAATCCTCATCTTACTGCGTAATACACTATTGTACGTTGAAGTGCTAAAAGTCATGGGAGAGCAGTAGGCAAATTTCTAAATGGCGCTGTCGTAGAATAAAGGCTGCGCGGCAAGCCACGATTTTTATCAGTTGCGAGGTGTAATCTCGTGAGTCAGGTTGAGCAACCGCCAGTAGGATTATGGCAAGCCGACATGAATTGTCGGAGTTTGAACGAGGCATGGAAGTGGGAGCCAGACGAATGGGACATTCAGTTTCCGAAGTTGTGCGAACATTCAACTTTCACGGTGTCACGTGTATACCGAGAGTACCTCATGGGAGACATTACTATCCACCGTGGATGGTGCAGTGGCCGACCACGGGTGCTGCATGACCGTGATGAGCGGCGTCTGACCAGGATTGGTCTTGCTAACAGACAAGCGACACTGGCTCAAATAACATCCACATTCGATGCAGGAGGTACCAGAGACATATCCACCAGGTCAGTGCAGCGTAATTTAGAAACCAGGTGGTATGGAAGCAGAAAACCCACCAGATTGCCTTCGTTAACCCCACGACATCGGACACAGTGCCTCACTTGGGCTCGTTAAAACCGTAATTGGACCCTGAGAGACTTGCAACATGTGGCGCGGTCCGATGAGTCACGCTACCAGTTGTTATGAGGTGATGGCAGGGTTCCGGTGTGGTGTAGATCTCTGGAGGCCATGGACCCAAGATGTCAACTAGGAACTGTGCAAGCTGATGATGGTTTCATACATGTGTGGGGTGTCTTTGCGTGGCACAGTTTGGTCCTCCTAAACCCGTCATTAAGCAGTAATCGCTTTGTTGCTCTGCTGGGTGACGATTTAAAGCTCTTCATGGACTTCATGTATTCCAACAACGATGGGATTTTTCTGAAGAACAATGCACCATGTCATCGAGCACAAGTTGTCCAAAATGGGTTTGACGAGCATTCTGGACAGTTTCGACGGATGATGTGGCTACCACGTTCACCCGACATGAACTCAATAGAGCACTTATGCGACGTGGTGGTAAGGTCCAATCGCACCCAAGATCCTGCACCTACGAATACCAAGGGAGTTGCGGGCGGTTGTTCAGATGGCATGGCTCAACATCTTTCCAGAAGTGTTCCGGCCACTTGTGGAATGGATGTTACGTCGAGTTGCTGCACTTCACCGGGTTAGAGGAGGTCCTACACAATACTAGGTACGTATCACATGAATTTTGACACTTCAGTGTATTTTAGTGTTTTGATGAGAATACATAAAAATAATTTTTAGCTTATTAATTCACTAACATTTAAACACTTTCTATGGTTTTTCGTTTTATAGTTATAATATGTGGTTAATCATAATAATGCTGCTCGGCAGTCAACTTGCACTATTATTGTCCGAAATCTTCACACGAGGGGCAGAAAACATCATTTTCTTCATATATATAATTAAGCCTTAATATGGTTGCGTTTTATGAAAGCTATTGTCAAAGAAGGTTCTTCTTTCTCTCATCTCAGCAACTCTAACCATAAATCTTTTAGAGGTTGCATGTGTAAAGGTTCCAGAAATATTCTGATATTAAGAAAACCAACTTTTGTTCACAATTATTTTATTTTTTCCAGTAGATCAACGTTTCGCTGGATTCTGACTCAGTTTCTTTGGGAGAAATAGCACGTAAATACGGAAATTATATTTGAACACCGTTCATGATGTAACATGTGATTTGAATATTTATGTGCTATTTGTCCCGAAGAAGCTGAGTTAAAAATCTCGGCCGACAAGTAGAAATAAAATAACCGTGAACTAACGTTGTTTTCCTTAATGTTATAATGTTCATAGTGCTTGTAGTCTACCATTTGTAGAACTCGTTCTATTCCGCTATCGTCTGCCTCATGACACAAAGCATGAATATCAGAATGACATGTATATCCTTCATGATATACATATGACACAAAGCATGTCGATATCAGAATGATATGTATATTCTTCATGATATGCATATGACACAAAGCATGTCAATATCAGAATGATATGTATATCCTTCATGATATACATATGACACAAAGCATATCGATATCAGAATATGTATATATTATATTTCAGGATATACGTATGACACGAAGCATGTCGATATCAGAATGATAGGTACTGTATATCCTTCATGATATACATATGACATAAAGCATGCTTCATGACACAAAGCATGTCGATATCAGAATGATGTGTATATCCTTCTGGTATCGACCACGGCACCGGCCAGAAGCAAGTGACGAAAACATCTTTTCTCTTCTTTCTTAAGTTTGCCGATATTGTTACAGTCCTTGTAACACGTAATAAGCCAGAAATAATTTGTGTCTGTTATCTCTCTAAACGACAATTTTGAGTAACAAATCTGAAGGTAAATGATTGCTTTCTGATGCGCATGTCTAAAGGTTCCAGAAATGTTCGACGCACTTAGACAGCGAGCATATCCGTTCGAACGGATTTTAGCCTAAAACTAGTATAACTATATTAGGAATTCGAATTTCTTGGAGTAGAGTAGGAATATAGGTTCCCACGCTTGCGCACATCAACCAGATGGGTTTTTCAAGGGAGGCAGACAGCTAACTGCAAACTGGACAATAGAACACTTCAACAATTAGAACACGGTGATTTGACTAGATAATAAATTAATTTCTGACAATGTGCACTCAGAAATATTGCACTTTCTCTGGAATGGCGACGGTGTCCTCCAAGATGACAATTCGCTGAGCCACAGGTCCAATGTTGTGCAGGAATGGCTTGAGGAACCAGGTCAGAATTCCAGCATATCGTTTGACCTCCGAAATCCCCGACGACTGATATGCCATTTTGTTCTCCTCCTTCAAAATACTATCAGTCCCATAGAGCACTTGTGACACATTATTGGACTGCATATCAGTCGTCTGGATATACCAATAACCTTCATAAATGCATTGAAAGCCGCATTACACGCAGCTTGTTTGACCATACCTCTCAACTGCTTCCGGCATCTCATTGGATAGCTGCTGTACTAAGGGAGAAAGGAGGGCCAACGAAGTATTAGGTAGGTGGTCATAATTTCGTAAATACTCAGTGTGTATCGAAGAGAAGACTAAGTTTTCGGATAAGTAAATTTATTCTCTTCCTTCAAAACATATTTATTATGAATGTGATGCAAATGCATATGTTTCTGAAAGCCCTTTCTCAAATGCTTTAAAGGAATGGTTAGTTTTAATTATAATGATGTAATAATCTTAATAACGCTATGACTCTACCGTCTGGAATAGAGAAAATGGTAGCCTACACTGACCAACTAAACTGACAAGCATGAAGTGTTATGAACAAACATCAAATGAATTCACAACTCAAACGTTGGTTCTCAGGCTTCGGCGGCTGGAATGTACAAGTGGCATCCTGAAAGTATTGCCTCCTCCTTAATAACTTTTGAAATTTTGAAGGGATTTTAATGAAACTGCACTGACATGTACTATCATATGTTAGCAATGTGGGAACAGTGTTTGGTTCAGAATCGGAAGTAAAGATCATGAATGACAGAGAAATGCAGGGAGCCATAATTGAATTCCTGGAAAAAGAAGGATGTAAGGCTCAAGAAAACCACAGAATACTCCTGGTGGTGTATGGAGCTGCCACAATCAATATCAGTAATGTCCGAAGATGGATGAAGAGGTTTCGAGATGGAGAAAGTTCAGTGTCGGACATACAACGGAGTGCAAGACCCGCAACATCAGTGACAGATACCAACAGCCAAGGAGTGAAAGACCTCATTACAGATGATCGTCCTGTCACCATCCAGGAGTTGCAATAATAAACAGTGCTCACTATGTGCATACATTGAAGAAGCTAAAGGAAGCTATCAGAAGGGAAAGACGTGCCATTCCACTTCATAGTGTTGGTTTATGACGTGATAACGCACCTCCCCACACCTCGGTGGAGACTTCACAGGCTATTGCCAAAATGGGGTGGACGGTGTTGCCCCAACCTTACTACAGTCCTGATTTGGCGTCCTCACACTTTTCCCTGCTTTTTCTTTGAGAAATACTTTTTGTGGGGAACGTTTCCACGATGTGACAGACGTTAAACTGGCTGTGAACTCCTGGGTGAAACGACAGCCTCGATAATTTTTCCAAAATGGATTTTACCAATGGGTTCAAAGATGGCGGAAAGTGATGGACAATACTTTGAATAGGCTAGCATTATTAACAATACGTTTCACATTTTTGGCGCTAATGTAGTCCCCATGTAGCCTTAATGTAGTCCCCATGTAGTCTCAATGTCAAATGTATTCCCCATGCCGCAAGTCGTAGTCCCCGAATGTAATCCCCGTGCCGCAAGTCGTAGTCCGTCCCCGAATGTAGTCCCTGTGCCGCAAGTCGTAGTCCCCGAATGTAGTCACCATGCCGTAAGTCGTAGTCCCCGAATGTAGTCACCGTGCCGTAAGTCGTAGTCCTCGAATGTTGTCTACGTACCGCAAGACGTTTGATAAGATCCGGATGGCCAGTTACGTACCTATAGACGAGCCAACATAGCCTCCAATGTTTCAGAGCGACGAATTGGCTCCTGGTATCACAATCGCTCGACACTCGTGTTTTGTGTCGTTACCCTCGACCATACACTTCCCGCGTGCCACCGGATTGTTTCCTCCTTAGCCCATGGGCGCCAACATCGTCCGATTGCAGCGTTGCTCCGACACAAATGTCTAGAGAAACTGCGACTTGACCAACCGGCCACTCTCAGCCCAATCATAGTTCCTCTCTCAAGCTCGATTAACTTCTCGTATTGAGCACGGATCCGACGTCGAGGCATTCTTAACAGTCCGTGGATGTTAATGCAACCGCAATGCGCCGTCGCAATTGTCCCTGCTTGCGAGCTTCACTCTTTATATACCCTCCTCAATCCGCTGTGTGGCGTAAAAACGCATCGGAACCGCGTAAACATTATTTCCCAAAATTTATACATCCTTGCCCTTTAGTCATTGGTCGTTATTTTTAAATCATTTGCAAATTTCCCCCAGAGGTACTTCTTTGCATACGGAGTTTCGTCAGGATCGAACGCCTTTCTCGAGGTGCTTCGGTTTTTTTTCATTCATTCAGGCAAAGAGTTTATATTAAAGGTATCAGGCAAAAAAATCCCTCCAGTCTTCCTGGTAGTTGCCCATGCAATTATGCACTTGGAACGCAAAGAAACTCCAGGGGGAAAATGGAATTATCGCGGACATTTAACAGGAAGCCAGTGAAGAAATAGAGACGACGCTTTCAGAAGTTTTGATGAGATGCCTTAATGAAATGGAAAAATTCTGATGACTAGAAGAATGCTATCGTCATTTTGCTACATCAAAGAAGGGGAACATATGAGGCCTAAGAAAATATAGACCATTAGCCTCCTATCAGTCCTCTAGAAAAACTTTTTTAAGGCACTGTCGCGTAGCTTGAAGAAAACACTGAACATGGCTCAATCAAAGGACAAAAGCTGGATTCAGGAGCGACTATAGCACTATACACCAATAGGCCATTACATTATGACCACCTACCTAATAAACTGTAGGACCGCCTTTAGTCCGAAGAACAGCGGCCACTCCGCGAGGCATCGATTATATTAAGTGGCGATAGGTAGCCTCGGGTATCTGGTATCATAATGTCAACAGCAGGTCCTCCAGTTCCCGTATATTTCGGTTGGTCGTGATTTAGCGCGAACTCGCTTTTACAAGTTGAACCACAAATGTTAGATTGGGTTTATGTCAGGTAAATCTGGAGGCCTAGGGATTAACAGAAAGTCACCAGCATGTTCGTCGAACCACTCCATGACGATTCTGGCATGGCGCATTATTCTGTTGGTGATGGCCATCACCAGCAGGGAACACAGTTGCTATGAATTGGCGAACTTTGTCCGCAACGATGTTCAGATGCCAGACAGCTGTCAGGGATTGTGCTGTTGGGATAATGGGGCCTAACGTGTACCAAGAAAATATCCCCTTGCCGGCCTGTTTCCGCCCTACCGTGCACAGTCCAGGTGCCTCCTTCAGTACAATAGGAATCTTGATTCGTCAGACCAAGCCACTTTCTTCCAAGCATCCACTGTCCAATCTAGATAATGTTGGGCCCATTTCATGCGTTGTTGGCGATCACGTGCAGTGAGCATGACGATCCGGCTGGGTCTTCGGCTACGCACGCCCATGCGCAGAAGGCTGCGATGAACTGTGTCCTGTGACACATTGCCCTGATCACCAGTTCGTACCTGCGGCTGGTTTGTCGCTTCCTGGCCTGCAGTCGCTGTGAACAATGCGCGACAGTCTCTGCTCCCATCTGGCATCAATAAGCTGCGGGCGACAGTTCGTCGTTTGGCCATCTGTGTACCACTTTTGATACATACTCACTACAGCGGCACGTTAACAACTCAGAAGCAGCGCCGTTTCCGAAATCGTAGTTCCGAAGCGCCGTGCCATAACAATTTGTTCTTTAACAAACTCCGATAAATCGGCAGCTCTTCCCATTCTGACTGCGAAAACTGTACTAACTGAAAGTCCGGTCCTCGAGTTGTTATATATACTGCTCTTTGAACTTCACCTGCGCCACCGCTCTTCCTCCAGGCGCGCTCACTTCCCTAGGTTGGGAAGTGGT
Organism: Macrothele yani; assembly: GCA_039090855.1. NCBI lineage: Eukaryota > Metazoa > Arthropoda > Arachnida > Araneae > Macrothelidae > Macrothele > Macrothele yani. The sequence goes on along the minus strand of CM076998.1, from coordinate 22,387,296 downwards.
CATAAAGGAATTACTCATCTGATGTACTAAGAGAGCTAATGAAAGTAAAGTATAAATACGGGCTCCCCTTATGTATGACTCTTATTGGTCACCAAAGGGCTTTTGATTTCGTAAAACCTTCAGTTGGTTTAATGTCTTTGAAATCTTGAGGTATTCAAGATGCATACAGCAACATCAATACATCAATAATAACATCTACGAAAATGCAAGAGCAATGGTTCAACTGTTCGATAACACGGCACTACTAAAAATTCAAGAATGTGACAAAGTGACACCTTATCTCCCAAGCTCTTCAGTGTCACACTGCAGAATGTCTTTCAGTCACTGAAGTGGAAATCCAATTGAAAACATGAATGGAGATTATCCCACTGTCCTTTTGCTAACGACACAGGCATTTTTGAAAATATCCACTCACAGTCGCAGTGCACATTCCAGGAACTTTTTGACAAAATGAAAGAAGTTGTCTCATGAGGTGTATTTTTCAAATACAGTTCTTATTATCCCAAACTCTGTGCATATTCCTTCATGCTAGTAGTTTAGTTTCACTTCAATGTATGTACTAAACAATCTGTAGCTACCTTTTTTTACGGCTTTCCAACCGTAGCTTGAAGAAGCGTTCATGCTCCAGCTCTGTCCGTCTGTCTCACTGTCTGCACGATAACTCGCGTATCAATGGTTCGATTTCGGTGAAATTTTAGTATGTGGTGGAAGATAGCCTGGGGACAAACCCTATTGAAAATGGGCGAAATGGGGTCAAAGGTCAGGACATAGGAGCGGGTGGCATTCCATCACCCTTATGAGTCATAACTTACGTAAAAATGCTTCGATTGCGACAAAACTTTATCATGTTGTTCCGGAGGTATACTGAACCAGTTCTGTTGAATAACACTGAAATCAGGTCAATGGTCAGGGCACATGAGCGAGATTTATTCCACAGCCATTATCCTCGTAACTTGAGTAAAAATGCATCTATTTGCGGCAAAATTTTAGTGTGTTGTTCCGGTGGTATAAAACCAAATCTGTTTGATATCATCGAAATGGGGTCAAAGATCAAGGCACAGGAGCCATTATCGTCATAACTTGAGTACTGATTTGTGGTATGTTGAGAAGCGTATCACAATCAATGCATTGCATGATTTTACTGAATTGTTAGTACATGCGTCGAAGTCGAACTAAACTACTCACATGCAAGAATGTGCACACAGTTTGAGATAATGAAACTGTATTTGAGAAATACACCTAATGAGACGATTTATTCCGCACATTAACGCAGACCATATCCATGTAGTTTTTATAAGGAAAGATGTTGGTTTAAAAATGAACTTACAGGAGAGAAAGATGAAAAAAATACTTTTTTGGTCCCGAGGGTTTATGTTTTAGCCAGATTTTTACGGTTTAGGGTACATAAATTCATTTACTAAATATTCAAGTTTTGAAGTCTAACATCTTGTATTAAATTATTAATGCTTGAAAAATATTATGAATTTCATGAAACATTAAAATGTTATTTCCCAAGAACTAACACAAATGCGCAAAGTTTATAAAAATAGCGAGGGATTTTTTCCACGTGAGATAAATGAAATATTTATTTGGATTCCTCCATTTCAGATAGTTTTAACGTGCTTTCTGTAATATTAAATTTTTTTGCTGGTATTTGGAGCTTTTGCTTACTAACTTCATCTATTCTTGACTACACTCTTTTTCCTTCGCTTCTCTCAGTAATCCTTTTCGTAGGAAACAGGGACTTCAGCATCAAATGTCAAAGATCAATTTGGAGACATGATGAAAAGTTTAATAACTGTAGCCCGAAGTATTTCTCCTGCTCGGATGCCATATTTAAAAAAAAATATTGTGAAATTCTAGAGACTGTATTTTGTACATGACGGAAAACTGTGTTCAAATGAGAACTAATAAAATGAGTCATTTGCAGTTGCTTACTCATTTTTTTGTCTTGGGTTTTATCACACTTGTCCATTTCGAAAATATTTGTTCAATTGAATAAAAAAATGCAAGCAAACTATAAAATTGCCCATGAAACTTGATAGAATAAGAAAATCCATAGAGTAAAAGAAAGTGTGATAAGATACAATGAATTGATGACGAAGTATTTACTAGGATGTGAAATATTTTCAGTGTCAAAATATTTGCCATAGAGATTAATTGCTATTACTACACCAGAAATGCCTGCAAATATTTGGCTGTAGTTAATTAAAAGCGTTGTTCCAAAACAACTGAGAATGTTTTTTATAAAAAATATGCCTACCTTAATTATCAAGGACGTGGTCATCTTTTCCGAAATACTGTCAATTGCATCGAATGCAGGTGTCCCACAGTTCTCCCCATTTTTTGCATATTTTCTGGAGTTCTTGCATACCTTCTGGAATGCTGTTGAAGCACCCCTTCGCAGCTGTAATAAGTTGCTGATCAGTCTCTAATTCTCATTCCCATAATGTGTTTTTTTAAAACGGAGAACAACCAGAAGTTACATGCTGACAAGTCTGGACTAAATGCAGGTTGGTGTATCAATTTGGTACTCATTTTCTCCAAAAAAAAAAAGAAACAACAGAACTGTTCATGTGTGACCTTGCATTCGGTCGCACATGAAATGAAATGGGGAATCCAAGTTTAACAATCCAGTTTCATGCCAAAATGCTCAGTTAAAATTCTGTGAATTGATTATTTTGAAATCTAAACTACATATTCTATATCTCTAATTCACAGGTGTATGTTTTCTAGTGTAATAACTCCTATTGTATTTACGTTTAATTCTGTAACACCCGTTGAAGGTCTTTATCCATGTGTGATTAAAGCCGCCGCCGACTCACAATCTTACATAGATTCTTTATGCCATCTGTAAATTTTTGATGCCTTCGCTGTGGCGCAGTGGTCTAAGCAATGGCTTCTGACCAGGTTCGAATCCCGGTAAAGCATGGATGTTGTGTTTTTCATACGTCACTGGCCCTCTCCTTTACCTGGAAGCAGTGGCTCTAAATTAGGGGCGGGCGACTGATTATAGCCCATTGAGTTGCTCACGGTGGTCGTTAAACCTTCAGTCAAACAAACAAGCAAACAAATGGATGTTGTGTTTGCTTTAGGACACTGGCTCTCTCCCTTCCCTGGATCCACTGACCCTAAATTAGGGGCGGACGACTGCTTATAGCCCAATAATTTGCTCACGGTGGTCGTTAAACCTCCATTCAAACAAACAAATAGATGTTGTGTTTCACTAACGGCAATGTCTCTCTCCCTTCCCTGGATCCAGCGAGCCTAAATTAGGGACGGGAGACTGCTTATAGCCCATTGAGTTGCTCACGGTGGCCGTTAAACCTCCAACCAAACAAATGGATGTTGTGTTTGTCATACGGCACTGGTTCTCTCCCTTCCCTGGAACCAGTCTCCCTAAATTAGGTGCGGACGGCTGTTTATAGCCCATTGAGTTGCTCACGGTGTCCTTAAACCTCCAATCAAACAAACAAATGGATGTTGTATTTGTCTTACGACACTGCTCTCTCTCTCTTCCCTGGAACCAGTGGCCTTAAATTAGGGGCGGGCGACTGCTTATAGCCCATTGAGTTGCTCACGGTGGTCGTTATACCTCCAATCAAACAAACAAACGCCGCCCCCGGTGGCGCAGTGGTCTAAGCGATGGCCTCTGATCATTCGTCCGAACGTGGTCCAGGTTCGAATCCCGTGAAGCATGGATGTTGTGTTTGTCTTATGGCACTGGCTCTCTCCCTTTCCTGGAACCAGTGACCCTAAATTAGGGACGGGCGACTGCTTATAGCCCATTGAGTTGCTCACGGTGGTCGTTAAACCTCCAATAAAAAAAACAAAACAAAACAAAAAAAAAAACAAATGGATGTTGGGTTTGTCTTACGGTACTGGCTCTCTCCCTTGCCTGGATCTAGTGACCCTAAATTAGGGACGGGAGACTGCTCATAGCCCATTGACATGCTCACGGTGGTCGTTAAACCTCCAAACAAACAAATGGATGTTGTGTTTGTCTTACGGCACTGGCTCTCTCCGTTCCCTGGATCCAGTGACCCTAAATTAGGGACGTGAGACTGCCTATAGCCCATTGAGTTGCTCACGGTGGTCGCTAAACCTCCAATCAATCAATCAAACAAACAAACAAATGGAGGTCGTGTTTGTTTTACAGCACTGGCTCTCTCCCTTCCCTGTAACCAGTGGCCCTAAATTAGTAGCGGACGTCTGTTTGTAGCCCATTGTGTAGCTCACGGTGCTCGCTAAATCTCCAATCAAAAAATAAATGTTGATTTTCCTGGACATCCATCTTTATAAGCTTCTTGCATAAAACAGAAAGTCTCTCCGCCAGACTTCTGAAGTCGACAGAAAAATTTAAGGGCGCATCTTCGTCCGTCTTTCACATCCATTTTTTCGAAAAATCACAGCGCGAGAGCACTTTTTAGGGTTTCACGAAACAACGCTTATAAACTGCGCAATACCGACGACGCATGCGTGTTAAACAGGTGTGGCCAATTGGTAACCACAACGAGTACCGTTTTCTCGAGACTAGTACCAAGGTCGAACGTAGTATTGCACTTTTTTTATAAAAATATTCTCAGTTGCTTTGGGACAAGCTATGTATATCTAATACGAAATATGAATTTTTCAATATTTTATATTTTGAAAGCAAACGTACAGTTGCAAATAGAACTTTTGCCCCCTAATGGCAGAATTGAGCTTTAATAAGGATGCTTCGTGCGCTAAACATTATTTTAATTAGAAAAGCCTTTTCAGCACGATAAGGTATTTAATAATACTGTCTGTACTTAAAATAGACATTTTTAAGGCACAGCAGTTTACAAGATCTTTCCAAGCACCTAGTGCTCCATCGTCAGGTATTTCAATAAACAAAACAAAACAACGGATAAAAGCAAGAAGCATTTTCAAATTACACGACCACGTGATAACAATAACGAGGTTTACAATAAATATAGTGGAAGTTTGGTCATGCAATAAAAGGATTCAACAAATAATACTATGAATTGCTATTACATATGCGAAGAAATATATACACAGAGGATATTAATAAGTTGACATTAATCGTCAAACTGTAAGTGAATTATTAGGAGTTAAGTGTTGCTGGAGAGGAACATACTTTTCTGGCTGCATTAACATGGCCGAAGGCACTGGAACAAAACGCGGAGTTTCTTCATTACAGCAGTCAGATCTGTGCGATAAAATACATAAACTCTCAGCGAATCGGAGGGATCGGTTTGTACGATTTGAGCTCAGCACACTGGCATTGGTCCAGTCTGGTCGGTAGGTACCTCTATTAACTAATCGTGCAAGAGACGTAGCATCAGAGTTTTGAGTACTTGTGCTCATAAAGTCTTGTGCACAATGGGCGTGCAGTTGATCCTATATATGCTATTGCTGGATCTTCTGGGTCGACAGGAATTAAGGGTATTTTGTAAACCCCATGTCTCCTGAGTGTGGAAACTGGGTCAAGGTCGTTTTGCACAATAGCTCGATTACCTTTCGTACTTTTTCCAAAGGCAATGTGGTATTTTTTGCATATGTCCTTTAGTATTGTAGTGACTTCAGGTATACAGTCCACAGTGCCAACATATTTTGTAATTCTGGTTTCCCTTTGTAAGGTACTTTTGTCTAGACATTTCACTGATCGAGCAATTTTTTCAACGATCGTTTTATGGTAGCCATGCGCCATCGTAATCATCTGGATATGATTTAACTCATTTCTTCTAGCCTGGATATTGAGGAGTGGGTGAAGGCTCTTCGGACCATGTACTCTATAGCTCCTAGTTTTTGTTTTCTTGGGTGCGATGAATTATGCTGAATAACAGCAGATTGTGTTGTAGGCTTTCTGTACACTGTACACAGTGCGTCAAAGAAATTTTAAGGCTGGGTCTGTAAAATGAAATAGAAACAAGAAATTATAATTTGTTTTGGTTTGTTATTCAAAATAAGTCCCTCCGGCTTCAATACACTTGTTACAGCGATTTAATAATGATTCGAATGCCTGTTCCAGTTCACTTTGCGGAATTGCCTCCAAAGCATGCGTCGAAGCTGTTTGTATGGTCTAAATATCATCAAAATAACACCCTTTTAACGTCATTTTAAGTTTTGGGAACAAAGAAAAGTCGCAGGGTGCTAAATCAGGCGAATACGGTGCATGATTCAACACACAGACGTTATTTTTCGTCAAAAAATCCACGAACAAGAAGTGAGGTGTGACTGGGTGCATTATCGTGCAACAAACACCAACTGTTTACATCTCGATATTCTGGACGAATGCGACGAATTCTGCCCATCAAACGCCTCAAAACATTTAAATAAAACTCACCAATAATTGTTTGTCCACTTGGAGCAAATTCTATGTGGATAATACCCTTACTATCGAAGAATGTAATGAGTATTGTTTTGATTTTCGATGGAACTTTTCTTGTTTTTATTGGCTTGTGGCGAGTTTTTGTACTTCCATTCCGCACTTTGTCGCTTTGTTTTAGGATCATATTGGAAACACCATGTTTCATCACCTGTAACAATTGATTTTAAGAAGTTTGGATCATTTTCAGCGGCTGAAATGATGTCTCCGCAGTGTGCACTTCTCCTTGATTTTTGTTCATTGGTTATCGTGTGTGGAACAAATTTAGCACAGACTTTTGTTTTGCCCAAATCTTCATGCAGGATGGTTCGAATCGTTTCTTTGTTGATGTTTAAAGACTCTTCCATCATTCTTAGTGACGCACATCGATTGTTTACCACGAAGTCACGCACTTTTTCAATAATCTCAGGTGTCCTAGATGAACTTGGTCTTCCGGTATGCTTATCATCTTCTAGCGTCTCTCTTCCGTCCAAAAAACGTTTGTGCCACAGGAAAACATTTGATCTACTTAAACAAAAATCACCGCAAACTTGTTTCATCATTTGGTACGTTTCCGAGGCACTTTTACCAAGTTTTGAGTTAAATTTAATAACAGCCTTTTGTTCCATCTTAATAATTCAACATGAAAAAAATTTTACTTCTCTAATGAACGCCCGTTTCGTTTGAGTTATTTTAACAACTGCGCAGTACTTTTGGCAGAAAGCAAGCAAATGGTCACTGTTTATAACGCATTCGCGATTACAATGGTGACGCCACCGTAGGCTGAAATCTAGCGCCAGTCTTAAAAATTATTTGACGCACTGTGTATAGGATAAACAATTGGTATTGGGGTGCCTTTTCAGTAAGATGTCCAAGAATGGAAGCGTATTATTGTTTGCATGCCCAATGGTGAAATTTATGGAACTGTAATGTTTTAAGAGCTCTTTAGTAAACTCTTCAATTTTGTCTTTGTGATGCGGCCAGAAAATAAGTATGTCGTCTACATATCTAATGTAGAGATCAGGCTTGAGTTGGAAATATTGAAAGATTTTGTAAAATTGCTGTGCCTTAAAAATGTCTATTTTGAGTACAGACAGTATTAATAAATACCTTATCGTGCAGAAAAGGCTTTTCTAATTAAAATAAAGCAGAATTGAGCTTCATGAAAAGTCGGAAACACATACAAATATTTCACAGAGCAGAAGCTACTCAAGAAAAAAACGACTTTGTCATATTTAACTCTACAGAATAGAAACTGAGGGAAATCGAATATACAGCTGCGTTCGGTATTACTGTGCATCCTTTGCAATGGAGTTCAACCCGTATATAATGAAATTGAAGGGAGGGTAAAAAAAGTACGATGCATGCGAAATTCGTTACAACTGGACAGACAAAAACAAGCGATATTTATGGCATATTACTTTATGTCAGATTAAAACTAGTCAATCATACACTATGAAACAGTAGCTAAGAAAATAATGAGTGAGTTCTACAATAAGCAAAATATTTAACGAATGTAAATATTAAAGTAACTACCAAAAATTTGAAATTTTCACCTGTTACAGTGGTGTGCTAAAAATATTGTATCATCTGGAAAAACTGTGAATTTTTAAGTTTAACTCTTTTGTAACAAACTAATTTTTATAGTTTTATATGTCATGAGATGCGAAATTTAATGGAGATTTCAAAAATGTCTTAGTTTTTCCTGTAGCTACTTCTGTTTTTAAGATACATTACAAAAATCATGACCAAGTCGAAATTATTACGAAAATGATTATATTTATCAAATACTGCAGTTTACAGAAAAAAAAATCGGTTTGTAATTCATAAGGAATGAAATAATATTTAAATACAGAAATGTAATTAAGCAAAATTCTAATACACTCAAGAGCAATTGAATTAGAGACAGCTGGCGTTATGAAAATGTGGCGCTGTGGGCGGCCCTGTAAACGGAAACGACACGACGTATGCAGCGATCCGACAATAAAAGGAGTGATGCGCCGGGAATCAGTAAGAGTCGGACACAGTATGGGTAAGACGAAGGATCTAAGCGCATTTGATCGTGGCCAAATTGCCCGACGAATGGGTCACTCCATCTCGGAAGTCGTGCAGGCACTGGGATTTTCACGAGCCACTGTGTCACGGGTGCACCGTGAGTACATCAAATCCGGTAAAACCATCCCCGCAAGGGCCAACTGCCGTGGACAACAGAGTGTAGATGAGCGGGGTCAGCGTCGGCTAGCTTGCATTGTAACAGCGATAGACGGGTCACAGTGCAAGAAATCACTCGGCAATTTACCGCTGGTGCACAAAAACGTGTAAGTGCACAAAACGTGTAAAACCGCTTGTTCTCCCGATATGTCGCCCATCGAACACGTCTGGTAGCTGATCGGCAAGCGAGTGGCCCGGCAAGCACCACCCGCGGCTACGCCTGATGAAATGTGGCAACGTGTGGAAGCAGCCTGGACCGACATACCCCAATCCCACATCCAAAGCCTCTTTCGTTCAGTGCCGCGGCGTGTAGCGGCCGTTATTGCCAGCCATGGGGGCCACACGAACTATTGATGTCTACGTGTTCCGCAAGACGCACGGGCCTGTAAGCTCAATCGTTTCATCAGTGTATCTGTTATTATGTGTCCAGTAAATCTGGCTTTGCTATCTCGTGTCCTTCTTGGTGTTGCATTTTGGGTGGCCAGCAGTGTATATAAAAGCAAGTAAGTGTATGAAACTCGAACATATAGAAAACAGTAGCAGTTCTTTTCCAAATGCTGACTAAAATAATGATCATATTATATTATATTAGAATTACTGTGATATGTAAATATTTTATGACTAGTTAATATATGAAAATATTTATAACATTGATCATTATCTTTCGGAAAGTATGTGCATTTGTGGTGAGTTTATTCAAATTGCTTATTTTTTTAATATCAGTTAAGATTTATTTAAAAAAAATTGTTATCAATGGCTTTTTTTATTTCATTCTGATAATTACTCTCTCTCAACTGATACAACCACCTGTGGTGACTTCGTGCATAAATAACTGTCGTTCGGTTTTAGTGCAACATCCCAAATGTCATTTGCAGAACATTTTTGTAAGTTTTCATTCTACTGTTGACAGTTTCAGCCTCTATCTCATTAACTTCATCTTGGAATTGTTTCCCTAAAATCTTTGAAGTAATCAGTTTTTCTTCAGTAAATCACTGATTTCCGTCTTCCCTGAACCACAACGTTCTGATAAGAGGCGGAAACGTATTCCTTTTTGCACTATCATTTCTGCTAATGTCAAAAACTACCCTTTTCGCTTTTCACACATTTTTATGAAAGTGGGAAAACTGAAGAATTTAAAACTGCACAAAAATATGCTTTTTGCGAATGTCGAAAAGTCGTTCTGAATACTGCAGATCTTCCCCTTACTTGTACGTGACACAAGATTTCTGTGAGAAGGGGAGAAAAGAAACAAGCTATGAGAAAATTGCTTTTGTATATGCAAAACAATTCATCAATAAATTGGGTTTATCAAATCCTGAAAGTCAATACGGAATTAGGGACAGATGTGTTCCGCCCATCTAGCGATGCGAGGATTAGAACGCAAACTCAAATCTTTGACTACAAAAACATTTTACTGAGCTCAAGAGCAACATTTTCGAGATTCAGAACAGTAAAACGAATTATTATTTACAGCTGATTTTTTTAAAGCAGGTAAAGGAATAAAGAGAGTGACTTGCAGTTTAAATACACGATCGTTTTTCGTTATCTTCCTATATTGTTCACTGGAAATGGATGGCCCTACCAAAGCTTTTACAATCAATTATTCATGTTGTAGAGAACTTTAGGAAAGCAGTGACTGACGTCTGGGGTTAGAAACTCAATTGAAAGGTGATTAGCGTTATGTTACTTCAACGGAAAAATGTTGCAGACAGGTAACACATGAGTCAACTCAACAATGAGGCAAACAAACAGTGAAAAGCCTGCCCGCGTAGTTTATTTCGCAAAACCGCCGCTCCGGAATGACATGTGGATTTGAAATTCCACTGCATGTAGAAACGAAAAAAAAAAAAATACAGGTAGTCTCAGTTCAGATTGAGCCGTCAGTTTGGAACGTAGCACTACGACTTGCAGATCGGAGAGTTAAAATTAGCTAGTCGAATATGGTTTCAAAGTGTTTATTTAATTTGTTATACTTGTAAGCCAACACAGGTCTATGATGTGAAAGGTAGTTTATATAATTTTTACAAATAATGCTGGATACATGGGGAACACAAAGCAGATCGATACACGCGAATTACCCAACGTGGTGTTCTGTCTTCTCGGGCTTCTTTTTTTTTTTTTTTTCGATTGGAGTTTTAATGACCACCGTGAGTAACTCAATGGGCTATAAGCAGTCGCCCGTCCCTAATTTGGGGTCCCTGGTTTCAGGGAAGGGAGAGAGCCAGTGCCGTAAGACAAACACAACTTCCATACCTCACCGGGATTCGAACTTGGACCCCTTTCGGACGAATGATCAGAGGCCATCGCTTAGACCTTGCTGTTGCCTGTCGTTTTGATTTTCTCCACTTTTGCTTTCGTTCACACTGCGAATTCCGCGGCATTATCGAAAATGTTAACCCGAAAAAGAAGTTAGTTTAAACCACTGCGATATGTTCTTTATATATTTGAATTGATCTCTTAGAAAGGTTTAAAACGATACAACGCACAGGCGTTTTGCACTCGCGGTTGTTCAGATAGACTGTGATGTTGTCAAGTGTTCACCGGTGCAAAAGAAAACAATTTTTTTCAAATGTTCAGTTCAAACCAATGCGAAATGTTCTTGGTATATTTGAATAGATCTCGTCGAGAGGTTTTAAACGATACCACGCACAATCGTGTTACGCTCGCGGTTGGCGAGATAGACGGAGTCAAACGCGGCGGTACACCCATAAATATTGCATCACCTCACCCGCGTACGGGGAGCGTCGGGAGGCACGATGTATTGCGCAGTAAGCGAATTGGACTCCATGCTGTTTACGAATATGCTAACACGAGTAGTGTGCGGAACGTATTTTTAACGCTATGATGTTTTCAATTTAGACCTATTTTTGTCACGGGCAGTCGACCGTCAGTCGTGCCGTAATATCCGCGGAGCTAGACGTAGTCCTACGTCAAAAAAAAAAAAAAAAAAAAAAGCAGAATACCCTGGCGCTCAAACGAAAGTAAATATCCTGGCTGTGAGGTTTAAAAAAATTGTGTGTTGATTCTTCCACATAACCCTCGTAATTAATTCTTCTACAATGCGATAGAAATGGTGAATATATTTTAAAAAAGTGGAAATAATGTAAATGTACGATGTCATCACTCCGTCCAGGTTATTTTTACAAACAACGAATAGCAACTGAAAAATTGTATAACAGACACCGCTGGGATCGAACTCCAGATCTCTCGATAACTAGCAGTGTGCGTTCGCTTTACGCTACGGTGCCAACAATTCACAGCGCTGTTCGTGGTTTATCTGTCAGCATTTGACAACACAAATTCATATTGATGGGCTCAGCAACCGATGTGTCGCCATCTAGTGGCATTCATTAAATCAAGCTGTTTAATTACAGCTGATAAATCCAAAGGGCGATAGAAATGGTGAATATATTTCAAATACGTGGAGATAATGCAAATGTACGATGTCATCGCTCTGTCCACGTTATTTTTACAAACAACGAATAGCAAGTGAAAAATTGTATAACCGACACCGCTGGGATCGAACCCCAGATCTCTCGATAACTAGCCGAGTGAGTTCGCTTTACGCTACAGTGGCAACAATTCACAGCGCTGTTTGTGGTTTATCTGTCAGCATCTGACAACACAAATCCATATTGATGGGCTCAGCAACTGATGTGTCGCCATCTAGTGGCATTCAACAAAGCAGGCTGTTTAATTACAGCTGATAAATCCAAGTGGCGATAGAAATGGGGAATATATTTTGCCAGCAACTGATGTTGCACTAGATGGCGACACATCTGTTTTTGAACCCATCAATATGGATTTGTGTAGTCAGATGCTGACTATTAAACCACGAACAGCGCTGTGAATTGTTGGCACGTTAACGTAAAGCGAACGCACTCGTCTAGTTATCGAGAGATCTGGGGTTCGACCCCAGCGGTGTCAGATATACAATTTTCCAGTTGCTATTCGTTGTTTATAAAAATAACTTGCACAGAGCGATGACATCGTACATTTACAATGCGATTGACCTTTGAGCATGGTTGTCAGCTTACCCGATGTGAAACATCGTGGGTGATAAATATTTTAATATTAGGTGTACGAATAAGTTTTAAAACGTTTTTTGTGTGACCTATACCGCTACTGTACATATCCGACATTCCCCCGCGTTGTTGTCATGTGACCGTAACTGGTCTGGTGCATAAAATGACACAGAAGTTTTCGTAACAGTCAAACGTACTTGCACATCGGCATGTGAAAGATGGCAAGCGATACTGCATTTATTCGACACTGCATTCGTTACGAATTTCATCACGGAAAAAATGCTGCAAAAGCACGTGCATCGATCTGTTCTGTTCTAGGGGAGAATATTGTATCGAAAAGCGCGTGTGAGTTTTGGTTTAGATGGTTTAAAGCATGTGATTGTGATGTTAGCAATCGAAAAAGCAGCGGCGGCCTACAGAAGGTTGCACACGAGGAACCGCGAGCATTGCTGGATGAAGATTCGTCTCAAACGCAAAACAAACTAACTGAAAAACTGGGGGTAACTTAACAAATCATTTCCAATCGTTTACGCACGATGGGTGCCACATGACCTAAGGGCCGCCCCGGTGGCGCAGTGGTCTAAGGCGCTGGCCTATGATCATTCGTCCGTAAGGGGTCCGGGTTCGAATCCCGGTCAGGCATGGATGTTGTGTTTGTCTTACGGCACTGGCTCTCTCCCTTCCCTGGAACCAGTGACCCTAAATTAGGGACGGGCGACTGCTTATAGCCCATTGAGTTGCTCACGGTGGTCGTTAAACCTCCAATCAAAAAAAAAAAAATGACCTAAGGCAGAGGAACAAGGATGCGCGTGTCATGAAGTATTTGAATCAGTTGAATAAACAACACAGAAAGTCTTTCCTATGGAACATCGTTACGGGTGATGAAAAGGGGATACATTACGACAATCGCAAACGCAAAAAAAAACTGGGTAGACTCCGGAGAAGCAAACACTTTGACACCGAAACGCAATATTCACTCCAAGAAAGTTCTTTTGTGCATCTGGTGGGATATGAAGGGTGTGCTCTATTATGAACTATTGGAACAAGGTCGAACTGTTACTGCTGATCGCTACAAGCAACCATTTCTGCGATTGAACCAGGAAATCTGTCGGAAACGTCCATTCACAGGCAAAGAATTCCGTCCCGTGAAATTACTGCATGCGAACGCTAGGCCGCATGTCGTGAAATCGGTTAAGGAAACGTTATTGACGCTTGGCTGGGAAGTTTTGGAGCACCCGAAGTATAGTTCCGACACATCCCCTTCGGACTATCATTTGTTCCGATCGATGCAACATTGTTTGCCTGCGGTACGGTTCCGGACATGTGACGAAGTGCAAAAATGGGTTGACGACTTCATCGCGTCACACGACGAAATATTCTTCATGGCTGGAATCCGCCAGCTGTCCGACTGATGGCGGAAAATGATAGATAATGACGGCGCATATTTTGATTCGTAAAGGTATTGTTGTTTTCTCTCAATTTACATGTCGCCTTGTCTTAAAACGTTCTGAAACTTATTTGAACATCTAATAATTCGCCGACTGTTATTTGAGTGTAATTTTACCTTGCTTTGTAATTCGAAGAGCATTCTTCAAAAGTATTGGTGGCGGCCACCAGTCTAGGATTAATTTAAGGCCTGGGCGACCTTATTACGATTCTATTTTTCTTCAGTGTCACAGCACATAGTTCATCGCAGCCTTCTGCGCATGAGTCTGCGCAGCCGAAGACTCAGCCCTCCGTGCTCACTCCACGTCATCGGCAGCAACGCATGAAATGGGTCCAAGTTCATCGAGATTCGACCGTGGATGATTGGAAGAAAGTGTCTTGGTCTGACGAATCAAGATCCCTGTTGCATCACGTAGACGGGCGAGCGCGTATACGGCCATTACAAACGGAGGCTGTGGCACCTGGATGCACTGTTGGGCGGAAACATGCCGGCAGCTGTGTTATGCTCTGGGCAATGTTTTCTTGGAACACTTTAGGCCCCATTATCCCCAAAGCACAATCCGTGACCGCTGTCAGGTATCTGAACATCGTTGCCGACCAAGTTCACCCATTCATGGCAACTGTATTCGCTGCTGGGGATGGCCATTACCAACAGGATAATGCGCCATGCCACTCTGCCGGAATCGTCAAGGAGTGTTTCGAGGAACATGCTGGTGACTTTTTGTTAATGCACTGGCCTCCAAATTCTACTGATACGAACCCAATGGTTCGACTTGGAAAAAAGGATTCGCGCTAAATCACTACTACAGCGAAATGTAAGGGAACTGGAGTACCAGGATACCTATCGCGACCTCATAGGATCTATGCCTCGCCGATTGGCAGCTGTTTTGCAGGCTAAATTGGGTCCTACAGCTTATTAGGTAGGTGGTCGTAATATAATGGCTCATTGGTGTACACACGAGTTGGAGATGATAATTATCCGCTATGTATTCGTAGAAATAGAAAGTCTGAGTTAGCAGATGTTTCCATACCATGTTCTGAATCGTGAATCCAGGTCTCGCCGCCACTAATGGTTATTTACAAAATGGCTTTACCTTGCTTACGACAGGGATCCAAAAGGCGGTTGACAGATGTTTCCATCGCAAAATATGGCTTTTACTCTTAAATATGGCAAAATATGGCTTTTACTCTTCGGCTCGTAACGGTAGATCTATGTTTCATGCCCAGTAAGGAGTGTTTTCAAAATGGCTTCACTTTTGTTACCATAGTGATCCAAAGGACTTCGGCATTCCAAATCTGTTTTACTCTCCGGCTCGTAATGGTGGATCCATATTTCGTCCCCATAATGAGCCTTTCCAAAATGGCTTCACATTCTTTATCATAGTGATCCAAAAGGCGATGCCAGATGTTTCCATTCCAAAATCTGACTTTTAACCCTTCGGCTCACAATGATGGATTCATGTTTTGTTCCAACTAATGAGTCTTTTCAAAATGGGTTCACCTTCGTTACCACAATGATCCAAAAAGCGTTTACAGAGTATTCTATTCTAAAATCTGACTTTTACTCTTGGGCTCAAAGTGGTGCATCCCTGTGTCGTCGTCACACAAGAGTATTCTCAAGCCAGCTTCATTTTCGTTACCCTAGTGCTCCAAAAATATTTGGTAGACGCTCAAACAGTTGCGTCTGTGCACTTCAGTGAGACGTTTTGTGGCCTATCGTGAACACTTTTCGAAGAAAAAAATCTGCTGTATATAATTTAACATGCATGACTAATTTCCGTAATATATGCCACTTGATCAACGGTCACCTGTCTATTTTCCAGAACATTGTCAAGTATTTTACTTGACACCGTTTTCAACAGTGGATGTGAAATGGCGTCTCTCCTTTCTTCATGCGTTACACTTGTACAGCCACTTTTGAGCGTAGAAATCCACATACATACTATTCCTATACCGCGATGAAAGCATTCGATTGCATTTCAGGCACCGTTAGTGTAAATTCAGTCCACAAATATGGACTATTGCTTTCTGTTCATCTCTGGTGCATAAGGCAAGGGTAGGGAACACTTGAACACCAGAGAAATACAAGAGCTGACCGATCAAGATGAAAACAGAAGTTTTTTGTTTTGTTGTTTCGGAAGGGAAGGGATACGCAGATACGAAATCAACTGTAAAGGTGAAATGTAAATTGTCACATTTTACGTTCAAGGTATTCTAACTCTCTATAAACGTTAAATTATTTTTGGGAATTTAGATTAATACTTTTTCATTTCAATATGCAGAAACAACGTCTACAGAAACAATTACTAGTAACTATCGTAGATACAATTACTAGTAACTATAGTAGATACAATTACTAGTAACTATAGTAGATACAATTACCAGTAACTATAGTAGATACAATTACTAGACACTACTATAGTTTCGCATGCAATCCAGGCCTACAGATACAATTACTAGTAACTATAGTAGATACAATTACTATAAACTACTATAGTTTTGCATGCAATCCAGGTCTACAGATACAATTACTAGTAACTATAGTAGATACAATTACTAGTAACTATAGTAGATACAATTACCAGTAACTATAGTAGATACAATTACCAGTAACTATAGTAGATACAATTACTAATAACTACTATAGTTTTGCATGCAATCCAGGCCAACGGATACAATTACTAGTAACTATTACAGTTCCGCATGCAATCCAGGTCTACCTATATAATTACTAGAAACTACTATAGTTTCACATGCAATCCAGGCCAACGGATACAATTACTAGTAACTATTACAGTTCCGCATGCAATCCAGGTCTACCTATACAATTACTAGACACTACTATAGTTTCGCATGCAATCCAGGCCTACAGATACAATTACTAGTAACTATAGTAGATACAATTACTAGTAACTATAGTAGATACAATTACCAGTAACTATAGTAGATACAATTACTGGACACTACTATAGTTTCGCATGCAATCCAGGCCTACAGATTCAATTACTAGTAACTATAGTAGATACAATTACTAGAAACTACTATAGTTTTGCATGCAATCCAGGTCTACAGATACAATTACTAGTAACTATAGTAGATACAATTACTAGAAACTATAGTAGATACAATTACTTGTAACTATAGTAGATACAATTACCAGTAACTATAGTATTTACAATTACCAGTAACTATAGTAGATACAATTACTAATAACTACTATAGTTTCGCATGCAATCCAGGCGAACGGATACAACTACTAGTAACTAAAACAGTTTCGCATGCAATCCAGGTCTACCTATATAATTACTAGAAACTACTATAGTTTCGCATGCAATCCAGGCCTACAGATACAATTACTAGTAACTATAGTAGATACAATTACTATAAACTACTATAGTTTTGCATGCAATCCAGGTCTACAGATACAATTACTAGTAACTATAGTAGATACAATTACTTGTAACTATAGTAGATACAATTACCAGTAACTATAGTAGATACAATTATCAGTAACTATAGTAGATACAATTACTAATAACTACTATAGTTTCGCATGCAATCCAGGCCTACAGATACAATTACTAGTAACTATAGTATATACAATTACTAGACACTACTATAGTTTTGCATGCAATCCAGGTCTACAGATACAATTACTAGTAACTATAGTAGATACAATTAGTTGTAACTATAGTAGATACAATTACCAGTAACTATAGTAGATACAATTACCAGTAACTATAGTAGATACAATTACCAGTAACTATAGTAGATACAATTACTAATAACTACTATAGTTTCGCATGCAATCCAGGCCAACGGATACAATTACCAGTAACTATAGTAGATACAATTACTAATAACTACTATAGTTTCGCATGCAATCCAGGCCAACGGATACAATTACCAGTAACTATAGTAGATACAATTACTAATAACTACTATAGTTTCGCATGCAATCCAGGCCAACGGATACAATTACTAGCAACTATTACAGTTTCGCATGCAATCCAGGTCTATCTGTATAATTACTAGAAACTACTATAGTTTCACATGCAATCCAGGTCTACACATAACTATAGTAAATATAATTACTAGTGACTATTATAGTTTTTCGTGCAACCCAGGTCTATATATACAATTACTAGTAACTATCGTAGATACAATTACTAGTAACTATCGTAGATACAATTACTAGAAACTACTATAGTTTTGCGTGCAATCTAGGTCTACAGATACAATTACTAGTAACTATAGTAGATACAATTACTAGAAACTACTATAGTTTCGCATGCAACCCAGGTCTACATATACAATTACTAGTAACTATAGTAGATACAGTTATTAGTAACTATTATAGTTTCACATGCAATCCAGGTCTACAGATACAATTACTAGTAACTATCGTAGATACAATTATTAGTAACTATTGTAATTTCGCATGCAACCCAGGTCTTTATATAAAATTACTAGTAAGTACTATAGTTTCGCATTCAACCCAGGTGCATATTTCTCGGGAAAATAGCCTGTTGATTTCCTACGCCGACGGTAATTGGTTCACGTGTCACATATCACGTTCGTCGTTATCGGTTTTGTTGAGCATGAGATTTATTAGTGCGCAAGTCATAAAAATATTCATAAATATGTATACCCTTGAGATAATCCCATAATCTCATTGCCACACAAAGAGAGATACAATACAGTTCGAATACCATATATTCATTCCCACGTAGAATTTCCCTATTCG
The DNA here is from genome assembly GCA_039090855.1 of Macrothele yani. Classification (NCBI taxonomy): domain Eukaryota; kingdom Metazoa; phylum Arthropoda; class Arachnida; order Araneae; family Macrothelidae; genus Macrothele; species Macrothele yani. Next base: position 22,368,515 of record CM076998.1, on the reverse strand, counting down.
CGCCATTATTGGGCAGAGCGGACAAAATCCAGATGTTTTAAGACTGTTGGTGTCGGATGCGCAAGATTAGCCGCAATAACATCAGTTTAGAAAATACGTATGTCTAGGTATTCGAAGTGTATTGTATCTCTCTTTGTGTGGCAATGTGATTATGAGATTATCTCAAGGGTGCGTTAATGAGAGAAATGCCAGTTTAACGGTGTTTGCAGGTAGCCCAAAGTAGATGAGGATTAAATCCGATTAAGCGAACAGTGGAGCTTTTCTGAAGTTGTAAGAGAGAAGAGTCACTTTGGATGTGGAGGAGAGAGAGAGAGAGAGAGAGACGAGATCTTGGTTTTGAGAGAGAGGTCGGGTCGGTGTACGAAAAGCAGGAAGTTCGGGTCTAGGGTCCATATAGCAGCGGATGGAGACCCTAGTCATTTGAGCATTCCATTAACCTCCCCTTCGATAAGTCCCAAGCCACATAGTTTTAGCAAAATAAACTGTTCCATTTTTGTTATTGTTAAAACGGGCTCGAAGTCTTATTTCTTCAAGTGCGTTATTCTATGGAACGAAGCAACAAAATTATATGACGGCTGTTGTTGCATTGTTGATATGTTAAGAAAGAGATAGAAACGGGCAAGGGTCGTTCAAATTAGTATTTCCAAGCTCTCGCAAGATATCGCAATGAGACGAATCATTCACTAGTTAAGGACTGTTTGGAAAATTGAAAACGTCGCAACAAAGTCAAGACCAAACACTGATCTGGATATTTAACAATTTTGCGTAATCAAAGTGAGATATGAGGTTACTCTCAAAAACGTTCTGGAGAGTGGAAGATTTAGTCTAACAAATTTTTGTGTCTTATTTATGTACGACAGCCACAATGACATTGAATATGAGAGATTTTCCAAGAATTTCTATCAAGAATTAGATCGTCTATTGTAGAGTAAATAATCTTATTTAAGGCAGCGAGCATTACATTGAAATTTGACGACCTTCGGAATTGGGGTGTTTTGAACAAATTCCTAGGATAAACGAAAGAACTAACACGCTTCTATAAATGTTTGGAGAAGTCGGGATGAAGATGAATTTATGTTTACGCTTTTGAAGCTCCGTGATAGCTAAGTCAAATTACTTTGGCCTTTGTTAATAGCAACACATGTCATATAAGCAAGTCCTTTTTTGAAGATTTTCTGAAGAAAGGGCGTTTACGGCGCGATAGACATACGTAAAAAGTGCATTGATTTTGAGTTGGAAGTACTTGATCTTCGTGTGGCGCTAAACAAAAAGCAAAGGGTAAATGAAAAATAGTAGTGATGAATAATTCTTCACACCGCGTAATAAGATTTTTCCTCTTATTTAAGTGAAAACAAAAATTCAATTGCAGTGTCGGTAGTTTGTTGTTTTGAAATTATTTGTAATGTTCAGATCCTCTATCATGTAAATTTCTAAACAAAACGCTTTCATAGAAAATTTACATGACAGAGTGATACTTAAGTTTTTTAAAATGATGAACATGTAGAGTGTTGCACCACGGAATGTACACTGGTGTCTAAAATTAACGTGACAAACAAAAATCATGAATAATGCAAAATCCCCCACCCGACAGAGTTTAGTGACTGTTGGTACGGACATACATATATCGATAACGCAGCAAAACACAACAGAAAAAAAGGAATATCATCACCGTATGAAGAGGAAGCATCCCAGTTTTGCCATTTAACGTAAGCTCAACACTGAGCCACCGTCTCCTATTCCTAAAAATCTGTGCGCTCTCAGTTTTACGCCTACGTTAAATTGCAAGGTTCGGGATACCTGGAATGCGCATGAACCCAAAGCTGATATGGCAAGCTGCGCGGATTTCGAGGGGCTAATAAGGTGTGTGATTACCCGAACAGGAATACAGCTCGAACAAAATACCGTTATGAATCTTACAAGCCTGTGAATGAGAGTTTAGGGCAATAAGTGCCTCTCCTCCTCTGGGGCGCCTCTGAATCCCAGGAGAGGGGCTGTGTGCTTGTGATTGCACTTCCCAGGGCGTCTTAGACATGTTTTATTGGGGTGGGATCCGGAGATCTGTCGAGCCATTTCATCTCCCGAATACGTTCCATATCCAAGTATTCGCCCACTAGCCGAGCAGTATAGGTACGGGTGTTATCATCCATAAAAAGAAACTGGGGCCAACAGATCCTCTGTAAAGCTGTACATATGATATCCTCCCTGTAGCGTGCAGCAGGAGAGTGCTTAATGGAAAAACGTGCAGCGGAGTGCATCCATCCCACATGATCCCAACTCAAACCAGCTGTACATATAATATCATCCCTGTAGCATGCAGCAGGAGAGTACTTATTGGAAAAACGTGCAGCGGAGTGCATCCATCCCACATGATCCCAACTCAAACCAGCTGTGCATATAATATCATCCCTGTAGCATGCAGCAGGAGAGTACTTAGTGGAAAAAAAGTGCAACGGAGTGCATCCATCCCAAATTATCCCAACTCAAACCAGCTGTACATATGATATCATCCCTGTAGCATGCAGCAGGAGAGTACTTAGTGGAAAAACGTGCAGCGGAGTGCATCCATTCTACATGATCCCAACTCAAACAAGCTGTACATATGATATCATCCCTGTAGCGTGCAGCAGGAGTGCTTAGTGGAAAAACGTGCAGCGGAGTGTATCCATCCCACATGGTCCCAACTCAAACCACGAGTCTTCCACCACCGTAGTATTCCAGTTCCTTAACGTTGGAAAGAAGATTTCGACTTCCCGCCTATCACATTGAAAAACCGTTTTCAGACTGTACCGCTACTCGTCACTGTGAAGAACACAAGTCCAGTGATCTGGGGACCAGGTTTGGCCCAAATCAGACGAACACTACTCTGGGATGTGGCGAATGTGATATATACCATTGACCTTCTTGCATACAGATCTCTCCTGTGGAGTCTTCTGTAAACTGTTTTCCACGATATCGTGGCTTCCTTGGCAAAGGGTATCCCCTGCAAGAGTTGCCTGGCTGTCAACTCCATAAGGCGGCAAGCGGTTAAAGACAAATACCAGTCGTTTTGACTTGCTGTGGCTCGTGGGCGTCCCTGTCCAGGCCTTCTGGTTATTGTTCCTGTTTCCTGAAACTGTCTTCGGAGATTCAGGACCTGGGTCATCGAACTGTCTTCAAAGATTCCAGAGCTCTTGGGAGAGGTGGCTGGTTGTTAACTGTCTATGGTGGCGAGCTGTTAGAAACAAATACCAATCGTCTTGACTTGTTGTGGCTCCTGTACCTCTTTGTCCAGGTCTTCTTGAACTGTCTTCAGAGATTCCACACCTGTGGTTTCGAACTGACTTCAGAATTCTTGGGAGAAGTGGCTGGTTGTTCACTGTCTATGGTGGCGAGCTGTTAGAAACCAATACCAATCGTCTTGACTACTTGTGGCTCCTGCATGTCCTTGTCCAGGTTTCCTGACATGGGTTTCAGAACTGTCTCCAGAGACTCCCGAGCTCTTGAGAAAGGCGTCTGGTTGTTCACTCTCTATGGTGGCGGCGAGCTGTTAGAAACAAATACCAATCGTCGTGACTTGTTGTGGCTCGTGGGAGTCCTTGTTCAGGCCTTCTGCTTATTGTTTCTGTTTCGTGGAACTGTCTCCAGATATTCCAGAACTGGGTTTTCGAACTGACTTCAGAGATTTCAGAGCTCTTGGGAGAGGTGGCTGGTGGTTAGCTGTCTATGGTGGCGAGCTGTTAGAAACACATACCAATCGTCTTAACTTGTTGTGGCTCCTGTACCTCTTTGTCCAGGTCTTTTAGAACTGTCTTCAGAGATTCCTTACCTGTGTTTTCGAACTGACTTCAGAGCTCTTGAGAGAGGTGGCTGGTTGTTCAATGTCTATGGTGGCGAGCTGTTAGAAACAAATACCAATCGTCGTGACTTGTTGTGGCTCGTTGAAGTCCTTGTTCAGGCCTTCTGTTTATTGTTTCTTGTTCCTGGAACTCTCTCCAGATATTCCAGAGCGGGCTTTTCGAACTGATTTCAGAGCTCTTGGTGGTGGTGTCTGGTTCTTCACTGTCTACAGTGGCGATCTGTTAGAAACAAATACCAATTGTCTTGATTTGCTGTGGATCGTGATTGCCCTTCTCAAGGCTCTCTGGGTATTTCTCCGGTTTCCTAACATGGGTTTCCGCACTGTCTCCAGAGATTCCAGAGCTCTTGGGAGAGGTGGCTGGTTGTTCACTGTCTATGGTGGCGAGCTATTAGAAACAAATACCAATCGTCTTGACTTGTTGTGGCTCGTGAATATCCTTCTACAGGCACTCTGGCTATTGTTCCGGTTTCATAACATGGGTTTACCTACTGTCTCCAGAGATTCCAGAGCTCTTGAGAGAGGTGGGTGGTTGTTCACTCTCTATAGTTGCAAGCTGCTAGAAAAAAACCCAATCGTATTGACTTCTCGTGAAGGACCTTCTCCAGGACGTCTGGTTATTGTTTCGGTTTCTTGACATGGGTTTCCGAAATGTCAAAAGAGATTAAGAGCTCTGGAATCTCGGGAGACTCTGGAGCTGGATGTTCACTGTCTATGGTGGCGACCTTTTAGAAATAAATACCAATCGTCTTGACTTGTTTTGGCTACTGTATGTCCTTGTTCGGGCCTTCTGGTTAGTGTTCCGGTTTCCTGGAACTATCTCCAGAGTTTTGAGACCACTTGCCTCGATACCTTCATCCATATTGCAACCTAAGCTTGCGACTGTTCTGCTCCCAATCTATTGATCTCTCTCCACCATAAGGAGTCTTTTAAATGGTGGTGAGGAGCCATTCTCTCTGTAGCAGTCCAACTAAAGCTTCATTTCACGAACCCACTCAGAGCTACGTTTTTAGAAGGTCGCGTGACTGACAGCTAGATGACGTACTGTCATCATTTGCATGTTTTCATAGGAGCTAGCACAATGTTACTTGGGCATATGGACTTTTGCTCCCCTCTTGCACATATCTCTGAAAAATCTTTCTCGTGTTGAACATATTCTCGGATTGATATACAGGGTGCCCATAAATTCTTTCCCACATTAGAAAAATGAATATAAAAAATATATTTAAGTTAAAACAAAATGGTTGGCAAAATAATGTAGCAACACTCAGAAATTTTTTTATGTTCTTTATGTGAGCGCTACTGCTGCATAAGAGGAGTATTTCATCGATAATGGCCTCCATGAAAGAAAAAGCTGCGTGCATGTTTTTGTTCCTTGAGCCGAAATCGGCAGTCAGTGTCCAGCGTCATTTCAGAAAAAAATACAGACGATCACCACCGGGCCAAAAAAGCATAAAAGCTTAGTATGAAAAGTTTAAAGCTACGGGTAGTGTTGGCGATCGGGCAGACCACCGCTTACACAAGAGACAGCTGCAGCTGTTCAGGAGACATTTCTGCGAAACCCCAGAAAATTCATTCGTCGTGCTGCACTGGAATCTGGGATTCCCCATGCCACGGTTCACAAAAGTTTACACAAACGTCTTTATCTGTATGCTTATAAGGTACAGATCGTTCAAGCGCTTCAGCCTGGTGACCCACCTCGTCGTGCTGAATTTACGACGGAGATGTTGCAGCGCATAACTCATAATAAGGGTTATCAGCACCGTGTCTGTTTCTCAGATGAAGTCTCATTCCACGTCTCTGGTACATTAAATATGCACAATGAGCGAATCTGGGAATCAAACAATCCACATTATGCCATCGAACAACAGAGAGCTAGTCCCAAAGTGAACGTATGGTGTATCCTGATGAATCACAGAATAATCGGACCCCTTTCTTTTACTGAGCCAAAGTAACATGTAACGTGCACCTGGACATGCTGAAACTTTTCTAGCACCTCAGGTGCATGCAATCTAACCTTCAGTTATTTTCCAACGTGACGGTGCCCCACCACATTGGTTAATAATTGTTGGTGAGTACTTGAATGCCACATTTCCGGACAAATGGATTGGCCGCGACGGTCCAATGATATGGCCACCTCAATCGCCCGACATTACTCCTCTACACTTTTTTCTGTGGATTTATGTGAAAGACCAAGTTTACTGTAGCAGTGAAAGACCAAGTGAAAGACCAAGGGTTGTGTGAAAGACCAAGGTTATGTGAAAGACCAAGTTTGTGAAAGACCAAGGTTATGTGAAAGATCAAGGTTATGTGAAAGACCAAGTTTGTGAAAGACCAAGGTTATGTGAAAGACCAAGTTTACTGTAGTAGTGAAACACCAAGGGTTATGTGAGAGACCAAGTTTGTGAAAGACCAAGGTTATGTGAAAGACCAAGTTTGTGAAAGACTAAGGTTATGTAAAAGACCAAGAAAGACCAAATTTGTGAAAGACCAAGGTTATGTGAAAGACCAAGGTAATGTGAAAGACCAAGGTAATGTGAAAGACCTAGTTTGTGAAAGACCAAGTTTATGTGAAAGACCAATAAAAACCAAATTTGTAAAAGACCAAGGTTATGTGAAAGACCAAGTTTATGAAAGACCAAGTGAAAGACCAACGGTTATGTGAAAGACCAAGTGAAAGACCAACGGTTATGTGAAAGACCAATTTTATGAAAGACCAAGTGAAAGACCAACGGTTATGTGAAAGACCAAGTTTATGAAAGACCAAGTGAAAGACCAACGGTTATGTGAAAGACCAAGTTTACTGTTTATGTCGAGACGTTGAAGAGCAAAATAACGGACGTCATTGTTCTCTCTCTCTGATGAGATGTTAAACAAAGCATGGCGTGAAATCGAATATCACTTAGATGTCCTCCGGGCCACAAATGTCACCCATGTGGAAATGAACTGACACTGGAAAAAAAAACTTTGCTTGTGCACCATCATTGTCGTGCAATCTCGTTCTTGTACCTGCAATACACGGTCGAGTCACATTATTGTGACCACCAGGAAATATCCAGAATAACCGTCGTGTGCATCGCAGAGAGCAGCTAGACGGGCTGAGGGTGACTCAATAAGGTTCTGGAAGGTGTTCACAGGTATGTGGAGCCATGCTGACTGCAGTGCATCGGACAGCTGCTGAAGGGTGCGTGTTGGAATATCCATAAAGCGAACAACACGATCAAGGTGGTACCACAGATGCTCAAATGGGTTTACGTCCGTGGAATTAGGGGGCCATTTAAGTACTTTGAAGTTTTCATAGTGCTCTTCCAACTACTCACGGACATTTTTAGCTGTGTGACACGTCACATTGTCGTGCTGGAAAATTCCATTAGCCCAAGGAAAGGTAATTGCCATGTATGGATGTAAGTGATCTGCAAAAATGGATTCATAACGAATTCGGTCCATAGTGCCTTCCACAGGTATGAATGCTCCCAGACAACGCGAAGAAAACATTCTCCAGACCATAACGCTGCTCCCACTAGCTTGTGTTCAGCCAGCAATGGTTGAAGTGTGTTTGTTCTCCGATGTTTCTCACCTTATACGCCAAAATTCATCCGTTCGATGAAGCAGAAAAAGTAACTCATCGGAGAAGGCAATCCTTTGCCAATCAGCGGAGGTCCAATTCCTATACTCCCGTGCAATTGTAAGTCTTTTCTGCCGGTGCACCTTCGTTAGTATAGGTGCAGTGACCATCCGTCTGCATCGGAGCTCTATACGCAGCCAGGTTCACTGAACTGTCGTTTCAGACAGACTTCCGGTAGACCGCTGGTTCATTCGGCCAGTGATTTGTTCCATTATAGCGCGTCGATCGGCCCTCGTGCACCTTCGCAGCCGACGTTCACCCCTCACATCACTGGCACGTGTTGCTCCGCGGTTTCCACGTTGCGTATTGGCATTAGTGCTATTTCTCCAATCACGATACACTTTAATCGCAGCAGCACGCGAACAGTTCACAAATTGCGCTGTTTCAGAAATACTGCCACCCTTGTCCTGAAAGCCGATAATCATCTCTTTTTGCAAATCTGATAAATCGCTCCTTTTATATCTGACAGCAACGAGCGATATGTTTTCAAAATGTTTACAGCACACCTTATTTATCCTCCAAGCCAGCTGACGACACGTTCCTACTTTCATTGGCTACGTGATGTTGACGTCAAAAGCAGGATATGGTCACAATATTGTGACTCGACTGTGTACATCTTTTATATTAATTTTTGTAATCTGGGAAAGACATTACGCTGACCCTATAGTCACGGTAATTTTGGGCATAAGTTTGAAAGAAATTAAACAGCACGCCTGCTTTTGGAATGCAGTTTAATCTTATGACATACAGTTTTGTCTCTTTAAAATGAAGCCTTCGATATGGGCAAAGTACCGAAAGTATTCGTAAATAAGCTCTTAAGCGATATTGACGTTAATAAGTAACATCTAACCCCAGTAGCCTATAAAAAATTCAATTCCACCATATGGCAGATAGTTTTGTCTCTTCAAAATGAAGCTTCTGGTGTGGTTAAAATACGTAAAATTAGTAAGCACTCCAAGAGACACTGAAATTAATTGGAGACATCAAACTACCGCTGTGCAAATAATAAATTGAACACTTCAGAATTAATGATAGTTGCTCAGAGTAATTTGCGCAACTGGATTAGGCGGAGAACAAATGGTAGACTCTAGAGTTAATGATGAATTTACTGATTCATTTGAAGTGAGCTATTGATAGATGCCTTGTGTATTTCCGCATTTTGAACATTTTTAAAGGAAGAAATTTTATAGAAGCACTCTAGAAACAAAGGGATTGAACTATGGAAGAATGAAATATTTCCATCGCGTCGAAAATGTTATTAGAAACAAAGGAGAATCGGAGGAAAGTTTGAAAAAACTACAAACAACAAAGTGATTAAAGAAACTGAACAAAAAATGCGAAATTGCGGGAGAGCACCAAGCGAAATGAGAAACTGACTGAAGATCCAAACGGATGTAAAGGAATTTGAATAAGATCCATACTTCAGACGTTTTGACCTAACAATCAAAGCAGAAGTGCTTCGCGAAAGAATAGGATTAATGAAGTAGCGTATGGCAATCATAAAAGAATTCTTCAAAGGAAAACATTTTAAGTCGAAAATATTGAAATATCTTGTGGACAAAGCCTTTTTTTATGCACATTTGACTTCAAGCTAAAATATGGTGGCGCAAATAGCTGTACACGTTTGTCTTCTTGGGAGTTGAAAGATAGCTGAGCCGCACCCTCGGTGGCGCAGCGGACTAAGCGATGGCCTCTGATCATTCGTCCGAAAGGGGTCCGGGTTCGAATCCCGGCGAGGCATGATGTTGTGTTTGTCTTACGGCACTGGCTCTCTCTCCCTTCCCTGGAACCAGGGACACTAAATTAGGGACGGACGACTGCTTATAGCCCATTGAGTTGCTCACGGTGGTCGTTAAACCTCCAATTAAAAAAACAAAGATGGCTGAAAATCAAATTTGTAGACAACAGGTCCATGAAAGAGGGTGCAGCTTCCAAGGAACGGCTGTAGTTTAGAAGAAGAGGCAAATAAAAACGATTGGAAGTGCGCTAAACAAACATGAAAAGGATCAGTGGGAGCGAGAAATAAGACAGATTTTGTTGACTTTGCTTGTCTGAAATATACACTATAAATAACATGAGCTTTTTCTGTTTTCCATACTTCAGCCCGCAACCTGAGTCAATTTCAACATGATGACTGGAAAGCACCCGAGCTATGCGTTTAACAGAAAATATAAATAATTAAATACAAAAGAATGCTTTACTATACAGTACACTGGCATTCGATAGTTACAAAAATCCAACCAGAAATTTTAACTAAAGTAGTTGCTTTCAAAGTTATTAAAACATTATAGTACATTACAGTCATTTGCATGAGTTTAATAACACCTGTTGGTATTACGAGATTTCTACCGACTGCGTCAGCTACTGTCTGTATTACTTAACTTCCTGTCTGCGTTACATCATCATACAGCTGCAGCTGTTGATAGAGTTGGAGGAAGCGTGGGAGAGTCAGTTTGCTTCTGGTTTTCATGCTGAGAGGTTTTGTACGTATTTTTTATGTAGCAAAAATTGGGCAAAATAGTGTCATTAAGTGTTACTCAGAGGGCATAAATAGTGATTTTATGTCATGAAGCATACTCCGAACGTTACATAAGCTGAAAGGTTAATGTGAGCAAGGCTGCTATTCATAATACGACCATGAAATATCGAGATACAGGTAAATTTAGCGACCGAAAGCGAAGTGTACGTCCAGGGAAAACAACCGCACATGATGACAATAACATAAAGCGAATAGTTATGCGTTCTCTAAGGAGTTCGTGCAAAAATTTCAAGGCCTTTCTACATTCAAAAGGGTCTGATATCGGTATCAGCACTGTTTCCCAACGTCTTAGCAAAGAATTTGGATTAAAATCTAATAAACCAGCACATAAACGGAGATTAACCTCTGTCATGAAAAAGTAGAGACTCCAGTTTGCGAAGCGTCATCAATTGCGGACAGCTGAAAATTGGAGCCAAGCTCTTTTTCAGATGGATCCGCTGTGCGTCAATTTGAATCACGTGACGAACATGTTCGACAACCAAAAGGCAAAAAGGTTCGATGAAAAATACTCCATTAGCAAGGTAAGACATACTCCTAATCAGATAATATAGGCTGCTATGTCAGAACCCGGTACTGCTTCATTAACCTTTTTGCTGACAAGCACTATAATGACTGGTCCTTTTTATGTGGAAATGTCACGTGAAAAGCTGTTAACACATATGCAAGTGAACAGATGCATAATCTTTATGCATGATGGTGCTCCATGCCACAAATCAGAGATAGTAAAAGACTACATGAAGACGAAAAGCTCTTGACTGGCCCGGTAATAGTTCAGACTCTTATCGAAATTTGTGGACCAATTTAAAAGACAAGGTAGCAGAAAAAGAGCCATCAAATTCCCAAGCTTTGATTGACGCGATAAAGTACGTGTGGTGAAAGACATTTCAAGTGATTACTGCAAATCCCTCATTAAGAGTATACCACATTATTCTGTCCGTTATAAAAAAACAAAGGTGGCCTCAAAAAGTACTAATTTCGGTCTTTTTGTGTTCTAAAGAATGTAAATATTCATCTGTGGTGTCATTTTTTCAAATATCTCCGCCTAGTAATTAACCTTAATTTTCAATAAACTGACAGTTTGTCTTAAACTTTTGCAAATGATTATATTATTTAAATTTGCAATTTCTGACGATGTAACATATAATATAATTTGTGTACTGTTATGACAGGAGCCTTGAAATTTGAACTCACCACACTTCTAGAAATTTGAATATTGTCTGTGTTCCTGAATGTGTTCAGCATATATCTTACGAGATCAAAACATGGTGCCTCAGTTTTTTCATTAGGCTCTTTCTTGTTTTTGGGTTTCACGACCACATGAGCAACACCAAGGACTATATACAGGGGCCTGTTCTTAATTTGGGGCCATCCAGGTACCGCGTAAAATAAACACACCAACCATGACAATCGCAGCACTTGAGCCGGAACTTACTCGGGCGAGCTGTCAGAAGACAGATCTTGGAATTCTGCACCACCAGGATGGATGGCTATTACAGAAGATGTTCACACATTTTTAGAACGTTTTTGATAAGAAATTACAAGAAATAAAAGAATTGAAACTGGCAACAGCGTGTTAGATGAACATAAAAGAAACATCTGCTGCAGTATAAATATCGTCTGCTAAGAAAATGGCGCACGTAATCAAGCTGTCGATAGAAGGTCATGTTTTTGCTCTTTACGAAGAGTAATATAAGTATTCTGTAATTGAAAAACGCTTTGCAAATCACTCTTGGGGCAACCAGAAAAAATAAGAGGGACTTGTCGATCAGGAAAGTGAGAAGAGTGGAAGACATCATGATCAAAGTAAAATCCCTGAAATGGCAATAGTTTGGACATATTTCTGGAAGAACGGATCACCGATGGACAATTGAAATATTAGACTGAACCCCAATGGACAGCAAACGACTAAGGAGAAGGTCACGCGGTATATGGGTAGACGAAATTCGAGAGCATGCCAGGGGAAATTGAAGAGACTAGGTCATGACCGGCAGTTGTAGAAGAAACTTGGAGATACCTCCATCTATCAGAGGATGTATAAATTTTGATAATTATGATGATGGTCAGAACAGTAAAAAGATTTCGCATTTTCTTTTAGTTTTGACCAGCGAAATCGTTTGGGAATCAAAGGTGCAGTGATCAGTTCGATAGGGGAAACTACCCTCGGTCAAGGTAGAGATCTAGAATAAATGGTGGAATATTTATTGTCCAGCAGTAATTGCAACTTGTACGCCTCAGTGTCGCAGTGGTCTAAGCGCTGGTTTATGACCATTTGTCCTAGATGGGTCCAGGTTCGAATCCCGCTTTGGCATGGAAGTTGTGTTTGTCCTACAGCACTGGCTCAGTCCTTTTCCTGAAACTAATGGTCCTAAATTAGGGACAGGCGACTTCTTACAGTCCGTCGAGCTGCTCACTGTGGTCATCAAAACCCCAAACGAAAACAAAATCGAACTCGGCTACAAGAGTGACGGAGCTGTTAGAGGAAGGAGCTCTAGCTACTACTCTCACTAGTTGGACCCATAATGTGTACCTGAGATGGCGAATGATTAATGATTTACTCCCTCGTTTCTGGCTCTGTTACCTTTACCCCGTAACCAGCACCCATTTTTGGGCTCACGCCCTTTCCTGGAACCAGTGGCTCGAAATTAAGGACAGGCGGATGCTTATAGCCCATCGATTGGATTTCGGTGGTCGTCAAATCTCCAAACGAAAAAGAAAAACGGAACTCGACCCCAAGAGAGACCGAGCTGTTAGAGGAAGGAGCTCTACTAATCTCTCTAGTTGGGCCCGTAATGTGCCCTTAAGAGGATAATGTTTAATGATTTACTCCACGTTTCACGTTTCTGGCTCTGTTACCTTTACCACGTAACGAACACCAATTTTTAGGGCTCATAATGTTAAATGATTTACTCCCACGTCTTTGCTTGGAAGCAGTGGTACTAAGTTAGGGACAGGCAACTGCTTGCAGCCCATCGAGTTGCTCGCTGTGGTCGTCAAATTTCCAAACAAAAACAAAATGGAACTTGATCCCAAGAGTGGCCGAGCTGTCAGAAGAAGGAGATCTGGCTAATCTTTCTAGTTGGGCTTGTAATGCGTCCCTGAGAAGGAGAATGATTAATGATTTACTCCAACGTTCCTGGCTCTGTTACCTTAACCCCGTAACTAGAACCCATTTTAGGTTCACTTCCTTTCCTGGAACCACTGGCTCTAAATCAGGGACAGGCCTATAGCCCACCGGGGCCGTCAAATCCCCAAATAAAAACAAAATGGAACTCGACCGCAAGAGTGACCGAGCTGTCAGAGGAGCTCTGGCTAATCTCTTTATTTGGACCTGTAATGTGTTCTTGAGATTGAGCATGCTTAATGATTTACTCCGACTTTTCTGGCTCTGTTACCTTTACCCCGTAACCAGAACCTATTTTTGGGAAGAAAGAAGGTTAACGACCGTTGTGATCAACGAACTCCACTCCCTAATTTAAAATCCCGCACGTTGGGTCCGTAATGTAAACCTGAGATGCAGCATGCGTAATGATTTACTGCCATGTTTCTGACTCTGTTACGTTTCTCCGTAACTAGCATCCATGTGTTGGGGGAAAGAGAGTTAACGACTACTGTGAGAAAGGCACTTCATTCTCTATTTTAGGGCCGCCGGTTCTAGGGAAAGGACGGAGCCACTGCCATCAGAAAAACAGACCACCGATCCCACGAACTGGGCCCATCTCTGACGAATGATTAGATGCCAAGGCTTTATACTACTGGGCCACTGCAGCGGATCCTTAAATTTGGGACGATAGATTCGTTCTAGTCTTAGACGCCAGTGAGGATCGTTAGCTCTCCCCAAAGAAAATGAAATACAGTAAAAGAATAATTTTGCAGTTTGTTTTCTCAATACTTACGACATGAATTTCTGGCCGATGTAATGATGGGCGATGAGTCCTGAGCATACAGCTACACTCCCGAAACAAAAAAGGCCAGAATGGTGGAGATACACTCCCCGCAACCAAATAAATTCAGGGTAACCCAATCTGCACAAAAAAGTCCTCATGACGGTGTTCTTCGACATGCATGGCCTTCTATTGTCGGCGTTTCATTCAACGGGGAGCACTATGAATGCCAACACCTTCGCTAACACATTCACTAAGTCTCATCGTGCTCTTCGTGACAAAAGACCCAACAGAGGCGCTGCAAATTTCAAACTGCTTCATGAGAACGCTCACCCACATGTTATACAGCACGTTCGGGAAAAAACTGTGCAATTTGGCTTGGAGGTGCTCCAGCATCCACCCTATAGTCCGGACTGTTTGGTCCCTTGAAAGGATTCCTAGGCGGCGAACGCTTTGATTCGGCAGACAAAGTCAAGTCGGTTGTCCGCAGGTGGCTATAGGTACAGAAAACTGTCCTTTATAAGCAACGTATACTAAAACTTGTACCACGCTGGGATAAATGTCTCTAGTGTCTCGGTTCTTTTTGTTGAAAAATAGCTAAGGAATGTAATTTCACTGTCTTTATATTTTGCCTATCTCTTACACTGTTGCCAAAAAAATAGTGTGCGTTACTTTTGGATCCACCCTCGTATTAAGAAAATTAATTAATATTTCCTACTGTGAATTTCCGCTGTACTGTCTCCTTTATCCAACTGTTTTTATAATACGCATATTAAGAAATGCAGCTTAAAAATAAATAAGCACGACTAGTGACGTAAAAAAATATTTGTTTTGTCCAAATAAAGTCACAATAATATCAAAATAATGTCCAAATAATGTCCCAATAATATCAAAATAGTGTTCAAATAATGTCACAATAATATCCAAATAATGTCACAATAATATCCAAATAATGTCACAATAATATCAAAGTAATGTAAATGGAATACTGATATTATGTGGACATTAGAAAGTCTTACCTTTTTTTTTTTTTTTTTTTTTTTTTTGGATTGGAAGTTTAACGACCACCGTGAGCAACTCACTGGGCTATAAGCAGTCGCCCGTCCCTAATTTAGGGTCACTGGTTCCAGGGAAGGGAGAGAGCCAGTGCCGTAAGACAAACACAACATCCATGCCTCACCGAGATTCGAACCGGGACCGTTAACGGACGAATGATCAGAGGCCAGCGCCTTAGACCACTGCGCCACCGGGGCGGCAAAAGTCTTAGCTCCCATGCATGCACCTATGCCGTCAAATGGCAGCGATATACCTATGACATTAACCCAAAATTGTTCCATTTTTCGTGATTACGATCTTTCTGTAATGATTTTTTCTTTTAATATCATAAAAATCGTACCAAGTCCCTCCAGTTTATCATAGTCAGCAGCGCAATTCGTTCGTAGTAACCCCATTTTATCCTTCAGTTGGCCGTGGATTCAATACATAATCATTTTTCTTTGCTGAACATCCTGCTTTCAGTGCCAAACATTTACCACCCCGTGAAATGAAGAGATATTACCGATACAGCCAATTCGCCAAAGTTATCACATCGAAACAGTAGGAATACCATTTTCGCGATGATCGTAATTAATTAAAATCTGCTGCAATTATCGATCTTCCCGCACTTGAGAGCCGAAAGAATGGCGAAAGGTCAAACTGAGCTACCATGATGGTTACTGTGGAAGCGAAACAATAATTTTATATGAGCTCATTAGTGTCTGTGCTTCACGTGAAGCTGTAATTCACTCTTGGAATCATTTGAAATGTGAATGAGCTGCTGATTGCAGATAACGCTGCTACAAGTGAGTTATTGTTTTACGAGGCCTTCGTCAGATTAATTAATGAGTTTGCGTCAGTTGCGCATTTGGGGAGGATACAGATGCAATTAGGTCCGGTTACCGCTATTGTCAAAATAAATTCAATGTGGTCGGATTCTTCACATTAAGCTACGCTGCTGGTGTGCAGGGTTGCATGCAATACACGTCAGCTCGCGAGAAGACGTTTGTTAAGTCCAAAGACGTTTCCATAAACACTTTTAAACTCGGCAGGGGAAAACGGAGTTTTGATTCGGCTTGCACTCAATTGTTTAAACAATTACAATAGGAGCAGCATCCTCTTTGTAGTAAGCTGACTCCGTGCGCTTGGTGAATACGTTTTTCCATCTGTTGAGCTAGAAGATGCTACTTGAGCCTTCGATTATAAAGAATATCGGGCGATTGTATGCAACAGCTACAGAAGCACTGACAAACTGTCATTTCACGAACTGTTCCCTATTTTGAGACAAACTGTTGTTGTTTGTTTGTTTTCGGGTTTAATGACTACGGTGTGCAAATATGAATACTCTTAGCCGCCTCTTATCTGTAATTTTGGGTCAGTGGTTCCAGAGAAGTGAAAAACTCAACGTTATGTCAAGGTCAGACTGTCAGCAACGCAGTGGTTCCAGGACGACGCGCAACCATTTGCTGTGTGGACGAGGGAGGGTTTGGAAATGGAAGCGTGCAGCTCCACAGGTCGAGTCACGGCGTTTGACCAGTGCTAGAGTTCATGCGGCGCGAGTACTCGGTCCCAACTCAGACGAACGATTCGAAACCAGAACCTCAAACCAATGGGCCATCTGCGCGGAAAGCCGTTATGTACGAGAAATAATACGGATCAAAACCTCCCATCTTCTGAGAGAAACAGAAGGAAGCCATCTAAGGGAACCAGCATACGGGAGTCATATCAAAAGTTCTGCACACTGTCCATTTTTGAGAAAAAGGTGAAGTAACAGAGAAAACGTACCTTACTGCAGTTCAGTGTACTCTCCTCTGCTGCCAATGACAGCTTGCCAGCGGTTAGGTAGATCCTGGATGCCCCGTAGTATGCCATTTTTGTTCAGCTGTCGTATTACTCGCTTCGCGTTGACAGTTCGTCCAGCGATTCGGAGCGGATGCCACGCAGCCGATTTTTTATCTTTGGGAAAAGATCAAATTCGTATGGACTGAGATCAGGGCTTTATGGTGGGTGAGATAAAGTTTCCCAGCCATATTTCGACAAAAGTTGCCGCACCGATAGTGTCTTGCTGCAAGACACTATGCGTTGTCTTGCAGCAAGATCGCTCCCGCTTCCAACAAGTTGGGGCGATATTTGACGAATTTTTGGTCTCAACTTTGTCCTCAGAAAGAAATTGTGCTTCGATCAAATGTTCCTTACCCGCAAACATCTTGTAAGGCAGTGTGGATCTGTGTCGGATTTTTTCTCGCAGAGTTTCTATTGTAACGTACGAGCGCTGGTCAAACGCCGTGATTCGACCTCAGGATCTGCACGCTTTTACTTCCAAATCCTCCTACGTCCTCACAGCAAATGATAGCGCGTCGTGCTGACACCACTACGTTGCGCTTGACATGACGCAATTAATATTCAGTTGCAGAATCTGCTTCCAGTTTAGGTTAACAAGTGCAGAACGTTTTTTATGACTCTCGTAAACACAACAGGAAATAATATTGAAAAACTACCTCAGATTTCGGAAATGTAACTCTTTTTGGCTTTCCTTTCGAATCTGGGAAAACATTTAAAATAAAATAAATTTCTATTTTGTGAATTCAAGGAGCTTACAACATTCACTATGTACGTTACTGATACTCTAGTTCTCTGTATTTTAAACGCTGATGAACTTATACCAGCCGATTACAATCTGTGGCGAGAAAATAAGCTGCTTGAATTTCAGATATCTTAATATACATACACCAGCTACTGAACTAGAAACCTGTATGCAGATGTAGGTGAACGTCATTTCCTCCTCATGTAGCATTGGTCATCATCCACGAAGGGAGTCTTTTCTGAGCCGTAAACTTGATGTTCCGGTAGGGTCCTCCTTTTGTTATTTGACACATATATTGAATCCTTGGGCGTCCTCGTTCAGCTTTCCCTTCTATTCTACCTTCAATCGGTTAGCATTGACCATCATCCACAAAGCAATTCTTTCCTGAGCCATAAGCTTGATGTTCCGGTAGAGTTATCCTATTGTTATTTGCCTCAGATATTGAATTCTTGGGCGTCCTACTCCAGCTTTCCCTTCCATTCTACCTTCAATCTGTTAGCATTGGTAATCGTCCACAAAGGAATTCTTTCTTGAGCCATAAGCTTGATGTTCGGGTACAGTCTTACTCTTGTTATTTAACTCATATATTGAATTCTTGGGCGTCTTCTTCCAGCTTTTCCTTCCATTCTACCTTCAATCAGTTATCATTGGTCATCATCCACAAAGGAAATTCTTTCTTGAACAGTAAGCGTGATCTTCCGGTAGCCTTCCTCTTGTTATTTGCCTCAGATATTGAATTCTTGGGCGTCTTCTTCCAGCTTTCCCTTCCATTCTAACTTCAATCACTTATCATTGGTCATCATCCACAAAGGAATACTTTCCTGAGTCATAACCTGGATGTTCCGGTAGGGTTATCCTCTTGTTATGTGACTCATATATTGAATATTTGGGCGTCTTCTTCCAGCTTTTTCTTCCATACCTTCAATCAGTTATCATTGGCCATCATTCACAAAGGATTTCTTTCCTGAGCCATAAGCTTCATGTTCCTGTATGGTCTTCCTCTTTCTGTTTGACACATATATTGAATTCTTGGGCGTCCTCTTCCAGCTTTTCCTTTTATTCTACATTCAATCAATTTGGCACACCACACCGAGTGTCTTATGAGGTGGTCTATCAAGCTGTCTGTTCTTCTTTCTATAGTGTATAATATTTCTCGTTTTTTCTGAACTTTTTTAACACTTCCAGATTTGTAATTTTTTCTCTCCAAGAAATTTTCCTCATACGTCGCCAGCACCACATTTCAAATTATTGTAGCTTTGCCCTGTCTCTATTTTGCAGTGTCCAAGTTTTAGATGCATAAAGTGCTACATTCCATATAAAAGTTTTTATAAAAATTTTCTTTGTTTCCATAGTTATGGACTTTCATGTTAATAGTCCTCTTTTGTTATTGAAAGCTTTCTTTGCTTGTGCTATCCTAGTTCTCACGTCGTTTTCATCATTTCCGTTGGATGTAAAAAGGCTACCTAGGTAAAAAAACAAACATGACGTACGCAGTGTATATGCGAAATACCTGGTCACGTGCGTCACCATGTGATCTAGGAAGTATTGTAAACTGATGCTCGTCAGTAATGTTGATATTAATTGGAAAAACAAAATATCTTTCGCAGTTCGATAAAAGGCTTACTGTGGGTGCCCGCGTGACTGTAACGATGATTTTGAAAATATCCAAGCTCACTCTTTTTCAAAAGTTGAGATATACGGTGTCGTTAATCAGTGGAAAAATAACCCACATTGCTTGTATAAGAGGCTTGACGAAAATCTGTCAGGAACGAGACTTCTCGTATCTGATAAAGCATGTTTTCTGGAAACAGGACTTGTGTGCAGCAATTAACCGAAGCATTCAGTCAAGGTTGTTCTTAACCCATGTCAAAGCGAACTATGCGCAGGGAACTGAAGAAGAGAGCCGCGGATGGCTTAGTGGTGAGTGATTCAGACTATCGATGCAAGGTCCCCAGGTTCAAGCCTGAGCTGATCTTTCGGAGTTGGTGTGATTTACTAACAATCGCTGAATATCCTCCGGCCGCCCCGGTGGCGCAGTGGTCTAAGGCGCTGGCCTCTGATCATTCGTCCGTAAGGGGTCCGGGTTCGACTCCCGGTCAGGCATGGATGTAGTGTTAGTCTTACGGCACTGGCTCTCTCCTTTCCCTGGAACCAGTGACCCTAAATTAGGGACGGGCGACTGCTTATAGCCCATTGAGTTGCTCACGGTGGTCGTTAAACCTCCAATCAAAAAAAAAAAAAAAAAAAAAGAATATCCGCCGTGGATCGAACGAGCACGTTAAGTGAATGCCCCCAGGCTGGACCCACTGATTAAATGGGTATCCTTTCCTATGCCCCCCGCCTGAAATTCTCTCACCTCTCTGTGTGCAACATCGTACTTGTACGGTGGCGTCATCTACTGTACTCTAATATCACTACAAACTGTTCTGTCGAAGTCACTAGACTTGCTCTCATTCCTTCCATTTCTGTGTCCTGCCCGAAAGGCGATCTCGCTGTAGGTGGCTGGGACCTAAACTCTACTCACTGTGGACGGAAGTCCTACAAGAAAATGACAAATTGTTTGAATTGCTGAACTGAAGAGGATTGGTATTGGCAGTCGCATTCTTATTCGGAAAGCTACTGATTTCTGCAACGAATCGGAAAGTTCGTCGAGTCTTGGTAGAGCTCGTTCTGTAACGAACGTACGCACAGCGTTTGGCGGGAGCTACATGAAGCATAGGACCCAGGTTGCCTTATAAAAACAACTCAACGTCTGGAGATGGTGCATTGGTGTGGGTAACGTTCTGTTTTTATGTATAATGGGTCATTTGATATTGCTGGAAGGTGGGTATATCCCAAGGATTATCTGTATACTGTTGTTGATTAAGTCCATCCAGCAATTCTGACGTTTTATCAAGTAAGTGATCGCTTTTTCATGGACGACAATGCTACCATGCATCGGGCGCTTAGGAGTGGTTCAGTGATCATGAGAGTAACCTCCATCTTCTTCTCAGGCGATCATAAATCCCGGGATTGAATCCCATTCAGAATGTATGGAACCTATTAGAAAAGCAGATCTGTGAGCAAAGTCCTCTTCATTCAAATCTGAGCCAGTTAAGAGACTATTTGGTGAACGCCTGGTATGCTATAGACGTAAATGCACTCAAAAATCTTGTGTCAAACCTCACACGTGTTGTAATTTAAGCTAAAGGAGATACGACACGATGTTGAATCTGAGCCAGTTAAAGGTCCACGGTCTGTGAAAAGATCAAGCGGCCTACGATGGCCTGGTGGAATATGGATGAAGTCATCTACGTCGGGGTACCCTTGTTAACAGCACATTTTGGAGATATGAGGTTACAGTTGGGGGCAGAACGTAGTCTGTGAAATATAGAACAGCCAATAAGAGCAAATTGAACACTTAATCAAACATCTAATATGGCGTTTTTTCTTCTATGAAATACACTACTGGCCACCCAAAGTGCAACACCAAGAAGGACACGAGATAGCAAAGCCAGATTTACTGGACACATAGCAACAGATACAAAGATGAAACGATTGAGCCTACAGGCCCGTGCGACTTGCGGAACACGCAGACATCAATAGTTCGTGTGGTCCCCATGGCTGACAATAACGGCCGCTACACGCCACGGCATCGAACGAAAGAGGCTTTGGATGTGGGCTTGGGGTATGTCGGTCCAGGCTGCTTCCGCACGTTGCCACAATTCATCAGGCGTAGCCGCGGGTTGTACATGCCGGGCTACTCGGTTGCCGATCAGTGAACAGACGTGTTGGATGGGCTACATATCGAGGGAACAGGCGAGCCACGGCAGCAGTGACACCTGGTGGGCTGTGAAAAATTGTTGCACGATGCGTGCCACGTGCGGGCGAGCATTGTCCTGTTGAAACGTGGCCGCTGGCAGGTCCTTCAGGTAAGGGAGGACTACAGGCTACAAAACGTCGGAGATGTAGCGGTGGCTGTTGAGTTTACCGGCAATGCGTACCAGAGGGGTTCGGGGTGTCATATTAAATTGAGCCCCAAACCATAACGCCAGGCGACGGACCGGTATGGCAATGCATAATGCAGCCGTCATACAGTCTCTCGCCGCGGTTCCTCAACACCCGAATCCGATCATCGTGGTGTTGCAGGAAGAAGCGGGATTCGTCGGAGAAGACAATGTCGTGCCATTCCGTAGTCCAGGTGCGGCGTTCAACGGTCCACTACCGCCTCACTCGCCGGTGGTGTAACGTCAATGGTAATCGGAGCAATGGGCACCGTGCAACAAGGTCCCGCTCCTGCAGACGACGTCGAACGGTACGTGCTGACACAGGTTGTTGCGCAACACACCCTAATTCCTGCGCTAACGTTTGTGATGTGGCGGTGCGAGCCGTCAATGCCCGCCGCACAACATGCTGGTCCTTTCGTTCGGTCGTGTGACGCGGCTGCGGAAATCGCAAACGTCTGTCCTCCCATTTCTGCTGCACCCACCGAATCCACACTCGCCTCACTGTGGCTGGATGTCGTCTCACACGGGCGCCGATGTCTCGGTACGATAAACCGCTGTCGCGATAAGCCACTATTCGTCTTCTGTCGAACTCCGAAACGTGCTGGAATGACTGCCGTATTGTGCGACGAGGCATCAGAAAGCTTCCCACGCACAGGTCCGGCAGCACAACACACTTCCACTACTTACACCCCGCCTTCTGTGCACCCTTCTTATAGTGCTTCTCGGTGGCGTGCCGGGCGCACATGATTTGCATATGCCCTGCAATGCTAATCGTTTACATGTCTTCTCGGTGGCGACGCATGCTGCGAATTTCAGGGAAATCTGATGTTTTCTTCTTGGTGTTACATTTTGGGTGGCCAGCAGTGTATATGAACACACAAAGGTCGGATTGCATCGAAGAAACCGGAGATAATTCGTGATTACCATCGGGTAAGAAATTAATTTTGAATAGACACTTTGCGGTTGAAAAACAAATACCAAAAAAATATGTATAAAGAAAAGCGATAGTTACATGTAAAATAATTCACGTTCACAAAATCCCGATTTCAGCGGAAGAAAGCATAAGTTATGTCTGTTCGTGCTAGAAGTATTTCCAGATATTCTCACACGTTCTCATAAAGAAAAAGAAAAGTAATATAAAAAAAAAGGAAGTTGAAAAGAAGGAAAAAAAAAGTTTTTAACTTCCGCCGCTTCAGTGAAACCTTTCCATTTCGTTCTCAAAGACGTGACTCCTTCAATCTTCAAATAACATCACTCCCATCGTTTGGCTTTATTAACCCGAAAGGAAAGGCTCGTCTCCCCGACACACACACACATACATTGACTTTCTCATTAAAACTCTTTTTCTTACTCAAGTATCCAACGAAAAAAAAAATGCTTCCAGCAACAGTTTCAAGCATGTCATATTGCGCACAAGGTCCGCCAAGAATTCTTTGTCTTGTACTGGATAAAACCTAATGCTTATATATTATTTCATCAGTTATAAAGCACACGTAATGTGTGTAACCTACTTCTCTTGTTTGTCATTTTGTGTGCACAGAAAACTCATTTCTGTCATTTGAAGTAATTAGCTTAGGAAATTTGACCACGCACACAATGAAAAGTTGTCCTCGCACATGCTACACCGATTATGCTTGAACGCATACAGTTAATATTGACCATACCCACAATTGCATTTTAAATCAATTAAAGCAAAGAGCAGATAAATTAGTGATAAAGCGTCGAAAATCCGAAATTATTGGAACTGCTGCTAGTTCGGATTATCGAACATGTAAAAAAATACAAGTACGCTAACCTTTCTACATTATATTAACCAAATACATGTACCAACAAGTTAGTTAAATCATGCAATGCATTGATTATAATACGCTTTTCAACATATCGGAAATCATTACTCAAGTTATGAGAATAATGGCTGTGGAATAAATCTCGGTCCTGTGCCCTGACCTTTGATCCCATTTCGATGATATTCAACACAACTATGGAATAGATCCCGCTCCCGTGTCCTAACGTTTGACACCATTTCGCCCATTTTCAACAGGATTCGACCCCAGGCAGGCTCCTACAACATACGAACATTTCATCCAAATTGAAGCATTTTTACGCAAGTTATGAGGCATAATGGCGATGGAAGTGATTCCGCTCCTATGTCCTGACCTTTGACCCCATTTCCAATAATGTTTATCCCCAGTTGGTCCTCGAAATCGAACCTGTTTTACGTTAGTTATGACGCATAAGAGCAGTGGAATACCATATACTAAAATTTCATTGAAATTGAACGATTGTTACGCTAGTTATGGTGCGGACTGACATGCGCACTCAACGCGTGACGTAATGAGGCAGGTGGGAATCGCGACCATCTGCTCGAAAGAGTGTGACGTCATAAAACTTTAATAGGATCCACACACAACGCCTGACGTAATGAGACAGATGACGTGACCGCGCGCCAACGTCTCAATCGCGAGCTTGTGACGTCATAATATTTCTAAGCATGGGTAACATTAATGGGACGACGCCATGACACTAAAAACGTGGTAATTCGGGGTGGTTATTTAACCCACTAAACGAACTTTCGTAAAGTCGAGATCAAGTTAAATCGATTTCTATTACCAGAAAACGGTAGGCTAAAGGTTTTAATCAAAATCCTTAGAGCCGTTTTGAAAATAAAATTTATATACATACAAGAATTGCTCCTTTAAGGTGGACGTCAAGTAATTTTGCTTCCTATACTTCGAATGGAAAAACTTCTGTACAGATTTTCTTCACAATTAATGCGCTCCCAAGGATGAAAATTTGAACATCAATTAAAATAGCTTTATATTATAGCTTGGAATAATATTTTCTAAAACATAACCATAGTTATGCAATCCAACATTTATTTGTCTACTGACGTCATCGAAGTACGGGTAGCGATATCTTTCTTATGGTTTCAACACCACCAAAGGAAACGTTATTGTTTTTTAATGTAATTATGGTTATGTTTTAGAAAATGTTAAGTATTCCAAGTTATAATATGAAGTTAATTTAATCGATGTTCAAATTTCCATCCTTGGGAACACACTAATAGCGAAGGAAATGTTTACAAAAGTTTTTCCATTGGAAATATCGGAAGCAAAATTACTTGACGTCCAACTTAATAGTATGAGTAAGGGCGATGGAATGGATCACCGATCCTATGACCTGACCTTTGACTCCATTTGTCCCATTTTCAACAAGTTTCCTCTCCAGGTGGTCCCCTACCACATACTAAAATGTCATTGAAATCAAACAATTTTTACGCACGTTATGTAGCATAAGGGCAATGGAATGCATCCCGCTCCTATGTCCTGACCTTTGACCTAACTTCTCCCATTTTCAACAGGTTTTGTCCCCAGGCGGTCCCCTACCACATACTAAAATTTAATGAAATCGAACCCTATTTACGCAAGTTATGAGGCATAATGCAATGCAATGGATCCCGCTCCTATGTCGTGACCTTTAACCCCATTTGTCCCATTTTCCATAGGGTTCGTCCCGAGGTGGTGCCTTACCACATTTTAAAATTTAATCGAAATCGTTTAACGTGAGTTATCAGGCGCACAGACGGACGGAAAAAGCTGGAACATACGCGCTTCTTCAGCCTACGGTTGGAAAGCGTAAAAAACAGCAGGTGTACACAAAAAATATTACATAAAACATAGATTTTGTTATTATTGTGCAATACGAAACAAGTTTGCCATTTTTACTACTGCTTTGAAAATTTTAAACATAAAGTACAAATTCCAAAACTTACCAATCGTTACAAGCTGGTTCCGATTGCGAAGGGGTGTACTATGGTACCAATCGCCAAGGTGTGTAAAGAGTAGAACTTTCCTCCCAGCTCACAATGGAGCTGAAGTATGGAGCTGCCGTGGTAGTGGGTCTTAAAATCTTAGCCCCGCAGGAAACAAGTGGTTGGAAAGTTTTCACCTTTTGTCTCTGATTATCGGAAGTCACCTCCACCTTCGACACGGAGCCCCCAAAATTAAGCGATTTCATTATCATCAAGTGCCAAGTTAAAATGAACGAACTGTACTTAGATTTCCACCACCACAAAAAAAAAAAAAAAAAGGTGGAGAGAAGCTTGTTCGGATTTTTGACATTTCGGACTTTTGACGTTCGGATTTTCGACGCTCTACTCTATTTCGAAATTATTCGTCTGCTAAAGGATAGATTGCTTTGCCGTTGTCCTTGTAAAATTTAAAATCACAGCACCGAAAATATCTGAGTCATACAAATAATACAGGACACTTTATCCACGAACAACGTACGATACACCAGATGCATAGGAAGTAGTTCTGAGATGGCTTTATAAACAGCCCATTACCAAGTATTAAGACCTGCACGAAGTGTGGATAGCAATAAAACAATGATATCGGAAAAGCTTGTGATTTAAGAGCTCTTCAAAGAGCCATATTGGTATATAGACTGAAGTGCCAGAAAAACTGGTACACCAGTCTAATACTCGTTAGGTGTCCCACGGGAGCGCAGGACTGCACAAATACGACGCGGCATGTACTCCACTAGCCTCTGGAAATATGCTGTAGGCAATGCACATCATACTTCCTGCAGAGGGTTCCACAATTCGGGTGTATTCCGAGTTCTTGGATTCCTGTGTTAGATAGCGCGTTACATGGCATCCCAAATGTGTTTTATCACGTTCAGATCTGGGGAGTTGGGTGGGAATGGCAACACCCCAAACCTCAGATGAATGCTCCTCTAACCATGATGTGGCGTCCCAACACTTGTGTGGAGGTGCATTGTCCTGTTGGAACAGTCCAACCCATCGGCATGAATGCAGGACATGAACGGGTGTACCTCGTCATAAAGGATGCGCACACAGCGTTGGTCGGTTACAGACGTTTGTAGACGTAACAGGGGTCACACTGAAGTTCAGCTAAACACACCTCATGCCATTCCGGACCCCCCCCCCCAGCCGGTACCGCTCCCTGTTGACAGGCGGGATCTATAGCTTCATGGGGTTTGCGCCACATACGACTCCTTCCATCGGTCCGATACAGTTGGAAACGCGACTCGTCAGACCAGGCTACTTGTTTCCGGTCATCAAGTGTCCAGTGGCGGTGTGGCCGTGCCCAAGAGAGACACATAGCTCTGTGTCATGCACCCATTCGAGTTGAGCGTTGGCTCCCAAAGCCCATATCGTGTGCAGGGTACTTTGCACAGTCCGGACGCTGATGCCTGTTGAGGCTCCAGCATTAAATTCCGATGCTACCTCCGAGAGTGTTGCACGCCTATCGCGTGAAACGATTCTTGACAGCCGATGATGGTCACGTTCACCCAATGTCTTTTTACGGCCACAATGGTACCGTAGGTTGGAGGTTTTTACGGAATTCTTGTAGTCACGGTACACCCTTGCAATGGTCGTCCGTGAAAATACGAACTTCGTTTCTACCTCCGAAATAATATGGCCCATCTCACGAGCGCCAACTATGACAGCGCAATGAAAATCGTTTAAATTCTAATTACTTGTTATTCTCATGCAGAAAACAGTTCTGACATCTAGCAAGGACGTCTATCGCTTTATATACGCACTGGCGGACGCAACCAAGTACGCGCATAGGTGACGTTGTTATGTATTTTGCATAAGCTCATCTGCACCAGTTTTTCTGGTACTTCAGTGTATTCAAGATATTTTAAAAGTGACATAATTGTATACATGGTCATATCAGACTAAAATGATCACCCACGGAATCACAATATACCCGCCCAGCCTCGTCACAGAGTGCACGTGACAGATTCGACCAACGGAGATGTAAGCGGCCGGCCAGGACGTCTGAGCCATAGTGCGTTACGTGAGTACAATGGGCAGAGGTAGTGATATGAATGACGTTCAAATAAAATGGGCCATCTGCTACCCTGCCAAGGATGGAAGGATCTCGGATACAGCAGATTTCGTTGGCTGTTTTCGAGATGCTGTATTAAGGGTGTACCAAGAATGGACCACTGGCACACTGAGTACCTGCCAACTTCATAACTCTGGAGCTTCAGAGGCCATCTACCCCAGAGGAGAACGTCGCCTCCGCCGACTGGTAAAGGGCAATCATCGCGCAACAGTGCAACAAATGACCAAACAAATGAACGCTGGGGCACCTAGCGAACATGCCCTCGATAACAGTAGATAACATGGTACGTGACCTCGATAACAGTAGAGAACATAGTAAGTGACATCGATAACAGTCGAGCGAATCCTGTTACGCATGGATCTCCAGAGTCGACGCTGCGTCAAGACAGATATGTTAACCCAGGTCCATCGGCAACAACGCTTGCAGTTCGCATGGGACTACAGTCATTGGACAGTGGAAGAATGGGAAAAGGTAGCCTTCTCTGACGAATCGAGGTTTCTACTCTATAGAAGGGACGGGAGGTGGCGGATACGGTATCAGACACACGAAACCCAACACCCAGACACGCTTGTCAGAAACGTACTGGCCGGAATTGAGAGTGCGCATGTCAGGAGGATGTTTTCCTGTTATGACCTGGGAGAGCTGATAACACTGGATGGGTCCCTGAACGCCAATGGCTACCTGTCCATCCTCGTTCACCACATGTATTCATTCATGTTGGACGTTTACCCTTGTGGTGATGGTGTCTACCAACAGGACAGTATGCCCTGGCATTCCGGTAAGGAGGTGCGTGACTGGTTTCAGGAGCACGACAGCGACGTCTCCGTTCTTCCTTTGCCGGCAAAAACGCCCGAACTGAATCCCATAGAGCACTTAATGGACTATGTAGATCGACAGGTTCGACATACCGACCCACAACCACGTCAACGGCATGACCTCCGCGCTATGCTGAAGTCTGAATCGTCACGTGTGCCTCGGGTAACCTTCCAGGGCCTCATATCACCCATGCCACGCCATGTCGCCGCTCCGTTATTAGTTAGGTGGTCATATTATTCCGATACAACTGTGTATATTAAAGAGGTTTTGAACGTGCCATGAATGTATATATTCGAGAGATTTTGAAAGCGCCCGAGAGTACATATTCAAGAGATTTCGAAAGTTCCACGGTAGCATACATTCAAGAAATGTCGAAAGTGACAAAATAGTATATACACTATATTGACAAAAGTCACTGGACACCTAGAAGAGAAACAGAACATAGCATCTATTGACATATACACTGCCGGACAATTGCTAAGGACGGATGACAATAGCAACGATAGCAACCATAAAATGGAAGGCAGGAAACTGTGGAAATTAGCATAAGTGCGGGATACAGTAAGACGTGTTGTGCGTATGCGAACTTTGGATTACCGAACTTGTTCGTGACGTCAAAGCGCTGATAAGAGATATAAAGGATTTGACGCGCATTGACCGTTGTTGTTCAAACGCAAAGTTGAAAGGGAAAGAATCAATTGACGAACTTGCAATTTTCAGTATGTCTTCCCGACATCACCTAGATGATTTTACGCGTGGCCGTATTATTAGCAAGATTGAAGAAGGGCGAAAAAGATGTTGCCAGGGAGTTCGACGTCAGCCACAGTGTTGTTTCAAGGCTTTGGAAATCATTTCAAACAAATGGAGAGTGTAGCAAACGTCACGGGGGAGATCGTGTTCGCAGTACGACACCTATAGAAGATCGGTACATAGTGCTATCAACAAAAAGACACCGGCGCAGCACAGCTAGTGAGGTAGCAAATCAGTTTATGGCTGCTACTGGCAAGCGGATCTCCTGAAAAACTGTCGCCAGACGTTTGCATGAAGGAGGACTATACGCCCGCCGTCCTGTTGTGTACATCCCATTGTCCAGACGTCACCGTACCGCCCGTTTGCAATGGTGCCATCAACATCGCAATTGGACTGATAACGACTGGTCTGCTGTCCTCTACTCAGAAGAGAGTAGATACAGTCTATCGTCTGATTGTCGACGACAACTGATCTGGCGTGATAGTGGTACTGCATATTGTCCAGCAAACATACAGGAAAGCGACCGATATCCGACATGTAGTGTCATGGTATGGGCTGACATAATGATCAATGGCCGTCCTTCTATGTGCTTCCAACTGGGACTATGACTGGCCAAGGATACATTAATGATGTTCTGCTACCTCATGCTCGCATGTTCCGTGGTGCTGTCGGTGATAGATTCAATTTCATGGACGACAACGCAACATGTCATCGAACAATCGCTGTCCAGAAGTGTCTTGAGAGCGAGGATATTCAACGCCTCATATGGCCAGCACGTTCTCCAGATCTGAATCCCATTGAAAATGTGTGAGATGATTTGGGGAGGAGTCTGGCTGGTCGCCAGTGCCCTCCAACACACAAGGACACCCTCATCCGTGCACTGACAGAGAAATGGGATAAATTACCCCAACACCTGCTTGATAATGTTGTGCAAAGCATGACACGACGTGTGGAATCTTGCATCGCCCTCCATGGTGGCCATATCCCGTATTGACATCTTACACCGGAACGCCTGCGGACGGTAATTGCATTTTTTCACGTTTACGTATTCTGCACAAAATTGCCTGTTTGTCCCTTGAACACGTTCCAAAGCCTTCTGGATTTCAGAGCACAATAAATTGTCTTTCTTGTAATGTCCTGGCATTCTGACATTATTTTATTTCACTTGGCATCCAACCACACTTACTTTTTTATGCGCTATATAGCCGTTTATGATCCGTCCTTAGCAATTGTCCAGCAGTGTATTAGTACGGTGTTGCTCCACCCTTGGTCTTAATGCATGCACTGATCTTTCGATACATGCTTTCGACAAGGTTTTGTAACACAGCGATAGGCATGCGCTTCCATTTAGTACATAATGCTGTAGCTAACTATTGCTTCGTAGTGGGTCTTGATTTCAAACTTCTTATGCGGCGCTTTAACTCATCCGATAGGTGCTCTATGGAATTAAGATCAGGGCTCTGTGCTGGCCAGTCCACACACGATACTGAATTATCGTCAAACCATGCCATAACAGACCTAGCTTTACGGCTCGGTGCATTATGCTGCTAGTACCAATAAGACTCAGTTCCATAGTATTGTCACAGAGTTGATAGACCATAATTGCCTAGAATATCAAGGTAGACGAGCTGGTTAACAGGTTTGTCCACGATAACCAATCGGCCGGGACCATGCCAGGATAAAAAGCCCCACACGAGTACACTGCCAGCTCCAAACGTGACCGTAGGAAGAGTACACTGTATTAAATAGCGTTCCCCCGGCTGGTGTATCTTGATTCATGAGTCCATAGGACCAGTTTCTATTGACCTACGGTCCACGATAAATGTTCTTTACACCATACTAAACGAATAATAGCATTCCGAGGGGATACGAAAGGCTTATGAGCAGCCATACGAACACGGTAACCCATTGAATGAAGTTCTCTGCGAATGGTACGTGTACATACCGAAGTTCCGGCATTTTTGCTTACCTGTACACTGAGTTCTTATGCAGTACTCCGTCGATTAGCTGTAACGACTTTCCTGAGGCTTTGACGCCCTCTATCACTGATTTTCTTTGATCTGCCGATAAATTTCGCTGCTTCAGACACGCCATGTGTCTTCCACGTACTCAGCACATCCAAAAACAGTTGATTTGTGTATGTTTAAACGTCTCTCGGTTTCTCTTAAGACAACCCACTAATATGACACCGAACTATCTTTCCTTTCTCAAAGTCAGTTCTCTCCCGACACGACATTTTCACTCAACCTCACAGTGCGATATGATCGCGGTCAGCTGCAGGCTTGTTTGTACACCGTTTGCAGCTGTACAGCGCATCTTAACAACGCAGAGGATCCGTTCATTTGCTTTGGAAGGGATGTCCGGTGTCTTTTGTCAATATAGTGATTATTCAAGAGATTTTGAAAGTGCCACGAATGTACATATTGAAGAGGTTTTGAAAGTGCCATGATACAGAAGAGCCACGATAGAATATATCTTCAAGAGATTTTGAAAGTGCAGTGATTTGGAAGAACCACGATAGAACATACACTCTACGACAAAAAACATAGTTATACCAAGAAGAAAGTAATTAACAGGAATGAAACTTGGTGGGTAGGTTTGGCATCGTCAGTCATGCAAGTGATTCAAGTATCTATCTCGGTTGCACATGTGACGCAAGTACGAAGGGTTCGTAACGCTGTGCCTGACTGGCTATATAAGGTCGTCCCGTTGCGCACACTTGCCATTCTGACTCATGCTCTTGTGTTGGTTGCATTCTTTGCAAGTTTCAGAGAAAAGATCGGAAGCAATTCGAGCAGTTTGACGAGTTCGAGAGTGACCGCACCGTCGGGCTGCAGTAAGCGGAACGGTCTTATCGCCATATTGCGTGCCATACCGGTCATGCGGATAGTACCATAGCACGCTGGTATTGGCAGTGACCAGAACAAGGCACGCAGCAACGACAGGAAGGATCTGGGAGAACTAGACGAATCACGGAGAGAGAGAGAGAGAGAGAGGACCGACCGGCTGTACGACATGCGAGGATTGAGGATAGTCAGCGAGCAGTGGTGCCCTCAATGCATCGTCCGATGAGTACCAGAACCATTGGCAGATGGCTGTAAGACGTAGGACTACACGCACGCAGACCATTACGACGACTGCCCTTAACACCATTGCATCGTCCCCAAAGACTGCAATGGTGTCGTGCCAGAATATCATGGAGCCACTAAGAATAGCAGCTGGGGATATTTAGTGACGAGTCCCGCTTTTGTCTTGGAGGAGACGTCAAACGAATTCGTGTGTGGAGGCACCGTGGTCCGCGCCAAAATGAACGGTTTGTTGTCCAGCGTCATACGTCCAGAAGGCCTGGTGTCATGGTGTTGGGTGCAATTGCCTACGATGCTAGATGACGACCAGGAAGAAGATCGTTCTATGTTGCCCAGAAAGCAGGTTGTTTCAGATGTACAAAAATGTGTTATGTCTGAATTGTTCAGGAAACAGTCCGTTTTAAGGTTTCCACGAAAGAGTATGATCAAAGAGGTTGAGGAAGCATTTTCTCCAACGATGTTTTCCAAGAAATTTGTCTATGATGATCAGGAAGTACCAGCTGTCCCCAAAGCATGGTATTAATGGGACTTAAACTACATATTCTTGTAAAATGTTTTTTTCCCAGGTGAAAACTATCGTTAGCATTGAATGAAAGTGTGGGGATGGTCGTCACGCATGTTTTCGGACCATTCTACTTCAAAACCGCATTGCATGGGAAAAATACCTAAAAACGTTGGGTGACGAAATGGTACCAAATATTGATTTAACTGTGAGCGACCAAACAATTCATGCAAGATGGAGCACCTCCGCATTACGCAAATAGAAGGCGCCATTGGCTCGTTTCCTGATTGATGGATTCAGACCATAGGGTGCGTGGAGTGGGCAACACGATCACTGACCTTAACATTGTACGAATTCCTGAAAACACGTGCCTATGCTGTATAAGTCCGAGATCTTCGTCAGGGAAAGAATTACCGAGGTATGCGATGCTGCTAATTCCAATATGCTGATAATAAGCTAAACAAACATGTGACAGAGGCTAAGAATATGTGTGGAGTATTAGGGTGGAAGCGTGTAGCTCATGCTGTAAATGCGAGCAATCATATATAGTGTAAGTCCCATTGGTTTCAGAACTTTCTGGCGCCCTGTAATTTGTTCTACGAGGTGCAAGAAGAAATTCGATCAAAGATGTATAGATAGATGTCTGGTCTATAATGTCAAGAAACATTTCCGCAGGAAGGAATTTTTTGTATGATATTCAGAGGCTGTTCTTTCTGTGATATCCAAGAAGGAGTTGGGTCTACGGTGCTCAGGAAATAACTTGCAGAAGTGTACAGTTACGTTAATTCAGATTACGATGGTCTGGAAGCAGGTTGTTCTGCGAGGCCCAGGAAGACGATGTTCCCGAAACTGCTGATTCTGAAATATCCACGATGTAGACCTATCCAGGATGCTGAGGAAGC
Organism: Macrothele yani; assembly: GCA_039090855.1. Lineage (NCBI taxonomy): Eukaryota > Metazoa > Arthropoda > Arachnida > Araneae > Macrothelidae > Macrothele > Macrothele yani. Next base: position 22,335,092 of record CM076998.1, on the reverse strand, counting down.
ACTTCGGCCTTGGTTGTACCACAAAACAAGGATAATTCTTAAGTAGGCAATGCAAATATTTCTGACAGACTGTAAGATATATTCAACTTGTCAACATTGATGCTGCTATCCAGCGATCGATATAATAATCATAGAAATTGATGGAGAATTAAACATGCTAAACATGGCATACTAACATACAAAGATATTATCTTTAGGCACAGAACCTCTCTATTAAATTGCTATCATGCATGAAATTTCGCAGAGCTCCAAAGGTGAGGGATCAATTTTCGCTCAAGTGCAATGCATTTTCATGTTTCGTGAGTAGTTGGACTACGATAACAGCTAAATACCTTTCATGGAAATCGTTCCAACCATCAAAATTGCTTTACAGAAAAGATTACTCTTGCATTCGTGGAAAGAATGTTGTACGGTGATTTAGGAATTTGGTGGTGCATGGAACTTTACTGTAATACGATACTCCCGCTCATTTTCCTAACGAGAGAACTTCTAGCATTTCAGCTGTTGATTTGGAGTAGGGATCAGTATTATCCACATCATGTAGGCATTAGAATCATCAAATCCGTGTAGGTATAAATATAATCACTCTAATATATTCCGGGGTCATTATAAAATACATATTCCTATTCTCGGGTACCTAGAAAAGCGAAACTGGAGATATCGTGATGAAACATGGCAAGTAGCTTATTCAGGGCACGGGAAAACCATTTTGTTAGGAAAAATTTAGTTCCAGATTCCGCAGCTAGGGGAGCATGAATTTAGTAGTTATTGACAGCACAAATGTTTCAGGACAAAATCTGCTCAGTCTGCTGGCCAGCACAAGAGACGACTGCTGCTCGCAGCGTGTCGCCGTCTGTGCTGGGCATTTCACGTGGGAGAGTCGTTTTCAGATCGGAGAGAGAGCGTACTCTCTTCTCATAAACTGAGTCAAGTATCACTAAAGCTAGAATCACAAAGACTAAGGGTCGATAAGAGTGCTTGCCATGACTGTAGAAACCTTCAGGAAATTGTACGTTCATTGCCGAATGTACGACTGAACAATTTCTATGAGAGTTCGTTTCGCACTGCCCTTTCGGCACTGGCAACTGCAACTCCATCCATGTTATTCTCGCAAACTGGCGGGTGTTCTCTTTCCGAAGTTCTTCACATGTCGGAAGTTCCTTTGGAATTCCGTATCAACATCCAACTCAACGCCGCTACTGTAAGAGGTCCTCTCGTAATCCTTTCATTTGTCGAATCTGGCATCGTGCGCACTCAGTTTATGCAAGTGTTTATAAATATTGCAGCCACGAGACAAATTACTATATCTAATATATAAAGTGAATGTTTGTTTGTTTGTCCGTTATGCAAATCTAGAGTTTTCAATTTAGAAACACCATTTTTTTTATTGAAGGTTTAGCGTCCACTATGAGCATCTAAATGGGCTATAAGCAATCTCCCGTCCCTAAATTAGAGTCACTGATTCCAGGTAAGGGAGAGAGCCAGTGCAGTAAGACAAACACAACATTCATGCCTCACCGGGATTCGAACCCGAACCGTTCACGGACGAATGATCATAAGTCAGCGCTTAGACTACTGCGTCGCCCACCAAATTTGGTATACTATCTCATGGTATCCTAACTTAGACCGTATAGGGTTTTCGGAGCCCGAAGCACCATACAAAATTTTCGTAAAAAGTTCCATTTTTTACTTTTTTTATTTTTGAATTGGTATAGTGTCTCATGGTACCGTAAACAGTTTTTGGAAGGAGTCGCAGTCCTGGGTCAAGGGGCCCCCATACACAATTTTAGTAAAAGCTCTCATTTTTTTACTTTGAATTCGAATTTTTGTCTGTTTGTTTGTCCCCTATGCAAATCTATAGTTTTCAATTCAGAACCACCAAATTTGGTATGTTATCGAGCATGCCAAATTTAGGTCAAGGGCCCCATACAAAATTTTCGTAAAATGTTCATTTTTTACTTTTTGGCCGGTCATCGACAGTGGCTGGCATTAATTTGGGAGAACCCTGCTTTTCCCACGGACAATTCTGTATCTCCAGCTGAAGGGTTGGTAATCCCAAAAATCTCTACATTTTTGCTCCCAATGGAAAAAAACAAATATTGTTTACCAAATATAATAACCTAAGTGAGTTAAAATAAATTTACATCTCTTCCATTGATAAGCTTTGACCCGATGAATTTGGTAATTCCAGGAATAGTAATATTTACCAGGGAAATATCTCGCACCTCTGTTATATATATTGTATATATACATATATATAGCAGGGGTATTTTTGTGGTTTTATATACAGAGTGATTCTTAAAGTCACCTCAATAACTTGGGAACAAAGACAGCTAGAGATATGAAAGTAAGGTGTTTTATAGTAAAATAAGGATGCGCTATCTGATGAGAGTAATTGCAGCGCCCCTAGTGGCAAAATGTGGAAGTTAGCACTCCTATCTCGGAAATCATGAGAGATACGGGAAAGAAATCAATTAGAAGATTGTAGAGCATCAACGAATTAGTAGGAAATAGCATATGGTAGAAACGGCTGGGGTAAGTAGAACGCTGGAAACGTGAGGGAAACAAAAGGTTTATTATACTCAGGCATGAATACAAATCAAGTCGTATTTAATGCAACAGCGGTACTTACATAACGTTGCGTTTAACGTAAATAGGGTTCAATATGGCCACCATCTGCCACAATACACATTTGAATGCGAGACAGAACTTTCCGTTGTACGTTAGCTGGCATAACAGGTGTAACGCTCTCGAACGCAGCGACGATACGCAGTCGGAGATCGTGTAGACTCGTCGGTTCCACCCCGTACACGTGATCCTTTAGGTAACCCCAGAGGAAGAAATCCGTTTGAGTTAGATCCGGGGATCTTAGAGGCCACGCTACGTGACCACCATAACCGATTATCTGTTGCCCGAAAGTGTCTGACAGGAAGTGCGTTGGTTGATGTGCCGGAGCGCCGTCATGCTGAATCCATAATGAGCGTGCATCTTGCAGAGACAGATCATCTAACTACTCAGGTAATGTGCTTTGTAACAGCTGCAGGTATCATCGACCAGCGCACCTGATGCCTCATTTCCCGTGTAAAAAATGGATTCTGAACTGCCCAGTAATGGGTGGTTTGTTTGTTCAGCACTACGGCGCGTGTTAACTGCGCCTTGTCAGTCCAAAGGATGTTTGATAGGAAGGTCACATTTTCTTCTACGGTGTTAATTACAAAATTGCACCAATCTAGACGTTGTTGGTTATCCTCTGGCATCAGTACGTGCAGCGGTACTGTAGGATACGGGTGGGCACCATGCTGATGCAAAATGTTCCACACACGGAATTGTGATAAGCCACATGCCTTACTGACTTCCCTCGTACTGGTGTGTGGGTTGGCCAAATCGTATGCCAGAACATCAACTGTTTGCACATCCCTACCCATTCCGGTGGGTCGGCCCGAACGGGGACGCGCTGCAATACTGCCTGTCTCTCGTAGCCGTCGAACCGCGCGACTGATGGTCCACGCTGTCGGCGATCGATGAGTCAGAAATCGTAAGCCATACTGGCGTGACGCTTCCCTCGCGTTGCGTCTGAATTCTCCATATTGCAGTACCATCTCGCAATACCGTTCATTCGAATAGCCTGCCAGGCTCGTTCTTTACCCGATACTCACGTTACGAATGACATAGCTCCTGACTGACGATCCTTTATACATTGTCACGCCGCGCCTGTTACGACAGGTGAGGCGTTATGTCACACCAGAATTTGCACTCGACACTCACAGGCGTGCGGTCTCATACGTCATACTCACAGGCGTGCTCTCTGCTAGACTGTTACCGCGACAACGACACGAACCGGCTACGCACAAGTTCGCGTTTCCAACCTTCTACTTACCCCAGCCGTTTCTACCATATGTCGTTTCCTACTAATTCGTTGATGCTCAACAAGTTTCTGATGGATCTCTTTGCTCTATATCTCATGGCTTCCGAGATAGGAGTGCTAACTTCCACATTCTGCCACCAGGGACGCTGCAGTCACTATCATCCGATAGTGCATGCTTGTTCTACTATAGCATACCTTACTTCCATAGCTCCAGCTGCCTTTGTTCCCAAGTTATTGAGGTGACTTAGGACTTTAGGAATCCCCCTGTATATACAGTATATATTAATATATATATATATATATATATATATATATATATATATATATGTGTGAACTAGTAAGGAAAGTAATTGAAAACAACCAAAGCCTAAAGATAGCAAAGGGACATCTCAGTAAGGGGAAAAAACAGATTATGGCACTGAGAAAAGAAGATGGTTCTGTAACAAGAAATAGAGGCGAAATTTTGACAAGAGTGAAATATTTCTACTCCAAATTATATGAAAGGGATGATACATGTACTCCAGACATCATGAAAGGTACCAGTACCAGAGTTCTTCTAGTCCTTCCAGCAGAAGTTGCACATGCAATCAAGAACATGAAGCGAGGAAAAGCTCCAGGAGAAGATGGAATTACTGTAGACATCATACAAGAAGCAAGTGGAGAAATCGAAACAGTACTCGCCCAAATTTTCACTCGATGCCTTAATGAAGGGAAAATTCCTGAGGATTGGAACAACGCTACAATGATCTTGCTACATAAAAAAGGTGACATTGAGGATCTCGGAAACTACAGACCTATCAGCCTCCTATCAGTGGTTTATAAAATCTTCACAAAAGTTCTTTCACACCGCTTGAAGGTGACACTGGACATGGCTCAACCGAGAGAACAAGCTGGATTCAGGAGTGGCTACAGCACAATAGATCATATCCACGTACTGAGAGAACTAATTGAAAGAGCGAGGGAATATGAGCTTCCATTGTGCATGGCTTTTATCGATTATGAAAAAGCCTTTGATTCGGTGAAACCATCAGCAGTTGCAATGGCTCTGAAATCCTGCGGTATTGAAGATGCATACATTAATATTATTAATAACATCTATGAAAATGCAAGTGCAAAGATTCGGCTGTTTGAAAATACAACACACATAAAAATTGGAAAAGGAGTGAGACAAGGTATATCTCCGAAGCTCTTTAATGCAACATTGGAAAATGTCTTTCAATCACTAAACTGGGAAAACAAAGGGATAAAGATTAATGGAGATTATCTAACCCACCTTCGTTTTGCTGATGACATAGTCATTTTTGCAACTACCCCATCAGAGCTACAGAGTATGATCCAGGAACTTGCTGACAAGAGTAAAGAAGTGGGATTAAAAATGAACTTTCAGAAGACAAAAGTGATGTTCAATGCATTTACAAGAAACGAAGATTTATCGATTGATGGAGAAAAGCTGGAGATAACAGACACGTACGTTTATCTTGGACAGCAGATATCAAGTGAGGGTCACATTGGTGAAGAAATTAATCGGCGTACAAAACTTGCCTGGAGAGCTTTTGGAAGAAACAGCATAATTTTCAAGAGCAATATGCCATTATGTCTTAAAAGAAAAGTGTTTGATCAATGCATCCTTCCAGTGCTTACGTATGGTGCAGAGACGTGGACCTTAGCTAAAAGAGACATACAAAGGCTTAAGACAACTCAAAGCAGCATGGAGAGGTGCATGCTTGGTGTAACCAGGAGAGATAAAAAGAGGAACACGTGGATCCGAAAAATGACAAGAGTGGAAGAAGACATGATCAGAGTTAAATCCCTGAAATGGCAATGGGCTGGACATACTGCCAGAAGAACAGACCATCGATGGACAGCCGAAATTTTAGATTGGATTCCAAGGGACAGGAAAAGACCCAGAAGAAGACCACATAGGAGATGGGTGGATGAAATTCGAAAGTATGCGGGAGTGACATGGAGGAGACTGGCACAAGACAGACCGTTGTGGAGGAAACTTGGGGAGACCTTCATCCAGCAGTGGATTGATAATGGTTGACAATGATGATGATGATGATGATATATATATATATAACAACAAAAATCAAAAAGGAAAACTAAAAATACTGTGGGCTAAAGACTACAGAAAATAAAATTCAAATTCAATGAAGAAATGAAATACAGTATTAGGAAATACTACTCTATTTTAAATGAAATACAGTATCAGCATTACGGTTCGTGCCGTTAAAGATTAATCGTTTTCATTTCACTTGTACAAAATTCAGATAGCGAATTATCACCAAGTTCTCCCGAGCAACGCCGGGCAATTCAGCTGGTAAGTATTAAAAAAAACATTTTATTTAAATCAACAAGTGATAGTTAAGTTATAATTGAAGTAAACCTTAAACTTAATAGTTCTACAGTCATTAAACCTATTATTCTATGCATCATACATGCAAATGAAGCAAACATACTTAGTCAGCGTACCGTTTGACAGGCTTGTTTGCCACCTCAAAATGTTATACCCTATATGGAAAAAAGTCTCCCGACAAGCCTTCCCGCAAGAGAAATAAAACATTCCAAAATATCATGTGTGCGATATTTCCTTCTAAACTACCGGTAAGCTCCTCAGGTCGTTCTGGTGGCGCAGTGGTCTAGGCGCTTTCTTCTGATCATTGGTCCGGGTCTGAATCCGGGGAGAAACGGCTGCCGTGTTTGTCTTACTACACTGGCTCTCTCCCTTCCGTGGAGTGAATGGCCTTAAATTAGGGATGGGTTGCTGTTTATTGATAATAGAGCTGCTCACGGTGGTCGTTAACCCTTTCGCTACCACAACGCCCGACGCGCCCGGACTTGCAGACAACCCCAAGCTCCCTAGTGCTCGTGCCCGGATAGCATGAGTACAATTTCCTACCCCCATGTTCTTTGAATTTGTACGGCGTCCGAAGGATTAGCAGAAGTCACCCTCAGTCGTCATTGTTGTCGCTGAACAAAAAGTGCACCAGGAGTTGTTTTGTCCAGGGACTATATCATTCAGCCTTCTGACATCACGCAGAACTCTTGCTTTAACAATTCAATGAAATACGGGATTACACCATTGCACAATACAAATTTGGAAGATGTGAATCCGTTCATTGGTGTAAATATTACATGGATGTTGAGTCCGATAGTATCCTGAAACTTGAAAATGTCGTCGTCCTGGAGTGGAAATCGGAGCGGAAATCGAAACCTGTCTCTGCCAAAATGTGTCATCCCAACTATTAAATTTGCTGGTGGAAGTGGGATGGTCTGGGGATGTTTTTCGTGGTATGGACTCTGACCGTAGGTGGTTGTGTATGGGGACATATACGCCACGAAGAGCCGTGTTTCGAATATCTATTTGCAAATGCAAATCTTTCTTTTTGAGGAGTCACTCCGACAAAATAATAGGCGACGAGGATGGGATTGCTAATCCATGGTATGTACAACTAAAAACATACACGAAGACGCAAAGGTTAGTACAAATAAATCACAAACTTCTTATTCAATTCTCACTTCGCCGTTATGTGTCTCTTTTATGTTCGCACTTCGACTCCTTCTAGCTCATCAAGGCTCTCAACCAGAACCAAAACCATCAGCGAACGGCAGTTGCGGTTCTTGCGTCACACACTAACGATAAACAACTGCCAGCAGCTGGGCTGCCTCTGCTGAGTCAAAGTTCCAAGGACCTTCTAGACAATGCTGTACTGCCCTACACTTTACCACGGAGACTGGCCATTCTAATATCAGAAAAACAAGGCGCCGTGATATAAAGCACTATCTATTTCGACATGGTTTGAGGATATCAGTGTACAGAATTTCGAGTAGTCAGCACAAAGCCCCGACATCTATCCTATAGAGGGTCCTCAGTTTTTGTTTTTTTGATTGGAGGTTTAAGGACCACCGTGAGCAACTCAATGGGCTATAAGCAGTCGCCCGTCCCTAATTTAGGGTCACTTGTTCCAGGGAAGGGAAATAACCAGTGCCGTAAGACAAACACAACATCCATGCCACACCGGGATTCGAACCCGGACCCCTTACGGACGAATGATCAGAGGCCATCACTTAGACCACAGCGCCACCGGGGCGGCGCTCCTCGGTTTGCACATCAACGACGGATTCCTTCTCTTTCATGAAATCCTGAAGTTTGTACGGCCGGTGTACGACCAAACCGGTCAGTGTGTACAACCTGATGAACGGAACCGACGCGGTCACCGAAAGATCTCGTCCATTTTCAATGTGTGTTTTTAACATCATTCTTTACGCTTTCCAACCGCAGGTTGAAGAAGGATATATGCTTCAGCTTTGTCCGTGCGTCTGTCTGCTTGTATGTCCGCACGCTAACTCGCGTAAAAATGGCTCGATTTTGATGAAATTTTAGTACATGGTAGAAGACAACTTGGGGACGAACCCTTTTGAAAATGGGCGGAATGAAGTCAAAGGTGAGGACATAGGAGCGGGATCCATTCCATCGTCCTCATGCGTCGTAACGTACGTAAAAATATTTCGATTGCGACAAAGATTTATCATGTTGTTCCGGTGGTTTACTGAACCGGTTCTGTCGAATATAATCGAAATGGAGTCAAAGGTCAGGGCACAGGAGCGAGATTTATTCCACGGCCATTATCCTCATAACTTGAGTAAAAATGCTTCTATTGTAACAAAATTTAGTATGTTGTTCCAGAGGTATACTGAACGAATCGATAGTCAGGGTGGGAGGAGGGTTTGTCTGCGTGCGATTTCTGGTATGTTGGAAAGCGTATCATAATCACTGCATTACGTGATTTTAGTAACTTGTTTCATATTAAAGAGGGGTTTTACCAGATTATCGAGCAAAGACGGCTTATTCTATGACTTCCTTTTCTTTTTTTATTCCTTTTTTTAATTGGTGTGATTAACGACCACGGTGAGTAACTCAATGTGAAGGGAGAGCACCAGTGCCGTAAGATAAGCACAACATCCATGCCTCACCGGGATTCGAACCCGGACCCTTCGTGGACGAATGGTCATAAGCCAATGTTTAGATCACTGCGCCACCAGGCGGCAAAGTCTGATACAGGCTCGAGCCGCATGTTCAAATTCTGTGTGAAATCATTTAATACTGTTTCGCGTGAGAAATGAAATAATAATATACCTGTGATAACTTAAATTCCTGATGATAATTTGCCTGTCCCGCCACTAGGCTTTACAGGGATTAATTGAACTCACTATTGGAAAGAAAATGATAGGGCGACCACAATGCCCCATTTTCTGAAGAACTCCAAACCGAGACAGCCCAAAATCAAAATTCCCTAACCCAATTTTGAAATCAAAGACGTGAATCAAGGCTCCAACCGAACCTTTATTCAAAATAAACATGCAAGACATTATTTAATTTAAATTGAACAATACGCAATTTGACATAGGGATTCTCCTATAATGAAATAACACAAATACCTACAAATAAAATTTCACGCGACAGTACAAACGCCAAAGAATTCACAATTGAAGCTCGTTCCACCTACATTAATTGCGAAGGAATATGTAAAACATCTTTACATATTTTCTTCGCAATTAATGTATTCCCAGCGATGAAAATTTTAACATCGATAAACCTAACTTTACGTTATATCATGGGATACTTAATACTTGCTAAAGCATAACTGCTATAATTATATTAAAAATCAATCATTTTTCTTTGAGTAATGTACAGAGCTGTGAATAGATGGCGCGACCTGTACATTGATGACGTCAGTCGACAAACAAATGTTGGATTGTTTAATTATGGTTATGTTTTAGCAAATATTAGGTATCCCATGCTACAATTTAAAGTTAGTTTTATCGATTTGCAAATTATCATCCTCAGGAATACATTCATTGCGAAAGAAATATGTAAAGAAGTTTTACCATTGGAAACATAAGGCAGAGATTTTAAGTGGAACCACGTTAAACTAATACATTATTGCTGATCTCAAGACAATGACAGACAAAAGATCAACAGCAACTGTCCCACCTGGACTAGAAACGAACCCAAACCAAACCAAACAGGTGTAGTAATGAACAACTCAACTGACATTATTCATGAATGAAATACGTGATTACACCATACAATGCAAATTTTTAGCATAGCCGGGGGCTATTTGGGAGACGCGGATTCGATTCCCGCTTCAGGTCGACTAAATTTTCAATTTTTCGGATATTTTCTGACTTACCATCCTTGTCATATATACACCAAAAAACGGATTGTCATCTTCAAAATTTGACATTATTAAGTTCAACCCCAAAGAATTCACAATTTATCATCACAAAGAAAAAAAATGCGACAAAGGAAAATATCATTGAACGTGCGCCAAGGAGAGTGCACAATGTAATTGTGACAAAAGGGTGGCCAACTCCTTATTGATTTTTACCATAAATGCAATATTGTATGAAAAGCACCGTGTCCGGAGACCTTTTCCCACATAGTATATTTCTAAAGAGCAGGGTTTCCTCCTCGGTATATTTCTAATGCGAATATTTTCATAATATACAGGATGTCCACAAAATCACTTTACAACTTCGCACATTTATTACAGACACCCTGTGCTATGTACGTTCATGGTATTTGTTGTACAATATACTGTAAATACTACAGTTTTAATTGACATTATCGTTTTATGGTATAGGTCCCTCACTGACGTAGAAGGTGCTGTTCCATGAAAATGTGGTCACCACAAGAGAGAGCGCAGTGTGTCGCTTGGTACATCGAAACAAAATCTGATACACAAACGCAACGACATTTCCGGACAAAGTACGGGGAAAAACCCCGCGATCTCGTCCTAGTATCTGCCAATGGCACCAGAAATTCATAGAGACTGTGTCCGCGTTGGATGAAGATCGTAGTTGCCGCCCACGAACATTGAATGAAGACATCGAACTTATTCAGGATTCATTTCCACGAAGCCCGAAGAAGTCCATTCCTTCCCCTGCCAGAGAACTACAAATGCCCCGATGCACGGTACACAGGGTGCTATATATACATCTACGCTTATATGCATACAAAGTGCAACTGTAACAAGCACTTGAGACGAACGAGAGACCACGACAAAAACAAAATTAGCAGTAACGACGCTGGATAGACTGAGTGAAGATCGCGAGTTTCTCACACGTTTGTTTTACGGATGAGGCAACTTTTCATGTCTCTGGCCAGTTAAACAGACACAATGTCAGGATTTGTAGATCTGAAAATCCTCATGTATTTATGGAACTTGCGAGAGACAGTCCTAAAGTGAACGCGTGGTGCGGTGTTATGCATAACCGAGTCCTTGGACCATTTTTCTTCAGTGAGAAAACAGTGACGGCAGATGTTTTGCGTTAGTATGTTGTGCCAGAGTTAGAGGACCTTCAACCAAGCGAGATATTCCAACAGGACGGTGCGCCACCACATTGGGGACAGCACTTTCGGGACTTTTTAAACACAACATTTCCCGGGAGGTGGATTGAACAGGATGGTCCAAATGCATGGCCACCCCGTTCCTCCGACGTCACATCTCTGGACTGTTTTGTATGGGGATACGTGAAGGATATCGTGTATCGGACGAAGGTGCAGAACATCGATGACCTGAAACTGAGGATCAACAATGCCATTTTGACCATTACTGAAGACATGCTTCAGCGCACATGGTTGGAACTGCAGTTTCGGCTAGATGTTCACGCGTAACAAATGGTGCGCATATTGAGCTTTTGTAACGAGGTAGGAAAAATTGTAGTCTTTGCTCTTACTTATGTGCTCAACCACATTTGTCTATCTCATGCAGTGTATCCGTAATAAGTGTGAAATGTTATAAAGGGAATTTGTTGACACCCTGTATATTACATGCGCAGGAGAACAAGCTTCGAAAGTTTGACGAGACTTTTTGGAAACACTTTGTATAACAATTTGAGTGAGTAAAATTATTATCAATATTATCCTTTCTTTATATACAGTACTTTATTGGATAATCTGGCGTTTCCAAACAAATGTAGAGAACAGAAGAATCTAAAAATGCGTTTGTGATTTCATTTCTTGGTTCAGTGAATTCTTTCCATTTCTTCAGCAAAGACGTGACAGCATTTATGTTCACACTGCATTCACCTCGGCGCCACGTTGAAAGACATCACAAAAGAAAAAAATGCAGCAGTTCGCAAGGATTTCCCTATTAAAACTTCTTCTATAGTTAGAGATTGCATCGAACGAAATTTTGTTGTTGTTGAACTTTTCCTTTTTATAGTTCTTACATTTCAAGCTGAAAACCAAGGTTCAGTGACGTTCTACTCAACTGGGCCTTTTATAAATTTATTTCTGGCTTCTAGAATTTGAGTTAGGCTTCACAGAAGCATAGGAAATAAACTTTCTTTTTCATCTTGGGTACTTATTTTCTTTATAATTTATAACACGAATTTTGGGAAGGCTTCTCTTTTTTGTTCTGTTGTGGATTTTAACGATACCGACGACCATCTAATTGGTGTGCTGTTCTTCATTTGTGATGACGAGCTCCAAGGAAGGGCAAAAACTAGATGTGGAGGAAATGTACATGTCGTACCTGATCCGGATTCGAACCTGGGTTTAGTTCCGTCGATTTACCCATAGATCGCACTGCTAATCATTCCATATTACACTGAAGAGCAATTGAATTAGAGACAGCTGGCGTTATGCAAATATGGCGCTGTGGGCGGCCCTGTAAACGGAAACGACATGAGGTATGCAGCGATCCGACAATATAAGGAGTGATGCGACGGGAATCAGTAAGAGTCGGACGCAGTATGGGTAAGACGAAGGATCTAAGCGCATTTGATCTTAAGAAATTTGTCGGGGCCAGACGAATGGGTCACTCCATTTCGGAAGTCGTGCAGGCACTGCGATTTTCACGAGCCACTGTGTCACGGGTGCACCGTGATAACATCGAATCCGGTAAAACTATCCCTGCAAGAGCCAACTGCTGTGGACAACAGCGTGTGGATGAACGGGGTCATCGTCGGTTAGCTTGCATTGTAACAGCGGATAGACGGGCCGCAGTGCAAGAAATAATTCGGCAATATAACGCTGGTGCACAAAAACGTGTAAGCAGCCGCACCATCCAGAACCATCACCTCGCTATATGGTACAGAAGCCATCGTCCCACGAGGGTACAACTTAGGACGGCACATCACAGGATGCAAATATTAGCATGGGCGCAGGAACATCGCCACTGGACCCTAGACATGTAGGAAAATGTTGCCTGGACTGATGAGTCGAGATTCACGTTGGTATATGCGGATGGCAGGATACGAGTACGGCGCAAACCACATGAAGCGATGGGTTCTTCTTGCCAGCAGGGTACTCTTCAAGCTGGTGGGGGTGGCATTCTCGTCTGGGGACTGTTTACGTGAACTGAAATGGGACCCCTGGTACGTGTGACATCGTCCCTCACAAGTCAACATTGCCGGGATATCCTGGACGACCATTTGCACCTGTTTGTGCGTCTTCAACATCCCACTGAGAACCTCATCCTGCAACAAGACAACGCACAGTGCCATCGCTCCCGAAATGTATCTGAATGGTTGGACGAACACTCCACCGACGTGACCTCGCTTCCTTGGCCAGCTTGCTCACCTGACCTCAATCCCACCGAGCATATCTGGGATGCCATCGAGAGAGATAACCCCTCCATCAAATCTTCGTGAACTGTGGGAGCTTGTTCAGGAGTCGTGGATCCGTATGGATTCCCAACGCTTTCGGTGTTTTGTTGAGTCCATGCCGAGACGAATCGCCGCCGTCATCAAGCCGAAAGGTGGTGCTACACGTTACTAGACAGGTATCTCTAGCTCAATTGCTCTTCACTGTATGTGCACTGTTTAATATCTTTATTGTTGTTGGGATTTTTGGTTCGTTTTATGAAAATATTTGTAAAATGACGTGCATTATGTTACCACAATGGCCTTCCGTCCTTCAATTTAACTGTGGACACTACACGGTCGTATCAGAATAATATGACCACCCCCGGAATAAAAATGTTTTCGCCCACGCGCATCACAAAGTGTACGTGACAAGGTCTACAAGACGGAGATATAAGCGGCCGGCCAGGAGAGATGAGCCATAGTGTGTAACGTGAGCACAATGGACAGAGGTAGTGATTTGACGGACGTTCAAAAAGGGATGATCATCGGTTACCGCGACAAGTGTAGAAACATCTCAGAAACAGCAGAATTCGTGGGCTATTCACGAGGTGCTGTGGTAAGGGTGTACCAAGAATGGATCTCTGGCACACCGAGTACCTCCTGACGTCATAACTGTGCAGCCCCAAAAGGTCATCAACCCCAGAGGAGAACGTCGCCGACGTCGACTGGTAAAGGGCAACCGACGCACAAAAGTGCAGCAGTTGACCACGAAAATGAACGCTGGGGCACCTAGGTACGTGTCCCCGATAACAATAGGGACGAACCCTGTTGCGCATGGGTTTCCGGAGCCGCCGCCACGTCAAGGTGCCCATGTTAATATAGGTCCATCGGCAACGACGCCTGCAGTTCGCATGTGACTACCGTCATTGGACAGTGGAAGAGTGGGAAAAGGTTACCTTCTCCGACAAATAGAGGTTTTTAATCCACAGAAGTGGCGGATAGGGTGTTAGACACACGAGAACCAACATCCGGCCACACTTATCTGTGATTATCAGCGATGCACACTTATCAGTGTGCATCGCTGGTGGATGTTTTCCTGCTATGAGCTGCGACCTCTGGTACCACTAGACGGGTCTCTGAACGCCAATGACTACCTGTCCATTCTCACTGACCACACGCATTCCTTTATGTTGGACGTTTACCCTTTTGGTGATGGTGTCAACCTACAAGACAATGCGCACTGCCACGCCGCTGGCTGGCGAAGTCACCCGACCTGAATCTCATAGAGCATTTGTGGGACTATTTGGAATGAACAGGTTCGACGGGCCGACACACAACCACGTCGTCTCCGGGACTTCCGTGCTCTGCTGCAGTCCGAATGGGTGCGCATGTCCCCATTGCATCCATATCACGCAGTCTTGCTGTTGTCGTCCGGGCCAAGGGTGGTTATTCCCATTATTAGGTAGGTGGCCATATTTTTCTGACTCGACCGTGTTCAATACAATGCAATAAATTGGACTTTAAATTATTTAAATGTAAAAAAAAAAAAAAAAAAAACGCAACGCGCCCTTTCCTTCTTGTAAAATCATTAATTTTTTAATTTAGCGGGTAAACGATGGACTAGCAAATCTTTCAGCCCAGAAAAGTGAATAAAGCGGGAGAGCCTGAAAAACGCAAAAAGGCCGTTTAAACTTATTTTGAACGGGGCACAATTCAAGCCCGGAGAGAGAGAAAATTTTGAATGAAAAAAAGGTGAGGGAGGGGGGGGACTCCTACCCCGCAGGCGCAAAAGGCGGTGAGTGAGGTAAACAACTTGAAATTGAGAGTACTCGCTGAGCTCTTAAAAGAAGAAAAAAGATTTCCTTTTCTTGAATTTTTACAAAGTTTTTTGGTGATTGCGAAGTTAAACTCTATCAAATGCAATGGGAAAAGTAATTACCTTAGCTTCCGCATTTTTGCAAGAGAGCACTGAATTAGGCTGCGGTTTCATACCCATTAGGGTATAGGATTGAGCCGCTAGTTGTAGAAACCAATGATATTTCTCCATTAACGCCGGCAAGTGGTTGGAGCCAATGGTGAAACTCCTTCAGAGGGAGTAAATAAAAAAAACTATCGAATTCAAACTACCCTTTATTCCAAATCATGCCTTATGAATATCCAATCGGAAAACACTTCCTTTCGATGCCATTCAGAATTTAAAAAATGTTGGGTGCAGTTTCCTTTTCGAATAGTTTACAGTTTTCTCGATAGGGGCGGAAACATACTTGCAGTTTCCGTCGTCCTCTCTGCTTCTAAAACTCAAATCTGAAAAATGATTTTTGTGTCTACAAAGCTCATTGTGAGAAATATTTCACATCTACAAAAAAAAAAAATTGCAACGGAAAGTTTGACCACTAGTGCTCAGAAATGTATATTTCTGTTTCCGATGTTTTTACAGCAATATCCATACTACTGAGAACTCTATAGGAAAAAAATAATTTTTCGGAGAGATATCATTTTTCAAAGGAAACCTTTTGAGTATATTTACTACTTACTATAATGAAGTTATTTCCGTCAGGGGCGTTAAGATATACATTATTCTTTACGATATTTTTACTTCTAGGAATCCGATGTGAAATGGTATTACTCAGGCAGCGCTTCAAGTGGGAAACATGTTGCATATAACTTCTAGTTTTTGGTAACACACAATTTTGGCACTACAAGGCGTACGTTTATAGTTCCGTTTCGAGCACAATTGCAACAGTATGTGTTCACCTGAAATCCATCTTAATACATTCCTTATTTGTAAGATACGGCTCAATACGAAAATAAATACACGAGGATTTTCTATCTAAAATAAAACACATTTTACCCGATAGGGTTAATCTATGTTTCTCGACATATCTACTTTTAAAGCCAGATTTCAAGTCTTTCAATACCGGAAAGATTTACCTTTGTGAAACATTTTACACGTGCTCTTAGATACTTACAGGGCATAACTTTGATGCTAGGTAGCGTCGTTAGGTATTTCTGCTCGTTATCCCCTTCTTCTAAACTGTAAAAAGTTTTCGGAAATTCACGAGCCATTTTTCGTGATTTATTTCGTAAATTAACGAAACATATTTCTGATACATTTCCCGTGAAATGACAACCCCCTCCCCCAAAACCCTCTGAATTTCCAGGGGTTTTCGTTTGTCAAAAATTCTTGAATTTTCTGAAAAGTTTTCGCAATTCCACTCTTATATTAACGAAAACACTCCGTTCTCACTCGTTTACGCTTTCCAGCCGTAGTTTGAAGAAGCGTATATGCTCCAGCTTTGTCCGTCCGACCGTCTGCACGATAACTCGCGTAAAAATGGTTCGATTTCGAGAAAATTTGTATATATGGTAGGGGGACCACGTGGGAAGGAACCCTATTGGAAATGGGGTCAAAGTTCAGGACATAGGAGCGGGATCCATTCCATTGCCCTTATGCGTCATAACTTGCGTAAATATGGTTCGATTTCAATAACATTTTATAATGTGTTAGAGGACCACCTGGGAACGAATCTTATTGAAAATGGGACCAAAGGTCAGGATATAGGAGCGGGATGCATTCCACTGCCTTTATGCGTCAGAACTTGCGTAAATATGGTTCGATTTCAATGACATTTTAGTATGTGCTCGGGGACCACCTGGGGACGAACTCTATTGAAGATGGGTGAAATGGAGTCAAATGTCAGGACATAATAGCGGGATCTATTCCATCGCCGTTATGCGTTATAACTTAAGTAAAAATGCTTCGATTGAGACAAAACTTCATCATGTTTTTCCGGAACTGTACTATACCGGTTCAGTTGAATTTCATCGAAATGGGGTCAAAGGTCAGGTCATAGGATCGAGATTTATTCTACCGCCATTATCATCATAACTTGAGTAATGATTTCTGGTATGTTGGAAAGCGTATCATAATCAATGCATTGCATGATTTTAGTAACTTGTTCCGTATACATATGGCGAAAATTTTCCGGTAATAGGAGAGATTTAACGGGAACACTTTGTGATTTGATTAACTGTTAAATTTCAGTAGTCTGTGGACGTATTTGATTTTGAAGTTCTGTAGCGAGATCGGATATTGTGGATAGAATATCCCATGAATTTTGGTTCCTGTGGCACATGATATTTCTTCTCTTCTTTCCTATTTGTGCAAAAGTTATCACATATTGTTTTACCGTGAGAAACCGAATACTTAATTTATTGTACAGGTGATTGTACGATGTCTATGTATCAGTCTGTGGAATCCTTAACTACAGTCAGTATATGTGCAGCTATCAAGAGCAAATTTTAGATTTAGAAGTTTTGTGAAATAATATTATAACAAGTTAGTAAAATCATGCAATGCATTGATTATGATACGCTTTCCAACATACCAGAAATCATTACTCAAGTTATGAGGATAATAGCTGAGGAACAAATCTCGCTCCTGTGCCCTGTTTGACCCCATTTCGATGATATTAAACAAAATTGGTTCAGTACAGTACCTCTGGAACAACATACTAAAGTATCAAAAAGTATGAACTGTGCACCAAATTATACGCAAAATAGTATAACTCTACTAAAAATCCGAAAATTTCTTGGCGTAGAATAGAAATCAAAATTTCCAAGCTTTCGCACATCAACCAGATGGCTTTCTCAAGGAAGCCGTTTACCTTCCTTGAGAAAGCCATCTGGTTGATGTGCGAAAGCTTGGAAATTTTGATTTCTATTCTACGCCAAGAAATTTTCGGATTTTTAGTATAGTTATACTATTTTCAATGCTAAAGTATTGTCGTAATAGAACCATTTTTAGTCACGTTATGAGGATAACGGCTGTGGAACAAATCTCGCTTCTGTGCCCTGAACTGTGACCCGATTTTGATGATACTCAAAGAAACCGGTTCAGTATACCTCCGGAACAAAATGATAAAGTTTTGTCGCTATCGAAGCATTTTCACGTAAGTTATGACGCATAAGGGTGATGGAATGGATCCTACTCCCATGACCTGACCTTAGACCCCATTTCGTCCATTTTCAATAGGGTTCCTCCAAAGCTTTTCCCCTACCACATACTAAAATTTTATCGAAATCGAACCATGTTTATGCGAGTTATCGTGCGGACAGGCGGACATACCTCCAGTACATACGTTTCTTCAACCTACTGTTGGAAAGCGTAAAAAAATGTATTGCTCCTTCACTTAAAGGTAAATGAAAATTATTTTCAGTTGGAAAAATGATCTTAAACTTCAAATCGTTCTCTTGCTTCGAAAAATCACGATGAAAAAAAATACGTAATTTGTAATAAGATCTTCTAAAGCAAAAATAAAATTATTACAAACGTATTGAAAAAAATAAGAAACTCCAATAAAAAATAAAATGACTAATTCACTAGCACTAATGAAAAGAAAATCATCGCCCAATTATTTTTGCCTTGAAAGTGAGTCTGATTCCTGTGACTTTCTGGCTCAGTGGTTAACACGTGCGGCTTCAACCCAAACGCCCCGGGTTCGGCCCCCACCACTGGCGCAAAGAATTCTCTCTCATGGTGGCTGAACTATTCATCAAGATGGATTTTGTGAAATTTCTGTCTAAATAAGGGAAAACTGTAAACGGGCTTTTCTGAAATAAACGGAATTACTGACTACGAAAAATCTGTGAAAATACGGAGGTTAATAAAAACGGCCACTTTTAAAAACAGATATTCCATGAAAAAACGTACGTACACTTATCAACGTCTTTGTTGCATATTATTTTTAGAAATTTTTGTTAATTCACGACTGTTTTTTTACAGTGCAATACTCTCAGTGAAAAAAATTAATGTTGTACAGTATGCCATCCGCTACGGTAAAAATTGGGAGCATTATCCCCTGTAAAAGAGCGCACAATTTTCTCTCTTCAGGCGTGTACGTGTACCCCGTGTTTTCGCTATTTCTGTTTGCCCAAAGCGTGTTTGAAAAATTATTTTTCTTTCACATGGCTTTTGCTACGAAGAATACTTTGCGCATATTGTCTACGTTTTCGTTATTAACGGTTTTGCGGCAAGGACAGGTCAACGTATCTCTCTGTGTGAAAGAATATCCCCAATTCAAAAAATCCCTCGCAAAATATACTTTCTTGGTAAGATACTTCCTCATTTACTCTTCATTCTGAAGAGTAGTGAGTAAGAGTCAACGTATATTTCTATCTCTGTGTGTGAAAGAATATCCCCAATTCGAAAAATCATTCGGAAAATATACTTTCTTGGTAAGGATATTTACTCACTTACTCTTCATTCTGAAGAGTAAGTGAGTAAGAGTCAACGTATATTTCTATCTCTGTGTGTGAAAGAATATCCCCAATTCAACACATCCCTCGGAAAATATACTTCTTGGTAGGATACTTACTCACTTAATCTAAAGAGTAAGTGAGTAAGAGTCAACGTATATTTCTATCTCTCTGTGTGAAAGAATATCCCCAATTTGAACTTGGTAGGATACCTATTTACTTACTCTTCATTCTGAAGGGTAAGAGTCAACGTATGTTTCTATCTCTGTGTGTGAAAGAAAATCCCCAATTCGAAAAATCCCTCGGAAAATATACTTTCTTGGTAGCATACTTACTCACTTACTGTAAAGACTAAGTGAGTAAGAGTCAACGTATATTTCTAACTGTGTGTGAAAGAAAATCCCCAATTCGAAAAATCCATCGGAAAATATAATTTCTTGGAAGGATACTTACTCACTTACCCTTCATTTTAAAGAGTAAGTGAGTAAGAGTCAACGTATGTTTCTGTCTCTGTGTTGAAAGAATATCCCCAATTTGAAAAATCCCTCGGAAAATATACTTTCTTGGTAGGATACTTACTCACTTACTCTTCATTCTGAAGGGTAAGAGTCAAAGAGTATTTCTATCTCTGTGGGTGAAAAAAAAATCCCTAATTCGAAAAATCCCTCGGAAAATATGTTTTCTTGGCAGGATACTTACTCACGTACTCTTAATTCTGAAGAGTAAGTGAGTAAGAGTCAACGTATATTTCTATCTCTGTGTGTGTGAAAGAATATCCTCAATTCGAAACATCCCTCGGATAATATACTTTCTTGGTAGGATACTTACTCACTTACTTTTCATTCTGAAAAATTCGCCGGAAATATATTTTCTTCCTAGGATACTTACTCATTTTTCTAAAGAGTAAGTGAGTAAGAGTCAACGTATATGTCTATTTCCGTGTGTGAAAAAAAATCCCCAATTCGAAAAATCCCTCGGAAAATATACTTTCTTGGCAGGATACTTACTCACTTACTCTTCATTCAAAAGAGTAAGTGAGTAAGAGTCAACGTATGTTTCTATCTCTGTGTGTGAAAGAATATCCCCAATTCGAAAACTCCCTAGGAACTTTCTTGGTAGGATACTTACTCACTTACTCTTCATTCTGCAAAATCCCTCAGACATACACCTTCTTCGTAGGATACTTACTCACTTACTCTTATTCTGAAGGCTAGTCTGCACCTATTTTTTCCATTTTGTCACCACAAGTTTCCCACTAGAAGTCATAGATTTATATCTCATTTTTCACAGTATCCCCTGTTTTCCTTGTTCAATTTAGGAAATACATTTTGCATCCGATATCTTTCGCTATAAGAATGTTTTGGCCAGGGCATTAACAGAAAGTCACCAGCGTGTTCTTTGCACCACCCCTTGACGATTCTGGCAGTGTGGCATGTCGCATTATCCTGCAAGGAACACAGTTGCCATGAATGGGTGAACCTGGTCCGCAACGATGTTCAGATACATGACAGCTGTCAGGAATTGTGCTATTAGGATAATGGTGCCTAAAGCGTCCCAAGAAAATATCGTCCACAGCATAACACCGCCACCGTTGCCGGCCTGTTTCCGCCCAACAGTGCATCCAGGTGCCACAGCCACCGTTAGTAATCGGCGTATCCGCGCTCGGCAGTCTACGTGATGCACCAGTAATCTTGATTCGTCAGACCAGGCCACTTTTCTTCCAATCATACACGGTCCATTCTCGATGGCCTTGGGCCCATTTCACGCGTTGTTGGCGATGACGTGCAGTCAGTATGGGGACCCGACTGGGTTCTCGGCTACGCTGCCAAGTGCAGAAGGCTACGATGAACTGTGTGCTGTGACACATTGCCCCGATGAACACTGTTGTAGCTGCCAGTGATTTGTCGCACTGTGGCCCCGCGGTCGCTGTGAACAATGCGCAACAGTCTCGGCTCTCCTCTGGCATCAATGATCTGCGGACGACACACAGCTGGACGACGGTTCGTCGTTCGGCCCTCTGTGCACCACTTTTGATACGTACTCACTACAGCTGCACGTGAACAACCCACAAGCTGCGCCGTTTCCGAGATCGTAGTTCCGAGGCTCCGTGCCCTCTCAATTTGTCCCTTTATCAAACTCCGATAAATCGGCAGCTTTTCTCATTCTGACTCCGAACACTCTACTAACCGAAAGCCGGTCCTCGGGTTGTATATATACTGCTCTGTGAACTTCACCTGCGCCACCGTTCGGTCTCCAGGCGCGCTTATTTCACTAGGCTGGGGGTAGTCATAATGCAATGGCTCATCGGCGTATGGTAGCCGCATGTTACGTTGATATCACGTAATTCTTCATTTTTGCTACGAATATGTAAAGCGGGGGGGGTGTTCCCAATGCATAAATAACTAAATGTATTTGACGCTCGAGTTTTTCGGAACGAACAGACAAATAATAAATGTTAACCTGTTGCTCGAGATTCGATTGAGCAATCGAGATAATGTTTTAGGAGGTTATTCAGAATTATGGCACACACACTATCAAAAACTTTCGGTACGCATATATTAGATGAACCCCGTACTCGTTAAAAACCTAAAGAAGACGCAACAAGTTAGTAAAATCATGCAATGCATTGATTATGATACGCTTTCCAACATAACAGAAATCATTACTCGAGTTATTACGATAATGGCTGTACAATAAATCTCGCTCCTGTGCCCTGACCTTTGACCCCATTTCGATGATATTCAACAGAACCGGTTAAGTGTACTTCCGGAACAACATGATAAAGTTTTGTCTCAATCGAAGCATATTTGCGTAAGCTATGACGCATAATAGCGATGGAATGAATTCCACTCCTTTGTCCTGACCTTTGACTCCATTGCGTCCATTTTTAATAGGGTTCGTCCCCAAATAGCTCCCTACCACATACTAATATTTCATCGAAGTCGAACCATTTTTACGCAAGTTCGAAGCACAAGGGCAATCGAATGGATCCCGCTCCTATGTCCTGATCTTTGACCCCATTTCGTCCATTTTCAATAGGGTTCATCTCTATGTGGGCCCCTAGTACACATTAGAATTTCATCGAAATCGAACAATTTTTACGCAAGTTATGACGCATAAGGGCATTATGATCATGATCAAATGAAGAGGATTTTAGGAAGCGGGTGTCTGACCCCAGGTTTTAAGCAACCCTTAGAAATAAGAAGCTAGGAGATTTGGGCTAGAGTGCCCGATAGGAAAGTGACATAGAAGCGAAGTAGACACATAAGGGCAATGGAATGGATCCTGCTTTTAAGTCCTGGCCTTTGACCCCATTTCGTCCCCAAGTGGTCCCCTACCACACACTAAAATTACATCGAAATCGAACCATTTTTACGCGAGTTATCGGACGGACGGCAGACAGACAGACGGACGGAAAAAGCTGGAACATATACACTTCTTCAACCTACGGTTGGAAGGGGTAAAAAGTAACCACATCTAGATAAAGTTCGAAGAGCAATGTTTCTGTGACACAAGATAATGGTTTTAGACTTAAAGGGAGAAAATAATTTAAAATCGCTCTGTGGATCATACAAAATCTTCAAACCTAATTGTTTGTCCTGGAAAATATAAATTTCATTATCAGTTTAGTGCATTCAGAGTATGATGTTTTTATTAATTATATGAAAGCATTTTATTAATTTACATGAATTGAAAGTTTTCGCTTTAGCCTAGAGATAGGCGAAACCTAATTCGTTTATCAAGGATGTCTGCGAATTTTATATATCAATGCAATAAGCCTCGTTGTTGTGAATCCGACTTAAAATTATTCGAAACAGTAACTTATCGTTACCTTAGTTGTCCTTTTAATAAATTCTATTTACGTTCTCCACAGCTAAGTCAGTTTTCAATCTAAACTTTAATTACTTGCGAGAAAAAGTGGCATGTTTAAATTGGAATAGTGAAAAAACTATATTAAAAGAATGCAAGTAATTTTTAGTGGTTTTTATGCTTCTTTTTTTTTTTTAATATTTGGAGATATAATTAAACATTCTTTCCATGAGATCTGGCCCTTTTAAGTGTTCGCCATCATGAAAGCCCTTCACTGTTCATGTAATTAAGATTTTTATTGACTACATTTTCTTTGCTCCTTCGTACCTGAAGAAAAAAAATTCCATAACATTCGGTGCAAAAGGTTTTTTTTTTTTTTTTTAATTCTTATCGCAGCATCATTCACTATCGCAGAGGTGTGTTATTTTTCGTTAACTTTAGAAATTTCGTTCTTTGAGAGTCTTCTTTAGAATTAATTAAAAATTTCTATTATGAATCAAAGTTCGTGAAATAAATGAACTGTTGGATATTTTTTTAAACTGCAGTCATTTCTTCAGAATCTCATAATTTTGATCTGACGAAAATTCAGAGAAATGTGAAAAAACAACAACGCTATTTTGTCTTATAACCATTGGCGAAAATACGAGATGCGAAGTTTCTTTTGCACCTACCGTATCATCCAGAACCATTGGGCATCATAGGCATGAATCATGCAGAACTTGAACGATGAATTTACCTGGGGGTTAGGATCGTGATGAGTAGGTTTCCCTTTGTCTTGTTCCCTTTTTAGTTCGAGAATTAGAGACCACCGTGAGGAGCTCAATTTGCTATTCGCAGTAGAGGATATGTACGGGAATAAATTTGGAAAGCCAAGCCCAGACAAGAATTTCAGAGCCTCAGAATTTCTAGTTATCGGCTCGATCAAATCGATTTCAGAATTTCATCAAGTTTTCTGAGCCTTTTATGCAAATAATAAAATTCATCGTTTAAAACAAAGGTCTTCAACTGGGCATAGGTCAGTTGCACTCATCCCAATCTCTGACCTTTATCCGATAGATGGGTTG
Source organism: Macrothele yani (assembly GCA_039090855.1). Lineage (NCBI taxonomy): Eukaryota > Metazoa > Arthropoda > Arachnida > Araneae > Macrothelidae > Macrothele > Macrothele yani. The sequence continues at coordinate 22,310,498 of CM076998.1, read as the reverse complement.
CACTCACCCCTATCTCTGATTTGTATCTGATAGGTCATCTGCAGTCACTCCAATCTGTGATCGTAATCTGATAGGTCAATTGCACTCACCCCAATCTCTGATCGTAATCCGATAGGTCAGTTGCACTCACCATAATCTCTGGTTTTTATCTAATAGGTCAGTTGGGCTCACCCCAATCTTTAAGCGTTATTTGATAGTTTAGTTGCAGTCCCCCCCCCCCAATCTTTGGTCGTAATCTGATAGGTCAGTTGAACTCACTCCAATCACATCTTTATCTGGTAAGTCAGTTGCACTCACCCTAATCTCTGATCTTCATCTAATAGGTCAGTTGCACTCACCACAATCTCTGATCGTAATCTGATGGGTCAGTTGTACTCACTCCAATCTCATCTTTATCTGGTAAATCAGTTGCGCTCACCCCAATCTTTTAACGTTATTTGATAGGTCAGTTGCACTCATCCCAATCTCTCACCTTTATCCGATAGATGGGTTGCACTCACCCCTATCTCTGATTTGTATCTGATAGGTCATCTGCAGTCACTCCAATCTGTGATCGTAATCTGATAGGTCACTTGCACTCACCCCAATCTCTGATCGTAATCGGATAGGTCAGTCGCACTCACCCTAATCTCTGATCTTTATCTAATAGGTCAGTTGGGCTCACCCCAATCTTTGAGCGTTATTTGATAATTTAGTTACACTCCCCCCAATCTCTGGTCGTAATCTGATAGGTCAGTTGAACTCACTCCAATCACATATTTATCTGGTAAGTCAGTTGCACTCACCCTAATCTCTGATCTTCATCTAATAGGTCAGTTGCACTCGCCACAATCTCTGATCGTAATCTGATGGGTCAGTTGTACTCACTCCAATTTCATCTTTATCTGGTAAATCAGTTGCGCTCACCCCAATCTTTTAACGTTATTTGATAGGTCAGTTGCACTCACCCCAATCTCTGACCTTTATCTGATAGGTGAGTTGCACTCGATAGGAAGACAACTAAGCGATCAACTACATTCACCCAACAATCGCCTACAAGACGAGAGAACGTGAAAAATATGTTGGTGGAACAGGAAGCCTCCAGCATGAGCTATTCTCCGCTGGACAATGCTCCACCGAGTCGCTGAAAACCAGTAGCATCACTGCATCATTTTTCAAACAGCGACAATTGGGTAAACACGGTGTTTATGTCCAGCGAAAAAGTGGGAAAACTATTGATATTTTCATAACACAAATTGTATAAAGATCGAGAAAAAAGGATAGGATGGAAGTGGCGTTGTACAGGAAGCAAATGCTCGGCAAAACTGCAGGTGGACATTGCTTCGGCTGTTTTACCATTTGATTTCTGTCACAACTACGATCACCCAAAATTGCTCTCCCGGCAACTCATATCAAGTAATCTTAAGCGAAAAGCAAAAGACGATATTTCGGAACGGTCTTCAAAACTGATTAAAAAAGATACAAAAAAAAAAAAAAAAAAAAAAAAAAGAAAAAAAACCTTTTCGGGCTGAAAATTTCAACCTGCCTGGGCAACCGTAATAGACTGTCGATTTTAATAGGTAAAATACAAGCTTACATACAGTATCATATACATATAAATATATATACACTGAAGAACAATTGAGTTAGAGACAGCTGGCGTTATGCAAATGTAGCTCTGTGGGCGGCCCTGTAAACGGAAACGAAATGACGTATGCAGCGATCCAACAATATAAGGAGTGATGCGATGGGAATCAGTAAGAGTCAAACGCAGTATGGGTAAGACGAAGGATCTAAGTGCATTTGATCGTGGGCAAATTTTCGGGGCCCGACGAATGTGTCACTCCATCTCTGAAGTCGTGCAGACACTGAGATTTTCACGAGCCACTGTGTCACGGGTGCACCGTGAGTACATCAAATCCGGTAAAACCATTCCTTCAAGGGCCAACTGCCGTGGACAACAGCGAGTGGATGAGCGGGGTCATCGTCGGCTAGGTAGCATTGTAACAGCGGACAGGCGGGCCACAGTGCAAGAAAACACTCGGCAATTTAACGCTGGTGCACAAAAACGTGTAAGTAGCCACACCATCCAGAACCGTCTCCTCGCTATGGAGTACAGAAGCCATCGTCCTACGAGGTTACCGCTGCTGACCACACATCACAGAGTACACAGAATAGCATGGGCGCGGGAACATCAACACTGGACCCTAGATATGGGGGAAAATGTTGCTTGGACTGATGAGTCGAGATTCACGGTGGTACATGCGGATGGCAGGATACGAGTAGGGCGCAAACCACATGAAGCGATAGATCCTTCTTGCCAGCAGAGTACTCTTCAAGATGGTGGGGGTGGCATTCTGATCTGGGGAGTGTTTACGTAGACTGAAATGGGACCCCTGGTCTGTGTGACATCTTCTCTCATAGGTCAACGTTACCGGGATATCCTGGACGACCATTTGCTCCCGTTTGTGCGTCTTCAACATTCCACCTTGGATCTCATCCTGCAACACGACAATGCACCATGCCATCGCTCTCGAATTGTGTCCGAATGGTTAGATGAACACTCCACCGACGTGACCTCGCTTCCTTGGCCAGCTAGGTAACCTGACCTCAATCCCATCGAGCACATCTGGGATGCCATCGAGAGAGATGTTCGAGGCTCTGAACCCCTCTATCAAATCTTCGTGAATTGTAGGATCTTGTTCAGGGGTCATGGATTCGTATGGCTTCGCAACGCTTCCGGTGTCAGGTCGAGACGAATCGCCACCGTTATCAGGGCGAAAGGTGGTGGCACACGTTACCGGACAGGTATCTCTAATTCAATTGCTCTTCCGGGTACATAATATGTGCAAAAAACTGTCATATGTATATACAGGTGTTGGGCAGAATAATGTGAACACCATGCTCAAAGATGAGACTTATAATTCATCTGCGTAGGTCGCAATACCCAAATATATGCACCACGTTTTGGTTGCACTAGCTTTGTTTAGAACCTCAAGGTTCTTTTTAAGTGCGTTTAATGTATCTTGTTGCAAAATATGTTTCAGAGTGACGATAAAATCAGCGACCTAACGGGCTTTGAAAATTAGCTAATTATAGGTGCCAGGCCAGTTGAAGCCTCCATGACAACAGGTGCCAGGGTTGTGGGGTTATCGAGACCTATTGTCTCCAGCGTTATGACAGCATACCGCGTTTGTGGCAAAACCTTGTCTGCGAAACACAAGATCGGACGGAATGCGACCCTGACTGATGGAGACAGGAGAAAATTAAAGAGGATTGTAACCCGTAATAAGAAGACAACGGCATCGAAAATTAATGCGGAGCTCAATCTGCATCTCGAGACTCCAGTATAAATGAAAGCAGAGCACAGGGAACTGCATAAACAAGATATTCATGGCAGAGCTGCTACTGGAAAACCTCTGGTGACACGCGTGAATGCACAACGTCGACCGCAGTGGTGCCAGGAGCATACAATGTGGGTTGCTGATGCATGGAATTCTGTAACGTGGTCGGATGATTCTACGTTCATACTATTCCCCATCGCAGGACCTGTTTACGTGTGGAGAACAGTCAGAAGCGTACAACCAAGACTTTTGCTCCCAACAGTGCAGTATGGTTGCGGTTCTATCATGTTCTGGGCGGTGATATCCTGGTTTTCAGAAGGTTTCCTGTTCACCTGGAAAGAACGGATGACCGGAAGGGCGTATGAAACGATTTTGGCTGACCGAGTCCATCCAATGGGTCAGACATTATTTCCTGCAGGGGTCATCTCCTATCAAGATGAAAATTCCCCAATTCACAGAGCTCGGAATGTTCGGTCATGATTTGAGGAACATGAGGACGAACTTTCACACCTTCTTTGGCCTCCCCAATCACCAAATGTATACATCATCGAGACTCTATGGTCTGTGTTAGAAGACAGAGTAAGATCCCGTTACCCTCCTCCTGCATCCTTCAAGGACCTGGAGCAGTTTCTGTGTGAAGAATGGTGTGACATCCAACTAACCACCATTCCGGATTTCTGTGTGAAGAATGGTGTAACATCCAACTAACCACCATTCCGGATTTCTGTGTGAAGAATGGTGTAACATCCAACTAACTACCATTCCGGATTTCTGTGTGAAGAATGGTGTAACATCCAACTAACCACCATTCCGGATTTCTGTGTGAAGAATGGTGTAACATCCAACTAACCACCATTCCGGATTTCTGTGTGAAGAATGGTGTAACATCCAACTAACCACCATTCCGGATTTCTGTGCGAAGAATGGTGTAACATCCAACTAACCACCATTCCGGATTTCTGTGTGAAGAATGGTGAAACATCCAACTAACCACCATTCCGGATTTCTGTGTGAAGAATGGTGTAACATCCAACTAACCACCATTCCGGATTTCTGTGTGAAGAATGGTGTAACATCCAACTAACCACCATTCCGCATTTCTGTGTGAAGAATGGTGTAACATCCAACTAACCACCATTCCGGATTTCTGTGTGAAGAATGGTGTAACATCCAACTAACCACCATTCCGGATTTCTGTGTGAAGAATGGTGTAACATCCAACTAACCACCATCCCGGACTTCTGTGTGTCCATTCTAAGGACGATTCAAACGGTTTTGAATGCAATGGTGGTCCCACACCCTATTAAGTACGTAAACCTTTTTTCCTAGGTCTTCACATTATTCTGTGCAAACCCTGAATATATATATATAGAGAGAGTGATAGAGAATAAAATAATTTCATATGTATGTATAATTACCGGCAAGTAACTGGATTCTATAAATGCAATTTTTCTACAGCGGAAAAAAATCGGATGGAATCTCTGTGTGCAGTATTCACTGTACCGGGGAGCAGCTCTAAGGGCTGTGGCTGGGGGAGGGTGGAGTGGGATGTATCTTGAGCGCAATTAGCCTATGAGTGCAAGTGACCAACACCCCTTCACACCGCTGCCGGGTTTGAAGGGGTGCAGTATGTAAGCTACATTTCATATCATAGACTTGTTTCGAGTCGCGGGTGGCCTAGTGGGCAACGTTCGTGACTGCCATGGAAAGGACCTGAGGTTCGATCCCAGGCAGGTACGAACGCTCGATCCACTAAATATCCGCCGTGCGTCGGATGGGCACGTTAAGCCGTCGGACCCCGGGTACCGGTCCCCCGATAATAAATAAGGGCGTCATCCTCCCCCTTTCTACTTCGCTTCCGTGTCACTTTCCTATCGGGCACTCTAGCTCAAATCCCCTAGCTTCCTATTTTTAAGGTTTGTTTAAGACTTTGGGTCAGACACTCCCTTCCTAAAATCCTCTTTTGGCTATAACAAATTTAATAAAAGGTTTGAAACCATACTCGACTAGCTAATGTTAACTCTCCGATCTGCAAGTCGTAATCCTACGTTCCAAACTGACGGCTCAATCAGAACTGAGTCTACCTATACTTTTTTCCCATTGCCCTTTACGTTTGATTCATAGTTGTTTGTAATAACTAATGTGCCCTAAAATTTTGTTTTTAAGCACGCTTTCCAAGAAAAGTAATACAAAACTTCTTTCTTTATATTTTGGGATTTTCTTTACCATTCCTAAAAGTATTCTTTGTCTGCTATTTGCTTTCTTTGTTGTGGTAATAGAAGTTTATGAGAACACATTTCCAATATAAATATCCATCATTGAAAGTCTTACCGCATATGCGTTTCGCTTGAGCATTTTTTCCTCAGCTCTGTTCTTGTCTCTCTGGTAGTATATTCCAGCAAAGATGAGGATATTCAGAATGAGAAGGGAGCATCCAACCGCTATGGTGACGCTGAGCGCAGTGGAATAGCTGCTCTGTTGCATGACCACAGCTAAGGAGTCCGTGAAATTGGTGGCTGTCGTTGGCGAATGCAAAGAAGGGAGCGATGAAGGTCTAAGTGTACTCAGAAGTAGGTTAGTCCTGCGGCTGTTATTCCACGAGCCTGCGGTTGACAATGGAATCATGGCTGCCAGGGCAGCAGATGATGTGGATGGCTGGTCGGTCGAGGTGAATGCCACTTTCCGAACAACACCATCATAAGTAAGACTGTTATCGTGATCATCCAGAAGATGATGTTCCGGGGAAATGTTCACTGAGCCCGAATGGTGAAGCTGAGGAAATAAGTGCAGCCAAAATGACAGGCGATGAGCGTGGTAATGATCCCGAATCTTGGGTTTCATTCCTAAGATAGAAAAAAAGAAACATCATTATTTCAACAAACTTTCAACATTATGATTCAAATTAATTTTGCTAGAGACAGACGGCATGAATAAGGTAGTGCTAGACTCAGGTAAGGAATCGAGCAAATACAGGATGAGTCAAAAGTCCCTGTGCACCTGACGTACTGTGATAAGAAATCTACAAAGTGTAGTTACTGCGCACTTACATGCATAATGTTCGTGTGTTTGGAGAGGGGTTATGCGCATCCTGCAGACTGTCCTTGAGCGACGCAGCCGGTATTCCCGGCGTCTGTCTGTGATTGAATCTGTCAGTAGTGAGACGACACAGTGGCCGGTTGAACATGGTGTGCTTTTGAGGGTCGAGTGTTTCTGATTGAACATATATTTCGTAGTGGAGGTGAAATACGGATGAAGTGAAACGTAAGTACAGAGAAAAATTTCCCGATACTGAAGTGCCCCATCGCAACGCAGTGAGGCGGTTATTTGAAAAGTTTCGTAAAACCGGTTCAGTGAGTGCTCCGAGAAGCGGTAGGCCGCGCGTATTAACCAAGGAAAAGGTGGAGGATATTTCCGTTCGCAACACAAAAAGTCCAAAGAAATTGGTTTGAAAATTGGCACAACAAGCAGGTGTGTGATACAGCACAACCCGTACGGCACTGTTGTAGACGCAACTCCAACTCTAGAGTTGCAGGTGTGTCATACGCGACTGCAGGTCTACACAAAAAAATGACTACAGCTCTACACAAAAATGACTGCAGCTCTACACATAAAAAAGGACTGCAGCTCTACACATAAAAAAGGCCGCAGCTCTACACAAAAAATGACTGCAGCTCTACACAAAAAATGACTGCAGCTGTACACAAAAAATGACTGCAGCTCTACACATAAGAATGACTTCAGCTCTACACATAGAAATGACTGCAGCTCCTCTACACAAAAAAAAGGCCGCAGCTCTACACAAAAATGACTGCAGATGTACCGTACAAAAATGAGAACAGTGAAGGAACTGAAACGCACAGACTATGTAAGCGAGTGGAATATTGCAGATGGTTCAAGGACTTCATTAATGACAACGGAGAGGATATTCCGGACGTCACGTTTTTCTCCAATGAACAATCCCCGTTCACGGCCGGAACTACAGGAAGCCATCCAAACAGTAATCAGCAACATTTCTCCATTGGCATTGTCACGTGTCTTTGAGAATATGTTCAGACGCGTCGATACATGTCTACACTCAAGAAGGAGGCCATTTCCAGCATTTATTGTAGCAGGTACGCTTGTAGTTCGTGTACATATATTGCCTCACCAGGTGCACAGTGACCTTTGGCTCACGATGTACTATACTACAGGGTGCCCTGTTATAAAAAATTAAAGAAACAGAGCATAAAAGCCGAATGGTTCAGGCCAGTACTGTTCAACCTCTTTGGAGCCGCAAGCTGAGATTTTAAAGGAGCTAGATGACGGACCAAATATAGTTTTTGAAATACACTCGTTGTTATAAAATTCCGCTTACCAAGAAGAAGGCGTCGGATTGAAATGCGGTCTTAGTAGTGAGGTGGTACATTCCAAGGACATATGAGATTACAATATTACAGCAGCAGAACGATTTTCCGAGGAAATGCGATACACATTCCGGTCAGCGTTAGTACCGCGTAGGACCAGCATGTACTCAGAGACGCCGTATGTTACCCTGGGAGAGGTTGGCCCACACGGTTTTGCAACTGACGCTCTAAATCACGAACACTGGGACATGAAGAAAGCTAGCGTCCCATCTGGTCCCACACGTGCTCGATAGACGACATATCAAGGGTTCTGGCAGGACTCTGAAGCTATGAAGCTTGACGTAGACAGTCCAGGTAAACCCGAACCGTGTACGGACAGGCGTTATCTTGTTGGAAAATCGCTCCGTGCCGTCCCGCCAGGAAAGGCAGCACATGGGGAAGGAGGATCTCCTTTACGTAGCGCTGGGAGGTCAACGACTCCTGGATCACTGCGAGGGAAGTCCAGCTATCATACGCGATGGCTCCCCAAACCGTCATGTCTGCAGTTCGGGACGTGTGCCGGTGTACAATGAGGTTGGGATTGTAGCGTTCACCTGCGGTTCTCCACACTCTGAGACGGTGGTCGTCCGTTCCCATACAGAAACGGGATTCTTCGCTGAACATTATACGTCTCCAGTCCGCAGCATTCCACGTTGTTTGCTGCTGACACCACTGCATTCGACGCCGACGATGGTCAGGATTTAAGGGCAGAAAACGTAAGGGATGTCAAGAGTGCAGATTCGCCTCTGACAGGCGTCTGAAAATGGTTATGGCGGCACAGGAGTCCCTTGTACAGCAGCCACATGTCTCTCTGAATATTGGGCAAGGACGTCGTTGCATCTGTGCGTGCCGTTTACACGATTCCACGGTCATCTCTGCTGGCTGGTGGAGTGCCTGGGTCCTGCAGAGCCAGTTCGCCGTGCCTGGATGCCTTCCCTTTTCCATCGCTCTCAACACGATCGCACCGTACTGTCCGACCAGCCCAAATGGCGGCCGATTCAGCGCGCCGGCCACCCTGCCTCTGTCATCCCGACGATAGGGTCTCGTTCAAACTCCGTCAGTTGCCCGTACGCACGTATACGGCGGCCCCTCAGCAGTTTATATCTCAGGATTTGACTCTTACCGTTGACTTCGGCACGAATGTAGAGTCTCATGCGCGGCGCCTTTTAAGACCCAAGGATTGCGCTTGCAGACCCGGTGTAAGACGCGCGGGCATGCGGAATCGCACGAAACTAATCACTTGCACGTCTGCCCTCCTCGTAGCTTTTCGCCGAGTTTCGCGTTAATCGCACGGGTTTTTCCTTATTGCGCGAATTTTTATGACAATGAGTGTACATTTAAGCGAATGTAAATATAAAACGTCGTGTTTAATTTTTTTAAACCTTTAAACTTATTTATATTTTTAAGTAGCCGATGTACCTGCACCAAATTGTCCCCAAACGTTTCTGGGCATCCTAAACAGAAATGTTCACATAGGTGCCGGGTTTTACGGACGCTATGGTAAAACTCTCCCTTTCACATCTCAGAAGTACCGACCATAAATCTGTCAGGGTGATAAACACCCTTTTTAGTCCTTTATTCCCTGCTTTGTGACCCAAGGTTCGATCGGGACGGGCTACATCACCTGAATCGATCTTTATTCCCTGCTTTGTGACCCAAGGTAAAATCGGAAGGGCTACTTCACCTGAATCGGTCTTTATTCCCTGCTTTGTGACCCAAGGTACGATCGGAAGGGCTACTTCACCTGAATCGGTCTTTATTCCCTGCTTTGTGACCCAAGGCACGATCGGAAGGGCTACTTCACCTGAATCGGTCTTTATTCCCTGCTTTGTGACCCAAGGCACGATCGGAAGGGCTACTTCACCTGAATCGGTCTTTATTCCCTGCTTTGTGACCCAAGGCACGATCGGAAGGGCTACTTCACCTGAATCGGTCTTTATTCCCTGCTTTGTGACCCAAGGCACGATCGGAAGGGCTACTTCACCTGAATCGGTCTTTATTCCCTGCTTTGTGACCCAAGGCACGATCGGAAGGGCTACTTCACCTGAATCGGTCTTTATTCCCTGCTTTGTGACCCAAGGTACGATCGGAAGGGCTACTTCACCTGAATCGGTCTTTATTCCCTGCTTTGTGACCCAAGGTACGATCGGAAGGGCTACTTCACCTGAATCGGTCTTTATTCCCTGCTTTGTGACCCAAGGCACGATCGGAAGGGCTACTTCACCTGAATCGGTCTTTATTCCCTGCTTTGTGACCCAAGGTACGATCGGAAGGGCTACTTCACCTGAATCGGTCTTTATTCCCTGTTTTGTGACCCAAGGTACGATCGGAAGGGCTACTTCACCTGAATCGGTCAGTGATGTTTGTTTCATTTGTAGAAACAAATGAAACAAACATCACTCTCCTTTCTTAGGTTCGTTGTCACTATTATATATTCCTCCCAGAAGGTAGTCAGTCAGAAAGGATTATTTTCCATGATTCCCCTAAATAATCACTTCGAATAACAAAGCTAAAAGGAAAGATATGTTTTCTAATGCGTAGGTTCACTACTTCCAGTCGCGTTTGACACACTTTTTAGACAGCAGATATATCCGTCCGAGATAAATTCAGCGCATTTTGTTAACCCCGAGTTCATTCGTTCCAACCGGACAAACAGTTAATTAAAATTAAAACCAGTGCAATTAAAAAAAAAAATTACATATCATGAGAGCACTGTTGAAGATTAAATTCCATTAAAAGTTGTTCGATGACCATTTCAATGCTTTTCGTAAAATGTCGAAATAACTAATCACAAGTATACTTTTCCTGTGTTTGGACTTTATGTATTTCATGCCAGAAAATGCCCTCTCGCACATATATAAGGATATCCCAACATTGAGCCGCGGATGGCTTAGTGGTTAGTGTTTCAGATTATCGATGCTGGGTCCCCAGGTTCTAGCCTGGGCTGATCTTTCAGAGATGGTGTGATTTACTAACAATCGCTGAATATCCGCCGTGCATCGGACGAGCACGTTAAGTGACGGCCCCCAGGCTGGACCCACTGGTTAAATGGGTATCCTTTCCTATGTCCTCCCTGAAATTCTCTCACCCATCTATGTGCAATATCGTACTTGTACGGTGGCGCCATCTACTGTACTCTAATCTCACTACAAACTGTTCTGTCAAAAGTCGCTAGACTTGCTCTCATTCCTTCCGTTTCTGTGTCCTGCCCAAAAGGCGATCTCGCTGTAGGTGGCTGGGACCTAAACTCTACTCCCTGTGGACGGAAGTCCTACATGAAAATGACAAATGCTCTCAAGAAATAATTTTTAATTCCAAAATATCTTACATTCCAATATTTCTCTGTGAAAAAATAAAGTTTGAACAATTCTGCTGCAGTCTCTGATCAAGGGGTAATAAATTTATATGCTTGAAAGTTCCAACATTCATTTGATAAATGGGGTTTTGACTTTCATTGTCAATATTCAGTGGATTACTGAACAGACATGTGCTTGGTTTCAGTTCGCCAAATTGTTTATACCTGTCGTCAAATTCTTAATAAAATCCGAGCTGGGGGAAAAATACTTTAGGAGGTATGGCTTTACGACGTACAGGGTTATCCTGATAATTGTGGAAAATGTATGTATATAATAGAGCAATTAAAACATGAATATACGTTTGAGGGAAGAAAAATCTTGTACAATAGTTGATGCTTAAACACTGTTCGTAATTATTCAATGAACCTGTCTTTGAGTGCCATGACGGCCTCGATCCGTGAGCGGAATATGTCGTAAGTCTTGGCGACTTGTGCGCTGTTCACGTAGGCCTTGACATTGGCGATGGCATGCCTGACGGTGTCAAGAGGAATCTTGTTGATCTCTCTTTCAACTACGCCCCATACAAAGCAATCCAAGTCGGGTGAGCTGGAGACCAAACGTATGGAAACCAGTGATAGGGCACGTTCTCTTCAAGCCATTCCTGACTCAAATGGTCTTGTGGGATGGGGCAGAGTCCTGTTGAAAGTTGTAACGCCTCCAGTCAGCAACATCATCCAATCAGAGCTTCACTACATCTCTTAGCACCATACATGACTCTGCATTGACGAGTCCTGTATGGTGCTAAGGGATGTAGTGTAGTCCTGAACTTTAAATCTTCTCAAAGCAGTGAGTAGGCATGACATCTCTCTCGCTGAAGATGATCCAGAGGTCCATGACGGTGGCAGGAAATTTTATTGCATGACGCTGGGCGTCTTATCAAGGTTCTTGCGGAACCACCTGTCATTCCTCTTATTGACCTTCTGCTCCTGGTCAAAAGTCTTCCAATCTGAAAAGTATCTCAGCATGTTTTTTTCTTCGGATACTTGGCTTTGTTGAGAAACTTTTTGCCTTCGTCAGACGCCTTTCTTACGTGCCCTGGTCCATGAACTGACACCTATTAAGAACGTTGGAACTGCTCTTAACAGTTCTTATGTTTTTAATTTTGACCAGGACCAGCAATAGCATCAATAGTCTTGCTTCACCTGGTCAAATCATCAGCTTTCAGCGCCGGGAGAACTCCAAAGGGTATTGCCAAGTTCTTCATTTCTCTTTGTATTTGACCAAGACTAGAAGGGCAGCCTTCTGGTCCTGATCAAAATTGTTTCCGTCTGGGAATAATCTCAGCATGTTTTTTCTTCTTAGGATTCTTGGCGTTGCTGAAAAACATTATTTGCCTTCGTTAGACGCCTTTCGTGCATGGCCTGTTCCATTAACTGATCCCTCTGAAGAATGTTGGAGCTGTTCTTAACAGCTCTTATGTTCTGAAGTTTGACCAGGAAGATCATCCCAGCTGTCAGCTCTCAGCGCTGGCGGGAACCCCAAAGGAGAGTGTGGGGTTCCTCAAATTCTCTTTGTATTTGACCAAGACCAGAAGAGCAGCTTGGATGTACTTCTGATCCTGGTCAAACTGTTTTTAATAGTAGCATCCATTGCATCGTGGATGATGCAGTAGATGGTACCATAAGCAACACCCAAAACTCTTGGATGAGGCGTTCATTCATTTCCTTGGGTGGTTGTCCACCATGTCTTCCACCTTGGTAACAAACTCTGGTGCCCTGATGGTGTAGGAGCGACGGTCATACTTCGTACGCTTGGTAGGAATGTCGTAAGGGTCATCTGCATTGTCGACCTTGTAGTCAAAACACAAAGATAATCTCTGGAACTCGGCAATGTTTTTCGGGGATTCTCCCTGATATGGGAGTTGATAACCAGAATGCTCTTTTCATTTCTTCTGTCACAGTGTTGCTTATGACAATGTTCTCAATGATTTGTAAGGAAATATAAAAACTGAGCTTTTAAATGAAGGTTTCGTAACTTTTCCAGGTTAAATGGTCTTTAAGATATCTAAAACCATTCCACATTTACCACTATAACTCTCTTTTTAACCATTTCATCAAACGGTTCCTTGCAGGATTCGAAAAGAATCTAAAATTCATTCTATCCATGATAATCCTTTATCATTATTTTATCAAAAGGCTATTTGCCGGACTCGAAGAGAATCTAAAATCAGTCCACATTTGTGATGATAATCCTTTATCACCATTTCATCAAAAGTCTCTTTGCAGGATTCGATGAGAATCTAAAATCATTCCAGATTTACCATGATAATTCTTTATCATCATTTTATCAAAAGGATTTTTGCAGGATTCGAAGAGAATCTAACATCATTCCACATGTACCATGATAACAATTTATAATCATTTCAAGAAAAGGTTCCTTGTAAAATTCGAAAAGTGACAAATTGTTTCTTTGAAGACTCGATTTCAACAGTAACAGCTTACCAATTCCAATAATATATTTCGCACGAAAACTGTAGAATTACTATACACATGCTGTCGAAACGTACGATTAATTCAAACCGTGTCTCCAACTGCAAATTAAAAGTACATTTATTTACAATAAAAAACACTATTTACAATAAAAGGCAAGTACTTTCAGGGATCTCATGTCCCCAACATCAGGCCTATGTGCCACGAATCATGAGGAGCTATCCCATATATATACATCACAAGAAAGCCCCCGTCACACGTCTGTTTAACATTCCTGTGTTGCCAACTTTAAAAGGCACAAACTGTAATGTTTAAAAAATAATTATACAAGTCAAAGTTATATCTAAGTTTCATTCTCGATGGCTGTGAGGGTTACCAGCCGTCTCCATGGGTTTGGTATATAGGTAGGCAAGTCACAATATTACAACAAATAATATTAATATTGTTGTTGTAAAGTATAATAATATTATTACTACAATATTAATATTACTGTAGAGTTTCACTCGTTTCACCAAAGTTAATCAGCTGATACTTGTTTCATAGCTTGTCTGATGTTGTTATTGCGCGCTAAAAACAAAGGCAGTACGTCTGTTCCTTTCTTCTTGGCGGAGCTTTAGATAAAGTCTGAAAATTCTATGCGCTGCTGTATGGAGTCTACTAGATACAGAGAAATATTTTATATTTTCACATGGATAAAGCTTGGGGACGACAGGACTAAAACTAATGCCGATCTATCAAAATCATTTTCCTGTCCATATGCAACTATTACGGGATGGATAGTATAACACCTATATAATAGGCGACGTCTGTCCTTAACGCTCTGACGTCATTTAGTACTTACAGCACCATCTGCTTTTAGCTGGTGACCGAAATCTTAACTAAGCCCCCTGTTATGGCACGATACGTAAAATCAAGGAGAAATATCGGTAAATAAAATAAAGTTAGTAAGACCAACGACTTCATCAGTGGAAACACGCACGTGCTCGAACATCTGTATGCGACGTTTGTTCTGTTACGTAGGTGTAATGTTACGTTTTACCTAATTTTCTGTGCACTGCAGAATAATTTCATAAAACGGAATAAATTGCAGAGTGATCTCATAAAAATGAATCAGCGTTATTTTATTTCGTAAAAACGAATTGATAAAAAGGAATCAGCGTTACTTTATTTCATAAAAACTAAAAAGTAAAATTGTAAGAAACTCACTGCAGGCGTAGTTTTGATGCACTGCGATGGGAATTTAAACAATAATTGGTTCCGTGGAATTTTTTCCTTGTAGTACAAGATGGAAGAAGATAAAGCTGAAAGAAAGCGTTGCTTAAATAGAGAACGGCGATGGCGTACAAACCAATCTTCTAATATTTTGTAGTACAAGATGGAAGAAGATAAAGCTGAAAGAAAACGTAGCTTAAATAGAGAACGACAATAGCGATTGCGTGCAAACCAATCTTCCAATACTTTGTAGTACAAGATGGAAGAAGATAAAGCTGAAAGAAAGCGTCGCTTAAATAGAGAACGACAATGGCGATGGCGTACAAACCAATCTTCTAATATTTTGTAGTACAAGATGAAAGAAGATAAAGCTGAAAAAAACGTCGCTTAAATAGAGAACGACAATGGCGATGGCGTACAAACCAATCTTCTAATATTTTGTAGTACAAGATGAAAGAAGATAAAGCTGAAAAAACCGTCGCTTAAATAGAGAACGACAATGGCGATGGACCAATCTTCTAATACTTTGAAATACAAGATGGAAGAAGATAAAGATGAAAGAAAACGTCGCTTAAATAGAGAACTGCAACGGCGATGGCGTGCAAACCAATCTTCTGATACTTTGTTGTACAAGATGGAAGAAGGTAAAGCTGAAAGAAAACGTCGCTTAAATACAGAACGACAATGGCGATGACATGCAAACCAATCTTGTAATATACGATTCGTGTTATAAAAATATCAGTCAGAGCTTTTTCACTCAGTGCATGGCACGGGCTATGAGGCTAGTAATTCAGAGAAGGACAGCAAAGCTTCGAAGACCTCCTCGTTGAGGAAAACGTAAGGAAGCAGTAATAAAGAGAATCGTCGCTTCTGTTTGTGAATTCAATTAGGTAAATCCCCACATCACTCTTTAGATTATAAGTTTAGATTATGGTGTAACAATTGGCAGTGTAGAAGCAATTATGCAAGAAGAATAAAATTTGGTAAGATGTTTCAAATGGATATCCCACGAACTGACGGAAAATAAAAAAATATATATAAAAAAAAGCAAAATAAAAAAAAGCATTTTATGTTATTATATATTATATAATAATATAGAAAAAAGCTTTAATGGACATATGGGTATGTTTTAATATAATTATATTTAATATTTTTCCTATTTATTGTTGTATATAATTTTACTAAACACATATCAATTCCTCATAATGAGGCATGTCTAAAGGGTGCGCTTGATTTCCGTTTCTGTTTGATGACTCTTTCCTTTCCCTGGAACCACTGACGCCCTAAATGAGGCTCGGACCACTGCTTATAGCTCATAAGCAGAATTTCTACCGAACACCTAGTTGCTGACGGTGATTTTTAAACCCCGAAATAAAGAAATTCTCCATGGCAAATTAAAGCATCGCTTGCTTCCACATTTGGCCCATCATCGGTAAATCTTCATTTTTTGTAAAAATATTGCTTACTAATTTTTTTCTGAACGTTCATTTTCAAACCCACTTCCATGTTTTTGTGAGCAAATTCTAGGATCACACTTTGAAGCCCTGAAGAGGTTCTGGAAAAAAATGAATATGTCATTAGCAGAAGGAAAGTGAGTTAAGTAATCTCCATTGAACTTTATCCCTTTATTTACCCAGTTCAATGATTGAAAGACATTCTGCAATGTGGCATTGAAGAGTTTCGAATATACGTAAACTTGCGTCACTGTCTTTCTATTAATCTTTATCCCTTGTCCTTCTAGTTCAGTGATTGAAAAGCTTTCTGCAGTGCGTCATCGAAAAGTTTCGAACATACGTAAACTTGTGTCACTTTCTTTCCATTCATCTTTAACCCCTTGTCTTCCCAGTTAAGTGATTGAAAGGCATTCGGCAATGTGGCATTGAATAGTTTTGGAGATATTTAAACTTGTTTCACTCTCTTTATATTAAACTTTATTCTCTTGTCTTCCCAGTTCAATGATTGAAGGGCATTCAGCAATGCGGCACTGAAGAGTTTCAGATATATGTCATATTGTCTCATTATCTTTCCATTGATATTTTTCTTCTTGTCTTCGCAGTTCAATGAATTTTTGTACTGAGACATGAAACGCATTCTGTAAAGGGCTGCGTGCTTTTTGCGGCACGTTCGCAAAAAGCACGCAACAATTTATTCAATTAGTGGAAAAACCGAAATTGAATAGATTGGAAGGGTATGCCGTGCCAGATGCGGGCAATTCACGTTGGCGGTTTAAAAATTGCAGGAGAATAATTCCTTATGTCATTTTGATGTTACAAATTCCAAATTATGTTACAAAATAAAAAAAAAAATAAATGTTATACAACAAAATAAATGTTACGAAACTTAGAAAAAGTTACAAAACAAATTATGTTACAAAACTCAATTATTTGTTACAAAACTTAAGGCTTTAAAAGCACCTTTTTAAGACCTTGCTTTTTTTCAAATGCTGAAATAATATTTTTAATTCTTTCATCAATTTTTACATACATTTTCTTCCGTTTTGTTACCGGTTCTCCTAATTCTTTCATTTAAAAAACATATTACGAATTGCTCTGTCCGCATCTGGCAATGTGCGCAAATGGCACGTCCGCAAAAGGCACAACATCCTGTAAAGTGGCATTGAAGAGTTTCGGAGATAGATATATAAACTTGTCTTACTCTCTTTCCATTAATCTTCTCCCCTCTCCCCCTTGTCTGCCCATTTCAATGATTAAAACACCTTCTGCAATGTGGCATTGAAGATTTTCGTAGCTATGTAAATTTGTCTTACTCTCTATCCATTAACCTTTATTCTTTTTTCTTCCTAGTTCAATGATTGAAACACATTCTGCAATGTGGCACTGAAGAGCTTAGAAGATATGATATTACTTGGCTTCCCCCCTTTTCGATTGTTATTGAAGCTCTGGGAATCCAGCAATAAGACTGCTGCTCTGAGAATACATTGGTGCCGAATGCAGCACCAATGGAAACTCAGTAAGAAGAGAAATATGGTGACACAATAAGTTAATTATGGGAAAAAAATAATCAGGTATAACGAAGTGAATTTCTCCGTCATTTTTATCCGCGCCAGGATTCGAACCCGGGTCCACTCATTCCGGAATAAGTTGCTCTACCAATTAAGCTACGCGGACGTTTTATTCTGATTCCTATCTGCCTTAATGTCGTGTGCGTCCTTCTGGCAGTACGTCACATCTCCTGGTACGTTACATCATCTCCCCCTTCTTTTTCTTTTTTTTTTTTTTTTCTTTCGAAGTGCTGCTCTTATTTTTCCTATCTCGCGGTGTGGAAATAACATCACACCATTGCGAGATTGTGAACGGTCGGGTCATCCGGATAGTTCGGGCGCCATTATAACGAAGTAAATTTCTCCGTCATTTTTATCCGCGCCAGGATTCGAACCCGGGTCCACTCATTCCGGAATAAGTTGCTCTACCAATTAAGCTACGCGGACGTTTTATTCTGATTCCTATCTGCCTTTATGTCGTGTGCGTCCTTCTGGCAGGTACGTCACATCTCCTGGTACGTTACACAGGAGCTGCCACTCTTAATAAAATACATACAGAATTTATATTGGGGTTGGGCTGTAAAATGGTGTTTATTTCATGCTATGTTCGGAACTTCCTTGTTTATGCACCACCTATTTTGTGCGTCAGAAAATCATAGCGCTTACGTCATGAACTTTCAAACTACGAAATAAAATTATCTCGCATGTCACGTTACCCTTAAATTTTCTGTTTCGTTGTTGACAGAGATAAATTATGGTTACGTAATTGCCAAGATATTAACTACGAGAATTTGGCAGAGATACTGAATCATAGTAAGTGAAAGAGACGGGGTTTCTTTTAAGGCTTCTTGAGATAATATATTTCTTTAATTATTTATTAATGAGCCTGCATAATGATTACACATAATTCCTTCCTGTAATGAGGGCCTAAATAACAATTTGAAGTTCACATGCGTGGTTGTTTAAATAAACTGCTAGTATAAAGAAATGTGTTACCTTAAACAGAAGACTTTCCCAGTTCCTTTGATTTAGAAGCTTTGATGTTAACAAAGTTATCATGAGATTTTCTCAAGCCGAAGATCGCATAGTGAGATAAATGTTTGATAAACACTCACCATACATAAATAGAAATATGGCGATTCAAAAAAGGCCCGTAATAGACAATGCTGAACCATTTAACTTTTTCTGGGTGTTAGACCTGCAAATTTTCTAAAAATTAAGTTAATACAAAAAAATGGATAATTCCCTTGGGAAATTCATACATTTTTCGTGATTTTTGCCCTATTGTTTTGCTTCAAACGAACTATATTTTGGTGAAATTCATTGTATTTCTGTGCATGTGTTTGAGAATTGTTTTATCTTTACTGTATTCATTCTGATTTAGAAAATACAACTTCAAAACTTTGTAACGTATACTCTATATTCACTTTCCTTTTGATTTTACTATCTCTGGTTATTTTATTTTACTATGTAAATTATCTTCCTACTGAACGAAATATTATTTCACCCGCTGAATGAGATCTGGCAATGAGTGTAAGTCATGACGTGGTGGTAGCTAGTATATAGGCGCGTTCATCGAGAGTTGGAGGTAGCGTTGGTTGTAGCGTTGGTTGTAGGGTTGAGGTTGATGTGTTGGCGTTGCGAGGTGTTGTTATGAGAGTGTGTGTACTATAAGAGGAAAGTTTATTCATTATTATGTACAAGATATATGAGTGCCTTAGTTGACCAAGAGTCTTGGAAATAAACAAGTTTGTCAGTAAGTTCAGTCTTTCTCAATTCTTAGTTTTGTCAGACCTCTGTCTGGCTGTTAGGTTTATGACTTTGATTACTTAATATAAATAACCAGCGTTGAGACTTTGTTTAAGTTCATAATTAACGAGTAACAACACCCTTTTGGGAATTCATTATTTTGAAGCTTAGAGCATTATTCATTCATAATAATTAGCTTAGCAAAAATAAATAAAGCTAATACATTATAACTTTTGTTTCCATTAACTTTCCTTGTAGTGGATTTCATTGTGTCTTCATTATATAAATGAAAACTGACAGGAATACGACGAAGATATACTGTATACACATATGTTCACTAGAAGATTTTAATTCGTTATGCTAAGGGAAAAACGTATCGTTATTATAATGGAATGAAAAAGAAAAATCAGCGATATACTTCAGAGAGAGGTAGAGAATGAAAGAAAAACAGCGAGAAAGGTGTTACAGAAATAATGGCGATGAATCTCACACAAATAATAATCTATGATCTCACAAAATATTATAATAATAATTTATGAATCTTAGATTCGTAATTATTCAAAGAAACTCTGATAATTATGAAATATAAATAACTACGAATATTACAATAGATTCATAATTATATGGCAGGACCGGGATTCGTTAGTTAGTTAGTTAGTTAATTTATTTTAGTGGCGCAAGGGCCAGGTTTGGCCAAAGAGCGCCAGACACAGAACTATCAGTTAAAG
Organism: Macrothele yani; assembly: GCA_039090855.1. Taxonomy (NCBI): domain Eukaryota; kingdom Metazoa; phylum Arthropoda; class Arachnida; order Araneae; family Macrothelidae; genus Macrothele; species Macrothele yani. Next base: position 22,290,318 of record CM076998.1, on the reverse strand, counting down.
ATTTTTAAAAGCGGGGTGAAATGATTAAGAGCAGACAGGCTTGGTAAAAGTTAGATAAGAGAATGATGAAAGCTGTGAAGACTAGTTAGTTAAATAGGTTTATATATATAAATTTATTAATTCACTGTTATAAGGACCGGGATTCGAACACCCGTCTCGAACACCCGTCAGATTATTATTAGATTCAAAATAATCTATGAATCTCACAAATATTTTAATAATAATTTATGACTATTAGATCCATAATTATTCAAAGAAATTATGAATATTATGAATCATTATTCTTAATAATTATGAATATTATGAATCATTATTCTTAATAATTATGAATATTATGAATCATTATTCTTAATAATTATGAATATTAAATTCATAATTATTCATTTGGATTCATAAATATTATAGAATAATGGAGATATTATAAAAACGTATCGTTATTATCAGGGAGTGAAAAAAGAGAAATAAGCGATATATTAATACTTCCGAGAGAGAGAGAGAGGTATTTCATAAATAATGGAGATATTATAACACCGGTGTTACAAAAACATGGCCCATTTAATGGAGGAATAGCAAAAGATCTTCTGAGAGTACCTCAGAATGATGCAAAATTTTCAAGAATTCATTTTCTAGTGTCACACGTGAGGCAATTATAAATTTTCATAGAAATAAGATCGCATTTAATATACACTGAAGTACCAAAAAACGCTCCGATACCTCTCTAATACGGTGTTGGTCGGATAACCACAGAAACGCCCTGAGAGATTCACTGCACGAGCTCTGTGTAGTACTGTGGAGACAGCGCACACCATGCTTCCTAAAGAGCGTTCCACAATTCCATAATATTCACCGGTGGAGGACCCCTGGCATTGGTGGAACGTTGAACAGCATCTCAAATGTGTTGGATGGCGTGTAATAACCCTTTAACCAGCTGGAATGAATTCACTCGGGGTTATCAAAATGGGCTGAAATCATCTCGAACAAATATATTCGCTGTCTGAGAAGTGATCCGAACGAGACAGGAACTAGTGAACCTACACATAAGAAATCGTGGCTTTTCCCTTATGTTTGTCATTCTAAGTGGTCATTTAAGGGGAGTGATTGTCATTAATCCTTTCTGTCTAATTACCTTTTCGCTAAGAATGCTATAAAATGGTGACGGGCCTAAGAAAAGAGAGAAAAGATGTTTGAGTAAATTGTTTCAACCCAGAGGCATGATACTTGTGTCGGAGGAGTAGTCCTTCCCAATCATTCCTTAGGTCATGGAGCAGACAATATACGACTGTAAGGGAATCAAACTATTAGACTACGGACTATCAGAGAGCACTTATCACAAGAGACATATTTATAGCGGTTGAAATCAGAAGGAAAAGGAATTGCTTTACCATAACTTTCGTAAAATCCGTCTGCTATATCGACATTTCTGTTTGAAAAGCACAGAAAATTTTGGGCACCATTTGGTTCTGGTACATAGGTCGCTTAATGGTTTAAATCAGGCAAACGAAAGGAAAAGGGGCAAATCTGGAATGATTAAACTCTGTGGAATGCTCTTCCAGCCATATTCGGGTGACTGTGGACGTGTGCGGTGGCGTATTGCAGTTCTGAAAAACATCGCACCCGTCGGAGTTGTTGCATAATGTGAACAGGTGCAATGGGTCCCCAAGAATGGTTACGTAGCCTCCATAGGTCTGCAGACTTATGAAGGGTCCTAATGCGTGTCAGCTGAAAACAACCCACACCATAACAGACACCGCCGGCCTGCAACTGTCCCTTGTAAATATACGAGATCTATCGCCCCGAGAGGTTGAAACCACACCAGGAGTTCGCCATCTGCCACAAACAGTTGGTACCGCAATTTGTCGGGCCAGGCTACACGTTTCCCGTTCTCTTGCGTCCAATGGCTGTTGTTCCCAGTCCCAGGCGAGTCGCACAGCCTAGTTTCGTCAGTTCAGCAATGGCACTTAGGTGGGCTGTTGGCTCCCGAATCCCATAGGACACAGGAAATGTTGCATTGTCTAAACGCGGACGCTACTGCTTTCCCCAGCATTGAATTGCGTTGTGATTTGTGGAAATGTTGCACGCTAGGCAGATGTTTTGATGCGCGCCAGATGCCGCTCTCCAAAATCGTCCAGGGATTTTCTACGGAAATATTGCTCTCGCACTATGGATTTCCCCATCGAGTTTGTGTAAGATAGTTACATCCTTGAATTTGTTTACCACGAAAATCCTAATTCCGTTATTTCCGAGATGGAGTCACCCATCCCCGAGCGCCGGAAAGAACTTGCTGCTAAATGTGATAAAAGCCATTACCAAAATGCTTTTCTCTTTATTGGCGTAACAACCTATACATGCCAAACCTTCACGTATTAAGGGCGACTTTGTCGAAGGAGAGTAAAACTAAGAATCTATGCAGGATAAAAACAAATGTAGCAAGGGAACAAAGAGTGTAGATGTTTCACATACACTATATTGATAAAAGTCCCCGAACACCCCTTCAAAAGTAAATGAAGGGATCTGCTACTTTGTTAAGATGCGCAGTACAACTGCAAACGGTATACAGCTGACTGCGATCATATCGCACTGTGAGGTCGAGAGCAAATGTCGCGGCTGGAAAGAACTGACTTTGAGAAAGGAAAGATTGTTGGATGTTATATCATAGGGTTCTACATAAGAGAAACCGAGAGGTGTTTGAACATATCCAAGTCAACTGTTTTGGGTGTACTGAATAAGTCGAAGACACATGACGTGCTTGAAGCAGCAAAACGTGCCAGCAGACCAAAGAAAACCTGTGATAAAAAACGTCGAAGCCTCAGGGGAGCCGTTTCAGCTAATCGACGGAGTACTGCACAAGACCTCAGTGTACAGGTGAGTAAAAATGCTGGAATCTTGGTATGTACACGTACCATTTGCAAATAATTTTAATCTATGGGTTACCATGATCGTGCGGTTGCTCTTAAGCATTTCATCTCCACTCGGAATGAAACTCGTCCTTTAGCATGATGTATAGAACATTTATTATGGATCGTAAATCAATGGAAACGGGTCCTATGGACTGATGAATCCAGGTACACGATCCATCAGTCTGATGGCCGTGTGTGGGAATGACAGAAGCAGGGAGAACGCTATTTACCTCAGTGTACGGTCCCTACGGTCAAGTTTGGAGTTGGCACTCGTACTAATGTATGTCAATAAAAGCTATGTTGTGTCTCTCTTCTAGGTGTCCGGTGACTTCTGTCAATATAGTGTATTTCAAATTTAATACATTTGCAGTCAGCAAAGACTGCTGGTTTAAGCCAATTGTGTCGGCACGTGTATATATTTTGTTCGATTTTTTTTTATTCTTTTCTTTTTCATTACCGGAATACATTTTAGTAAAGTGTATAATGAATATAATGCTTCTGCTACTGAATTAGCTAATTATAGTGAATATAGCTTTCACTAATATTTTAATGAATTCAATGCTTGTACTATTGCTTGTTGTTTGTTAATTATATCATGAATAAACTTTCCTGCTAGTAGTGTAGTAATAATAATGAACAAGCTTATAACTGGTAGTAATGTTGTAGTACTAATTAAGATGAATAAAGTCTTATGCTGGTTGTTACTAATAACACTAAATGAAATAAACCTAACAGCCAGACAGAGGTCTGACAGTACTATGAACTGAGAAAGACGTACTTACTTAAAACTCTTTTATTAGATAAACTCTTGAATCATCCAACGCACACACACTAATCGTATCACAATAATGAAGAAAAAACCTAATCACATAGAACGAAGCTCTCCCTACGCACATCAACAAAAAGCTCTCCTTTGGTATCGTTGAACGCGCCTATTTATACTGGCTACCACCACGTCATGACTTACACTCATTGCCAGATCTCATTCAGCGGGAGAAATAGCATCTGGTTCAGTAAGAAGATAATTTACATAGTAAAATAAAATAACCAGAGATAGTAAAAATCAAAAGGAAAGTGAATATAGAGTATACGTTACAAGTGTGTCGGTACAATAAATCCTATTCAGGTAAGCAAGCTCGGAAAACGCTAGCCCAGGAGCTGATTCATGTTTGATTTTTCTTTTTGTGTGTGGGTTAATCTCAGGCGATGCCGGCTTAGAGGTGCAGTGGCCTAATCGCTGGCTCATTCCACGAGAAGGGTACGGGTTCGAATCCCGGTGAGGCATGGATGTTGTTTCTGTCTTACGGCGCTGGCTCTCCCCCTTCTCTGAAACTAGCGACCCTTAATTAGGGGCATGCGACTGTTTATAGCATATTCAGATGCTCACGGTGATCATTAAACCCGCAATCTTCTAAAAAAAAAAAAAAGAAACCTCAAGCAATGCTTGATATATTTGCTAATGACAAGTAAAACTCTCTTTAATGAACTAATAGTTTTTGCCATTTTTCAAGAAAATTAAGAAGAATCTAAGTAAAATATGCATTTCTAAAACACATTTGCACGAAGTTTAGTTTTCCTCAAGAACGTGCCGCAAAAAAAGGAAGCAAATAACAGGTACCATACAATTTTAACATTTCAGGAAGAATAAGTAAAGCCAGAGAAAAAAAACCTGCGGTTGAAATCTTGAAATATTCAGTTTTTTTCTTTTTTCCTGTTAGCATATTATAGGATGCAAAGCAGTTAAAACATGCTTCTCAAAAATTCGGACTCAAATTCTAGAATTCCCAATTTCATGATTTTCTAAGAAATGAAAAATACAATTTAACATATCTTGTTTCGATGTTGCCTGTTTCCAGATTCTATAAGAGGCTCAAATGAGAAGTTAAATTTAACTGATACTGATTTTATTCGAGACGTGCCTGTAAAAAAGAAGAAAATTAGGAGATTCCCGTGAAATGTAGAAATTAATAGTTCAATTCTTCGGAACGCACAACAGTCAGAAAATTTAATGCACATTTAAGAAAAGTGTTAAAAGATAATCTGCTTCAAATTGTCTAAACGAATTCTCTTTGGCCGGAATTGGTTAAATTGATGGCATTCTTTAAATGTGGTAATAATAAAAAGCTTAGGTTTCACGACTTATAATCCCATTTAAAAGCAATGCAAGGTGGAAGTGAGTCGTTATAATTAGAAAAAAAAATCATTATTTCTGAACCTGTCCACAGGAAAATACGGGAAACCAAAACTTTACAGTAGTTATATTAGTCATAAACAAGTTAGTAAAATCATGCAATGCACTGATTATGATGCACTTTCCAATATACCAAAAATCATTACCAAAGTTATGAGGATAGTGACTGTAGAATAAATCTCGCTCTTATGCCCTGACCTTTGACCCTATTTCATTGATATTCAACAGAGCTGGTTAACTATACCTCCGGAACAACATGGTAAAGTTTTATATAGAATAAGGTAATACAACGTAGTTGTCACAAATGTTTATTTTCTCAAGCCGACCATGGTTCCTTAGGGTATTGACCTAGCTTCATCAGGACGAATGGCACGTAAATATTCAAATTGTATCATCATCATCATCATTGTCAACCATTATCAATCCACTGCTGGACGAAGGTCTCCCCAAGTTTCCTCCACAACGGTCTGTCTTGTGCCAGTCTCCTCCATGTCACTCCCGCATATTTACGAATTTCATCCACCCATCTCCCATGTGGTCTTTTTCTGGGTCTTTTCCTGTCCCTTGGAATCCAATCTAAAATTTCGGCTGTCCATCTATGGTCTGTCCTTCTGGCAGTATGTCCAGCCCATTGCCATTTCAGGGATTTAACTCTGATCATGATGTCTTCCACTCTCGTCATTTTTCTGATCCACGAGTTCCTCTTCTTATCTCTCCTGGTTATACCAAGCATGCACCTCTCCATGCTTCTTTGAGTTGTCTGCAGCCTTTGTATGTCTCTTTTAGTTAAGGTCCACGTCTCTGCACCATACGTAAGCACTGGAAGGATGCATTGATCAAACACTTGTATATGACATCATAAATGGTGTTTACAGTCACGTGTTTTGCTTAGATGCTTCCACGCGTTTGATAGAAATGGCGTGGATGCCATGTCATTAACAAGTTGCGAAGACTTCTGATATGTATGGAAAGCTTCCAAAATATTAAGTTTGGTGGTTGAATTTGGCTTGTCAATAAGTGTTGCTTCCTCAAAGAGAAGTTTGCGGTCCTTTTCGTAACAGTGTTTAGCCATCGATGACTTCTTTAGGTCACAATTCCGAATGTAGGTCTTGTGCTCCTTCAATCGAAAACGCATGGCCCTACGAGTGTGTCCTATATACGAAGCGCCACATTCACATGGAATTTGATAATTTCCCCACGAGTTTTTTGTCTTCAACACAGTCCTTTGATCCTAAAAATCTCATTTTGTTTATGGGTTTAAAAATCACGTTAAAATTAAAGGTTTTGAGAATTTTTGTAATTTTGAAGGCAATGTAACGGGAAAATGGGATAATGGCAAAATTCTCTCGCAATGGGCGCATCACAGGAGTTAATGTGGAGATGGTTTTCGGTTTCCGGAATTTTGTTAGAGCCTTGTCTATAATGGAAGGGTTGTGTCCTCGCTGTACTGCAACACGTTTAAGGAAATAAAGTTCTTTTTTCGAAACTGTCCTTATCTGAACGTAGAAATTAATAGTTCAATTCTTCGTAGAAATTAATAGTTCAATGTATCGCGCGATATACGCAACTGTAAAAGGCGCTGAGTTTTTGTTGATAAGGGTGATTAGACTTGGCATGTGGAGGAGGAAAAATAACGAAAGGCTTCCGATAAATTGTGGTTGCGAGCGATTGATTTAAGCGAGTTACCAGGGCGTCAAGGAATGGTAGGCATCCGTTGTTTTCAGTTTCGTAGCTGAATTGAATGTGAGGATCAATGGCATTTTTATATTTGACTAATTCTGGAATTTCAGAATGTTTTCCCTTCCATAGAACGAAAGTATCGTCTTCATATCGTTTCCATAAGTCACATTTCACGAGTTTGAAAAGTTTTTCCTTCAAATCGACGCATGTAGATTTCACATAATATAGGTAACAGTGGGCTGCCCATGGCTAGACCTTCCGTCTGTTCATAAAATGTTCCACGGAAAGTAAATCTGTTCTGTTTTATGCAAATGTCCACTAGTCTTGTTATTTCCTCAACTTCAGGTTGGCTGTAATGATGCTCTACAAGACTTGATTTTAGGGATTCCAGAGCTCCTTTTACTGGAACATTGGTGAACATAGATACCACATCAAAGGATAGCATTAGTTGATCTACGTATGGGTGTAGTTTGAGTCGATTGGTAAACTCAATGGAATTTTTCACAGATGTTTCGTTTGGAGTGGCCAAGGTAGATAATTTTGAAGATAAGAACTTCGATAACTTATATGCTGCTGTGCCGATATTACTTACTATAGGCTAGAAAGGAATTCCAGATTTATGTGTTTTAGGGATCGCATAGAATCTCGCACAACGGGCGTATAAAGGTTTAAGTTTGTTTTTATATGTTTTGGCTCAGAGTTTCTGAGTTTTTGATCAATTTTTGTATTTCTTTCAATTGTTTATCTGAAGGATCATTCTTTATTTCTTTGTAAGGTCCATCCAAAATAAGATTTTTGACTTCGTTATCATAATGATTTTTGTCTAACACAACCACCTGGCCTCCTTTGTCAGCTCTAGTAATGATTAAATTTGAATTTGAGCGCAATTCATTAAGCGCATTTATTTCTTTTGTTGTTAAATTTGGTCTAGGTAATGTAGCGTGATTTGCGGTTATCACTTGGCTGATACAATGTCTAACTATTTCTTTTTCTTCAAAGTTGGGACTGCTTTGTATTAGAAATTCCTCAACTGAAGCAACTATGTCTGATACCGGTATCTTTCTTGAGATAGCAAAATTAGAATTATATCGTAAAGTCCTCTTTACGATATGTTTTTTTGCTTGAGAAGAAAAAACATTTGTAACAACTACGTTGTATTACCTTAATCTATATATAATCGTCACAAGACTGTAGTCTTCGAGATAAAGAATGGTAAAGTTTTGTCTCAATCGAAGCATTTTTACGTAAGTTATAACGCATAAAGACGATGGAATAGGTATAGCTCCTATGCCATTTGACCCCATATCTCCCATTTTCAATAGGGTTCGTCCCTAGTAGTCTACTACTACATACTAAAATTTCATCGAAAACAAACCATTTTTACGCAAGTTATGACGCGTAAAAGCAATGAAAAGGATCCCGCTCCTATGTCTTGACCTTTGATCCCATTTCGTTCATTTTCAATAGGGGTCGTCCCCATGTGATTCCCTACCACATGCTAAGATTTCATCGAAATCGAACCATTTCTACGAGAGTTATCGTGCTTACGGAAAGACAGACGGACGGACGGACAGACATACAGACGGACAAAGCTGGGTCATATACGCTTCTTCAACCTACGGTTGGAAAGCGTAAACAAGAAAAAATGACACCGAAGTTTCGGGTGCAATGAGCACGTCTTCTGAATCCGTTATGACGCGAATTAAAGTTATTAAAGCTATTCAAAATTAACGAAACCGGTATGGAAAACAGTGGTATCTGACCGAAGAAAGAAGTTTTTCAATCGGGTTTTTAGTATTACAGATATTGCTGTGAACGGAATCGTGAACTTACGGCCTTAAGACTTGTGTCTTAAGAAAAAATTGAAATTATATGAGAAACATATCGCAACGGAAAGGCTTTCCAACAAAGAAAACGTTTTTCAAATCTGACTCTTAGAAGCCGATTTATTGAAAAATACAAGATATGCATCTACGTTCCCTGGCGGGAAACACATGCATTCTTTTAAGAAGAAAGTATTCTCAAAAGTTTTCTCGATGAGAGCGGTATCAGTCCAGGAAATAATTTTTTCAGTCGAGTTTTCAGGAGCTCAGATTTTGCTGCAAATACATCGGAAGCAGAAATTAGCACTTATCCCACTGGTTGCCCAACCTTTCTTTACCAACTAGTAGAAATTATTAGATATATGAAAAACATTTTCCATCAGGAGCTGTGTGCGATACAGCAAGAATTTTTCAAATCGGAGTTTTGGAAGGAGAAATATCGGCGATAAGACAGTTTATCTTAACGCCCCCTAGCGGAAATTCTGTGAATTACTTGAAAATTTTATTATTTATATATGAAATTATATGAAAAACATTTCGCACCGAATACGCTATCCAACAAAGAAGGAATTTTTAAATCGGACTCTTAGAAGTAGAGATATTGACAAAAATATGATATACATCTACGCAACCAGGCAATATTTTAAAGATAAATATTTCGAAAAGGTTTCTCGACGTGATTGGCATCGATCCACGAACGAATCTTTTTAAATGAGATTTTAGTAGCTCAGATTTTGTGGCAAATGCATCAGGAGCAGAAAATAACACTAGCGCTAGCTGGCGGTCACACCATTCTTTACCAAAAATTAGAAATTATACGCAAAAGCTTTTCCATAAGGAGCTGTATCCGCTGAAAAAAAAATTAAATTCGAGTTTTAGGAGTGGAGATATCGGGGAAAACGCAATTTAATTTTACGCCGACTAGCGGAAAATCTATGCGTAAATTGAAAAAGTGACTATATCTAAAATACTCTTCAACATAAATGGAATCGAAAGATAAAAAAATTCAATAGGATGTTTAGAAGCAAATATGTGGAATAAAATGTATTTTGAATTCGATATCATATGCTTTTAACGCCCGCCAGTGGCAGAATGGTACATCGTAAAAAGAACAAAAAAAAAAAAAAACGAAATGAAGGATCAGCATTCGCATATTTGAAGCTTCCCAATGCGAAAAGAATTTTTCCAATCGGATTAACAGTTGGTGTCCACAGACGAACAAACCGATAACATAAGCACGATCTTTTTTCCAAAAGACGTGCTAAAAAAGGAAATGCTGCAGTACCAAGTTAAGGGAGTGAATTCTGTTTTTCCCCCTGATGCTTAAACTCTAACCTATGATCTTTAGGTGGCTTGATTATAATCTTTTGTTAGAAAAGTGGCTTACTTCCAAATAGTTTCTAGCCATAGATCGCGCGTGTTTATCCTTGGGAATCAAATCATTTTTCGAGTGTTCCTTTGCTCTAAAATGCTCACTTTGTTTCAAAACACGCTACCTCCTAAACGAACGTTTTATTGGAGCATAAATTTCCAAATGTGATGCATTTTAGGAGTAATATGTGGTCCATTTTTCAAAAAGATCTGACTGAGTGACAGTTCATTTTTAGAAAACGTTATCTTGCCAAAAAATGCGCTGAATGCCTGATGCGGAATATTAAGCGAACTATTTCAGTTTCGAAAAGCCTTATTGAAATGATTAAATAATGTATCTCACCACCTTTGAACAAAAGAAATAAATTGGTACAACTATTCATAAAGGAAAAGCAGAAAAGTCTAAATTATGCGAATGTTCGATTATTTTGAACAGGATACCTGAGTCTGAAGTTTAGTGTTTGGTTACATTTAAAAGAAACTGTAGAAATCTACAAACACGAGTTTAGTGAAGAAAATTGCAGACGTAAGTACTATGTCCTTCTTACGCGGGTCTACGGCTCGTTGATGCTGCAAAGGATGTCAGCACATTTTTAGAACGACGTTGGAGCAATATACGCTCACGGACAATGAAATTTTCGCACCTAGAAGAAAACATGCTACAACCGCGAAACTTTGCAAATAGGTAGAGTGCATGCTAGTATGCACATGATCTACGTTTGGTGCGAGTGCGCACGACCGCACACCCTGCGCTGGCGCTGCAAGCATGAACCAGAAACCTTATAAACCGGCGTGTAGTCGATGCCACATGGAAGCGAAAAGCACTGGCTGGCGCAAGCAAGTGTTCGCAGTGACAAAAATGCCGGGTAGATGCCAGAGACGTTGATTTATGCAACTTACGGACTTTTAGAAAGGCCTGATCATGGGGCTGAAAATCGCAGCGTGGTCGGCGTGCCGTATAGCCAGCAACGTGGATCGTTCTGACCATAACGTCCGACTGTGTTGGGAAGAGTGGACACGTGATGGCACTGCTACACTCCGGAGCGGCTACGGACGGACCGGGAAGACCACCGGTAGAGATAATCGATGGATCGTGTGCCAGGCGCGAACGGATCTCACTGGGACCCGATCTACTATACGAGGTCACTATGTGCACACGAACCATTTCCCGACGCTTCGCGGAAGCGAATCTGCGATCGCAGCGCCCCTTACGTGTGTTGCCGCCATACTGTGCAGTGGTACCAGGCCAGAGCGACGTGGAACGCCAAAGGCTGGTGACGTGTGGTGCTTAGCGATGAGTGCCGCTTTATTTTTGGGAGAGATGATCATTGTGTCCGGCTGTGAAGGGCCCCGCGTCAACGGCACAATCTCAACCTCGATATCGAGCGTCACACCTTCCCACTGCAGTCATTATGGCCTGGAGAGCCATTGCCTACGATAGCCGATCAGCTGTAAGAGTGGTACGTGGATCATTGACTTGCCAGCGGTATGTATGAGATCCTTTGGCCCCATGTGCTGCCATTCCTGGCCGGGAATCCAAGTGCGCTATACCAGCACAATTATGCCCGCCAGCACTCGGCTCAGGTTGCCCAGGATTGCCTACGTCATGTCGAGATACTTCCACGGCCTGCCCGCTCCCAGGACGTGTCCACTATCAAGCATGTGTGGGACCAGTTGAATAGCCGGCTTCCGCCGTGGCGCACTATCGGAAATTTGGAGCGCACCGTCCATCACGTGTGGGCCAGTCTACCGCAGGACAACATCAGGCGTCCTTTCTCCTCTATGCCAAACCGTATTGCAACATATATCGCCGCACGAGGCGCTGCGACGCGTTATTGAAGATGACGGAACTGCGTGCCACAGATCCCTCTGTTGTTGTTCTGCAGATCTGTTTTTTTGCCATCCTGTGCATCATTCATCTGTATCATTACGTCAATAAAATTTCAGTTCAATCCGTTGCTTCCTTCTTGGTGCGCCAATTTCATTTTCCGTGAGTGTAGTTAAAGTTTAAGATAAAACTATTTCTTTCTTAAATGTTCTATCCGCTAAATGTTCTATCCGATAGCCCTTTCTGGACATGAACATACATCTCGATTTCCGAGATACCAAGACATTTCTCCAAACTGGTAGAGGCATTTTATTCCACTCCTTTCCATTGTCCAATCACTCTTTTAGGTCTGCGTTTAGAAATCGCTCTTTCTAGCAGTTCGAAGGCACAATGGTCCATTGCTGACACACCAGGAGACTGAAGAAATACACTATCTACCAGCAAGTAATTGGACACCCCTGCAATCGACGATATCTGCTGTCCTGATACACGTCACGGCCGCCGCCCTTAAATATCGTGTGGGAAACAACAACGCAATCAGTCGCATGCAAGATGCCACGCAGTTCGGAGCTCTCTGATTTCGAGAAAGGTGTAATCTTCGCGTATCACAGAAATGGCCGATCCATACGTGACATATCCAGCAAGTTGAAGTACTCAAAATAGACAGTGGCCTACGTGATTGGCAAGTGGAAGATGAGAGGTGACTGTCGGAATGTGCCCCGATCCGGCAAACCCAAAAACTGGGAGTTAGAGACCGATGGGTGCTGTCCAAAGAAATTCCGAAGAACCGCACCAAATCGATGGGCCACATCCACTAGGAGTTTCAACAGGAATCCGGGAGTGTTCTTTCGATGAATACCATCAGCAAGGAAGCCCATCTGCTCGGTCATCACGGACGTGCTGCCGCCCACAAGCCTTTGATCACCAAGTCCAATAGCGCTGCTCGGCTAACGTGGTGCAAAAAACGTCGACAGTGGACCGTTAAACAGTGGAAACAGGTTCTCTTAAGCGACGAATCAAGGCTCACCCTCTACCGTTCGGATGGCAGGGTCTGGGTTTGGCGTCTGCCTGGAGAACGCCTCCTGCCGGAATGTATTGTGCCAACTGTGAAGTTCGGCGGTGGTGTAATTATGCTATGGGGGTGTTTCTCCTGGCATGGCACGGGACCCTTGGTCGGGGTTTCATGGTAGACTCAACGCCGAGACCTACTGTACCATTTTGGATGACCACGCGCTTCCTACGTTGTAGCAGTTTTACGGGGTGGACCCATGCTACTTTCAGGATGACAATGCCACCTGTCTTGCTGCGAGGTCCACCATGGCTTGGTATGGTGACAATGGGGTTAATCGAATGGACTGGCCTGTGCAGAGCCCAGACCTTAACCCTATCGAGAACCTCTGGGATGAGTTGGAGCGTCGACTTAAGGGGTGCCCCACCGACCGAAATCGGTGAAGGAACTGACCTGTCTTCTCCAAGCCGAGTGGAAGAAAATACTGCTAGCTGTCGTACAACGCCTGTTTGAGAGTATGCCCCGGAGGGTCGCAGCTGTAATCGCCGCTCGTGGAGGCTGCACCAACTATTGAAAGTGAATAAACTTCGTTTTCTTTTGCTATCACCGGTGTCCAATTACTTGTTGGTACATAGTGTATGAGCAATTGGCGTTGATTTGACACCCGTCTCCTCTTTCGCTTTTTTCAAGAAGTAGAATGGTAGATTTGGTATTATGGACTGGTAGACTTATCCTGATGGAGTTCTACTCTTTGAAGGCTCTGTGGATAAAGGAATGGTATTTCCTCTTTACATATAGGAGTTAAAACATTGCTTTGGAAATATTTAGAATTGATTTTAACATTCTTTTCTTTCAACTTGCTTTAAGTTTAATTTCCCGTTGTACGAGAAATCAGCAATGATCATGAATCCTTTACTGAAACTTTCCTTCGAGCTCTTGCAACAATGTTTGTAAGTCTTTTTCTGCTCTTTTCTGATATTAAACCAGCCTTTTTAGCACGTCTTTTGTAAGAAAAGATCGTGCTTATGTTACCGGTTTGTCCGTCCGTCCGTCTGTACCCACGATATCTTTGCAAATATTCGTCCGATTTGAAAAATTCGTTTTGTGTTGGGAATCTTGAAATATGCGAATGATGATCATTTATTTCGTCTTTTTTACAATGTACAATTTCGCCGCTGGAGGGCATAAATCCATATGATGTCGAATTTAAAAATACGTTTTATTCCAAATATTTGCTTCTAAACATCCGATTGAAAAAATTATTTTATCTTTCGATTCCATTTATGTCGAAGAGTATTGTGGGTATAGTTCCTTCTTCAAATCACGCATAGATTTCCCGCTAGGGAACGTAAATGTAAATTACGTTCTCCCCGATATCTCTTCTTCTAAAACTCAGATTTGAAAAATGTTTTCTTTAGCGAATACAACTCCTGGTGGAAAATCTTTTGCACATAATTTCTAAATTTTGGTAAAGAATACTTTGGCCACCAGGCCGCGTAAGTGTTAATTTTTGCTTCTGATGTATTTGCCATAAAACATGAGTTTCTAAAAAACTCATATTTATGGCAATCATGGACCGATGCCACTCACGCCAATAAACCTTTCAGGAATATTGTCTCCTTAAAATATCCCATGGTTTCTCCGCCAGGAGGCTAAGATGTATATCTTATTTTTGTCAATATCTCTACTTCTAGGAGTCAGATTTGAAAAATCTCCTTTTCCTTGGATAGTGTTTTCAGTGTGACATGTTTTTCATATAATTTCAAAATTTCCAAGTAATTCATAGACTTTTCGCTACGGGGCGTAAAGGTAAATTGCGTTTCTCCTTACATCTCTTCTTCTAAATCTGCGATTTCAAAAGTTCTTTCTGCACCGGATATAGCTCCTGATGGGAAATCCTTTGCACATAATTTCAAATTTTTATAAAAAAATGATTTGCCCACCAGGGGTCGTAAGTCCTAATTTCCGCTTCTGATGCATTTGCAGCAAAATTATGAGCTTCTAACGTCTCGATTGAAAAAAGTCGTTTGTAGACCCATACTACTCATGTCGTCAAACATTTTAGGAACATTTTCTTCTTAAAATAATGCATGGTTTCTACGCCAGAGGCGTAGGTGAATATCTTATTTTTGTCAATATCTCTACTTCTAGGAATCCGATTTGAAAAATTCCGTCTTTGTTGGATATTGTTTCCAGTGTGACATGTTTTTTCATATAATTTCAAAATTTTCAAGTAATTTATAGACTTTCCGCTAGGGGCGTAAAGTTAAATTGCGTTTCCACCTATATCTCTGCTTCTAAATTTCCGATTAAAAAATTCTTTCTGCACCGGATACAGCTCCGGATGGGAAATCCTTTGCACATAATTTCTAATTTTTGTAAAAATGGTTTGGCCACCTGGGGTCGTAAGTATTTGCAGCAAAATCTGAGCTCCTGAAACTTGACTGGAAACATTCTTTCATGGATTTATACTGCTCAAATCGAAAAACCTTTTGAGAATACGTTGTTCTCAAAATAATGCATGCTTTTCCCGCCAGGAGCGTAGATTCATATCTTATTTTTGTCGATATCTCTGTTTCTATGAGTCCGATTTGAAAAATGCTTTCTGTGTTGGAGAGCGTTTCCGGTACAAAATGTTTCTCATATAAATTCATGCTTTTCTTAATGCACAAGTCTGCAACCTAAGGGCGTAAGCTCACGATTCCATTTGCAGCAATATCTGCGAAATTAGAAATCCGATTGAAAAACTTCTTTTTTCGGTCAGATACCACTTTTTTGCATACCGGTTCCATTGACTTTGAATAGCTTTGATAAAATTAATTGGCAGCAGAACGGATTCAAAAGACGTGATAATTACACCTGAAAATTCGGTGTTATCTTTCTTGATTCCACACGATGTGTGGAGAAAGCATCACAATTTTCTTGACTCATAGAAGAACGAGTTCTACTTAATTCCAGACGATGTTTGGAAAAAGCATCACACATTTTTCTTGAACTTTATGCACTTTTTTGTGCTACAATCACACCTTGTGTTAGAAAGGTGTACTTTATGTAATGGGTAGTGTGTAAAAGATATTTCTTTTGTTTCGCGGTTTAACTATCGTTACGGGCAACTCGTAGGCTGTAAAAAGTTTCTCATCTTTAATTTTGAGTCATGGTTTCCAGTGAAGAGGAGAGAGATAGCCTGCAGCGGAAACCTAAGGGAAGGTGATAGACTTGTTTGTCACGTGCAGCACCACCAACACGATAATAAAAAACGCCATCCATGCCTCAATTGGAATTCAAAGAAAATGGATCTTTCTTGCACGGATGACTGAAAACCCAACGCCTCGCACCAATCGACCACAAGGGTGTCAAGGAAAAATCAGATGTCCGCGCTGTAGGAAAGCGCCTTTGCCAGTAGCTCAATGGTCTAAGCGATGGCTTCTGACTATTCGTCCAAGATGGGTCCGGGTTCAAATCCCGGTTAGGCATGGATGTTGTGTTTGTCTTGCGGCATTCGCCCTCTCCCTTCCCTGGAGTTAGTGACCCTAAACTGGGGACGGGCAACTGCTTATAGCTCATTGAGTTGCTCCCATGCATACATATCACTAAGTTGTTCTCTGAGATTCAGAGGTTAGCTCCACAAAGAAATACAAACTACCAGATAATTTTTTTACTGTTGCTGTATCAAATTTCTCTATTTACAGCGATCTAGACATACAACTCGGGCTTCACTGACATTCATCACAAGCCGTACACATGATATTCTATACTTCATACTCATAATCTTTTTGTCATATAAACACTCCTGAATCTGATCCTCCCATGACTTCCTTGGCCTTCCTCTGCCTTTCATTCCTGTCATTTCGGCTAACGTTGCTCACGACGGTTGTTAAACCTTCAATAAAAAAGTGCCTTGTTTCGTGATTAACAATTTTAAAGTCTGCAAAACCGTGTTTGGATAAGATTTCAGTTTTTGCGAAATAGATTTTTTCTTACCAATCATTAAGTACCTCTGATGAACACTTTCATATTGAGGCCACATTATTCTGTCAAATCTTCCTTTGGTGCGTTCAGCAGGAGGCTCCACTTCCTGGGCAGGTGAGTTGGGATCTCTGCAAAATAAAGCAATATGTATAACTATGTCGGAACACTGAGCTACAGAGAGCGTAGAAGATAAATTTGAAACACCGAAATACATGAGAAAGTATGCAGCAATGTGAGCTAACAACGAAATCAGATGAGAATTTAATATACATGAAAAATAACTTTACTGAAACAGTTGAGTATTTAAAAATGCCTAATGCGTAGTTTTAAATAAGACGGATGGATCTTGATAATTAATTGCCGCTGATGGTTAACTCTCTACTTATGCCTGCACGCAGACTTGTTTGCAACGAGAAGTATTTTTGACACGAAATTAACGGTTTCACGTGGCTTCTGTATAGCAATTAAAGTTTCACGTTAAAGAGTCACACACCGAGTAAGTGGTTGACTTGACTTTTGAACTACAACCATAATTTCTTAGTAAAGAAGCACATATCCAAAGGCTTAACATGACTACTGAAATGCAACTAGGGTTTTGCGGTAAAGGAATATAAATAGAGAAAATTCTCGACATTACTTAAGAGCTACAATTAGGTTTCCACGGAAAGACAATACAGATCGAGTAAATTCTCGACATGGCTCCACAGCAACAACTAAGTTTCCACGGTAAGGGAATACGAATCGAGTAAAGCCTCGAAATGACTTTAGAGTCACAACTAGATTTCCACGGTAAGGCAATATAAATCGAGTAAAGTCTCGACATGACTTCATAGCCACAACTAGGTTTCCGCAGAAAGGGAATACAAAGCAAGCAAAACCTCGACATGACTTCAGAGCCACAACTAGGTTGCTTTCGGCGGTAAGGGAATACAAATCGAGTAATTCCTTGACAGGACTTCGAAGCCACAACTAGGTTTCCACGGTAAGGCAATATACAGTAAATTGAGTAAAGTCCCAACATGATTTCGGTGCCACAACAAGGTTTCCGCGGAAAGGGAATACAAATCTATTAAATTCTTGACATGACTCCACAGCGACAACAAGGTTTCGACTGTAAGGGAATACAAATCGAGTAATCCTTGACATGATTTAAGAGCCACAACTAGGTTTCTACGGTAAGGCTATATCATCATCATCATCATCGTCAACCATTATCAATCCACTGCTGGACGAAGGTCTCCCCAAGTTTCCTCCACTACGGTCTGTCTTGTGCCAGTCTCCTCCATGTCACCCCTGCATACTTTCGAATTTCATCCACCCATCTCCTATGTGGTCTTCTTCTGGGTCTTTTCCTGTCCCTTGGAATCCAATCTAAAATTTCGGCTGTCCATCGATGATCTGTCCTTCTGGCAGTATGTCCAGCCCATTGCCATTTCAGGGATTTAACTCTGATCATGATGTCTTCCACTCTTGTCATTTTTCGGATCCACGAGTTCCTCTTCTTATCTCTCCTGGTTACACCAAGCATGCACCTCTCCATGCTTCTTTGAGTTGTCTGCAGCCTTTGTATGTCTCTTTTAGTTAAGGTCCACGTCTCTGCACCATACGTAAGCACTGGAAGGATGCATTGATCAAACACTTTTCTTTTAAGACATAATGGCATATTGCTCTTGAAAATTATGCTGTTTCTTCCAAAAGCTCTCCAGGCAAGTTTTGTACGCCGATTAATTTCTTCATCAATGTGACCCTCACTTGATATCTGCTGTCCAAGATAAACGTACGTGTCTGTTATCTCCAGCTTTTCTCCATCAATCGATAAATCTTCATTTCTTGTAAAAGCATTGAACATCACTTTTGTCTTCTGAAAGTTCATTTTTAATCCCACTTCTTTACTCTTGTCAGCAAGTTCCTGGATCATACTCTGCAGCTCTGATGGGGTAGTTGCAAAAATGACTACGTCATCAGCAAAACGAAGGTGGGTTAGACAATCTCCATTAATCTTTATCCCTTTGTTTTCCCAGCTCAGCGACTGAAAAACACCCTCCAATGTGGCATTAAATAGCTTCGGAGATATGGTGTCACCTTGTCTCACTCCCTTTCCAATTTTTACGTGTGTTGTATTTTCAAACAGCCTAATCTTTGCACTTGCATTTTCATAGATGTTATTAATAAGGCTATATATATCGAGTAAAGTCTCGACATGACTTCGGAAGCACAACTAGGTTGGTTTAGGCGGTAAGGGAATACAAATCGAGCAAAGTCTCAACATGACTTCAGAGCCACAACCAGGTTTCCGCATTAAGGGAATACAAATTGAGTAAAGCCTCGATATGACTTCAGAGCCACAATTAGGTTTCCGGGAAAAGGGAATACAAATCGATTAAAATCTCGACATGACTTCAGATCCACAACCTGTTTGGTTTCCACGGTAACGCAACATAAATCGAGTAAAGTCTCCACATGACTTCAGAGCCACAACTAGGTTTTCACGGTAAAGGAATACAAATCGATTAAAGTCTCGACATGACTTCAGAGCCACAATCAGGTTTCTGCATTAAGGGAATACAAATCGAGTAAAGCCTCGACATGACTTCGGAGCCACGACTAATTTTCTGCGGTAAGGGAATATAAATAACTTCTGCACTTTAATTCGAAATCACAACTAGGGTTTCTCGATAAAGAAGCACATTATTTTTAATGTGTTTTTCTCAATATTTCTGCTTCTAAATGTTCGATTAAAAAATCCATTTGACAGCGGATACCATTTTCTACTTGGAACACTTGCATATCCTCGTGGAATTTTTAGTTAACGGTTCTGGCGTTTAAGTAGTGTTAGTGTGCATTTATGTTTGGAATTGTATCTCAGCTTCTATATATCATATTGAAAAATTCATTTCTTTCCTGCATGACATTCTCTACAGTACAGATAGGGAACATTATCGTTTCTAAATAATGCATATTTTTTACGATAGGCGAAAATGTTAATTTTTTTTTTCGCTATCACTACTTATACGAGACGTATTTGAAAAATGTCTTTTGTCTTAGCATAGCGTTCGCAATGCAGAATACTGTTAGCATGTTTTCTACATTTCCATTAGAAAATATTCTGCCACCAGGAGGCGTCAGCGTATATCTCTGTTTTAAAAAATTAATTCAATTCTAAAAATCCTTTAGAAAAGAAATCCTTTTTAGGTAGGGCACTCTTTGCTACGATGACATTTTTAAACACATTTTTTTCTTTAAGTAAATCAAATATTTTTCGCTAGGTGCCTTAAGTTATGTCATGTTTTTCTCTATATCTCTTCTTGTAACTTTTTGAATTAAAACATCTCAGTCTCCGATATCTTCTTTCCGTTACAAGAACCTTTTCTGCTCACAATTTTTTAATTTTTGTAACATACTTTTCAGCCGTTACTGGGTGTAAGTACCTACGTATTTCTATTTCTGGGTGTTTTGTCGATTGTAGAAATACGGTTGAATTCTTTTAACGGGTTCTATTGAATATGAATAACTCACCCTACTCATTTTAAGTTAGCTGCAGTTTTTTCAAGGTGGTGTAAGCGCATCCCCCCCCCCTTTTTTTTTGCTGAATTTTCCGACTTTCTAAAAGTTTTCATTGAAATTTATTTTTCTTGTCGAAAAGGTTTCAAAAAACGTGCTCAGTACAACCGAAAAATTCTCTGTCACCTCCTTTCTTTCTCATCATTTTTGAGTTCTCTTCAAAACTTGGATCGGTATAGTGTCTGGAAACTTTTTATTGACGAACTTCACACACAATCTAGTGCTTTAATGTTTGCTTTTCATTTTCCAAAAATAAACAGCGGGAGGCATAAGAACACATTCAACTACAACTTCCTTCTTCCAACAAAGCTGTCTTTAGAATTCTGGAAATATGTTATGCACAACAGTTGTTTTTTTCTGCTTACCACTTCGTCAAATACAACCCACTGTAGAGGATGTTCACACATTTTTAGAATGTCTTTGAACAAAATTACAGAAAATAAAAGAAGTTCAAAGAATTGAAACTGGAAACAGCGTGTGAAATGAACACGAAAGAAACATCTGCTGCAGTTAAATATTGTGTGTAATGAAATACCGCACGTAAAAAAGTTGTGGATAGAAGGTTAGGTTTTTGCTCTATAAGGAAGAGAAACATTCGTATTCTGTAATCCAAAAACACTGTGAAAATCATGGAGCCACCCCGGACGCGCAGTGGTCTAAGCGCTGGCTTATGACCATTCGTCCGTGAATGGTCCGGGTTCGAATCCCGTTAGGCATGGATGTTGTGTTTGCCTTACGGAACTGGCTCTCTCTTCCCTGGAACCAGTGGCGCTAAACAAGGGACTGGCTACTACTTATAACCCACTAAGTTGCTCACCGTGGTCGTTAAACCTCCACGCAAAAAAGTATATTATGGAATTAGCATTTCTAAATGTAAAATAAGTAATAATATAGAAGGAATAGACTTCATGCATTGTTTGTAACAGGAAAAAGGACACCAAACGAATGTCCAAAGCAGGCACGTACTTTTACCACTATTTCAAAAGTAAGGTCTCTAGTCTTAAAAGTAAATCCACCAACACAAAGAGCAAAATAAGTCGTCAAAAATCACTACATTAATTGTAAGCAAGGTAATAAAACCAAGACTTGAATCTGAAAGAAAATCATAATGCTTACGGCCATTTGCCTAAGCACGTCACTAAGCGCAGAACAAGTTATAGACATATCTATGAAAATCACTTTGCCGGAGATAAGTGAAATTTATTGTGACTATTGATGTGGCATGGACCTACCTAAACGATTGTAACTGAAAAACAAATGTGAATTTACTATAGCAGAGGAGCAGATAAGGTCTTACAATCTTGGTTACAAGAATGCAAAGTTTCAGTAAAGGTCTTATGGGTATTACTGGTCTCTCGTACCACGAGAAATTCACGATAACGAAAGTTGAAAGGAATATTAAATTTAATTCTACATATTACCAAAATAATGTTTTATCTCCTATATTGAAAGAGGAAATATCATTGGTTTCCTCTTTCAATATAGGAGACCCTTACGGACGAATGATCAGAGGCCAGCGCCTTAGACCACTGCGCCACCGGGGCGGCTTTCTGTTCTTCACGTATTGTTTTGGTAATAAGCTTACAAGTAAGATTAGAGCTTTTTGCTATGATGTTTAATAACAGACACCGTCCTGTACATTAAATCAGAATACAATCTCACCAATGCCCCATCGCTAGGGTCTGCGGTCCAATGACTTCTTTTCCATTCGCGTTCTAGGTCAGAAACGTAATTTTAAGATATTTATGCTAATGTACCATGTGGAACTAGCTCTACAATAACTTATTATCATTTTCAAGATTCGTACGAAACAATATAATTAGGTAGTTTTTAAAAAAAGATTAAGTGAAGCAATTCCTCGGAATTATCGAGGGCAAGAAATGCTAAGATGGCTACTTTTAACAAAGCAAAGTAACAGGATTTAATAAAATTCTATATTTAACGAGGAAGCAAAAATCTACTTCACGCTGTCCTGGAATGGAGGAATAAATATGGTAGCGTACAGGATAAAATTGCTAGAGCGAAAATTAATCCTGGTGTGCTAGAGTAAGAATGCTAATAGAAAAGCAGTGGAGAAGGAGTACATCAAATGATCAACAATCAGGGCCTGATTTACGCCTAGGCCAGCAATGCCCGGACCTAGAGCTCCACATTTTAGGGGTGCCTCAGAATCCCAATAAAAAAAAAAAATAATTTTGCTGTTTTTTTTCAGATTTTAAAATTGCTTGTGTCTGAATTAAGTGAATTAATGTGCTCTTTTATGAGAGTGAGCATTATCCAGTTATGCATGTTGGCTCAAATCTAAGTATCATTCCTCTGTTAACAGAATTATTCTACTATAATATTGAACACATCACAGGTGATTAATCAGCTAAATAGAAGCTCACCTTGCCTCCAAAAAATCAGTCCATACGAAATGTAAATAATGTTCATCGGTTAAAAATAAAATTAAAGGGGATGCATAACTTAACATCTGTGGATATTTGAATTATTAAATGCGAAAATAGCAATACTAAACCATTAAATAGTGCTTTACTTACCCGTTTATATTTAAGTGCGAATTTCCTTGCTAATATTAAGATTCAATAAAAAAATATATATTTTTCCTCTTTTTCCCCGCACAGTGTCTCACTTTTTAAATCAACTTTCAAATTAATTGACAATATGTAGTGGCGACAAATGTACTTACTCTTTCAAGAATGTGGAACGGTGGGGGCCTCATCCTGCGCTGTGCCTAGGGACCGATTCTGTGTAAATCGGGCCCTGTCAACAACGAGTTGTGCAAGAGATTCTGCCCACCACCCACTGTCGGGGACTATCTCAGGTAGCACAGTCTTGCAAATTAACGTAGGGACAACACTGAGCCACCGTCTTTTAGGAATAGAAGACGGTGTATCGGTGTTGGGCCTACGTTAAATTACTGAAGTTAGTGTTACCTGGGATACCTCCGGTGTAACGCATGAATACAATTTAAAACTGGACAACTACTTATAGGTGAAAAGGGGATGGGTGAGGCTTATGCACATATAAGTGGATTTCTGGGTGACCATTGCCGGAAGGGATACAGGAGTAATGGAATGGGAATGACGCCGAGGGGAAAACGAGAAATAGATATTTCTGGAATTGTGTCAGTTTCCTATTTGGTCATTCAAGTGAGCGCTGCATTGGAACGATCGGTGCAACTTTTGCTTTATGTGTGTTGTGTAGCCAAACAGCGCTCAGTCTCATGTGGACTTTAAGCTGAACATATTTGAAAAAGTTAATTAACTATAGTACTAATATAGTTAACCCGTTAGCATCCAGGACTCTGAAATCTTGTTTCGCCCAAAATACCATAACGCCTGAAAATGTCTTTTGCTCCTTTCAGAATTTCTCCCCTCCCTTTTACAGGTTAAAAAGAAGAATTGGTGTTTGGATATCACACAAAATTTTCGATTTGTTGTCTCGATGTGTTTTGACCTTCAGTTGTTTCCCAGGGGGCGAACACTGCATTCTTCCATGGAGAAGACATGCAATGTCATGAGAGTAAATAATATCGCTCCGGAAGATACCAAATCTTGCTTTACTGATTTGATCAAACTCGTGACTGATTGTGACTTCTGCTTATCCCGTAGAGGCCGTGTAAAATCAAAGAACGACTGAGGGTAGGAAATGGAACTGTAGTCACTACAGGTGTTTTCTGGCGGAGAGTGGTAGTTTGCATGTAAAGGCGCTACTAGCGTTATCGTAGTTAAAGCGTTAATCTTTCAAGAGCATGAAATTGTTAGGGATACTTAATATAAGCGTACAGAGGGTGCTCGAACATTTTTAGAACGTTTTCGGTACAAAATAACAGAAAATAAATGCAGTGTAAATAATTGGAACTGGCAACAACGTATTAGATGAACACGAAAGAAACATCTGCTGCAGTTAAATATCGTCTTCTAAGAAAACGGTGCACGTAAACAAGCTGCGGATAGCAGGTTATGGTTTTGCTCTTTACGAAGAGAAATATCCGTATTCTCTTGTTAAAAAGCACTGAAAACGAGCACTGAATTATATATGACTAAAACGTACTAAGTCGTCAATGTGTACAAAACCATTTCATCCTACTTGTTATGCCAAGCAGATGGCTCCAGGCCACAGAGAGCCCAATTGAGACCTCTGTGTTGCACACATCATGAAGTGCTAATATTTCAATAGTTTATCTAATGGCTGCTGTTCTAGCATCTCTGTATGGAGCAAACTTGTGGATATTCTGCCGTTGAGGTTGCGCTCCCTAGATAGCTACTTCCCTGGCAAGAGCTGTGCTAAGTTTATTTTTTTCACGTCCCTTTTTTGTCCTCTGACATTCTCAAACTAAAGAACCTTTTAGTGAGTAGTCCCACATAATGCTTAGTGGATGAATCCGGGTACTATAGTGGAAGACTATAGATGCCTGTGTCCGCAAGGCACGTGGAGCCACTTCTTTCGGTGCTGAGTATGGTCTCCATTGATTTAGATGATTTCAAACCAATTCCCAGACCTCTCCTTCGGAAGAAGTTCTTCATGAAGTATGAAAATCTGGGCATGTAGGGAATAGCTCCAACAAATTTCAATGTTGCCTTTTCCCTTACTGTAATTCGTTTGCTTGCCTCCGTTTTTGCTATGATGTTTTCCACTCTGGAAGTGTCAAATCCTCCAGCTCTGGAGAGATCTTTCAGAGCTCTAATTTCTTCTTCATAGTCTACCTTCTCCGGTCATAGGTCTCTGGCCCTTTTTGTCCTGTATTTGAAGAGTGCGTACTTATGGGCTGTTGGGTTGGCTGAGGCTGACAAAATGGGGTTATTCACGTGCGTGGGCTTATAGTAGTACACTTTGGTACTAATTGCACCTGATGCTACTCTCTTCACGAGCACATCCAGAAAAGGCAATTTTCCTTGGTTTTCTATTTCAACATCAAATTTTATGTTATCGTGTAATTTTTTCATTAACAAAGTAGAGTGTAGAAATGCACACTTTACACTTCTTATATAAGTGTACATCTTGATTTCCAAGATAACCGGGCATTTCTTATAATTGGTAGTGGTATTTTATTCCACTGCTCTTTCACTACTTTCCATAGTCCAATCATTGTTTGAGATCTGCATTTTGAAAACGTTGTCCTTAACAATACGAGGACACAATCGTCCTTTTGTGAAACATCAGGGAATTTGAAGGAATATGAGCAAAAGGTGTAGACTTAATACCAGTCTTTTTAGCAGTCTGAAGGCACAATAGTCCTTTGGTGACACATCAGGGAAAATTGAAGGAATATGAGCAAAAGGTGTAGACTTGATACAGTATTTGTAGCAGTCCGAAGGTACAATAGTGCATTGATGACACATCAGGGGAATTTGAAAGAATATGAGCAAAAGGTGTAGACGTGGTACCAGTCATTTCAGCAGTCATAGCCACAACAGTCCTTTGGTGACACATCAGGGAAATTTGAAGAAATATGAGCAAAAGGTATAGACTTCATACCAGTCATTTTAGCAGTTCAGAAGGCACAACAGTCCATTGGTGGCCAATCAGGGGACTTTGAAGGAATATGAGCAAAAGGTGTAGCCTTGATACCAGTCTTTTTAGCAGTTATAAGCACAATAGTCCATTGGTGACACATCAGGGAATATGAAAGAATATGAGCAAAAAGAGTAGACTTGATACCAGTCTTTTTAGCAGTCATAGGCACAATAGTCCTTAGGTGACACATCAGGGGAATTTGAAGAAATATGAGCAAAAGGTATAGACTTCATACCAGTCGTTTTAGCAGTTCGAAGGCACAATAGTCCATTGGTGACACACACATCAGGGGACTTTGAAGGAATATGAGCAAAAGTTATAGACTTGATGCCTTTCTCAGTTTTCATGTTTTCAAGAGCGGCTGATTCGGATGTATGACTGGTAGCCTTATTCTGATGGAGTTCTACTCAGCGTTCAATGAGTAGAACTCCATCAGAATAAGGCTACCAGTCATACATCCGAATCAGCCGCTCTTGAAAACATGAAAACTGAGAAAGACATCAAGTCTATAACTTTTGCTCATATTCCTTCAAAGTCCCCTGATGTGTGTGTCACCAATGGACTATTGTGCCTTCGAACTGCTAAAACGACTGGTATGAAGTCTATACCTTTTGCTCATATTTCTTCAAATTCCCCTGATGTGTCACCTAAGGACTATTGTGCCTATGACTGCTAAAAAGACTGGTATCAAGTCTACTCTTTTTGCTCATATTCTTTCATATTCCCCTGATGTGTCACCAATGGACTATTGTGCTTATAACTGCTAAAAAGACTGGTATCAAGGCTACACCTTTTGCTCATATTCCTTCAAAGTCCCCTGATTGGCCACCAATGGACTGTTGTGCCTTCTGAACTGCTAAAATGACTGGTATGAAGTCTATACCTTTTGCTCATATTTCTTCAAATTCCCCTGATGTGTCACCAAAGGACTGTTGTGGCTATGACTGCTGAAATGACTGGTACCACGTCTACACCTTTTGCTCATATTCTTTCAAATTCCCCTGATGTGTCATCAATGCACTATTGTACCTTCGGACTGCTACAAATACTCGTATCAAGTCTACACCTTTTGCTCATATTCCTTCAATTTCCCCTGATGTGTCACCAAAGGACTATTGTGCCTTCAGACTGCTAAAAAGACTGGTATTAAGTCTACACCTTTTGCTCATATTCCTTCAAATTCCCCTGATGTTTCACAAAAGGACGATTGTGTCCTCGTATTGTTAAGGACAACGTTTTCAAAAGGCAGATCTCAAACAATGATTGGACTATGGAAAGCAGTGAAAGAGCAGTGGAATAAAATACCACTACCAATTATAAGAAATGCCCGGTTATCTTGGAAATCAAGATGTACACTTATATAAGAAGTGTAAAGTGTGCATTTCTACACTCTACTTTGTTAATGAAAAAATTACACGATAACATAAAATTTGATGTTGAAATAGAAAACCAAGGAAAATTGCCTTTTCTGGATGTGCTCGTGAAGAGAGTAGCATCAGGTGCAATTAGTACCAAAGTGTACTACTATAAGCCCACGCACGTGAATAACCCCATTTTGTCAGCCTCAGCCAACCCAACAGCCCATAAGTACGCACTCTTCAAATACAGGACAAAAAGGGCCAGAGACCTATGACCGGAGAAGGTAGACTATGAAGAAGAAATTAGAGCTCTGAAAGATCTCTCCAGAGCTGGAGGATTTGACACTTCCAGAGTGGAAAACATCATAGCAAAAACGGAGGCAAGCAAACGAATTACAGTAAGGGAAAAGGCAACATTGAAATTTGTTGGAGCTATTCCCTACATGCCCAGATTTTCATACTTCATGAAGAACTTCTTCCGAAGGAGAGGTCTGGGAATTGGTTTGAAATCATCTAAATCAATGGAGACCATACTCAGCACCGAAAGAAGTGGCTCCACGTGCCTTGCGGACACAGGCATCTATAGTCTTCCACTATAGTACCCGGATTCATCCACTAAGCATTATGTGGGACTACTCACTAAAAGGTTCTTTAGTTTGAGAATGTCAGAGCACAAAAGGGACGTGAAAAAAATAAACTTAGCACAGCTCTTGCCAGGGAAGTAGCTATCTAGGGAGCGCAACCTCAACGGCAGAATATCCACAAGTTTGCTCCATACAGAGATGCTAGAACAGCAGCCATTAGATAAACTATTGAAATATTAGCACTTCATGATGTGTGCAACACAGAGGTCTCAATTGGGCTGTCTGTGGCCTGGAGCCATCTGCTTGGCATAACAAGTAGGATGCAATGGTTTTGTACACATTGACGACTTAGTATGTTTTAGTCATATATAATTCAGTGCTCGTTTTCAGTGCTTTTTAATAAGAGAATACGGATATTTCTCTTCGTAAAGAGCAAAACCATAACCTGCTATCCGCAGCTTGTTTACGTGCACCGTTTTCTTAGAAGACGATATTTAACTGCAGCAGATGTTTCTTTCGTGTTCATCTAATACGTTGTTGCCAGTTCCAATTATTTACACTGCATTTATTTTCTGTTATTTTGTACCGAAAACGTTCTAAAAATGTTCGAGCACCCTCGGTACGCTTATATTAAGTATCCCTAACAATTTCATGCTCTTGAAAGATTAACGCTTTAACTACGATAACGCTAGTAGCGCCTTTACATGCAAACTACCACTTCCGCCAGAAAACACCTGTAGTGACTACAGTTCCATTTCCTACCCTCAGTCGTTCTTTGATTTTACACGGCCTCTACGGGATAAGCAGAAGTCACAATCAGTCACGAGTTTGATCAAATCAGTAAAGCAAGATTTGGTATCTTCCGGAGCGATATTATTTACTCTCATGACATTGCATGTCTTCTCCATGGAAGAATGCAGTGTTCGCCCCTGGGAAACAACTGAAGGTCAAAACACATCGAGACAACAAATCGAAAATTTTGTGTGATATCCAAACACCAATTCTTCTTTTAACCTGTAAAAGGGAGGGAGAAATTCTGAAAGGAGCAAAAGACATTTTCAGGCGTTATGGTATTTTGGGCGAAACAAGATTTCAGAGTCCTGGATGCTAACGGGTTAACTATATTAGTACTATAGTTAATTAACTTTTTCAAATATGTTCAGCTTAAAGTCCACATGAGACTGAGCGCTGTTTGGCTACACAACACACATAAAGCAAAAGTTGCACCGATCGTTCCAATGCAGCGCTCACTTGAATGACCAAATAGGAAACTGACACAATTCCAGAAATATCTATTTCTCGTTTTCCCCTCGGCGTCATTCCCATTCCATTACTCCTGTATCTCTTCCGGCAATGGTCACCCAGAAATCCACTTATATGTGCATAAGCCTCACCCATCCCCTTTTCACCTATAAGTAGTTGTCCAGTTTTAAATTGTATTCATGCGTTACACCGGAGGTATCCCAGGTAACACTAACTTGCAATTTAACGTAGGCCCAACACTGAGACACCGTCTTCTATTCCTAAAAGACGGTGGCTCAGTGTTGTCCCTACGTTAATTTGCAAGACTGTGCTACCTGAGATAGTCCCTGACAGTGGATGGTGGGCAGAATATCTTGCACAACTCGCTGTTGACAGGGCCCGATTTACACAGAATCGGTCCCTAGGCACAGCGCAGGATGACGCCCCCCACCGTTCCACATTCTTGAAAGAGTAAGTACATTTGTCGCCACTACATATTGTCAATTAATTTGAAAGTTGATTTAAAAAGTGAGACACTGTGCGGGGAAAAAGAGGAAAAATATATATTTTTTTATTGAATCTTAATATTAGCAAGGAAATTCGCACTTAAATATAAACGGGTAAGTAAAGCACTATTTAATGGTTTAGTATTGCTATTTTCGCATTTAATAATTCAAATATCCACAGATGTTAAGTTATGCATCCCCTTTAATTTTATTTTTAACCGATGAACATTATTTACATTTCGTATGGACTGATTTTTTGGAGGCAAGGTGAGCTTCTATTTAGCTGATTAATCACCTGTGATGTGTTCAATATTATAGTAGAATAATTCTGTTAACAGAGGAATGATACTTAGATTTGAGCCAACATGCATAACTGGATAATGCTCACTCTCATAAAAGAGCACATTAATTCACTTAATTCAGACACAAGCAATTTTAAAATCTGAAAAAAAACAGCAAAATTATTTTTTTTATTGGGATTCTGAGGCACCCCTAAAATGTGGAGCTCTATGTCCGGGCATTGCTGGCCTAGGCGTAAATCAGGCCCTGATTGTTGATCATTTGATGTACTCCTTCTCCACTGATTTTCTATTAGCATTCTTACTCTAGCACACCAGGATTAATTTTCGCTCTAGCAATTTTATCCTGTACGCTACCATATTTATTCCTCCATTCCAGGACAGCGTGAAGTAGATTTTTGCTTCCTCGTTAAATATAGAATTTTATTAAATCCTGTTACTTTGCTTTGTTAAAAGTAGCCATCTTAGCATTTCTTGCCCTCGATAATTCCGAGGAATTGCTTCACTTAATCTTTTTTTAAAAACTACCTAATTATATTGTTTCGTACGAATCTTGAAAATGATAATAAGTTATTGTAGTGCTAGTTCCACATGGTACATTAGCATAAATATCTTAAAATTACGTTTCTGACCTAGAACGCGGATGGAAAAGAAGTCATTGGACCGCAGACCCTAGCGATGGGGCATTGGAGAGATTGTATTCTGATTTAATGTACAGGACGGTGTCTGTTATTAAACATCATAGCAAAAAGCTCTAATCTTACTTGTAAGCTTATTACCAAAACAATACGTGAAGAACAGAAAGCCGCCCCGGTGGCGCAGTGGTCTACGGCGCTGGCCTCTGATCATTCGTCCGTAAGGGGTCCGGTTTCGAATCCCGGTCAGGCATGGATGTTGTGTTTGTCTTACGGCACTGGCTCTCTCCCTTCCCTGGAACCAGTGACCCGAAATTAGGGAAGGGCGACTGCTTATAGCCCATTGAGTTGCTCACGGTGGTCGTAAACCTCCAATCAAAAAAAAAAAAAAAAAAAAAAAAAAGAACAGAAACGTAATTTTAAGAAATTTATACCAGCTTTGAATTAACATTATACCAAAAAAAAAGTTCTCGTTTCGCTTATTAAATCCGAGATCTCGTTAAATCCGGGCTCGCTATAAGCGAGTTCTGCCATATTTTAGAAACATCACAATCCAAATAACGTTGCTTCGTTTCGTTTCTTCACTGTGGAACTGTGGATTTTTTTAAGTTCATAAACTGCCGCACCCCACATCAATCGATAGCTCGCTATCTATTTTAAAATTCAAATATTCCAAGACGAGCGCATGTCAAATGAATCTATGCGTTTTTGTTACTTTCTTCTGAAATTCTGGTGTTTCAGAAACACTGCACTTGAAATGAATCTATTTTTTTTTGTCCTTTCGTACAAAGAAATCCTTCATTTCAGAAGTAGCATATTTAAAATGAATTTGCATCTTTTTTGATACGTTGTTTTAAAGTTAGTATAATTTGGAAATACCGCTTTTCAAAAGTATTTATTTATTTCTAAGTTTCTAGGTATTCTAGATCAAGACCATTTTGAAAGAATCTAGGCCATCTTTTTTCCTTTCTTCTGAAATCCTTTTGTTTCAGACACACTACAATGGAATTAGATTTACTTTTTGGTCCATTCTTCCAAAAATGCTTCATTTCAGAAGCGTCATATTTAAAATGAATTTGTATC
This sequence comes from Macrothele yani, assembly GCA_039090855.1. Taxonomy (NCBI): domain Eukaryota; kingdom Metazoa; phylum Arthropoda; class Arachnida; order Araneae; family Macrothelidae; genus Macrothele; species Macrothele yani. The sequence continues at coordinate 22,258,762 of CM076998.1, read as the reverse complement.
TTTTTTGCTACGTTGTTTTAAAGTTAGTATAATTTATAAACACCGCTTCTCAAAAGTATTTAATTATTAAGCTTCCAAGGATTCTAGGTCGAGCTCATTTCAAATGAATCTATGCCATTTTTATTCCTTTATTCTGAAATTCTTTTGTTTCAGACACACTACAATGGAAATGGATCTATGTTTTGGTCCATTCTTCCAAAAATGCTTCATTTCAGAAGCCGCATATTTAAAATGAATTCGTATCTTTTTGATACGTTCTTTTTAAAGACAGTTTAGTTTGGAAACATCGCTTTCGAAAAGTATTTCTCTTTTTCTAAGTTTCCAGGAATTCCTGGTCGAGCAAATTTTAAATGAATTTATGCCATTTTCTCCCTTTCTTTTGAAATTCTTTTGTTTCAGATACACTACAATGGAAATGAACCTATTTTTCGGTTGATTCTTCCAAAAATCCTTCATTTCAGAAACATAATATTTCAAATGAATTTGCATCTTTTGCGCGCTGTTTTAAAGTCAGTATAGTTTGGAAACATCACTTTTCAAAAGTATTTCTAAGTTTCCAGATGTCCTAGGTCGAGAACATTTCAAATGAACCTATGGCTTTCCCCGCTTTCTTCTGAAATGTTTGTGTTTCAGAAACACTGCGCTTGAAATGATTCTATGCCGCCCTGGTGGCGCAGTGGTCTTAGCGCGATGGCTTCTGATCATTCGTAGGAGATGTGTCCGGGTTCGAATCCCGGTGAGGCAGAGATGCTGTGTTTGTCTTCCGACGCTTACTCTTTCCCTACGCTGGAACCACTGGCCCTAAATTAGGAACGGGTGACTGCCTACAGCCAACTGAATTGCTCATGGTGATCGTTAAATATCCAATAAAAAAAATGAATCTATTTTGTTTTTTTATCCACTCTTCCAAAAATCCTTTATTTCAGAAGCAGCGTATTTAAAAGGAATTTGCATCTTTTGATACGTTGTTTTAAAGTTATTATTGTTTTGAAACACTGCTTTTCAAAAGTATTCATTTCTTTTTAAAGTTCCATATATTCTAGGTCTAGACAATTTAAAATAAAGATATGCCATTTTATTTTCTTCCTTCTGAAATTCTTATGTTTCAGAAACACTGCATTTGAAATGAATTTATTTTTTGGTCCATTCTTCCAAGCATTCTTCATCTCAGAAGCCGCATATTGAAAATGAATTTGCATCTTTTCGATATGTTCTTTTTAAAGTCAGCATAATTCGGAAACATTGCTTTTGAAAAGTATTTATTTCTTTTTACGTTTCCAAGTATTCTAGGCCAAATAAATCTACTTTGATTTGTCAAATCAATCTATATCTTTCCTTTCCTTTCCTCTGACGTTTTTGTATTCCAGAAACCCTGTAGTGGAAATAAACCTATTTTTATCCATTCTTTAAAAATTCTTTCATTTCAGGAGCGACACATTTTAAAAGAATCTAAGTATTTTTTATATTAAAATTACTATGTTTTCGAAATACCATATTTTAAATGCATTTACTTTTTTTTAAATTCGAAGTTTCCGTAATTCCACGTTAAAAACAAATTTCTTTCTTTTGAAATTTTTACATTTAAATAACACTACATTTTCATCGAATCTGTTCCTTTCTGTTTCGCTTAGCTTTCTCATTTTTTAGAAACAGTCCATTTCAATTGAATCTACTCCTCTAAATTTCTTTTAAACTTCCTTCAACCCCATGTAGGTAGATGCACAATAAATAATTGAAACTTTAAATCTTAACTTTGTCGAGAACGAGGGAAACATTTGATTTTCAATACATGGCATTTAGTAGAAAACAAAACAGTTTAGGGAAAATATATCTTCCGCAGTACATTGAATTTCATGATATTTTAAGTGATGATATGCAAAACGTTTAACTGATAAAACTATTACTCATACAAGATTCATTTGATTTTTCATTTAGGATTTACTATCAGAAACAGTGCCAAGATTCTAATATTTGTTTTTGTTTATAAAAGAGGCGTCCTGAAAGTAATGCCACCTCTTTAATAACCTTTGAAATTTTGAAGTGATTTTAATGAAACTGCACTAACATATACTATGATACGTTACCAATGTGAGAAAAATGTTTGATTCAAAATCGGAAATAAAGATCATGAATGACAGAAAAAAGCAGCGAGCCCTAATTTAATTCCTGGAAAAAGAGGGATGTGAAGCTCTAGAAATTCACAGAAGACTCCTGGTGGTGTATGGAGCTGCCACAATCAATATCAGTAATGCTGCCAGAAGATGGATCAAGAGGTTTCGAGAGGGAGACACTTCAGTGTCGGACAAACAACGGTGTGGAAGACCCGCAACTGCAGTGACAGATGCCAACATGCAGAGAGTGAAAGACCTCATCACAGCTGATCGTCGTGTCACCATCCAGGAGTTGTGTGATACAATTCATTGTGGTCATAGTGCTTTGGAAATATTAATTAAGGACCTGTGCTTCAGAAAAATTTGTTCAAAGTGGATCCCAAAAAGTCTAACCCGAGCACAATGTGAGCAAAGTGTGGACATGTGCCGGAACCTCTTGGTCTGTTATGAGAGGAAGGCTGAGGTGTTTTTCTCTCATGTTGAGACTGGGGATGAAACGTGGGTGTTATTTTATGAACCAGAAACAAAGCGTGCTTCAATGGAATGGCGCTGCAGATCTTCACCTCGACAGAAAAAGGTGACAACTACTCGTTCCGTAGGGAGAGTAATGGTGACAATTTTCTGTGACCAATGTGGTGTCGTTTTGACTGATTTCCGTGGACGGGGTGCAAAAATAAGCAGTGCCCACTATGTGGAGACATTGAAAAAGCTAAAGGAAGCTATCAGAAGGAAAAGGCGTGACATTTCACGTCATAATGTTGTTTAACACCATGATAACGCACGTCCCCACACCTCAATGGAGTCTTCACGGGATATTGTCAAAATGGGGTAGACGGTAATACCCCAACCCCCCTACAGTCCTGATTTGGTTCCCTTAGACTTTTTCTTGTGTTCCCCTTTGAAAACACCCTTCGTGGGGAACGTTTCGACGATGCCAAAATGGCTGTGAACTCATGGGTGAAACGACAGCCTCAGGAATTTTTCCAAAATGGATTTTACCAATGGGTTCAAAGGTGGCGGAAATGTATAGAAAGTAGTGGAAAGTACTTTAAATATGCTACCATTATTAACAATATGTTAAAGTATTTTTCCACCAAGCTTTACATTTTTGCTGCTACAAATAAACATCTTATGAGGGACGAGGCATTACTTTCAGGATGCCCTTTGTACATTCAGTTTCTTTTTCGTTGGGATTCAAGTTTAATGATTCATTCCTTGTTTTTAACGAAAGAAGTCATTATTTTTAAGTTTACGGTTTCTCATTTCTAATAGGGAATGAAGGAGATTTAGAAAGCCATAAGAAAACGCATTGAGAATTAGCTTCCCCTTTACAAAGCTTGTCTCCTTGCAAACATGCTCATAAACTTATTCGGGGACAACTGGAATCTTGAAAGGCGTTTCGAAATCGACGGACTGTGTGATTTGCATTTCTTGTTTTTCCGGCTGTAAAATTTCCATAAAATAAGAAAAATAGTTCATTGCTTTTCGAAAAACCGTTCACAACGAATGGTCTCGTGAAGTGTTAATCGTCAAGCTTTCGCTATGGCAGATCACAATAAATGTTTATCGGTACATTAAAGAATTTATGTTTTCGTCCTTTAAAAGAGTTAAATTTCAGCAGAAACTCGGGAGTTTGGAGTCTTTGCCTGGATTTTACATTAGAGTGGTGTTCACCTTTCACCTTTTATAACGATAATACCAACAGTCAGACATCAGGCAAAAATAAATTTGCGCTTTTTATAACTTTTAATTAATGTTGATGTTAATTTCTCCTGCGAGACGGTGTGGAACAGAAATATGTCCTACTTATCAAACAGGAAAAAAAGTGTGTCTCTGCCTGTTATGAACACATGACATTTCGCGATAGTTAATGAATTTTTTGTAGATGGGGACTTCATTTAACACGTCACAAAAAATGAGTGACTTGGTGAAGTGTCCCTAGTCTCTCTCAGCATTAATTTAAATTCCGTCATACTGTGTAATACCAGTGGTTACACACTTACAAGAGGTTTCCCAGGAAAAAAAAATAACGAGAGAGAAAAAAAAACTAATTGAGAATTAAGATGAAAAAGGCGAACTATTTCACGAGGCTCACTGGGAATCATATTTTTCCTACTTTTAATTGGAGCAGGGCGCCTAATTTTAAAGCATGTGGCTCCTGCATCGACAAAGCATCAAGCTATGGCTGACCCTTCTTTTCAATAAAGCATGCTCGTTTTTCTGATAGTTTCCTGAAAGCAAAGTTGTAAAGTATGCACTAAGAGAATTGAAAAAATCTTCATTTGGATGGATCCATTGTAGCGTTCTTTACTATTTGAAACGTGTATATACAGCTTACGGAACCCTACATACAATCAGTTCTTCTTATCCACTGATTTTAAGTGAAATAGGAGTCACTCAAATAATGTTCAAGAAATGTACTTACATTTCCTCCTATTATTCTGCTAATATCTTATAAATAGTGTTAATATTCCAACATAATTGAAAGCACAATGGTAGCATACTTCAAAAGTAATTAATAAATGTTAGTTATCAGAAAACTTTAACTCCAAACGGTAAATGTATAACAGCACAGCATAACACGTCACCTTCAAGCAAATAAAACTTCAGATTAACGCAGCTTACACAATTATAATATCACACCACCATATCCCACTTTTGGTTGCATATATCTTTAGTTCTTATTTGTCACACGCACACGACATGCTCTCCAAACTCAGAAGTGTAGCCAACCTCATTCCGAGAGACAGAAGATACACCGACGAGGCATTGCATTGTGACAACCAACAAAATATGCGGTAGGACCCCCTTTAGCCCGCAAAACAGCGGCCACTCTGCGATGAATCCATTCGATCAGGTGGCGATAGGTATCCTGGGGTACTTGGTACCATAATGTTAACAGCAAGTCCTCCCTGTTCACTTACATTTTGGGGTGGTGGTGATTTAGCGCGAACCCACTTTTCCAAGTCGAACCACAAATGTTCGACCAGGTTCACGTCAGGTGAATTTGGAGGCCAGGGAATTAACATAAAGTCACCAGCATGTTCCTCGAACCACTCTTAGATGATTCTGGCAATGGCGCATTATCCTGTTGGTAATGACCATCACCAGCAGGGGGCACATTTGCCATGAATGGGTGGACTTGGTCTGCAACGATGATAAGATACCTGACAGCTGTCAGGGATTACGCTATTGGGGTAATAGGGCCTAAATTGTCCCAAGAAAACATCGCCCAAAGCATATCACCACCGCCGCTGGCCTGATTCCGCACAACAGTGCATCCAGGTGCCACAGCCTTCGTTGGTCATCGGCGTATCCGCGCTCGGCCGTCTACGTGATGCACCAGGAATCTTGATTCCACAGATCACGCTACTTTCTTTCAATCATCCACGGTCCAATTTCGATTTTCTTAGGCCCATTTCATGCGTTGTTGGAGATGACATGCAGTGAGCATGGGGATTCGGCTGAGTCTTCGGCTACGCATCCCCATGCGCAGAAGGCTGCGATGAACTGTGTGCTGTGACATATTTCCTTGATCACCACTGTTGTATCTGCGGGATCGCTGTGAACAATGCGCGACAGTCACCGCTCACCTCTGGCATCAGTGAGTTGTGGGCGACACGCGGCTGGACGATGGTTCATCGTTTGGCCATCTGCGCACCACTTTTGATACGTATTCACTACAGCGAGTCCAATTGCGGACTCCACAGGGTTAAACAAACTCTCTCGATATTAAAAGTGACGGCGTTGCGAGTAATACTGCCAGGATCCGACATTCCCCCATCCCGACAGAATGCATACTTCAAAACTAATGGACAAACGTTAGTAAGCAGAAAACTCTAACTCCAAACGCTAAATATACAGTATAACAACACAGCTTCACACGCAACCTTCAAATAAACACAACTTTAAGTAAACAACGCCCGTTACACGATTATGGCATCCCACTACCATAGCACAATTTTTGCTACTGCCTCAATGTTATTTATCTCTATCTCTTATCTGTCAAGTGCATACGTCATGCTCTCTGACCTCAGAACTGTTGCCAATCTCGTTCCGCGAGAGAGAAGATATAACGTTAAAATTGAAAACGCTAAACGAGAATGAACTCAAATTTACATAGAGAGAGTAACTAAAATTGAAAGTTAATTAAACGTATACGTCACAGTATATTTCACGACAATTGGTCGAAAGCAAGTGAAGATGCTTTCGACCAATTGTCGTGAAATACTTTCGACCAATTGTCGTGAAATGCTTTCGATCAATTGTCGAGCGATGTTATTTAACTTTAGAAGCAATAATAGCCCTCAGCAACAATGGTTTTGCTACAAAGAAAACCTTAACGGTTTTGTATGTATTTACGGGAGCTGAAATTAAATATGAAGGCACAATTGCTCCACTGGGCTCCAATTTCTTGTAATGGAACTCTCTTTTGGGGTAAATGTCGTGTTCCCTAAAGGAATTTCCCTATGTTTTCCAACGGAGACATCTGTCTGCAGTCAGGATAGTTGTGTCTCTGAGAGTAGGCATACTGGCGCCATTACGTCCTGTTGTGCAATTCCTTCTGGGAAGGTGCAACAAAGCAAAATATTTGTCATTAGAATGCCTTTAATCGGTATTGAAGGACGTGCATTTTCTCGTGGTTTTAAAAAGTAGTGTGGATTGTGAAACGTGTAGGTTAAATATTGCCGCGTACTTGTGTGAACCATCCAAGCAGTTTCTGCTACATTTGTGGACAATTTACGTTAAAGTCTCAAAGGCGACACATTTCACACCGTTGATTAGAAAATCGTATGAACTTTATTTCCAGTGCAAAATGGGTGATGAAGATAAATCTTGGGTGCCTCACATTTTTTTGCAATTCATGTGTAACTTTGCTGACTGGCTGGTTGAAGGGATCACGTCAAATGCCATTTGCGGTACCAATGGTTTGGAGAGAACCGAAAGACCACTCAACAGACTTACTTCTGCATCACTAAGATAGCTAGAATTACAGCTAAGACCAAAGACACGATTCAGTATCCCAGTATTCCTTCGGCCATAAGACCTGTTCCTTATGGTCCATATCTTCATGGAGTTTAGATGATAATGATAGTGATGAAATAAATCCTCACAGCGGAGAACACATTGAAGTACAACAAGACCCTGATTTCTCGGAAGATTCTGTGCCTCATCTTATAAATCAGGACAAATTAATTGATCGGGTTCCTGACCATTTAGCAAAGATATTGGCTTCAAGATTGAAGCGATGGAATCTTTTACAACCAAGTACAAAATAATGTAGCTTTCGTCAAGAGTTTGAACACTTACTTTAGAAGAGTGGTGATCTTGTGTACTGCAATGATATAGACTCATTGTTTGAAGATTTAGGACAGCAACACAGACCTGAAGAATGGAGACTTTTTATAGATTCCTCAAAAATAAGTTTAAAAGCTGTCGTTCTTTATAACGGAAACATGTATCCATCAGTACCTGTTGCATATGCTGCATACATGGAAGAAACATACGCAAATATGAAACTTGCTTCAAAGTATAATATATAAAAAACACTCATGGAATATTTGTGGAGATCTTAAAGTGAAAGCTTTACTCCTTGCTCTACAACTTAGATACACAAAATACTGCTGCTTCCTCTGTGAATGGAACAGTAGGGACAGAAATTTTCATTACATTAAAAAGACCTGGCCTAAAAGAAAGTCCTCAATTCCACGTAAAAAAGATGTTGCTGCTGAGCCTTTAGTAAGTCCTCAAGAACGTGTACTTACCACCGCTTTACATAAAACTGGGTTTAATAAAAAAATTTGTAAAGGCATTGAATAAAGATGGAGAAGCCTTTCGTTTTCTAAAGAACAAGTTCCCCAAAATATCTGAAGCCAGAATTAAACAAGGCATTTCTATTGGTTCACAAAGAAGGGAACTTGCATTTGAAAGTTCTTTGAATGAGACTGAAGCTGCCTAATGGAATTCTTTTAAAATGTGGTACTGTACTTTTTAGGTAACCGGAAGGTGAAAAATTATAAAGAACTTTTTTTTTTTTGATTGGAGGTTTAACGACCACCGTGAGCAACTCAATAGGCTATAAGCAGTCGCCCGTCCCTAATTTAGGGTCACTGGTTCCAGGGAAGGGGGAGAGCCAGTGCCGTAAGACAAACACAACATCCATGCCTCACCGGGATTCGAACCCGGACCCCGTTCGGACAAATGATCAGAGGCCATCGCTTAGACCACTGCGCCACCGGGGCGGCATAAAGAACTTATTACTTAGCTTCTAGAAAACTATAAGGCCATGGGATGCAATATATCCCTTAAAATACATTTCCATCACTCGCATCTGAACTTTTTCCCACAGAACTTAGGAGCTGTAAGCGATGAGCACGGAGAACGTTTTCATCAGCACATATGCACCATAAAAAACTTCTATAAAGGAAAACGGAGCCCTAAAATGCTATCTGATTACTGTTGGGCTCTAAAACGGGATGTAGTACATACATCCAAAGTACAGAAAAAAATCTAAAATAACTACTTTTTAAGGTAAGTGTAATTAATTGCTTGTAGCGAAATATACATGCCAAAATGAAGGCTTATTGTACACTGAAACAACAGATTACTCGAAAACTATGCCTGATATCACAATTTAGGGAGAAGATTTGTAATCAGCATGACAAATACTGTATGATTCGGCATATGCAGTCTTTGTAACAAACAACAAGTTTATTTTCGTTGTTCATTGTAATAAAAACAGAGAACGTGACATGAAATTTATGAAAACATTTTGATGGTTAAATTTTTTTAATTATTTCGCCAAAAATAACGGTTCAGGTAACATTTCCTGAAGTGAAAATTTAGATGCCATGCATAAAATTTTACTGAGCTAGAATTACAGGAAAAAATATGAAATGGACGAAGTTTTCTAGAAGTGAAATTTGTGACTGAGTTGAAACTACTTAAAAATTTTAAAGTATTTGACTAAGATTCAGCGAGAAGAAATTTCAACAATCACTCTAGTGAATTGTATAAGACTTGATGAGTAAAAATTCAAGCTGAACGTTAAACGTTTCCAATAAGACTTACTTAAGCGAAATTTCAATAAATATATCCAAGATGTGGATAAAAAAATAAGGAAGGGAATAAGGTTTTCAAAATATTCTTCGCAAATACATGGAACAACTATAGGATTTTTAAGGAGACAAACGGAATAGCCATTGCCTTGCTAACTGTTCAACGTGTAACTGAACATTAGAAAACCTAAAACTTACGTCACCCTGGAGCGGGAATCGAACCCGCATCTTCCGATTTCTGTTCGAGGGTGCTATCCCTTAGACCAGCCAGGACAAAGAAATCTCCAACAGGACACCCCATTCCATAACACTCAGATACTTGGGACTTTATCGTCCTGGGTGGTGTAACGGATAGCATGCTCGAACGGAAACCGGAAGATGCAGGTTCGATTCCCTCTGCAGGACGCTGTAATTTTTTCACATTTTCCGATGTTAAAGTTACATGTTGAACAGTAAGTAAGGCAATAGCTACGTATGTGAATCAGAAAGTAAGTTGCACTTTGCACCATCTGGGTGGGATTGCAGTTAGACCGTGTGTGCCTGGGAGCGAAGTAGACAGTACGTCACAGCTGCCGACGGGAGGTGTTTTAGTTCAGTAACTGCGTAAGGCGTGTACAGGAGGCAGTTTGTAATGGCGCGTCAACCAGATTCTTACTCCGAATTGGAAGTGCGAGGAACCATTCGATTTTTATGGGCTAAGCGTCTAAATTGCACTGATTCTCTCGTGAAATCTGTGCTGTATACGGGAGGAAATGCCATGCCTTGACTGGTCATTGTGCAGTGGTGCCAACAATTTGAAAAGGGTCATACAAATTTGACGGACGATTACCGCGTAGGCAGACCATCAACATCCAGCACTCCGAAGCATGTTGCCGCCGTTGCCGACATGATACGGGATCACACGAACACCAAAATAAAAGAAATTGTCAGTACGTTAGGCATTTCGTAGGAGACTGCGCATTCCGTCATTCACGAGCAGCTGGGATTTCGGAAATTGTGTGCGAGATGGGTGTCAGGTTTACTCACCGACCTGCGCAGAAACCAACGTTTTCCGTCGAATCACCACAGGTGACGAAATGTGGTTTCACCATTTCACCCCTGAAATCAAAAGATCATCCATGGAATGGAAGCATGTCACCTCTTCAACAAGGAAGAAGTGCAAAGCCCATCCGACTGTGGGAAAAGCTATACGAGTGTTTTTGACTGTTTCATAAAGCTATACGAGTGTTTTTGACTGCTTAAAGCTATACGAGTGTTTCTTTGACTGTTTCTTACAGCTACACGAATGTTTCTTTTTTAAAGCTATACGAGTGTTTCTTTTCTTAAAGCTATACGAATGTTTCTTTGATTGTTTCTTAAAGCTCTACGAGTGTTTCTTTGACTGTTTCTTAAAGCTATACGAATGTTTCTTTGATTGTTTCTTAAAGCTCTACGAGTGTTTTTTTGACTGTTTCTTAAAGCTCTACTAGTGTTTCTTTGACTGTTTCTTAAAGCTATACGAGCGTTTCTTTTCTAAAGCTATTCGAGTGTTTCTTTTCTTAAAGCTATTCGAGTGTTTCTTTTCTTAAAGCCATACAAGTGTTTCTGTGACTGTTTCTTAAAGCTATACGAGTGTTTCTTTGACTGTTTCTAAAAGATATGGGAGTGTTTCTTTTCTTAAATCTATTCGAGTGTTTCTTTTCTTAAATCTATTCGAGTGTTTCTTTTCTTAAATCTATTCGAGTGTTTCTTTTCTTAAATCTATTCGAGTGTTTCTTTTCTTAAATCTATTCGAGTGTTTCTTAAAGCTATACGAGCGTTTCTTTTCTTAAAGCTATACGAGTGTTTCTTTGACTGTTTCGTAAAGATATACAAGCATTTCTTTTCTTAAAGCTATTCGAGTGTTTCTTTTCTTAAAGACATACAAGTGTTTCTGTGACTGTTTCTTAAAGCTATACGAGTGTTTCTTTGACTGTTTCTAAAAGATATGAGAGTGTTTCTTTTCTTAAATCTATACGAGTGTTTCTTTGACTGTTTCTTAAAGCCATACGAGTATTTCTTTTTTAAAGCTATACGAGCGTTTCTTTTCTTAAAGCTATACGAGTGTTTCTTTGACTGTTTCTTAAAGCTATACGAGTGTTTCTTTGACTGTTTCGTAAAGATATACAAGCATTTCTTTTCTTAAAGCCATACGATTGTTTTTTTGACTGTTTTTTAAAGCTATACGAGTGTTTCTTTGACTGTGAAGGTTGTGTTTACAGAATTTCTGCCAATAGGGACGACTATCAATGCTGATTCATATTACTAATAGCTAAAAAATTTGCAAAAGGCAATTAAGGACAGACGCTTGGATAAAGTGAGCGATGGGATCATTCTGCTGCATGACAACGCCACACCCTACGCAGCACGGAAAACAAAGGAATTGCTGCAGTCATTCAAGTGGGAGATATGGCAACATCCACCGTAAAACCCCTACCTATCTCGGTGTGACCACCATTTGTTCGGTAAAATGATTCCAAATCGATAAGGCTGTGAAAACTGCAGTCCTTAACTGGTTGCACCAAACTGGAGGAGACTTTTTTTGTACAGAACTGGAAAAGCTAATCACACGCGTCGATAAATGTTTCCAGTGCCTAGGGGACTATGGTGAGAAATGAATAAATCTTGTACCTTTAAACCAACATACATCCACAGAGTATATTCATTTATTTGTTTTTCTTTATTCAACAGTGTAACTAACTTTTTGATCCGTCGTCGTATTTTGTTTACCACCTTAGAAATCCTATATATTAGTGACTTATGTGGAATTTCAGTAAACATTTAGGTGACTGGAAAATAGCACTCCAACTGCAGCCACATTTAGCATGGTGACATTTCAGAACATGAGGAAGACATTTCCGTAAAAAGAAAAGTGCCAGAATCCACCAATATGGAATTTGTGACGCTGCAAAGAACGAACAAGTTAGTAGAATCATGCAATGCATTGGTTATGTATGGTAGACTTTCCAACATACCAGAAATCATAGGAAAATGCCTTGGTTTTGAGGGGACTAAATTATGGTATAACGTTTGAGGTTCACATATATAAAAATTAAATCTCTTTGTGGCCGTGTTACGTATTTCTATTATCAAGAGGTATCACACATAAGCCGTTTTATAATTAACGGAAGTTATCGTGCGAAAATAATGTCTAACGAATCTCACGCATGCGTTCTGCCCGCAATTGCTGACAAAAACATTTTTGACGGAACTGCTTCCCAAGTCGTTTCGGAACAACGTATTGCCTTTCGTCGCAACAAAAGCATTTTTTACGGTTTCCAACCGTAGGGTGAAAAAGCGTACATGCTCCAGCTTTTTCCGTCCGTCTGTCCGTCCGCACGACAACTCGCGTAAACATGTTTCGATTTCGATGAAATTTTAATATGTGGTAGGGGACCACCTAGGGACGAACCCTATTCAAAATGGACGAAATGGGGTCAAAGATCAGGACATTGGAGCAGGATCCATTCCATTGCCCTTATGCGTCATAACTTGCGTAAAAATGGTTCGAGTTCGATGAAATTTTAGTATGTAGTAGTAGGGGCTGACGAGGAGATGGACAATATTGAAAACGGACGAAATGGGGTCAAAGGTCAGGCCATAGGAGCGGGATCCATTCCATTCCTTTTATGCCTCATAACGTGCATAAAAATGGTTCGATGTCGATGAAAATTTAGTATGTATGTTCCATGAAATTTTAGTACCACCTGGTAAAAAACCCTGTTGAAAATGGACGAAATGGGGTCAAAGGTCAGGATATAGGAGCGGGATCCATTCCATTCCTTTTATGCCTCATAACGTGCATAAAAATGGTTCGATTTCGATGAAAATTTAGTATGTATGTTCCATGAAATTTTAGTACCACCTTGGAACGAACTCTGTTGAAAATGGACGAAATGGGGTAAACGTTCAGGACATAGGAGCGAGATCCATTCCATTGTCCTTATGCGTTATACCCTACGTAAAAATGCAAAACTTTAGCATGTTGCTCAGGAGGTATACTGAACCGGTCTGTTGAGTATCATCGAAATGAGGTCAAAGGTCAGGGCACAGGAGCGAGATTTATTCCACAACCATTATCCTCATAACTTGAGTAATAAGTTGAGTAATGATTTCTGGTATGCTGGAAAGCGTATCATAATCAAAGCATTGCATGATTTTACTAACTTTTTACTCAAGGTATTAGTCAAGTTATGAGGATAATGGCTGTGGAATAAATATCCCTCCTGTGTCCTGACCTTTGACCCCATTTCGTTTATATTAAACAGAATTGGTTCGGTATATCTCTGGAACTATATAATGAAGTTTTGTTGCGATATGAGGATTTTTAGTCAATTTATGAGCATGATGGCTGTGAAATAAATCTCGCTCCTGTGCCCCGACCTTTGTACCCATGTCGATGATGTTAAGCCGAACCAGTTCAGTAAACCTCCGAAACAACGTGAAAAATATTTGTTGAAATCGAAGCATGTTTACGTAAGTTATGATGCATAAGGGCCATGAAATGGATCCTGCTCCTATGTCCTGACATTTAACCCCATTTCTTCCATTTTCAAAAGGGTTCTACCACATACTAAAATTTCATCGTAATCGAATCATTTTTACGCGAGTTATCGTGCTGACAGACAGACAGACGGACGGACGGACACAGCTGGAGCATATACGCTTCTTCAACTTACGGTTGGAAAGCGTAAAGACGCAGTTTCATTTTCACATGCCAAGTTCTGGGTATAAAAAAATTGGTCACAACAGCTGAATGAGATTCTTATCAGCTAAGATGAACATAATCATGCCGGAACGCGCACATCCTGTGAAGCTCTTTTATGAAAACAACGGCAATACTTCAGGAAACAAAGTTGTGACTGAAGTTTAGGAAGACAAGGCTTCAGGAATTTCGCCGTTGTAAGAAATTACGCCGAGGACCATTTACTCCACAAGCTCTGAGGACAATGATCACTCGATTCGAGGAAACCGGACGTCTAGGAGTTAAACCCGATAGAGGGCGCAAATCTATCACTTCACAAGACGTTGAAGTCATTGCGACAGCAGAACAGTCAATGAATAACGTTGCACGCTACAGTAGTGCCCGAGCAGTGTCTCGGCAGTTTCATTTATCCTGTGGTACAGTGTGGCCACCTCGTTCTCCTGAACTTAATCCTTGTGATTTCTGGTTCTGGGGACAATTAAAAGTCGTGGTTTATGAAGACCATGTTGCAAATTTGCCAGCCTTGAAAGACAGTGCTACATTGCATGTGAGAAGCATCACAAAGGATCAGCTACTGTCGGCCGTTGAACACAGTGTTAATCGGCTTTAGAATTTACAACTTCAGAATGGGGACCACATTGAGCAGGATCCCTTGCATCGCAAGGTCATTATCTTTGTATAGCATGAGTGTCTTGTACAAATAAAATATTTTCTGCTTGCAGCGCCACAAGTGCCATAGCGGTGAGATCTGGTACTATACTTTTGTTTTTCGGAAATATCTTCCGCATGAACAGAAATGTCCCCGCACCAAATTTGGTTGCATTCAGACTGCCAAATATCTCGTTAAATAGTATTGAATAGAGGTACTTTAATTACGGTCATCCTTCACATATGAAACTTGAGGAGATAATCTAGCAGCAAAATCATTAATGGTTTAGAAATAACTTATTGAGATGAAATTTCAGCGAACATTTTATTTCGTTAGAATTTAGTTCTTTAAAAAATTCAACAAGATTATCAATATTTTAGAAAAAATTGAAAAGGTGAAATTTCATGTACTAGATATAAATTTCATTGCGCTAAATCTCAGAAACCGTCCTAATTTTTCATTTAGCGTTTTAAATAGAATATAGCGAGGTGAAATTTCAGGAGATAAACTCTGAGCACAAATAGTAATTGTTTATAACAAATAAATGAAGAATTGAAGGATAGTGGATATTTTTGAGTTTTGAAGTAAATTAAATTAGTTAGCATAATTTGGGTAGTATCACTTTTTTTACTAAGTGGCCGATGTACCTGAACAAAAGGGCACCCAAAATTGAGTGGGCTCTCCAAAGATAGCATTCACACACTGACCGAAAGCATTCCCTTTCTCCTTCTCATCTCAACAGAACCGACGTTGAACCTGTACTTACGATAAGCGCTACCTTCTTGTCCATTGCTCCCTTCTCCATGACGTAACGCGTGATATGAATACATTTTCCTAACAGGGACATCTTGCAACTGGGTAGAAATAAGTCACTCAAACATCTCTTCTTTCCTGATGCTGATCATATGTAGAGGATTTTAGGAAGGGAATGTCTGACCCCAGGTCTTGAGCAAACCTTAGAAATAGGAAGCTAGGAGATTTGGGCTAGAGTGACCGACAGAGTGACACGGAAGCGAAGTAGAAAGTGGGAGGAAGGCGCCCTTATTTATTGCCGGGGGGCAGTACCCGGGGTCCGACGGCTTAAGGTGCCCATCCGACGCACGGCGGACATTTAGTGGATCGAGCGTTCGTACCTGCCGGGGATCGAACCTGAGGTCTTCTCCATGGCAGTCACGAACGTTGCCCACTAGGCAACCCGCGGCCCTACATCTCTTCTTTCTCAGTTTCGTTGCTCTTTTTGCAGAGATTACTGTATGAGTCAGAAATAATTAGGGCAGAAGGGATTACTGTATGAGTCAGAAAGGATTAGGACCAATTCTCCTCCTCCTCAATGACCACTTTAAAATAACAAAGCTAAGTAGAAAACAACTCTTTTTGATGTGCAGTTTCACTCTTTCCAGTCGTGCTCGGCCCATTTCGTGGACAGTGAATACATTCGATCGAGCTGATTTCAGCCCATTTAGGTAACCCTGCGTTAATTCGTTCCAGACGATTCTAGGATTAATTTCAACTAGGCATTGAAATGATTCTTAAGTGGGGAAAGGAATGGTTGTAGGACAATTTTATATAGGAAGCTCAACATCGCTACCTAAGGGCAAGAGAAAAATGCGAAACATGTAAATTGTAGTGATAGCAGTAAAACCTACAAGTTGATTATAATCGTTACGTCGTTATTAACCCATATATGAGTGCAGAAATAACTCTTAAGGTGTTAAATAAGGGCATCGTTTGTAGAAGAAATCATTAAGCCTTTATGTGCTGATGACCTGAATTTAGGAAACAACAAACCATTGAGGTTGTAGACTAAACGGCGTTGAAAACGTGTCTAGTTTTGAAGAACAAAGAATGTTTTTCAGTGTGAATGCCAGCTACCACGAGAAAAATTCCATTTGAAGCTGCTGGGAGAAGCTTTGAAACTTGGATTTTTCTGGTTCTAGTCTCTCTGTCTTACACTCTCTCTCTCTCTCTCTCTCTCTGCTTTTCTCTCTCTCAATCTAAAGTTCAGTGGAGTAAGAAGTACAAAGTGTTTCAGCGGGAGATCCCACTTTTTAAATAGGTAAATCGTTTGACTTAATAACTAAAGAGCAACGTAACTACGTGTAAATCAGGGGTTAATAGTGGGAAAATGACTTACAAGCACGCAGAAATCAGACCGTATAGTGTGACAGCTGTACTCCGGCTGAAGAGTGCCGACAACGCCAAGCGTGTATGTTATTGCAATTGGGTCTGGTACGATTCGTCCAACGACGATTGGTCCAATGCCGATTCGTCCAAAGGGACGATTCGTCCAACTGACAATTGGTCCAAAGGTACGATTCGTCCAATGCTGATTCGTCCAATTCCGTCCTATCTGTCCGAAGTGCTACTCGTGCTATAAAAGTCTCATCTGTTCTGATTCTATCTCCGATGTTATACGAAAGTACCGGTAGTCCAAATAATGTAAAATGATGTTGCATTTCATGCGTAATATTGTGGTTACAGATTTCTTTTTTTTTTTTTTTTTGGAATCGCGTTTTTTTGTTATACTGTCCTTGCTGCCGTATGAAGTTACTGATGTACGAGCCGCTCAATCAACTTCAATGTTTCTCTTTTGCATGAAATAATAAAAAATACTAGTTTTCCCGTTTCTGTTTGTAGAATGCAGTGGGATTCCGCCAACTGCCCAATGGAAACAACTGGTCGATGTTTGGACAGAGGCCTTTTCAACAGCTTTCATTCCAGCGATGTCATATTCATAACGTTTACATATCAAATCAAGTTAATAATATTGCGCTTTTACTTAACCACGAAATATTAATTCATAGGCCATAGGCCTAGGCCTTTTTAACAGTTTATATTCTACCGATGTCATATTCATAACATTTACATATTAAATCACGTTAATAATATTGCGCTTTCACTTAAGCACGAAATATTAATTCATAGGCCTGCGGCCTAGGTGCCTTGCAAAGACCTCAGAAATGATACGATGAGTGCTTTTTATACAGTTTTATTAAATGTTTACAAATACCAAACATCTAGGTTGTAACTTAAATTCTTCTAGAAAGGCCCGCGGCCTAGGTGTCTTGTAAAGACCTGGGAAATGATTCGATGAGAGCCTTTTATAAGGTTTTATAGAATGTTTACAAATACCAAATATCTAGGTTGTAACTCAAAATCTTCTAAAAAGGCCCGGGGCCTAGGTGCCTCGTAAAGACCTGAGAAATAACAGGATGAGTGCCTTTTATTAGGTTTTATAACATATTTACAAATACCAAATATCTAGGTTGTAAATTAAAATCTTCTAAAAATGCCCGCGGCGTAGGTGCTTTGTAAACAGCTGAAAAATGCTCCATTGAGTGCCTTTTGCCAGGTTTATGCAAAATGTTTACAATTACCAAGTATACGGAAATTATCTTTCAAAAGGATATAAAGAGGAGAATAATTTAAATTATTATTCCTTTCTGGAAAATAAAAAAGTTTACCGTTGGTAAGATGATAACATTGGACGAATCGTCGTTGGACCAATCGTACCATTGGACGAATCGGCATTGGACCAATCGTACCATTGGACGAATCGGACATTGGACCAATCGTACCATTGGACGAATCGGACATTGGACTAATCGTCATTGGACGAATCGTCCGGGACCGATTGCAATCGGTTCGTCAACTGGGTGGAAAGAAACCTTGGAATATTGACGATGACATGGTTTACAGGTGAATCTTGGTTTCATTTCTCAGGATATGTAAATTCTCAAATCACGAGGACTTAGGCGTCAGAAAACCCTCTTGCGATCAACAAAACACCACTTCATCCGTGTGTGGTATGAAATTTGCGCTGAGAAAGTCATTGGACAAATTTTCCTGAAGTGACTGTGAACACTGCTCTGTACAAGAACACTACACTTTTATGGCCTTTGTGGAGCAACTAGACGATATCGATCTTACGCAATGGTATTACCAACAAAATAGTGCTACATTTCCGATGAGTTCATGGCGATCACCAACAACGTTTTCGAGGACCGTGTTATCTCCAAAGAACTGTTGCTTCCCAATTCGCCAGTCTTGACGCCAGGGGATTACAAACAGACCACGAACCGTTCATGATCTCCGGGCAAACATCACAGCCGAAATAAACAATATCGATACACATCTGTGGAAGCGTGTATCAGAAAACATTCAGAAACGTGTGCAAATGTGTTTCGAGCAGGAGGAGGGGGAC
Organism: Macrothele yani; assembly: GCA_039090855.1. Lineage (NCBI taxonomy): Eukaryota > Metazoa > Arthropoda > Arachnida > Araneae > Macrothelidae > Macrothele > Macrothele yani. Next base: position 22,240,017 of record CM076998.1, on the reverse strand, counting down.
ACCTTCAGCACATGATATGATGGTAAGTCATTTTCGCGGTGTTATCCTCTAATTTGCACGTAATTACATTAGTGTTTAGTTAATAAGTCCAACGATTTGTTTGTACTCATCGTCAAAAAATTGTTGCACCTAGAAAGACGTGTTGAATTGCACTGCTATTCGGGAGGAAGGTAAAGGTTACCAGGAACAATACATGATTAAACATCGAGACTCATATGGGCAATATTTATTGAGCTACAATCCAATGAGCAGTGTCTCTCAGTATGGCGTTGGGCCGCCATGTTTGCTCACACAGCATGCCAGACCCCTGGAGTTGTACATGTTTCCTAATGGTGTCCTGCGATAAGCCATTCCAGGCAGCTTGAATCTTCTCACTCAGTTCCTGCAGATAGTGCAGTTGGGTTGAACGGTGGATACCGCGTCCAACATCATCCCATTCATTTTCAGTCGACAATAAGTCTAGCGACGCAGCTGACAATGGCAGAGTGTCAGTGTCTTGAAGGAAAGTTCTCGAGACAGCGGCAGTATGCGGACGAGCGTTGTCTTGTTGAAAAATCGCACCGGAGTGAGCGTTCAGAAAAGGAAGGGCCACTGGTTGCAGGGCCTAATAATGGGACGTTGGGCTGTCAAAGTGCCTTAAACGAACCCCAAAGGTGATCTAACATCGTAGACAATTGCACCCCACACCATAACACTAGGCCTTCTAGATGAGTAACGCTCGAGAACAAACCGTTCACCTTGGCGCTGACCACGGAGCCTTCACACACAGATTTGTTGGTCGACTCACCCAGGACAAAAGTGGGACTCGTCAATGAAGATCATCCGTTTTCATTCTGAATGGTATCCACTGCCGCCACAGCGTGCTATGATGATATCCGTAGGACCGGTATGGAGCGCAATACGGCGATAAGACCATCGCGCTTCCAGCAGCCCCACGATTGTCTCTCTCTAACTCCTCCAACTGCTCTAATTGCTTCCGAACTTTTCTCCGAGGCATACTTCACTTGCAAAGAATGCAACCAACACAACAGCACGGGTCAGAATGGCAAGCATGCGCAAAGGAAAGACCTTATATAGCCTGTCAGGCGCAGCGCTATGACCATTCCTTGCCTGCGTCACATACGCGGCTGCAACTGTTGTTTTGACGATGAAGGTATTTAAAAATTGGGACTTCTCGCTGAAACACCCTGTACTTCAAACGAAAGTTGGCGAATCATGATTCTGAGGAACTTCTGGGTAGGTGCACATGAAATGCTGAACATGAAAGTGCTACATGCAAACTCTCAAAAGAAAAAAATACTAGAAAGCACCTACCGGCAAAGTCAAAGTAAAACACAACTGACTGATAACGAGCAGCTCGGGACCGACTGAAACACTGGTTAAATCCAGGCGCTCCCTAAATCTTTGTTCGGGTGAAACTTTCTATCATATAAAAATATGCATTCGTGGTAATGTGCATATAAGATTATACACTGCTTGACATAGAAATTGTACCACCCAGAAGAAGTGAGGATAGAGGGATGAAATTGATCACGCAAATAGGAACACATAAGGGTTTACTTTGGTGTTATTTTCATCCACGTACAGTGTTTATCAGATGAGATAATGCAGCACAATGGGTACGCCTCAGTAAGTTGTTGCACCGCCGCGAACAGCAAAACAGGCACAATACGGCGTGGAAATGAGTCATACAGTCGACGTATATCGTCCTCATTAATGGAATCCCAAGCATGGTTGACTTGCTCCCATAATTCATCGAAATCGTGCGCAGGCCGATTTGATTGCAGATGGCGTCCAATGTGGTCCCACAGGTTTCCGATTGGGGATAAATCGGGAGACATCGCTTGGCTGTGGTTGTGTTTGAACATGTTGCAAACATTGTCTAGAGACTCGAGCGGTGTGTACACGGGCGTTATCTTGCTGGAAAATGGGGTGCTCTAAGACACTCAAAAACGGTATCAAAATGGGATGTAGAACCTCTCACACGTATCGTGCAAGTGTCAGTGTACCCATGATGCGGACAAGAGGTGACGTGCTGTCATGCGTAATAACACCTCGTACCATGATGCTTGACTTACAGGCCGGGTGGCGGACGCGAAGGAAACCGGCATCCGTTCGCTCACCATTGTGTCGCCAGACACGGATCCGTCCGCTCACCATTGTGTCGCCAGACACGGATCCGTCCGCTCACCATTGTGTCGCCAGACACGGATCCGTCCGCTCACCATTGTGTCGCCAGACACGGATCCGTCGATCGTCAGCACCTAGACAGAAACGCGATTCATCACTGAAGACTACAGTAGTCCATTCGTGACCCCCGTTCGCATGACTTTGGCATCATGCAAGACGAGCACTGCGATGACTGGCCGTTAGTGGCAGTCGACGTAACGGTTTCCTACTGCTCAGGTTTGCCACATGTAACCTTCGGTTTACCGTTCGGGTGGTTTTGGTGATGCCCATGCCCGATGACACAGCACGTCGAATTTTGACTGCAGTGCTTTCTGATGATGAACGATCGTGTCGAAGAATCCACCGGTCCAAGCGCGCTGACATCTGTCGGACTGCACCACTGCAGCTCCAACGCACCTGCGAACATTCTCTCAGCCACTGGTGTCAACAGCGTATAACAGTTCGTGAATCTCGATGCGCATGCGTAGCGATGAGACCTGTGGACTAGCCCGCTTCACAAAGGCTGCAATTGTTCCTCTCTGAAACGCATCCAGATATCGCTAAACCTGCCGACGGCGTTTACCCGGCATTTTTGGCCTTCGCTGAACAGTTTCCTAGCACAAACAAATCTAAAACGCCCGCGACACTTCCACCATACACCACACATTACCATCCCTGTTGTTGCTGGAACCTTTATCTCACGAATGTGTGTCGTCATCGGCTCCGGTTTAAGATAATTTGCATATAATCTTTATCGAGTAGGTACAACCTCCCTACGATTTGCATGTTTGTAGCACACCTCTTTCTGTGTGGGGCAATTTTTATGTCGAGCAATGTATTATACATCAATAATAATTTGATGCACTTAAAGGATTTAACTAATTAACTACATTTGCTCTACAATTAATTAACTGTTACAACTACACTGAAAAGCAATAAAATTACAGACAGCTGGCGTTATGTAAATGTGGCGCTGTGGGAGGCCCTGTAAACGAAAACGACATGACGTATGCAGCGATCTGACAATATAAGGAGTGATGCGATGGTAAGCAGTAAGAGTCAGACGCAGTTTGGGTAAGACGAAGGATCTAAGCGCATTTGATGGTCGGCAAATTCTCGGGGCCCGACAAATGGGTCACTCCGTCTCGGAAGTCGTGCAGGCACTGGGGATTTCACGAGCCACGGTGTCACGGGTGCACCGTGACTACACTGAGTACGGTAAAACTATCCCTCCAAGGGCCAACTGCCGTGGACAACAGCGTGCGGATGAGAGGGGTAATCATCAGCTAGCTCGCATTGTAACAGCGGATAGACGGGCCGCACTGCAGGAAATTGCTCGGCAATTTAACTCTGGTGCACAAAAACGTGTAAGCAGCCACACCATCCAGAACCATCTCCTCGCTATGGGGTACAGAAGCCATCGTCCCACAAGCGTACCGTTGCTTGACAGTACATCATAGGGTGTAAAGATTAGCATGGGCGCGGGAACACCGCCACTGGACCCTAGACATGTGGCAAAATGTTGCCTGGACTGATGAGTCGAGATACATGTTGGTACATGCGGATGGCAGGAAACGAGTACGGCGCAAAGCACATGAAGCGATGGATCCTTTTTGCCAGCAGGGTACTCTTCAAGCTGCGGGGGGTGGCATTCTCGGACTGTTTACCTGGACTGAAATGGGACCCCTGGTACGTGTGACATCGTCCCTCACAGGTCAACGTTACCGGCATATCCTTGAAGACCATTTGCTCCCGTTTGTGCGTCTTCAACATCCCACTGAGGACCTCATCCTGCAGCAAAACAATGCAGCTCCCGATTTGTATCCGACTGGGTGGATGAACACTCCACCGACATGACCTCGCTTCCTTGGCCAGCTACGTCACCTGACCTCAGCAGATCTGTGATGCCATTGAGAGAGATGACTCCCTTCCATCAAATCTTCGTGAACTGTGGGAGCTTGTTTAGGAGTCGTGGATCCGTATGGCTTCCGAAAGCTTCCGGTGTCTTGTCGAGTCCATGCCGAAACGAATCGCAGCCGTCATCAGGTTGAAAGTTGGTGCTACACGTTACTAGACAGGTATATCTAATTCAATTGCTTCTTAAGTGGATTCAATTGCTTCTTCAGAGAAATTGCCTACCATATTCAACTTAACGGCACGTGAGACCGACCGTTGTTTGTCTACACCATCCCCACAAAAACAAAGAGAGCGCCAGTCTTCCCAATGTAACACTGACTGGGAGAGAGAAAGTATAAATAGACACAATTCCAGGAATTGTTATCTACAGTTTTTCTTTCGGTGTCACAGCCATTCCCTCTCTGCAATTATCGCCGAAACATTTGCTTACATGTGCATCCCACTTTCGCCTATGGGTAGTTGGCCTGTTTTCAATTCTACTGACGCGATACAGCGGAGGTATCCCAGGTACCCCAGGCTTGCAATTTAACGTAGGCCCAACACTGAGCCACGGTCTTTTATTCCTAAACGGTGGCTCAGTGTTGGCTCTACTTTAATTTTCAAGTCTCTGCTACTTGGGATACCCCTTTGCAGTGGGAGGAGGAAAGTATTTCTTGCACAACTCCCTGTTGAACATTTGATACACTCCTTCCTCATTGCTTTTCCATTAACATTCTTAAACAAGCACACCAGGAATTCCCTGCGCTGTTGCCACCACTGCTATTCCATCATTTCAGGAGAGCGCGAAGTACATTATCTCTGTCTACTCAAATATGAAATCTCTCTCTACATTTTGTTACTTGCTAGTTAAGAGTGATCATCTTAGCTTTCTTTACTCCCACACCCATCCCATTAATTCCGGGAACTTCACTAAACTTTGTTCGTTAAACCCCATGGAAGTAGATTTGAATTAACATTATATGTTGTTTTACTCGTTAAATCCCAGATCTTGCTAAATACGGGCTCATTATACGAAGGTTTATTTTCCTCTCCTGCATTGCTGCACATCTGCCAACGGGTTGATACCACGGCGGCAAAACTGCAGTGTGTGTGAGGTAAAGGTAGTTGCGATGGTTTAAATTTAAGCTTCTTCGTTAGGGAAGGTCAGTACAGATATGGTCCAGATGCCGGAAGAGGGGATAATTCGTGGGAATAGAGTCCAGAGAATATGCAGGTTACGGCAGAGCTTTATAGTTCCACCGGTGGATTATGGTCGTTTTGGAGATATGTGGACGAGTGTTGATGTGTAACAGAACGACCACGTCCCTGTTGACCACAGCTGGCTGCTCAGTACGGATATTTTTTGCATCAACTGCATTTCAGCACAACAGCTGGTCACTTCACCAAACAAGAAGCAGCACTTTTAGTTCGACTGTATGGGTGGCTTTGGGCAGCGTTAAGCGGGCTACATGGTACGCAAAGACTCTTCGTTTATATTGACGTTGAAAACGCGCTTTTCATCCTAGGTCGCGATCCCAAGCATGAATCTCGCCGTCTGTGATTGGCACAGAGGGAAACGACCACCTCGAGAAGATGTCTCTCGTTGGTTGCCGTCATTTCATGCCATACACTGGCATCTAGGTTTTTCCCTTTTAACACGTCACCCGGGAGCCGGATATCCATCGAATGATGACCTTCGACGAGATCTCTCGGGCACTTTATGGAGGGATTGCTCCTACGATATTCTTCACTTCCTCATATATCAACTCTACTAGTGGACGACCATAGTGCGAAGTTGCAACGATCGTATCTCCTACTTGGAATTTCGCAATGTATCTGAGAAGGGTGCGTTCATTCGAAATACTTCATCCAAACGCCGTCTTAATGTTTCCGGTCGCCATGACCTCGGAATGTACGAGTTTGAACAGATATATAAAATATTTATGCATAACTGGCACATCTCCATGGGTCAGAATGAGCCATGCCTCATTTCGGTGGTGGCAAGGCGCAGCCGATTGCGCCTTGCGCCTTGCCACTGAATGAGGCATACAATGATTTCACCAGATATATACCGATCTTGGGGTCTCTACCATGGTAATTACTGGATGGCACCATTCCAATAAAGAGGCAAACATGTCCACCATCAGAAAGCACGCATTTCGTCTTCACCAAAACGACACAAAAAATACAAATCCCTTGCAGAACAGTAAGCAAATGAGTTTTCGGAGTGATGCAACAGCTGCTATTTGGTGAACCTTTTCAATAAACCGAAATATCAACTTCAGTGTTTTTTGTAATAAAGTGAAACGGGATATTTTCTCACAATATATGGTGGATTTAGTTTACTATATAACTTCGAGTACTGGGATGAGATTAATCGATGATGGATTTATTTTACTATTATATATAACTTCGAGTACTGGAATAAAACCAATGGAATATGTTTTCTTGCGAAAAATAGTCTCTTCCAAGAGGCAGACATTTGTCGCTCATTCGTTCCTGAAGAGATGAATTACACACATCGGATTTTCGAGTACTAGGAGTCGTTACTCTACACAGAACTGTTACAGTCTCGTCTAAGAAAAGTCGCACATTTATCCTTCTACGTGGTTTGTGGGGCGATTTGTTTATTTTAGGTTTTGTGTCCTGAAATTATTCTGAAACATTGCTGTGTGTGAAAGGCAAGAAGATCAAAAAGGACACTTTCAGTTAACGCCACCTTTGTCTACCCCGGTAGTCATCGTTGTCAGTCTGCTAGCTGGAAACATAGAAGTGAACGTGACTGTCCTGGAAGTCGTCGTTGTCAGTCTGGTAGCTGGAAAAGTAGAACTGAACCTGACTCTCCTTGAAGTCGTCGTTGTCATTCTGGTAGCTGAAAACATAGAAGTATAACGAAGTAAATTTTTCCGTCATTTCTGTCCACGCCAGGATTCGAACCCGGATCCCCTCATTCCGGAATAAGTAACTCTACTAATTGAGCTACGCGGACGTTTTATTCTGATTCCTATCTGCCTTTATGTCGTGTGCGTCCTTCTAGCAGGTACGTCACATCTCCTGGTACGTTACAGAAGTGAACCTGATGTGGTGTAGCTGAATGATATTTTTGTTCACTATACTTTGTTTATGAACAAGTGAATACCGTAAGTTGGATTTCCGAACACTAAGATTCGTTTTTCGACACGCATTACTTGCTGTTTCATCTGTGTTACTTTGCAGCCTTCTTATACGTGGCTTGTTCAGTCATTCTGTTTATTATGTGTTCTGTGCTCCCTTGAGATTTTCAGTGCTGTCTGTCTATGAAATACGAGAGGATCGATAATGGACACCCACTTCACTTCCTTTATGGGAGATAGCGTCAATTCTATGTTTTTTTCTAATACTACACTGTCGGGTTTATAACCATCTAAACAACCGAGATATGTGTATAACGCTTAGTAGCAATACGTTAATCATATTTTGTGACGTGCCAGCCCAATGGAAGCAGAGAAAAACGTGACGGTGAAGTTCAAAAGGAACACAGCAGCTCCGGAACAGGAAGATCTGTGTTCGAATTCCGCTGTCGGAAAAAGACAAGTTATATTGACGGTGAGGACTGGAAAAACTTGTGTAAGGATTATTCCTTGCGACGCACCTAAACGAATAAATTACGTATAAATACTTCTGCAAATTAATTTTCTGTTTCTTTTTATTGAAGATTTAACGACCGCAGTGAGTAATTCAATGTAGTCGTCCGTCCCAAAGTTAGGGCCAGTGATTCCAGGAAAGTGAGAGAGCCAGGGCCAGAAGACAGGCACAACATCAATGCCTCACCGAGATTCGAACCCGGTCTCTTTCTCGGACGAATGATCCCAAGCCCCAGATCATACCACTGCGCCACCGGGGAGGCGCAAATGAGATGGTCACCGATCGCTACTGGCGGTTGACTTGAAAACTGCTGAGAGATTTTGTGTCCCCAGCTTTCTGAAGGGAGGGAGGAGATGTGTCAAGTAGACGATGACGCAGAAAAAATCCTGCTCGCGTAGTTCAAAAGGAAAAACAGCCACTCCGGAGCAGGGAGATGTGGTTTCAAATCTCACTGAAGGCAAAAGAAAGGTTATAATCTGTAATCTTCTCTTGTACTATTAAACACATGTTTAGAAATTCAACGTCAATAATTGTTCTTCAAGTGCTTTGCTCCTTTCAATTAGTTGTATTTTCTTTTTGCATTCTGCATATTCAAATCATTGGGCGCCTAAGAAATCCGCTGATATTCTTGATATACACTCTATTGACGAAGGTCACCGGACACCTAGAGGAGAAACACAACATAGCATTTATTGACATACATTAGCACGGTGTCGCTCCACGTTTGGCCTTAATACATGCACTGAACCTTCGAGAAATGCTTTCGACAAAGTTTTGTAACACAGCGATAGTTATGCGCTTTCATTCAGTACATAATGCTGCCGCTACCTGTTGCTTAGTAGTAGGCCTTGGTTCCAAACTTTTTTTGCGGAGCTCTAATTCATCCCATAGGGGCTCTATGGGATTAAAATCAGGGTTCTGTGCTGCCCAGTTCACACACGACACAGAATTATCGTCAAACCACGCCGTTACACTACTTGCTTTATCGCTCGGTGCATTATCCTGCTGGTACCAACAAGGCTCTGCCCCACAGTATCGCCAGAGAGTTGGTAGGGCATCATTGTCCAGAAGACCGAGGCAGACGTGCTGGTTAACAGATTTGTCCACGCTAACCAATGGGCCGAGACTATACCACGAAAAATACCCCCACACGTATACAATGCCAGCTCCAAACCTGACCGTAGGAACAATACACTGTGGTAAATAGAGTTCCTCCGGCCGCCTACATACCAACACACGCCCATCAGACTGATGAATCCGTGCATCTGGATTAATCAGTCCATAGGACCTGTTTCCATTGAACTACGGTCCAGGATAAATGTTCTTTACAACATGTTTACCGATCGATGAGTAGCATTCCGAGTGGAGATAAAAGACTTATGAGGCACCGTACGACTATCGTGACACATGGAATGAAGTTCTCTGCGAATGGTGTGTGCACATACCTAGGTTCCAGCATTTTTACTCTCCTGTACACTTAGGTCATGTGCAGTACTCCGTCGATTAGTTGTAATGACTCTCCTGAGGCTTCGATGTCCTCTGTCACTGATTTGTTTTCGTCTGCCGGTACGTTTTGCTACTTCAGCCACGCCATGTGTCTTCCACGTATTCAGTACATCCAAAACAGTTGACTTGGTTATGTATAAACGCCACCCGGTTTCTCTTATGGACAACCTACTAATATAACACCCAACAATCTTTCCTAAAGTCAGTTCTCTCCCGCCGCGACATTGTCACGCAACCTCACTGTGCGATATGATCGCAGTCAGCTGCAGTCTTGTTTTTATACCGTTTGCAGCTGTACCGCGCATCTTAACAACGCATGGGATCCGTTCATTTGCTTTTGAAGGTGTGTCCGGTGAGTTTTGTCAATATAGTGCATCTCATTGTGCATGCGAGAAATGGTTCTTATACGATTCTTGACGTTTGAATGTCAACTCTCCATAAAGGTTTCATTAATAACTATTAAAGAATTCACATAAACTTGGTTAAGAAGCTGCGGAAAACAATGTAAATAACTAAAGAATAAAATCATTTTTTACTCACCCAGCTCTAGCGAAGTTTACCCAATACGTCATGATTGCTTCGGCGAGCCCGACTTCGTGTCGGCTGTAATTTCGTGTAAAATGTGCCAAATTGCCAACTAAAGGGGCTCCAAATATATAATGTAGATCTTCGCCATGGACGCAGCCTTGTCTCTGAGGGAAATCGCCATCCTCTGTCTGGTAGCTGAACACATAGAAGTAAGACTTATGTGGTCCAATGGAATGGTAATTTGCAGCTCTAACTGCAGGAGCTACTACTAGCGCATCGCCCAAGGCGTCGAGAGTACCATCCAGTATGTTAACAGCATGCTGTATCGGCCTAGTCCAATCTGTATATTCGTTAACTATGGTTAGAAAGATCTCCTGCAGGTGGTAATTGAAGATGTTTCTCACTAACGTCCTCAGCAGTCGGTCCCGCCGATCGGAATCGATTCCGTAGCGTTCTTCGTGAGCGGATATGTGGAAGTAAGATTCTACTCTAGTGACGCCAAACATGAGATCAAAACTCCCGTACTGGTGCTCATCTTGTAACTCCTCCATCATGACGTAGGGCTCGTTTAAAATGACAATTCCATCTACGGTGGGACCAAATCCAGTGAGAAAATCTGGTATGCTAATCTGGACTCGCATTATGTCTGCCAGAGATCTCTGCCTCATGCACTCTAAGAGCCCGGCCGTCTGTCTTGTTGGACATCCAAGCGTCCTCGCTATCTCTTGCGCATATGTGTTCGCATCGTGCGCAATAGCCCACGGACTGAGAGCTGAGCCGCTTTGCATCACTGCTCTGTGGAATAAACCTGAAGGAAAAAGAGTAGAGCCTATAAACGCTATTTTATTCTGCTCAATCTAAAACCACTTTCGACATGATATTTACAAACATATAAAACTGTATAGAATACAGTTACCAACTTTTCTCACAATAAAATGTTTATTATGCATTGACAATAGTTTTACAATGCGTTTGGCTCGCCATCCCCAGGACGAATGGAGCGTAAACTTTCAAATCATTGTGACATCATCAGACTTCGGGCGGGTACGGATTTTGGTGAGTTGTTACCACGCGCTTGAAAAAATGGCGTCATGTCGTTGACAAGCCGTGAATAATGCCGGTATATGTCGAAAGCTTATAATATATAAAGCTTGATAGTCGAATCGGGTTTATCAATAAGCGTAGAGTTTCCAAAAAACAATATATGGTTATTTTCATGACAATGTTGGGATATAGACAGCTTCTTCAGTTCATACTTCCTTAAGTATGTCTTGTGTTCCTTCACACGGTATCTTAACCCTTTAACCGGCTGGAACGAATTAACTTGGGGTTAGAATTATGAGCTGAAATCAGGTCTAAGGAATGTTTTTTCTGTCTAAGTGAATATAACGCAAGTGGAAGGAGTGAACCTGATAATTAGAAAGTGTTGCTTTCCTTTATTCAAAGTAATCATTTGCCGCCCCGGTGGGGCAGTGGTCTAAGCGATGGCCTCTGATCATTCGTCCGAACGGGGTCCGGGTTCTAATCCCGGTGAGGCAAGGATGTTGTATTTTTCTTACAGCACTGGCTCTCTCCCTTCCCTGGAACCAGTGACTTTAAAATGGGGACGGGCGACTGCTTATAGCCCATTGAGTTGCTCACGGTGGTCGTTAAACCTCCAATCAAAAAAAAAAAAAAAAAGAAAAATAAGTAATCATTTAGGGGAATGACTGACACTAATCCTTTCTGACTGATTACTTGCTAAAAGGGGTATATAAATGGTGACGAAGAAAAGAAAGGAGAGGATATTTGAGTAACTTGTTTCTCTGCGTAATGTCACGATGTCCGTGTTAGGCGAAATAGCCTCTGACACCATGATACTGGAAAGAAGCAAGCCCTTTCCCTTCATTCCTTAGGTCATAGAGCAGACTACAACAGAGCGCTAGAAAAGAGGACTAAAAGTGTATAATATATACGAGTATCATTGACAGGTACATGGTCGGTACTACTGAGATGAGAATGGGAACGAAACTATTTTATCATAACTTTCGTTAAACCCGATCGCTATGTGGACATTTCTGTTTCGGAAGCTTAGGAAATTTTAGGCACCATTTGGTTAACGTACATCGGCCGCTTAAAGGGTTAAAGCCCTGCGGGTCTGTTCTATAAATGAAAGTCCACATTCACAAGGTATCTGATAATATTTGTGATAAACATTCACAAGGTATCTGACAATATTTGTGATTAATATTCACACGGTATCTGATAATATTTGTGATAAACATTCACAAGATATCTGATATATCACATTCACAAGGTATTTTTCAGATACCTTGTGAATGTAAACTTTCATACACAGAAGAGCAGTTGAATTAGAGACAGCTGACGTTATGCAAATGTGGCGCTGTGGGCGGCCCTGTAAACGGAAACGCCATGACGTATGCAGCGATCCGACAATATAAGGAGTGATGCGACGGGAATCTGTAAGAGTCGGATGCAGTATAGTTAAGACGAAGGATCTACGCGCATTTGATCGTGGGCAAATTGTCGGGGCCAGACAAATAGGTCACTCCATCTCGGAAGTCGTGCAGGCACTGGGATTTTTGCGAGCCACTGCGTCACGGGTGCACCGTGAGTACATCGAATCCGGTAAAACCATCCCTGCAAGGGCCAACTGCCGTGGACAACAGCGTGTGGATGAGCGGGGTCATCGTCGGCTAGCTCCCATTGTAACAGCTGGTAGACGGGCCACAGTGCAAGAAATCACTCGGCAATTTTACGCTGGTGCACAAAAACATGAAAGCAGCCACTCCATCCAGAACCATCTCCTCGCTATGGGGTACAGAAGCCATCGTCCCACAAGGGTACCGTTGCTTGACAGCACATCAGAGGGTGCAACGATTAGCATGGGCGCGGGAACACCGCCACTGGACCCTAGACATGTGGCAAAATGTTGCCTGGACTGATGAGTCGAGATACACGTTGGTACATGCGGATAGCAGGAAAAGAGTACGGTGCAAACCACATGAAGCAATAGATCCTTTTTGCCAGCAGGGTACTCTTCAAACTGGTGGGGGTGGCATTCTCGTCTGGGGACTGTTTACTTGAACTGAAATGGGACCCCTGTTACGTGTGACATCGTCCCTCACAGGTCAACGTTACCGGGATATCCTGGACGACCATTTGCTACCGTTTGTGCGTCTTCAACATCCCACTGGGGATCTCATTCTGCAACAAGACAATGCAGCTCTCGAATTGTATCCGATTGGTTGGATGAGCACTCCACCGACGTGACCTCGCTTCCTTGTCCAGCTAAGTCACCTGATCTCAATCCCATAGAGCATATCTGTGAAGCCATCGAGAGAGATGACTCCCCTCCATCAAATGTTCATTAACTGTGGGAGCTTGTTCAGGGATCGTGGATCCGTATGGCTTCCCAACGCTTCCGGTGTCTTGTCGAATTTATGCCGGGACGAATCGCCGCTGTCATCAGGGCGAAAGGTGGTGCTACACGTTACTAGACAGGTATTTCTATTTCAATTGCTCTTCAGTGTGTATAAGAGAGACACGCGGAGTTTTAAGTTTCCGTGTGAAGGAAAACAGGACCAACGTACGGAACTATAAACTGAAGAAGTCGTATATAGCCCAACATTGTCACGAAGATAACCATAAATATTTGTTTGGAAACGCTACGCTTATCGATAAACCTGGCTCGACTGTCCCGCTTAATATATTAGAAGTTTTCACATTTACCAGAACTCGTCACGGCTTGTCAACCACATGAGGTCGACCCCGTTTCTTTCAAGACCGTGGAAACAACTTACCAAAACCCGTGACCGCCAGAATTCTGATGATGTCACAATGATTTGAGTGTTTACGTTCCACTCGCCCTGAGAATGCAGGGCCAAACGGTCTGCGAATAGCAACTTTTCTCACAATAAAATGTTTATTATAGCTCGAATATAGTTTCGCAGAGCGTATATTCGAGACTATATTCGAGCTATAATAAACATTTTATTGTGAGAAAAGTTGCTAATTTCATTCTATGTTAAAACCACAAGCTTATTAGTCATAAATTATATAAAACTGTATATTTAAATAAACTTCTAATATGTTTTTTCTTGTTCTATGAAATCCTTATTTTTAATTCGGAAATTTTCGAGAAAACTCCTCCTTCATCAGGATGTTTTTTGTTGTCAGTTTTTCCGTCACTACAAAGCTGTCTCGAGTACTAGAGATTTAGGCCTACACGATTTTCCCGTTTGTGACGTCAGCAACCGGGCCACAACAAACAAAACACGCTACGATTGAAACCGAGAAACAGTCTGTGTGCGTGGCGTGTGTCCTATAATCAAAGTGCAGAAGACGAGGGTTAGAAGTTAGTATTTTTATTAATTTAGATTATATATTTCTTATAAATTGATGAACAAGTTATTTTTTCCCAAACGTAATAGTTCCCGCTAAATTAAGTAGGCTTAAACAACGTTTCATGAATCATTCGACTTAAGCAACGTTTCATGAATCATTAGGCTTGAGAAAAGGTTTCATATATCATTAGGCCAAAGCAACGTTTCATGAATCATTGGCTTAAACAACGTTTAATGAATCATTAAGTTTAAGCAACGTTTCATGGATCATTCGGCTTAAGCAACGTTTTATGAATCACTAGGCTTAAGCAACGTTTCATGAATCATTAGGCTTGAAAAACGTTTCATGGATCATTATTAGCCTTAAGCAACGTTTCATGAATCATTAGGCTTAAGAAAAGGTTTCATGAATCATTAGGCTTAAGAAAAGGTTTCATGAATCATTAGGCTTAAGAAAGGTTTCATGAATCATTAAGCTAAAGCAACGTTTCATGAATCATTCGGCTTTTTTTTTTTTTTTTTTTTTTTTTTTTTTTGGATTGGAGGTTTAACGACCGCCGTGAGCAACTCAATGGGCTATAAGCAGTCGCCCGTCCCTAATTTAGGGTCACTGGTTCCAGGGAAGGGAGAGAGCCAGTGCTGTAAGACAAACACAACATCCATGCCTGACCGGGATTCGAACCCGGACCCCTTACGGACGAATGATCAGAGGCCAACGCCTTAGACAACTGCGCCACCGGGGCGGCTCATTCGGCTTAAGCAACGTTTCATGAATCATTAGGTTTAAGCAACGTTTCATGAATCATTAGGCTTAAGCAACGTTTCGTTAAAACATTAAGCTTAATCAACGTTTCATGAATCATTAGTCTTAGCAACTTTTCATGAATCATTATCATTAGTCTTAGCAACTTTTCATGAATCATTATGCGTTGTTTTGTATCCAGTGCGGTTTCCTAACTTTGTACGAAATACGTAGACGTACTTTTCCAACATCATGCTGAAATAAAAGAAATATTTTTTTTTTTTTTTTTTTGGAGGTTTAAGGACCACCGTGAGCAACTCAATGGGCTATAAGCAGTCGCCCGTCCCTAATTTAGGGTCACTCGTTCCAGGGAAGGGAGAGAGCCAATGCCGTAAGACAAACACAAAATCCATGCCTCACCGTTATTCGCACCCGGACCCATCTCGGACGAATGATCAGTAGCCATCGCTTAGTAAACTGCGCCACCGTCCCTGACTATGGCATTTTGGAAGCTTTCCATATATATCAGAATTCTTTGTAACTTGTTAATGACATGGCATCCACACCGTTTCTGTCAAGCACGTGGAAGCAACTAACGAAAACCCTTGACTGTAAATACCCTTTATGACACCATGTATAATTTGAATATTTAGGTGCCATTCGTCCGAATGAAGCTAGGTCAGAACCCAGCGAAACCTTGGTTGACTTGTAAAAATAAAATATTTGTGGCAAATGTTGTATTATCTAAATAAATATAATCGTCACAAGACTATAGTCTCTGATTTCAAGAATTTCTTTTTTTAGTTTTCTTTGTTGAAAGTTACTTTGGAAATTAATGACTTTACGGGAATTTTTGTCCATGCTGTGACCAGTTTATCTAACATGGCAATCTAAACCTGTCTTGCAACAGCGCATTAGTCTTCAACAGCAACAAATAAAATTCACTAGAAAAATTATTTATCACAAAGGCTTACATATTATGAAGATGACAATCAGTTTTTTTACTGTAAATATGACAAGGATGGTATGTCAGGTAATATCCGAAAACTTTAAGATTTCGTCGTCCTGGAGCTGCAATCGAACCCGCGTCTCCGAGATAGCGCTCCGGTATGCTAACTACTACACCATCCAGAACGACCAAGTCTCAAGATTCCAATTAATTTGAATATAACCATCACAGGATTTTCAAGCTTTCGGATATTATCTGACTTACATCCTTGTAATATTTACATTAAAAAAAAACGATTGTCATCTACAAATTTGTATTGTATGGTGTAATCCCGTATTCCATTCATGACATATCTGCTCCTCCAGATTCGATAAACATGAATGCCGGTTGCTTCGACTAGTGAATCATGTGATGGTTATATTCAAATTAATCGGAAACATGAGATTTGGTCGTTCTGGGTGGTGTAGTGGTTAGGATACCCGGGCGCTATCTGGGAGATGCGGGTGCGATTCCCGCTCCAGGACGATGAAAGTTTAAGTTTTCGGATATTATTTGACTTACCATTCCTGTCATATTTACACCAAAAAAAACACAAAACAAGTTAGTAAAATTATGCAATGCATTGATTATGATACGCTTTCCAACATACCAGAAATCCTTACTCAAGTTATGAGGATAATGGCTGTGGAATAAATCTCGGTCCTGTGCCCTGACCTTTGATCCAATTTCGATTATATTCAACAGAACCGGTTCAATATACCTCCGAAATAACATGATAAAGTTTTGTCGCAATCGAAGCATTTTTACGTAAGTTATGATGCATAAAGTCTATGGAATAGATCCCGCTCCTGTGTCCGAAACTTTGACCCCATTTTGCCCATTTTCAATAGGATTCGTTCCCAGGCAGGTCCCTACAACGTACTAACATTTCGTCCAAATCGTAGCATTTTTACGTAAGTTATGACGCATAATGGCGATGGAAGTGATTCCGCTCCTATGTCCTGACCTTTGATCCCATTTCGCCCATTTTCAATATGCTTTGTTCCCAGGTAGTACCCTACCACCTACTAAAATTTCATCGAAATCTAACCTTTATTTACGTTAGTTATGACGCATAAGAGCGGTGGAGTGGATCCCGCTCTTATGTCCTGACCTTTAACCCCATGTCGTTCACTTTCATTAGGGTTCCTTCCCAGGTGTTCCCCTACCACATAGTAAAATTTCATCGAAATCGAACGAGTTTTACGCGAGTTACCGTGCGGACGGACATACGCACACAACGCGTGACGTAATGCGGCAGATGGGAATCGCGACCATCTGCTCGCATGAGTGTGACGTAATAAAACTTTAATAGGATCCCCACACAACGCGGGACGTAATGAGACAGATGGCATGACGGCGCACCAACATTCTCAATCGCGAGATTGTGATGTCATAAGATTTCTCGGCATGTGTAACATTAGTGGGACGACGCCATGACACTAAAAACGTTATGTTATAATTCGGGGTGGTTATTTAACCCTCTAAACAAACTTTCCTAATGTCGAGATCAAGCTAAATCGATTTCTAGTACCAGAAACAGTAGGTTAACGACTTTCATCAAAATCCTTAGAGCCGTTAACCAAATAAAATTCACATACATACAAGAAGTGCTTCTTTAATTGTATGGGATAAGGGCGATGGAATGGATCCCGATCCAATGTCCTGACCTTTGACCCCATTTTGTCCATTTTCAATAGGGCTCGTCCCCAGGTGGTCCCCTACGACATACTACAATTTCATCGAAATTGAACCCTATTTACGCAAGTTATGACGCATAAGGGCAATGGAATGCATTCTGCTCTTATGTCCTGTCCTTTAACCCCACTTCACCCATTTTAAATAGGGTTCCTTCCCAGGTGGTCCTCTACCACATACTAAAATTTGATCGAAATCGAATCATTTTTACGCGAGTTATCGTGACGACAGACAGACGGACCGACAAAGCTGGAGCACATACGCTTCTACAACCTACGGTTAGAAAGCGTAACAAAAACGGATTGTCATCTTCAAAATTTGTATTGTATGGTGTAACCTTGTATTCCATTCATAAAGGTGTATATGAATCTTAAAAGAGAATTAGTAAGAAGCATAATATAAGACTAGCTGCACGTTTAGAGAACAAATTTAAAACAGTTTTCCACAGAGATAGTTCAAAGAGAATATATTTAAAAAATGCAAGGAGTGGTCTGTGAAGTAAAATGTTGTTGTGGACAATCTATCTTACATAGGTAAGACAGGTCGCAGACAGGGAACTCGAATAGCAGAGCATAATTCCTCCAATAAGACAGATGTAGATAGGCATGTTCGAGAAACTGATCACAACTTGGACTGGAATTCCCTTAAAGTCATCAGTTTCTAAAGCAACTGTGAAAAAAAGAAAACTGGAAGAAGGAATAGAAATTGAGAAAAATCAGAATTCGATCATCAATGACAACAGAGGTTTATCCCTGCCTAACATCTGGAAAGATTTGATAAAAAATAACCGTAACTGTCAAGGATAACCGTAACCGCGATGGTTACGGAGAAAGAGTGACAACAAAAGACAGCGTGATGGAGGAAAAGAGTTTTCTCCGAAAATTTGCGAATTAAAGTAAATATTTCCTGAAAAAAACCCCATTAAAAGTATAATTCCGTATATAATTAAAGAAACTAGAAAGTCAGTTTCCAACATCAATTTTATTCAAAGAAATATAAAACTGCATGAAAGGTAATAAATAGCCACATTTAAATAAAAAAAAAACAAATAACGCTTGTAACAAAACAACCTCAAATAAATAAAAAAAATGAAGTTTAAAACTTTGTACATGTGTGCGTTGCAACGCATTAGGTGTACAAATAAGCTTTAAAGCGTGTGACGTATACCGCTAATTTACATATCCGACATTTTATTTCTTTGAATATAATGTCGAATATATATTCAAATTAAAGGCAAAACGCGCTGGGTAGACCCCGGTGGAGTAACGACTTCGACACCGAAACGCAATATTAACTCCAAGAAAGTTCTGATGTGCATCTGGGATATGAAGGAAGTGCTCTATTATGAACTATTGGAACAGAGTCAAACTGTTACTGCTGATCACTCCAAGCAACAATCGCTGCGATTGAAGCAGGAAATCTGTCGGAAACGCCCATTCACAGGCAAAGAATTGCGTCCCGTGAAATGACTGCATGACAACGCGAGGCTGCATGTCACGAAATCTGTCAAGGAAAGCGTTATTGACGCTTGGCTGGGACGTTTTGGAGCACTGGGCGTATAGTCCCGACATAGCCCCTTCAGACTATCATTTGTTCCGATCCATGCAACATGGTTTGTTTGCTGCATTGTTCTTGACATGTGACGAAGTACAAACATAGGTTGACGACTTTATCTCGTCACACGACGTAATTCATGGCTGGAATCCGTCAGCTGCCTTACCGATGGTAGAAAGTGATAGATAATGACCGCGCACATTTTGATTCGTAAAGGTATTGCTGTTTACTCTCAAATTACATGTTGCGTTGTCTGAAAACGCTTTAAAACGTGTTTGTACACCTAATATAATCTAATACACTCAGCAGACAAAATATTAAAGATAGGGGTGACGAGAAGTTGACATTAGCTTCCGTCACGCAGAGTGGAACAGACCAAAATCGAATGCAGGCGATAAATAGGCGGGCAGGGCAGCAAGGCTTCCCAAAAGGGTATTGCAAGTGGCGAACATGGGTAAACGTAGGGATCTAAGCAACTTTGTCGGAGTAAGACAGATGGGTCATTCTATCCCCCAAGTGATAAAAGCCCTAGCGTTTCCAAGGACAACCGTATCAACTGTGTATTGCGCGTATACCATCGACGGACGTACCAGCGCTCAGACAGCGAGCGATAGCGACCACACGTCTTTCATGACTGGGGTAGACGTAGACTAACCAGGCTGACGCGGTCGCAAATCACATCCGGGTTAAATGCGGGAAGCCCAAACAGCGTCAGCGAGCTAACCGTACGCCGCACTCTGCGTAGCCTGGGCTACGGGAGCCATCACTTTACTAATGTGCCACTGTTAAGGGGGATCAACCTATAATCTTTGCCTGTCGCTCAGGTAACGAAGTGGTCTAAGCGATGGCTTCTCATACTTCGTCCGAAAGGGGTCCGCGTTCGAATCCTTGTGAGGCATGGATGTTGTGTTTGTATTACGGCACTGGCTCTGTCCCTTCCCTGGAACCAGTGTCCCTAAATTAGGGACGGGCGACTACTTATATCCCACTGAGTTGCTAACGGTGGTCGTTAAACCTCCAATAAAAAAAGTTATTTGTCTTGTAATTCCAATTGGAAAACTTCTGTGGCCATTTGCTTCATTATTATTGCGTAGCCAAAGATGAAAATTTTAACATTCATAAAAATAACTTCATATTATAGCCTAGTATTCCTGAGATCCTCAATGTCACCTGCTACATAAAAAAGGTGACATTGAGGATATCAGGAACTGCAGACCTATCAGCCTCCTATCAGTGGTTTATAAAATCTTCACTTCAGTTCTTTCACACCGCTTGAAGGTAACACAGGACATGGCTCGCCGCCTCGGTGGCGCAGTGGTCTAAGGCGCTGGCCTCTGATCGTTCGTCCGTAAGGGGTCCGGGTTCGAATCCCGGTCGGGCATGGATGTTGTGTTTGTCTTATGGCACTGGCTCTCTCCCTTCCCTGGAACCAGTGACCCTAAATTAGGGACGGGCGACTGCTTATAGCCCATTGAGTTGCTCACGGTGGTCGTTAAACCTCCAATCAAAAAAAAAAAAAAAAAAAAAAAGGACATGGCTCAACCGAGAGAACAAGCTGGATTCAAGAGTGGCTACAGCACTATAGATCATATACACGTACTGAGAGAACTAATCGAAAGAGCGAGGAAATATGAACTTCCATTGTGCATGGCTTTTATCGATTATGAAATAGCCATTGATTCGGTGAAACCATCAGCAGTTACAATGGCTCTGAAATCCTGCGGTATTGAAGATGCATACATTAATATTATTAATAACATCTATGAAAATGCAAGTGCAAAGATTCGGCTGTTTGAAAATACAACACACGTAAAAATTGGAAAGGGAGTGAGACAAGGTGACACCATATATCCGAAGCTCTTTAATGCCACATTGGAAAATGTCTTTCAATCACTGAACTGGGAAAACAAAGGGATAAAGGTTAATGGAGATTATCTAACTCACCTTCGTTTTGCTGATGACATAGTCATTTCTGCAACTACCCCATCAGAGCTGCAGAGTATGATCCAGGAACTTGCTGACAAGAGTAAAGAAGTGGGATTAAAAATAAACTTTCGGAAGACAAAAGTGATGTTCAATGCTTTTACAAGAAATGAAGATTTATCAATTGATGGAGAAAAGCTGGAGATAACAGACACGTACGTTTATCTTGGACAGCAGATATCAAGTGAGGGTCACATTGATAAAGAAATTAATCGGCGTATAAAACTTGCCTGGAGAATTTTTGCAAGAAACAGCATAATTTTCAAGAGCAATATGCCATTATGTCTTAAAAGAAAAGTGTTTGATCAATGCAAACTTACAGTGCTTACGTATGGTGCAGAGACGAGGACCTTAACTAAAAGAAACATACAAAAGCTGCAGACAACTTAAAGTTTCATGGAGAGGTGCATGCTTGGTGTAACCAGGAGGGATAAGAAGAGGAACTCGTGGATCAGAAAAATGACATGAGTAGAAGACATCATGATCAGGGTTAAATCCTTGAAATGGCAATGGGCTGGACATACTACCAGAAGGACAGGCCATTGATGGACAGCCGAAATTTTAGATTGGATTCCAAGGGACAGGAAAAGACCCAGAAGAAGACCACATGGGAGATGGGTGGATGAAATTCGAAAGTATGCGGGAGTAACATAAGGAGACTGGCACAAGACAGACCGTTGTGGAAGAAACTTGGGGAGACCTACGAGCAGCAGTGGATTGATAATGGTTGACAATGATGATACTAAATGGTTTCTAAAACATAACCATAATTATATTAAAAATCAATAACTTTTCCATTGATGGTGTTGAGACCAGAAAATAGATGGCGCCACATCTACATGTGACTAATTAAATGCTATCACGCTGCAATTTTTTCAATAATTTCGTTAATTTTTGGACTGCAATCAATACTTGCGTCCATCCATGCAATACTCCGGCATGTTTCGAGCCATTTAGATTAAATATGCTAACATTAGTTTAGCTGAAAATGGTGCAGAGTGAGTTTGCTGGTTTATTTCGGAATTAAAAGTCATCAGCATCTACAATTCCGTTAACATTTTCAGCTAAATTATTATCAGAACATTTAATCTAAGTGGCTCAATTCATTCTAAATATGCCAGACTGTCGCATGGATACACTCATATTTTGATTGCATTTTGAAAATTAATTTATGACCATTCGTCCAAGAAGGGACTGGGTACGAATCCCCGTGAGGCATGGATGTTGTGTTTGTCTTATGGCACTGGCTCTCTCCCTTCCCTGGAGTCAGTGGCCCTAAATTAGAGACGAGCGACTGCTTATAGCACATTGAGTTGCTCATTGGTCGTTAAACATGCAATAAAAAAAAATGCGATGCGATAGCATTTAGTAAGTCACATGTAGATGTGGCGCCATCTGTGTTCTAGTCTCAAAACCACCAAAGGAAATTTTAGTGATTTTTAATATAATTATGGTTAAATTTCAGAAAATATTAAGTACACTAGGCTGTAATAGGAAGTTATTTTTATCGATGTTAAAAGTTTCATCATTGGGAACGCATTAATTGTGAAGAAATGGCTACAGAATAAGTTCTTCCATTGGAAATACAAGGCAAAGAACTTAGGTGTATCGATCTGAACTGCTCGTTCTCGAAAATTACGCTTTTGCCTGGTGCGGCGAAGACAAAATCCAGATCTATGCAGGATAGTGCCGCATCGTGTGGTTGGATGAACCCGATTTTCGCCGCCCCGGTGGCGCAGTGGTCTAATCGATGGCCTCTGATCATTCGTCCGAATAGGGTCCGGGTTCGAATCCCGGTGAGGCATGGATGTTGTGTTTGTCTTACGGCACTGGCTCTTTCCCTTCCCTGGAACCAGTGACCCTAAATAAGGGACGGGCGACTGCTTATAGCCAATTGAGTTGTTCACGGTAGTCGTTAAACCTTCAATCAAAAAAAAAAACGATTTTTATCTGTACCGAGCTGACGCGAGGGTGCGGGTGTGGCATCGGGAGCATGATGCGATGGATCCGTCGTGCCTGTTCAAGGCTGTGATGGACCTATGATAGTTTAGGGAACCTTCTCATGGGCCACATAAATTCTCTTGTTGTTTCTGGAGACGCCCTTTAACCGCTACACGCTACCAGCATGTGTTGGCTGATCACCTACACGCTTTCATGGCCTTCGCGCATCCAACGGCCGATGGTCTGTTTTACCAGGAAAAACTCCGGCCCAATGGGCATCAGCCACTCAGCCATTGCTCCACGAACACTCATCTGAGTTTCTAACGATCAAGTATTTCCAAGATGTCCAGATTTAAACCATGTAAAATCCCTCTGGGATACCTCGGAGCGAAACATTTGATGCATGGACCCTGGAATGACGTTTCGGGACGTGTTGTAACAGTGATAAAACAGATATGGCTCGCATTACCTCTGAAAACTCCTCGGCAACTGGTAGATTCCATGTTGAGACTATAATTCCACAACAAGAGGATCAACACACTATTACGTAGGTATTTCTAATGTTTTGTCCATTGTGTGTACCACTTTCTTGCTTACTTCCTGTCTCTATATAAATTTGTTGCAGCCCCGGTGGCGCAGTGGTTTAAGAGATGGCTTATAAACATTTGTCCGGGAAGAGTCCGGGTTCGAATCCCGTGAAGGATGGATGCTGTGTTTGTCTTACGGCACTGGTTCCCTCCCTTCCGTGGAACCAGTGATCTTAAATTAGGGACTGGCGACTGCTTATTGGCAACCTAAATGAACTATAGGGGGCGCTGCGCGAATGTAAACAAACTTCTTTTAGTACGGATAACTTCGCACGTTTTTCCGTAAATTCGTATGTACACGGAGAAAAAGGTTTTCTTATTTCAACAAAAATTTTGTTGATATACAGTCAACAAATATTTTTTTGTATTTGCAGAATTATTTTGTTGAAATTCATTGTTGATTTAACAAAATTTATTGTTATCAGGACAAAACGTTTTGTTCATTTAACAAAATAATTAGGTCGATTTTTGGGAATTTGTTTGATCCAACAAAACATATTGTTATCATGACAAATATTTCGTTGCTGCAACAAAACATATTTTTTTCGTGACATAATAAGTTTTGCTGCTATAAAAATATGTTTTGTTGGATCAAACAAATTCCCAAAAATCGACCTAATCACTTTGTTAAATGAGCAAAACGTTTTGTCGTGATAACAATAAATTTTGTTAATTCAACAAAAATTTTCAACAAAATAATTTTGCAAATTCAACAAAAATGTTTGTTGACTGTATGTCGACAAAATGTTTTGTTGAATTAACAAAACGTTTTTTTCAGTGTAAGAATGGCTGGTTTAACACTCTCAATCCATGAGAAAATTAATTTTGTGGACGCTACAAAGAATTCACGATGTATCAAACAAGGGGAAGTGATTCTTAATGCAGGTCATATAATTTCATGTGGAATGAAGAAGGAAGATAGAAAATAAATCCACATAGTTTCGCATTGCATTCAATCCACCGCAATAACGTCACCGCATCGTTCAATCAAAGGTGTTTCAGACAGACATAATTGTAAGATTTCTGTAGGGCCTTTTGAGTGCTGTCGTAAAGCAGGCAGAAGAGGAACGTGTAGGCACTGTGTAGCAGTAACAGGTAAGTTTTATTTTGACATTTTCAGACAACACTACCTGTAGGAGTGTAGCAATAATTAGTGGGACCCTGTAAAAGTCACATTTTGTTAAACCCCTTTAAAATTTTTGAACATTCTGTTCCTAAAACGTTTATGAAGCCCAATTTATATGTATAACAGTACTTGTTTTCAAGAGCATGTTGAAATACGGAATTTTAAAATATTAGTGTGCAATTAAAACATGACTTGTTCATTATTCATTCAAACACGTTACTAGCTTAGTAGCATTTCACTGGAAGGATTTCAAATGCAAGGCACAAACGTTTATACTAACTTGTGAAAAACATAGCTGGAACCTTGGGAACGACACTGCGGGACGCAACAATATGAATTAAGAAAAATATCGTTCCAAATTCGTGCCATAAAAATATACATAGAAACGTAATCCACACACTGAGAAAAACCTTTGGTTAATTCAACAAAAATTTTGTTGAATCAGCAAAAGATTTTGTCGATATACATTTAACAAAATTTTTTGTTAAATTTGCAAAATTATTTTGTTGAAAATCATTGTTGATTTAACGAAATTTATTGTAATCACGGCAAAACGTTTTGTTCATTTAACAAAATGATTTGTCGATTTTGGGGAAATTTGTTTCAAACAACAAAACATATTGTTATCATGACAAAATGTTTCGTTGCAGCAACAAAACATTTTGTCATGATAACAATATGTTTTGTTGGATCAAACAAATTTCCCAAAAATCGACAAATCATTTTGTTAAATGAACAAAACGTTTTGTCGTGATTACAATAAATTTCGTTAAATCAACAATGATTTTCAACAAAGTAATTTTGCAAATTCAACAAAAAATTTTTTGACTGTATATCACCAAAATTGTTTGTTGAATTAACAAAACGTTTTTGTCAGTGCAGGCTGTCTTAAGCACGATAAACACACAATGAAGGTGAAGATAACAATTTAACATTAAAATCTACAAAATTTAAAATATAGACACGAGATCTATATTTTAAATTTTGATATCTATATTTTAAAAGAGCGCCCCCGCCCCCTTACATCATCAGGTGTGAGAGTGGTGCGACCTTTGGTTACAGTGCATGTTTTATAATCAGTGAGAAATGACTTCACATGCTCACTGACTGTAAAACATACACTGTAACCAAAGATCACACAGTCTCACACCTGATGATGTAAGGGGGCGCTCTTTCGAAAGATCTCGTGTCTATATTTTAAATTTTGTAGATTTTAATGTTAAATTGTCATCTTCACCTTCATTGTGATTTCATCGTGCTTAAAACAGCCTGTGGATTAGGTTTTATGTCATCATCATCATCATTGTCAACCATTATCAATCCACTGCTGGACGAAGGTCTCCCCAAGTTTCCTCCACAACGGTCTGTCTTGTGCCAGTCTCCTCCATGTCACCCCTGCATACTTTCGAATTTCATCCACCCATCTCCAATGTGGTCTTCTTCTGGGTCTTTTCCTGTCCCTTGGAATCCAATCTAAAATTTCGGCTGTCCATCGATGATCTGTCCTTCTGGCAGTATGTCCAGCCCATTGCCATTTCAGGGATTTAACTCTGATCATGATGTCTTCCACTCTTGTCATTTTTCGGATCCACGAGTTCCTCTTCTTATCTCTCCTGGTTACACCAAGTATGCACCTCTCCATGTTTCTTTGAGATGTCTGCAGCCTTTGTATGTCTCTTTTAGTTAAGGTCCACGTCTCTGCACCATACGTAAGTACTGGAAGGATGCATTGATCAAACACTTTTCTTTTAAGACATAATGGCATATTGCTCTTGAAAATTATGCTGTTTCTTCCAAAAACTCTCCAGGCAAGTTTGGTATGCCGATTAATTTCTTCATCAATGTGACCCTCACTTGATATATGCTGTCCAAGATAAACGTACGTGTCTGTTATCTCCAGCTTTTCTCCATCAATCGATAAATCTTCATTTCTTGTAAAAGCATTGAACATCACTTTTGTCTTCTGAAAGTTCATTTTTAATCCCACTTCTTTACTCTTGTCAGCAAGTTCCTGGATCATACTCTGCAGCTCTGATGGGGTAGTTGCGAAAATGACTACGTCATCAGCAAAACGAAGGTGGGTTAGATAATCTCCATTAATCTTTATCCCCTTGTTTTCCCAGCTCAGCGACTGAAAAACACCCTCCAATGTGGCATTAAAGAGCTTCGGAGATATGGTGTCACCTTGTCTCACTCCCTTTCCAATTTTTATGTGTGTTGTACTTTCAAACAGCCGAATCTTTGCACTTGCATTTTCATAGATGTTATTAATAATATTAATGTATGCATCTTCAATACCGCAGGTTTTCAGAGCCATTGTAACTGCTGATGGTTTCACCGAATCAAAGGCTTTTTCATAAAAGATAAAAGCCATGCACAATGGAAGTTCTTATTCCCTCGCTCTTTCGATTAGTTCTCTCAGTACGTGGATATGATCTATAGTGCTGTAGCCACTCTTGAATCCAGCTTGTTCTCTCGGTTGAGCCATGTCCTGTGTTACCTTCAAGCGGTGTGAAAGAACTGAAGTGAAGATTTTATAAACCACTGATAGGAGGCTGATAGGTCTGCAGTTCCTGAGATCCTCAATGTCACCTTTTTTATGTAGCAGGTGACATTGAGGATCTCAGGAATACTCGATAAAAGCCATGCACAATCGATAAAAGCCATGCACAATGGAGGTTTTTATGTATACAGTATGAATTGTTCTTCTTCAAGGAATTCTCTATTATACTACTCTCTAATTCCAGAATGAATGCAAAAACACCCCAAAACAAGCTAACCGAACCCAAGCAACGATCTAACAACAGCTAAGAATGTTATCCGTACTATAGTAATTCTTCCTTTCACCGCTAAAGGGAGAGCGGACCGCTGAGGTTGCCAATAGCCCACCGAGTTGCTCATGGTGGTCGTTAAACCTTCAATCACACACAAAAAAAAATTGGTTTGTTCTCCTTAACCAATTTCCAAAATTTAGGTTTACATTTCCTCTATCACCTGGATCTCTTTTGGCTACAAGTATTGATATCAGAGGTAGCGTGACGTATGTAGAGCGATAAGAAGGTTTGTTTCAGTATAGGCATGTTATGTTTGCCGGCTGAAGCTGCTGCACGAACTGTAAAGTTGATTCCCGTTAGCTATCAATTTTAAAATTTTGGCCTTTTTCCCAGTCCCCTTGCTGTACTTTTTAAATTGATATTGAAGGTGTTTTAGTTATGTTGACATCATTTCTGTGTGTATTATTTTTCCATTTTATATTGTAAAGTGTTTATGCTTGTTACATGGTGATTGTATGGCTGAAATTGACAAATTGTCTTACTTATGTTGGTTAACTGGTGTACTTATATATTCTTTTATAATTAATCTTAGATTAAGTGATGCATTGTTCGTACTTTTCGGTGTTGTATTGTACAGCAAAAGAGTTCTAATAAATAATAATAAAAAAAAAACCTGCTTTACGCTAAATACTAGCTCATAGCCCGTGCCATGCACGGGTTAAAGACCTGTGACTGAAATTTTAATAACACGAATCGTGAAATACATATACATAGCTATAATAAACGATTGTATTATTAATGGGCAGTCTATAAGATATGTCACCAACAAAAAAATGTTCGTAATATTCCCATGACAAGCCTATTATATAAGGTGTCTCAAAAATACACGGCAAAGCTGCAAGAATGAGTTCCTCATAGGTAGATAAGAAAAAAAGTTTATATCAATATAGTTCCGGAAATGCTTGATTTCTGAGTTATGAAAGTCTGTCTATGAAACTTAACTGTTCACATTACCTGAAGCAGGTCTGTCTTGGTTTCCCAGTTACTCACCGGAATTTTTTTCTCCCACAGGTGAATTCCTTAATGACAAGGTACTGACAGAATCTGGTGATTTTTCTTTCCGACCATGTCTCAAATCAGGAGCAGGCGGATATGCACTTTATGTACGTTTTAGCGGATGGCAATGCTCTGGAGGCTAGTTGTTTGTCCCACGAAAGGTTCCCGGGACGAAGATGTCCAGACAAGAAAACGTTTGAAAGTATCCATCGCCGCCTTTGTGAACATGAGACCTTTACATCTCGTGCTGCCAACAGAGGACGACCAAGATCTACGACTTCTGAAGTAGAGGCTGAGATTTCGGATGTTGTGCATGCGACTCCTGGAATCAGCAAACGCAGATTAGCAATACAACTGCCTGTTCTTCGTTCGACTATTTGGAGAGTGTTGCGAGAACAACACCTGTATTCCTACCATCTGCAACGGGTGCAGGCCTTGTCACCAACAGATTACCCTGCGCGAGTAATGTTCTGCCAGTGGTTCTTGCAGCAGCGTGGTACAACTCCTAACTTTCTCGCCTTAGTGATATTCACCGACGAAGCACAGTTCACAAGCCAACGGAATCCTAAATTTTCACAATCAGCACGTTCGGGCCAAGGAAAACCCATATGCAGTTCTTCTATCACATGACCAACAGTGGTTCAGCCTAAAGGTTTAGGCAGGTGTTTTTGGTGATAAGTTATTTGGGCCCCATGCACTTCCCAACAAATTCACGGGGCGGGCATACCACATCTTTCTGGAAAATAACATGCCTGATTTCTTGGACGACACTGATCATTCGTCAACAAGCACACTTTATGCACGATGGCGCTACCGCACATTTTAGCTTCTAGATCGCAATTACTTGAATCGAAAGTTTCCTAGTCGGTGGATAGGTAGAGGTCGATCGACTGCCTGGTCTCCACGCTCACCGGATTTAAACCCTCTAGATTTCTTTTTGTGGGGCCATTTAAAATCATTAATGTATTCGACTCCAGTAGCAGATGTGGAAACTCTCCGCAATCGAATTGTGGCAGGTTGTGAAACAATACAACACATGCCAGGAGTTTGGCAGCGTGTTCACGCGTCCGTGAGACATCGATGTGAGGCCTGCATTGAGGCAAAAGGTGGACATTTTGAGCAATTACTATAAGGTAATGTGAGCAGTTAAGTGTCACAGACAGACCTTCATAAATCGGAAACCAAGCATTTCCGGACCTATGTTGATATAAACTGTTTTTCTTATCTACCTATGAGGAACTAATTCCTGCAGTTTTGCCGTGTATTTTTGAGGCACCTGTATAGGCTAATAGGTTTTAACTCGTCATATGACGGTCACAGTACGTTAAAAATCATATAATGTAAAAATTTAAGTAATAAAAATGATGTTAAATAAAGGTCATGAAAGACTTTTTGATATACAAAGTTTTGTGTTATTGTCATTTGATTGTTCAAAAGATTTAATTGCAGTTCATTGTATTTGACAAAAACTTTCATGTGCTGCGTATTCTCTGATCTTGATAGCTCAACATAGAGTTGACTATGAGCAAAAACAGGCTCTGTTAAGGTGACACCAACATTATAAAAGGATCGACCTTGTGCCTTATCGATAGTCACTGCATAGGCCGGAATTATGGGGAACTAGAGCCGCTCTAGAAGAAATGAAGATTTGGAGTTAAGTCAATTCTTTGGAATGAAGACAATGTCGACCCGATTACATTCAGAAACAATTTCTGCAGCGAGAAAGTTGTTTTGAAGAGATTTGATTTCTAAGCGTGTTCCATTGCAAAGTCTCCTTTTTGAATTCCAGACATGGGTCTCCGAAATGGTCTTCAGAGATTCCAGAGCTTCTGCGAGAGGTGCCTAGTTGTTCACTCCCTGTGGTTGTGAGCTGTTAGAAACAAATACCAATCGCCTTGAGTTGTTATGGCTCGTGTGTGTCCTTGTACAGGCCTTATTGTTCCGGTTTCCTGGAACTGACTACAGAGATTCTCCAGAACTCCTGCGAGAGGCGCCTGGTTGTTCACTCCCTATGGTGGTGAGCTGTTAGAAACAAATACCAATCGTCTTGAGTTGTTGTAGCTCGTGTGTGTCCTTGTACAGGCCTTATTGTTCCGGTTTCCTGGAACTGACTACAGAGATTCTCCAGAACTCCTGCGAGAGGCGCCTGGTTGTTCACTCCCTATGGTGGTGAGCTGTTAGAAACAAATACCAATCGTCTTGAGTTGTTGTAGCTCGTGTGTGTCCTTGTACAAGCCTTATTGTTCCGGTTTCCTGGAACTGACTACAGAGGTTCCAGAACTCCTGCGAGAGGCACCTAGTTGCTCACTCCCTAGGGTGGTGAGCTGTTAGATACAAATACCAATCGCCTTAAGTTTTTGTGGATCGTGTGTGTCCCTGTACAGGCCTTATTGTTCCGGTTTCCTGGAACTGACTGCAGAGATTCCAGAGCTCCTGTGAGTGGTACCTGGTTGCTCACTGCCTATTATGGCGATCTGTTAGAAACAAATACCAATCACCTTGACTTATTGTGGCTCATGTATGTCCTTGTCCAGGCCTTCTGGGTACTGTTCAGGTTTCTTAGAACTGTCTCCAGAGATTGGAGACCACTTTCCTCGACACATTCTGCCGTTTTGCTATCTCAACTTGCGATTGACCTGCTTCCAATTTACCAACCGCCCTACACGGTAAATAGGCTTCTACACTATGATATGGAGCTGATCTGCCACTAACTGTGCAACTCAAAGGTTCAACTGCCACACCATGATGATAACTACTGATCGAGAACCTGCCAGCACAGTTACCTACTGTCGTTATTTGCTTATTTTTATAGAAGCTAGAACAATGTTTCTTGGGTACGTAGCATTTCCGCTTGCACACATCTCTGAAAAATCTTTAGAATCAATCGTCTCATTTTGGACATATTTTGGAATTCGCGTTTGTCACGTTAATTTTGGACACCGGTTTATTTCTTTCCTTCACTTGTGTTGCATTTAATAACTTCAGTATTTCGCGCTGTCCTTGCTAGCTGAGACGGCTCAACATAAGTCTTTCCATGGAATGTGCTGCCCCAGAAGTTGACGTGCAATTATAAGGCAGGTCTGACTTCCTGGCATTTAACGTAACAGCCTAACAGAAAGCAAGCACGCGTATGCGGTTTTAGCATTGCCCATTTTGTCAGAATCTCACAGAATCTTTGTCTTTTAGCCATCAGCGTGGGCGTTAATGGCTTAAAATACACAGCTAGAATCAGCAAACCATTAACATCGACTCTGCAATTTGCATTCCTAATTAAAGCTGTTAAAGGCTTCGATTAATTCAACATATTATCTAAATATCTGCTCATATTCTAGTTCTCTTATTTGCTTAATTCGCCAGCCATTTGACATCACAGGAATTTGCAGCAGTGGTGGCGAAAGTATTTGTATGCCGATCAGTCGGATTGCAGAGTTCCAGGCGTCTCTTCCTCTAAGCAGCACTGATGCATCGTTTCAATTATTCCCCTCACTGCAGAACGTGACTCGGCATATGTAAATCCAATCAGGTGTAATGGAGCCTCAGTTAAAAGAGACAGCGGGAGCCCTTAAAGGCAAATCGGTATTAATTTGGGAGAAGGGACCTTTTCATTTTGTTGGTGCTTTATCTGGATGAGATGGCACAGAAGAAGTCGAAGCAGGCATTTCATGATAATAATATAAATGACGAGACGAAGAAATCCGCCAAAGAAGATGGTGCTACATAGCCTGACTCCAAAGCGAAGAGAAGAGTTAATGGAATAAAGGGCCTCTTGATTTTTTACTTCTGAAAATTTCCTTAAGAACATCAAAAGAAAAGAAAGGCTGTTTTTAAGTTGTGCATCATTTAGGAGAAAATAAAACAAAGTAATGTGGATCAAACGGTAAAAAATGAAATAAGGAAATTTCTTTATCCTTTTTCTTTTTAACGTTTAAATCAAAAATATTCTCCGGGAATGATTTTGAGATAACTGAATTCGAGTCCTCATTTCATGGGAAAAAGCCACTAAAGTTATTAATATACTTTTTTGCACAATTTAGGGTATACAAAAAATTCTGAAAGAAACGGGAAGACATATATTCTTAATTTTTCAACCTTTTTCGTTTTTATTACATACTTCAATGTTTTGGGTATTAATTTTGAATAAAATAAATTTGCCCACCAGCTAAAGTTACTAATCATCTTATTAAAAATCAAAATCGACTTGTGCATTATTTAGAGCATAAAGAAATTGTGAAATGTGAATGAAATACGAAAAACGTATTAGCTATTTCTCGACGTTTTTCATTTTTAAATAAATACTTTAAAGTTTTAAAATTAATTCAGAATAAAATAAGTTTGATCTCCTGTAAGTTAAGGAGAATTGTACGTGTGTAGTGAATAATTAATATTTGCTTCGAAAAATTTCATTATAAGAAATGAAAAAATAAAAAAAAAACTTTGTAGGAAAATTCAGTAATGCACCTCAAGCAAACACAAAACCAAGGTCTTTTAATTTACTAATTTCTTTGTATTGTAGAATTTTCGCTTTCGTTTCATGCCTAATCCTATTTCTTTGGGGGAAGTTGGGGGGCACATTCAGCGAAATAAGGAAAATGTCCAATTCTCATATCATGAGGAACACACTTCCTTTAGCTACATCTTGCGTTTTAAACATTTTCTGCTAAGAACATGGAAAACATGGAATATGAATGTTCTTAGTTGTAAAACATTTAAAAGCATATTAAATTGCATGTAATTCCTGAAAAATTCAAGACGATAAAAGTTAAACTATTTCTTATATTCCTGTATTTTGTTTTCTACGAAAATTGATTTGTAAGGAATAGTTTTCGTGTTCGCTTTGCGTCAAAAAAAAAAAATGTACGCATCGAGCAAAAACTATACCACATCTGTACTTTCTCACGTAATATTCGTTGACATCCACGTTTCTGACTTACCACTGAAGTGACTATCGCACGATGCAAAAACGGCAAGCTGCACAGATAAGCTTTGCCGGCCTAGTTCGGTCGGGATAATCTCCGGATCAGGAATATATAGGTTTGCTTGCACCACCAGCAAACAATAGTTTATTTTCACACGTTCATTTGAACTGCAGATGTTATCCCAGCTGGCACTGCCTTCCAACCTATAACGCAGGCCCAATACTGAGCCACCGTCTTCTACTCCAAAAAGACGGTTGTTCAATGTTGGGACTACGTTAAATTGCAAGGCTGTGTAACCTGGGATCCTGTCAGGTATGGACGACATTAGGCGTTGGATGTGCCCCACACCAATTCCAGGCCATTTCTCCAGAAATAGTAATCGTAATTTAACTAAATTACGTGGGTGCGTATTTCTTTTTTTTTTTTTTTTTGATTGGAGGTTTAACGACCACCGTGAGCAACTCAATGGGCTATAAGCAGTCGCCCGTCCGTAATTTAGGATCACTGGTTCCAGGGATGGGAGAGAGTCAGTACCGTGAGACAAACACAACATCCATGCCTCAGCGGGATTCGAACCCGCACCCCGTTCGGACGAATGATCAGAGGCCATCGCTTAGACCACTGCGCCACTGGGGCGGCGCGTATTTCGGTGTCCCAAAGGCTTTCAATGGGATTTATATCCGGTGATCTAGTTGGCCAGTATATGTATGGCAATTTCACCTCATGCTGTTCGTGTAATTAACAAACAGTTTTTGCCTGGTCATCCTGGATCACTGGGGTATCCCTTTTGTTCGGACTTCATAGGCTGGACAAAAGATAACACCTAGTCATCTAATCTCTATATATATCTTGCTAGATTTAAACTGATCAATAGCTCAGTTACAGGATATCCATATAAGATATTACCTATTGCTGGAATTGTACTTTATACACACACACTGGTTTCCATAAATTATGGGAAAAAACCCATTAAAATCGCAATAAATCAAAGAAAACAGGTTGAAATGCCATGAAATTCGGTGGAAAACTGAACGCATGTTAGAGAAACACCTTAAAACATTTCTTAGGAAATACTTTATTCCGACGAAAGAACGATATACATTGAAAAAAAGATGTCAAAATGAAATATCCAATTTTAGGGAGTGTAGCTACCCCTCACAACAATGCAGGCCTCACAGTGGCGTTTCATTGTGTCCAGGAATTGAGTGGGTAGCAACGACCATCGTTGGTGAACAGCTTGTCAGAGCCCACATAGTTCTTTAAAAGATGTCTTGAGGGTAGCAAAACGTATCCTTACATCACCTAGACATGTTCGATTGGATTAGGATTCGGAAACTTGGATATCTCATTCATACGGACAATGGTCTCCTCTTGAAAATAATGTTCTACCAGTCTTGCTCCCTGAGGACGAGCGTTATCATTTTGTAGAAGAAATACATCTTCTATGTGACCTGCATAAGGCAGGCACAGATGCCCTGGACATCATTCCTGGAGCACTCCTGGTTCCTCTTGAAATCACAAGTATGTGCATTCACCTAACGGATGCTACCCGATACCAGCACGCTAACACCCCTTGTGTCCCTTTCACCAATGATAAAGGGATGATAGCGTATCCTTCATTCTCTACACATCAAAGCACGCCTAGACTAATCTGTGAAAGAGTACAGATCAACATTGGATTTCAGTACAGATGACGTTAAACCTTGCCCAATTCAAACGTTGTACCCTGTGAAGCGGGATAAAGGTCAAATAGAGTGCTGGTGTCTCAGCATAGGGACCTCGTTTGTAAAGCCCCCTTGCGCACACTGGAAGCATATTGCACCGCTTCCGTAGCCACGGCAAGAGCGTATCGCAGATGTATTGGGGTAGCTGTCCTGTTCCGCCGCGCAGAACAGGAGATATACGTCATCTAGAGATGACTAATATCTCCAATAACCCAGCGAGGAGATCGTATCTCTAGGATCTCCTTCGATGTACCTTCGGGAATCTGATTGCCAATTTTGAAATTGGCTCAACGTTATGGGGGCCATAGAAGGACTCGCATGCAGTCGTCTGTCTTGCAACTTCCGTCTAGTCCTAAGATCGCTCTCTGTCTCAATTCATCCGTAAAATGATGTTTCGGAGATATTGCTCCAAGTTTTCTATTTCAAAATCTTGTGTTTATACTGCACAAAGGATGTCACACACATCTTCGCAACAGCCCCTTTTGCGCTGCGGCTCATTTGCATAAGCCGATGCCATCGACACCAATTTGCCTATGGTATCCTTACTTCACAACGAATTCACGTCTTGTACTCAAGTTTCTTGCATTTCCAACTCTTCTTTCCCAAATAGTAGCGATTTTCGCTTAAGGCTGTCTTTGAATGTGTGTTAAGGTTCATCTTATGCGATAGATGGCGCAAAAAATCACTCCTTGGGTGTTGCTTTTACGTCTTGAAGGACTGTCCCAGAAGTTAGCGTCACCGAATCACGGAAGACCTCGCCATATTCAGAATGGAAGCGGTCTCTCCTTGGCTCCGTAATGAAATACCATAGTATGCACTGTTACGCTTTAACCATTGACGTTATTTGGAGGTGGAGCGTAGTAGGTAGGCGAAGTTTCTGTAGCTCAAATTTAGGAGTTCTCTGCTAATGTACACTTTTTCTCTTCAACAAATGAACGTACAGTAGGATTTAAAACGATTTATGGGAGACAAGATTCCAGTCTCACTTTTGGCCCCATTCAATTATTTCTATTTGGCCTAGATAATTAAAAAAATTCCGACAGACACACTGTTAAGCTAACTTATCGCACCATCTAGCGAACAAATTGGAATACTTTCTAGTCAGATAAATTGAATTAAAAAAAAAATCTAACAATTTTTTCTGAATAATAACTGTGGCACATATTAGTTATAGGTCGTTTTTACTTGTGTTCTAAATTTCAAATAGTACAAAGTAATAGTCTTCGAGATAATATGCACAAAATAATTTACATTGCAGATATCGGATAGAATTTCTCTTACACTCATTCAAAGAGAGCCTTAATTTAAACAAAGCAGTCTAGTATAAATGGAGGCAGGGTTTATAAATGAATAGTTAATTTATTAATGTTTGTTGTAGGTTTTCTTGTAGAACTCTAAGCTCTGAGCTTCTTAGATTTAGCTTTCAATCTTTACTGTTAGCTTCACTGTAATACATTTAAATCTTACTGAAAAAAATAATGGAAGAATGTGTGGTCTCTTTTGCCTCTTATCAATTTCAGTTAGTCATTGCGTTTTCTCAAGAGTTGAAATGAATTAGACCTTTTTAAACCCAAAGGCAAATGTTCTCAGTATTTCTAAGCAAGAAGCAGAATCACCACGTAATCATTGATGTTCATTAAAACCGGGAGAACAAATCTGTATCAAAAATAGCGCGAGTAGTCCTATTATCAGCAAAACTGACGCCTGGATCAGCTGTAATAGGAACGAAGTCATTATTATACACTGGCGGTAAGTGAAAAAGAACACCAAGAAGGAGACGTCTGATACCAACGAAATTTATACAGCATAATAACGGAATACAGAGGATAACGTGATCAAAACATTATGGCAAAATACAGCTGTATTTGCTGGTAAACTGAAAAATAACATTTCCATGTATCATGGTTAATACGAGGTTGAACCGCCATGAACTGCGCCACACTGTGCAATTCTGGCATGTCGTACAGATGTTGGATGTAAGTTTGGGGTATTGAGTTCCAAGCATCCTCAACCTCGACGTGTAAATCGGGGCTGGTCGTGGCTGGCCGTGGAGACCGGATAAGTCGTTGTCCCATAAAATCCTACACGTGCTCAATGGGGGAAAAATCCGGTGAACGTGCAGGTCATGGAAGTTGTCTCACACCATTAAGTGCATGCTGCGTTGCACGTGCCGTGTGTGGGCGTGCGTTATCTTGCTGGAAAACACCACGATGGACCGACCTTACAAATGGCACAACAACGGGCTGAATGATATTGTTGATGTTGGAGGTGCTGTTTAACGTACCCGGTACAAACACTAGTTGTGTACGGGAGCGATAGCTGATCACTCCCCACACCAGGAGATCAGGTGTAGGCCTTGTGTGTTGCTGGTGGATGCAAGAAGGGTGGAGACGTTCCCCTGTGAGTCTAAGAACAAGCATACGACCATCAGAGGCTCCCAAGCAGAATCTGCTTTCATCGCTGAACACGACAGATCGCCATTGCGTTCTCCAGTGTAGACGTTGGCGACACCACTGCAGCCGTTCCTGACGGTGGGCTGGAGTCAGAAATACACATGCCAGAGGCACGCGTGCACGTAGTCCTGCATCCAGTTGACGGTTGCAGATTATTCGCACAGTCACCTCAGGTGCACCGGCAGCTCGGATTTGCGTCGCAGTGGATGTTCTGCTTGACAACGCCGCTCTTCTTATGCGTCGATCGGTCCGCTCATCAGTCCGTCTGTGACTCCTGGTTCCACGTCTTCTCGTGTGGGAATGTTCCTTGGGTCATCTACGCCACCATCGTACCATAACCGATACTTCCCGTCCAATTCTCTCCGCAATACGACGATACGACCGCCCGGCCTCGCGGAGTCTGACTAGACGACCTCGCTCAAAGTCCGATAACTGCTAAAATCGTACACGTCTTCCATGTCCAGGCATTGCAGCTTCTTCAGGGTCTTCGCACGTGTCCGTACGCTGACGACTGATTACATTCACTTCACCGTACTCCTTAAATACCACCGACGATATTTTGCATATTATGCCGTGCTGTGGCGTAAGCGCTCACCGGTTGGTCCCGAAATTAACATCACACCTACGTAAACTAGACCCCATTAACATATGTAAATTTCATGATCGTCCGCCAATTCCTTCTTGGTGTTCTTTTTTCACTTTCCGGCAGTGTAAAAAGAAAGGTAAAGCAATATACCTGATACCTAAGAAACGCCTACATTAAAGACTTTTATTTTTCACAATACAGTTTTTTTATTGGTGGTTTAACGACCACCATGATTAACTCAGTGGGCTATAAGCAGTCGCGTGTCCCTAATTTAGGACCACTGGTTCCAGGGAAGGGAGAAAGCCAGCGCAGTAAGACAAACAGAACATTCATGCCTCACGGTATTCGAAGCCGGCCCACTCTTGGACGAATGATCAGAAGCTATCGCTTAGACCACTGCTTAGGCAAATAGGCTTCACTTACTATTTGCATGATACTTCCGGATAGGTAGCCAGATAGTCGTCAAACAGGATACACAATCCTGTTTGAAGCCGGGTTCAATACTGTCTGGACGCAAATGATTGCCACTTCCAGCACATGTAGTGATGTCAATACGTTTCGCACAAAACGAGATAAGTCCACTTCAAAGTTCGTTGCAACATTTTTATTGGTGTCAGTATTATTAAAGAAATGCCGGGTTCAGTAGCGAGTGGGACACACTGTATAATTTATAGCTACTAAGCTTCCGTTGTTAAGATTTATTTAAATAAAAATAACGTTTCTCACAATGAAATGTTTATTATACAATATACATGTATAATAAACAATAATAAACAATAGTTTATTATACATGATGTATAATAAACTCGCAATAAATACATAATAAATATTTTAATATATATTTACGACGATGTATATAATAAATGATACATGATAATACATGATGATACATGCACTCCAGACATCATGAAAGATACCAGTACCAGAGTTCCTCCAGTCCTTCCAGCAGAAGTTGCACATGCAATCAAGAACATGAAGCGGGGAAAAGCTCCAGGAGAAGATGGAATTACTGTAGACATCATACAAGAAGCAAGTGGAGAAATCGAAGCAGTACTTGCCCAAATTTTCACTCGATGCCTTAATGAAGGAAAGATTCCTGAGGATTGGAACACCGCTACAATGATCCTGCTACATAAGAAAGGTGACATTGAGGATCTCGGAAACTACAGACCTATCAGCCTCCTATCAGTAGTTTATAAAATCTTCACTAAAGTTCTTTCACACCGCTTGAAGGTAACACTGGACATGGCTCAACCGAGAGAACAAGCTGGATTCAGGAGTGGCTACAGCACAATAGATCATATCCATGTGCTGAGAGAACTAATTGAAAGAGCGAGGGAATATGAACTTCCATTGTGCATGGCTTTTATCGATTATGAAAAAGCCTTTGATTCGGTGAAACCATCAGCAGTTACAATGGCTCTGAAAACCTGCGGTATTGAAGATGCATACATTAATATTATTAATAACATCTATGAAAATGCAAGTGCAAAGATTAGGCTGTTTGAAAATACAACACACATAAAAATTGGAAAGGGAGTGAGACAAGGTGACACCATATCTCCGAAGCTCTTTAATGCCACATTGGAGGGTGTTTTTCAGTCACTGAGCTGGGAAAACAAGGGGATAAAGATTAATGGAGATTATCTAACCCACCTTCGTTTTGCTGATGACATAGTCACTTTTGCTACTAGCCCATCAGAGCTGCAGAGTATGATCCAGGAACTTGCTGATAAGAGTAAAGAAGTGGGATTAAAAATGAACTTTCAGAAGACAAAAGTGATGTTCAATGCTTTTACAAGAAATGAAGATTTATCGAGTGATTGAGAAAAGCTGGAGATAACAGATACGTACGTTTATCTTGGACAGCAGATATCAAGTGAGGGTCACATTGATGAAGAAATTAATCGGCGTACAAAACTTGCCTGGAGAGCTTTTGGAAGAAACAGCATAATTTTCAAGAGCAATATGCCATTATGTCTTAAAAGAAAAGTGTTTGATCAATGCATCCTTCCAGTGCTTACGTATGGTGCAGAGACGTGGACCTTAACTAAAAGAGACATACAAAGGCTGCAGACAACTCAAAGAAGCATGGAGAGGTGCATGCTTGGTGTAACCAGGAGAGATAAGAAGAGGAACTCGTGGATCCGAAAAATGACAAGAGTGGAAGACATCATGATCAGAGTTAAATCCCTGAAATGGCAATGGGCTGGACATACTGCCAGAAGGACAGATCATCGATGGACAGCCGAAATTTTAGATTGGATTCCAAGGGACAGGAAAAGACCCAGAAGAAGACCACATGGGAGATGGGTGGATGAAATTCGAAAGTATGCAGGGGTGACATGGAGGAGACTGGCACAAGACAGACCGTTGTGGAGGAAACTTGGGGAGACCTTCGTCCAGCAGTGGATTGATAATGGTTGACAATGATGATGATGATGATATAATAAACTCACAATAAATGTTTGTTATACATCGTCGACATGACGTCGACTCCATTTCTTCCAAGCGCGTGGAAACAACTCACCCAAATCCGTGACCGTCAAAATTCTAATAATGTCACAATGATTGGAATGTTTACGCTCCATTCGTCCTGAGGATGCCGAGCCAAATGTTCTGCGGAACGAATGTCGATGTATAATGAACATTTTATTGTGAGAAACGTGGTTATTTTTATTCTACCATAAGAAAGCTGGTTTTATCATCTCCGTTCGCAAGCAAAAAAATCCGCATTTAATCCAGAATAAAGTCTTTGCTGCCGGACTTCAGCATGCAATATTTATATTCAGTCAGTTGTGTTTAAAATGAATGGTAATTAGGGAACTACTACTTGTGAGATGAAGATCTCTTATGTCAGGGGATTCCTGTTTTTCTTAAATATCTCTCCCGAAATTTATTTTTGAGTATCCCAAAAAATATTCTTTACTAAGATTTCCTCTCTTCCGAAACTTTACTTTTTAAATTATCTAAGAAGCCAATCACAAACTTTAGGGAAATTTTATTTTAGTTTTTTCCTTCGTGTTAATGTTTCCGTTGGTTTTTGAAAATGTCAAAAAGCTCCAGCTCACTATGTCGAACGAAACAGCTAGAACATCGTGGGCATTAATATAATGTGGGATTGTACGGCAGATTTTACAGTCCGCATCTCGCGGCAAACTCTCTCTCTCTCTCTCTCTCACACACACTCTCTGTCCTTACTGGGAAACGGGGAATTAATCATTTGGCATGAGCATTAAAGGCTAAAAGAAATCGCCATTTCATAATTCCCAGCCAGCGGTTTCCAAGAAATATAAAATGATCCTGGGAAAGATAAAATATGTATCTATATTTAAACTCTGGTTGATAATCCACAACCAGCTGACATAAAAGTAAGAACAATACACAGGTATAAACTACACTTCGGTTTGTGTAAATTCAAAACATGAAGGACTGCAGCTACTAGATTAAACTTACAAGATATGTACAAGGTTTTGGGGCATGCAAGTGATAACAATGTCGGTGAAAACACATATCCGGTTTCGCAGCAGCGTCGTCTGAGCTTCCCGGGTTTTGGGAATAATGAGTAGGATCAAACGAGATGTTGCAATCAGCCGGGCAGTCTAGGTGTAAATTTTCCACGCTGCGGCGGACATTTTTAGCTTGTAAATCCAAAAACGCGATTCTTAACAAATATAAACCTCAGATTTGAACTTTCAAAATGTGACTTGCCGGAGGAACAAGAAATCAATTAGCCCCGTAAAAAGAAGTCAAGGGGCATAATGTCTGGTGATCTTGGTGGCCAGGCTATGGAACCATCTCTGCCTATCCATCTGTTAGGGAATTTGTCATCTAAGAATTCACGGACAAGTACACAGCAGTGCGGCGCCGAGACTGTCCTGCTGGAAGATTACCCACGATTGCAGCTCTTCCAATTGAGATGCAACATACAGCTGCATCATGTCGAGGTACATACCGAATGTAATGGTGGGCTCAATAAAAAAAGACGGTCCAATTACTTTGTCGGGCATTAGTCCGCAAAAAACATTAGTTTTTAGGGCTATCCCTCTGTTTCTCGAAAACCACATGTGGATTCTCTGAACGCCAGATACGTGCGTTATGAGTGTTCACTTTACCTGAGGTATGAAACTTTGATTCGTCTGAAAAAACAAATTCGCTTCATTTAATAATTATCTTCGTCTATTTGTTCAAGGATATCAATAGCGAATGTCACACATCTGTGCCCATCACTAGGTTCTGAGGCTTGAACAATTTGCAATTTTTATGCAAAAAAGGAAGCCGCTTTCTTAAAATGCAGGATGCTGTCTTCATAGGTATTCACAGTTCAGTAGAGGCATGGCCAATTGATTTCCTCGGGCTTCGTACAAATGCATCGCGCACGGCGTCGAGAGTTTCCGCACTAATGGAAGGTCTTCCACTTCTTGCACGGTCGCCGACACTGTCCGTCTGTTTAAACTTTTGATACCAGTTCCTAGTGCCCTTCACATGAGGCGGAGCTCTATCATACTCACACCTAAACTTCCGCTGCACTGAAATTGCAGATTTGGTTTCATGAAACCACAGAACACAATTAGCCTTCTGTTGCAAGGACGCCATTTTGCCAACTGACGCTTTCAACAACAAGCTACGCTGTAGACGTGCAGCACCACCTATTGTTCGAAAAGTACAACGAACAAAACACTTGAGAATATGACCCAATCAATGCAACAAACAGCGTTCGTCTAACTAGCTCGGTTTATTTTATATGGTTTATCGTAATCAGGGGAAGACTTTAGACACTGACAATGGGGAACGGTTTCTATTCAAAACTGTATGAAAGGGATGAAACACTTATTCCAGACATTACGACAGGTACGAGTACCAAAGTCCCTCCAGCCCTCCCTACAGAAGTTACGCATGCAATTAAGAATATGAAACGATGAAGAGCTAAAGGAGAAGATGGAATTACCATGGGCATTATACAAGAAGCAAGTGGAGAAATTAAAACTACACTTGCCCAAATTTTCACTAGAGGTCTCAATGAAGAGAAGATTCCTGAAGATTGGAACAATGCTACAATGATCCTGCTACATTAAAAAGGTGACATTGAGGATCTCAGGAAATGCAGGCCATCAGCCTCCTATCAATGGTTTATAAAATCTTCACTAAGGTTCTTTCACATTGCGTGAAGGCAACACTAGACATGGCTCAACCAAGAGAGCAAAGCTGGATTCAGGAGTGGCTACAGCACTGTAGATCATAACCAGGTACTTCGAGAACAAATTAAAAGAACAAGAGAATGTGAACTCCCTTTATGCATAGCTCTTATTGATTATAAAAATGCTTTCGATTCCGTGAAACCACCAGCAGTTACAATTGCTTTGAATACCTGCGGTATTAAAGATGCATACATTAGCATTAATAGTAATATGTATGAAAATGCTAGTGCAAAGGTTCTGATATTTGAGGATACAGCACAAATTAAAATTGGAAAGGGAGTGAGACAAGGCGACACCATATTTCCCTAGCTCCTTAATGCCACATTGCAAAATGTCTTTTTATTATTGAACTGGAAAAGCGAAGGGACACAGATTAATGGAGATTATTTAACTAAACTTCGTATTGTTGATGACGCAGTCATTTTTGCAACTACCCCTTCAAAGCTGCACAGTATGATTCAAGAAATTGCTAACAAGAGTGCAGAGGTGGGATTAAAAATGAACATTTTAGAAGAAAAAAGTGATGTAAATAAATAAATTTTAAAAAATTTATTTATTTATATCACTTTTACATCGCTTTTTTTTTTAGATTTATCGATTAATGGAGAAAAACTTGAGACAACCGATTCCTACATTTATCTTGGGCAGCAGATATCAAATGAGGGTCACATTGATGAAGAAATTAATTGCCGTATAAAACTTGGAAG
Organism: Macrothele yani; assembly: GCA_039090855.1. Taxonomy (NCBI): domain Eukaryota; kingdom Metazoa; phylum Arthropoda; class Arachnida; order Araneae; family Macrothelidae; genus Macrothele; species Macrothele yani. The sequence continues at coordinate 22,195,915 of CM076998.1, read as the reverse complement.
GAGAGCTCTTGGAAGAAACAGAAAAATTTTTAAGAGCAGTATGCCGTTATGTCTCAAAAGAAAATTGTTTAATCATTGCATCCTGCCAGTGCTTACGTATGGAACAGAAACCTGGACCTTAACTAAAAAAGACATACAAAGATTGCAGACAACTCAAAGCAGCACGGAGAGAGGCATGCTTGGTGTTACCAGGAAGGATAAGAAGAGGAACTTGTGGATAAGAAAAATTACAGGAGTGGACGACATCATGACCAGAGTGAAATCACTGAAATGGCAATGGGCTGGACATGTTGTCAGAAGAACAGACCACCGATGGACAACCGAAATTTTAGACTGGATTCCGAGGGACAGAAAAAATCCCAGAAGAAGACCCCATAGGAGATGGATGGATGAAATTCGAAAGCATGCCGGGTTGACAATTGTGCAAGAAACTTGGGGAGACCTTCAACCAGCAGTGGATTATTAATGGTTGATTATGATGATATATATGGATGTAAGGTCAGGTGATGCGCAACATCACAGCCTCTCCTTGACAAATGTCAACCACGCCTTCTCGTGGCGCATCGTGTTCCCACTAAAGGGGCTCTGACGACCGCCAATAGCGGTATAACTGTACCATCGGGATTAGATGAAATGCTATCCCACACTCACCAACCCGCTTGGCCAGCGAGGTGAGTTAGGGCCAAACCCCTCCAAAATGGTTCCACAACTTAAATCTGGGCTTGCCTGGAGAGCTTTTGGAAGAAACAGCATACTTTTCAAGAGTAATATGCCATTATGTCTTAAAAGAAAAGTGTTTGATCAATGCATCCTTCCAGTGCTTACGTATGGTGCAGAGAAGAGGACATTAACAAAAAGAGACATACAAAGGCTGCAGACAACTCAAAGCAGCATGGACAGGTGCATACTTGGTGTAACCAGGAGAGATAAGAAGAGGAACTCGTGGATCAAAAAATTGGCAAGAGTGGAAGACATCATGATCAGAGTAAAATCCCTGAAATAGCAATGGGCTGGACATACCGCCAGAAGGACAGACCATCGATGTACAGTCGAAATTTTAGATTGGATTCCAAGGGACAGGAAAAGACCCAGAAGAAGACCACATGGAAGATGCGTGGATGAAATTCGAAAGTATGCGGGAGCAACATGAAGGAGTCTGGCACAAGACAGACCGTTGTGGAAGATGCTTGGAGAGACCTTCGTCCAGTAGTGGATTGATAATGGTTGACAATGATGATGATGATGATGATATAGATAGATATATATAGAGAGAGACAATCCGGCTTCTCGCGTTTATGTAGTTGGAAAAAAGAAAAGTACCATATTTGTCGAAAAAAAAACAAAAAAACACGAAGCATCCTCCGAGTATGGTTCGGTACAGAATGAACTCCGCATGCAAGTAACTCACGGCCCAATATGCAAGCGATTGAAAAATAACGACTAATGACTAAATGGTGGACCTCCACAGCGCATCGAAAAGGTTATATCAAGAGCAAAGATCGCACGCAGGGACAACTGTGACGGCGGATTTCGGTTGCCTTAACCTCCACGAACTGTCAGGATGCCTAGACATCAGGACCGTTCACAATGCGAGCAGTTGAACTAGTTTGAGAGAGAACGTGTAATTGGACTAAGTGAGAGAGGCGTGGTTGGTCAAGTCGCCATATCACTGGGCATTTGTGTCGGAGCGATGTGGCAATCGGACGATGCTGGAACCAATGTTTCGAGGAGGGCACAACTTAGCGGTACGCAGGCAGTGGACGGCCGATGGCAACAACAAAACGCGAGGATCGAGCGATTGTGAGAGCCGCATGACCATGACCGAATTCGCCTCTCTCAACCATCTGTGACCATGTGGCCATGTTGCCTTGTCCACAGGTACATGCGAATCGTTTCAACTTTCGGCACGGGTTCTAAATTCCAGGAAGACATTCCGTCTTCTACCACTAAGCAGCGAGGGTAGCCAGAAGTGTAGGAGACGATCAAAGTGGAATAGTCCCAAATGGTGTCGTGTTTTGTTCAGTGATGAGTCACGGTTCGGACTTGGCACCGATGAACAGCGCATATGTGTCTGGAGACGAACCGGCCAGCTCGTGGATCCTGCATTCACCGCGGAACGGCACACGACCAGCACTCCGGGAGTGAATCTCTGGGTACCCATTTCCAACGATGGCCGGACATCCTTGGTATTTCCGTACCACCCGCACCACCCTACGGTACCTCGACCACATTGTACGACCTGTCGTGCTGCCATTCCCGTCACAGCATCACCGAGTAAGTTTTCAACAGGATAATATCCGACCACACACGGCACGGCTTTTCTAGGCCTGCCTCTGCAAAGTCGACGACCTTTCACTGCCAGCGCGATCACCCGACCTTTCACCGACCGAACACTTTTGGGTCATTATAGGACACCACTCACGCCCATAGCGGAATGTAGGCGAACTAGTCAGTAATTTGGACGCAATCTGGCATGCTATACGTTCGGACAGAATTCATGAACTGTGTGCGTCTACACGTAGGGTAATCGGTTGTATCGGAGCATGAGATGGAGCTACAACGAATATATTGACATGTTCCCCAAGCGTAGCTGTTTTACCAGCCCACATTTTCTGGAATTGCAATCATTTTCTTCTGTATCATTTACATTGCACATACCAATTTTCATCTTGATTGAATGATTTCTTCTGGGTGCTTCTATATTTTTTTGTTTTGTTTTATTAAAGAGTGCATTTTTTTAACCTCTTAACATAACTGTTGATATTCTTCTTTAATACTATACCAAAACTCAACAAGCGGTAATTTCTTAAAGGTTAGTTTCACTGCTGAATCTGAAACCATATCAATAACCTTTTTGTACTGTCTTATATTAAAATCGATTGGCCTTTCTTAAAATCGATTGGCCTATCTTGCACTAAAATGAGCACAGTCAAAGATCGGAGAATAATATGAGTTATCTTTTGAGCATGCAAACATTTGAACCCAAAACCTACTTAGTACCTCAGAAAAATCTAAAACATAGAAGAATACGTAAGCACTAGTCGTCAGAGCGATGATGTCATCACAAGTCATGTAACCTTTTGAGAAATCTAGAATATACATTACTTGTTAGAGAATGACAGGGAAAAGTCAAATGACGACTTAATGTTATTATGAAAACAATTCAGACCTCTATGATGATCTGAAATGGTATCGTAGACCCATAGGTCTACGCTAGATTTCTTCAGAGGTTACATGACTTGTGATGACATCATCGCTCTGACGACTACTGGCATTGGTGCTTAGATATTCTTCTATCTTCTAGAATTTTCTAAGGTAGTAAGTAGGTTTTGGGTTCAAATTTTTACATTTTCAAAAGTTTATTAATAGAACCACTGATCTAGAAAACGATTTTCGTGTTCTAGATCAGCTGTTCTCTAACTTTGAGAACCGCTGATCTGCAACCAGAAAATCAAACCTAGACGCTGAAATGAAATTCAATATCAAACAGAAGTCATCGTTCTTTCCACGTTTATGAGTGAGTCACGGAAAAATTTTCATCGGCCGCCACCGGGAATCGAACCCAGGGTCTTCCAGTTACGCACTGGACTTCCTGGGTTCAATCGCCGGTTGCGGCCCGATGAGAATTTTTCCGTGACTCACTTATAAACGTCGAAAGAGCGATGACTTCTGTTTGATGTTCCTAATCCGCGTCAATTGTGTGTATTAATTATCCATTCGCCTCCTAGTTATTTGTTCAGTTGCTACTTACCATCTTTGATGAATCCCCAGCATTGTGCGGGGCTCCAAGATGCAACCTGCCAAGTGATTTGGCAGTTAGTCGTATGTGAGTGTGGAGACCTCGAGGCCGCTGTGGTACAATGGTAGCATGTCCGGCGCCTAACTGGAAGACCGGGGTTCGATTCCGGGTCGCGGCCGATGAATTTGTTTTCCCTGACTCACTTATAAACGTGGAAAGAGCGATGCTTTCTGTTTTATGTTCCTAATCCACGTCAATTGTGTGGAAATTCGATAGGAAAAGAAATAATAGGACAACAAAGAATAACCTCAAGCAAAAAAAATTAAGCTTTAAAAAAAAACGTGCAGAAAATTAGTTCACCCTGACCTACATAGACGAATGGTCAGAAAGCTCATCGACAATCCGAATTCAGAGAGGGTCAACAGGCTGAACCTAATAATGTGGGAAGATTCCTCAAATTGATTCCACAAGGGAATCCCAAGGGAAGAAAATGAATACAAAAGAATTCATGATTAAAGGAGAGATCGCATATCAGTGAATGGAACAAAATTTGAATTTTATATCATATCCTGCGACACGGAAAACTACACTGGTTTCCGTAAGTTAAACAACAAACCAAATAAAATCACGATAATTGGGCGAAATATACAGCGGCATTCGTAATTATTGCCAGGGTTTCCGTGACCAGGCATGGTCAAACGGTAACCGACCAAATAAAACTACCTACATCATAAACAAGGTCACCGCGGAAAGTTTATGTGGCAACACGGTACTTGCTGAATTGACATCACCCTTCAAAATGACGAAATTTCAAGAAAAAGCAATGTGCGTGATCTCGTTCTTTGAAACAGAGTCGATTATCACAACGCAACGTCATTACATAACGCTGTATGGCAAAGCTCTGCCTTCCGATAATACTATCCCGACGATGTTTAAAGCAGTTTCAAAAGACTGGTAGTGCGCAGCATCAAAAAGGAGCGGGAAGAACAAGCACTTCGCAGAACGATGGTGATCGCGTCCAGGAATTCTCTCCCTGAAACACTCAGAAATCAACAAGACGAGCTGTGTCGCAATTAAGTATGCCACAAATGACTGTTTGGAGGGTTTTGCTAACCGCCTACAACTCCGGGCGTACAAACTGCAGATTTTACAGGCTTTACAGTGGGACGGTATGCCCAACCGTTTCCAAATTGCCCCAGACATTTTGTCCAAAATCGAAGCTGATGAACATTACTTGTGGACATGGATATTTATAGATGAGGCAAAGTTTTTCGTCTCAGGGTGGGTACATGAGCATAACTGCAGGATATGGGGCTCCGAAAACCTTCACGCCATTCGAAATATCGAACGAGATGGTGAAAAGGTGAACGTCTGGTGCGTTTTTCATGTTCGGAAGTGTTGGGGGAACTTTTTCTTTGTGGTGAAAACAGTGGCAGCGGTGACCTATCTGGACATACTACATCTGTATCCGATGCTTCAGTTGGAAGATCCGTTACCCAATGTGATTTTCCTGCACGATGGAGCACCGCCGCATTGGGCTGTTGTTGTCCGATTATTTCTTGACCTGACTTTTCCTGGGAGCCGAGTTGGGCATGGTGGACCAATTCCGTGACCTCCGTGCTCACCCGATATTACGCCATTGGATTTCTTCCTGTAGGGAAACGTGATAAACTTCGTTTATCAGGCCCCTGTGACCCACCTTGATGACCTGAAAACCAGAACTGGTGATGCGATAGCAATAGTAACGCCGCAAATGCTGGCGAACACTTGGCGGGAAATTTAGTATTTCTTGGATATCTTACAAGCCACAAAAGGCGCGCAAGCCGAAGTGGTTTAGCGATATGATGATGTATCGATTTTACTGTTAATAAAACTTTTAGTTGTCGTCTGTCATATTCTGTTTGCGGTTTTAGTTTGTTGTTTCTCGTTTTCCGACTATATGCCACTAAAACCCCGACAATAATTATGAATCAACCTGTAGTTCAAATTGCACAAAATTTGCATATCTTACGGGCCAAGGCATACGCCATCGAAGTACGTGAAGGCAAATGAATGGCGCTGGCTGCGCTTTATGCAAATGCGCAAGAGCTTAAAACCAGCTGTTTCGGCTGGAGTCGCCAATTCATGTGTGGCGGTGAATGACAGGATTTCGCGATAGCGATTTCGTTAACATGGCTTCGAAACGTCATTTACCAGCGGAGTTACGCTACAGGTCGATAGGCAGACTCGAAGCAGGGCAACGACAGGCGGACGTCGCAAGATGGCTCAACGTCGATCGTTCTATGGTCAACAGGATGTGGGTGCAGCTTCCCGAAGGTACAGGGAAGGTAGGCCAAGGGCGACAACCTCCGCGGATGACTGGAATTTGCGGCTTTCGTCACGGCGGAACAGGACGGCTACACCGACTTATCTCAGGTCTGTACTAGAGGCAGCCACCTGTCAGATAGGATTAGTTTCGACGGTACGCATAAGGTTACATGAAGGAGTGCCGATCAACCCCCGCCACCGGAGGGAACGTTTCAATTAAGCACGACTGCATGTGAACTGGACTCAAAATAAGTGGAGGTCCGTTATGTTCACTGATGAGTCCCGATTCTGTTCACAGTGATTCTCGCCGAGTTTACCTTCCCTCTAGTATCCAGGAAAAGGACACCTATGGTAGTGGTAGTGTTCAGGTATGGGCAGGCATATCGTTAGGCGGCCATACCGACCTCTATATGCTACCACATGGAAACCTCAATACTCAGGGGTATAGAGACGACATCCTGGACCCTATTGTTCGTCCGTATAAGGCCGCAATTGGCGACACATTTGTACTACAGGCGGACACAGCTCACTTCGTGCACCAGTACCTGGAACAGGAGAATCTAGGCCGTATGGGGTGGCCAGCAAGCTCTCCCGATCTGAATCCCATTAAGCATGTATGGCTTGCTCTCAGGAGGCGTGTTGCTGGCCTCTAGCCTTCTCCACGAACCCTGCAGAGGCCCCACTCTGCTTTGCTCGAGCAATGGACGCAGCTACCCATGGAAGTGCTCAACACCATAAATACCAGCATGGCACATCGCTGTCGATTCTGTATTGCTGTTCGGGGTAACCACACTCCGTAATGAAGTACCTTTTCCTATTTCATCTTGATACCTATATTTCTGAATTTTCATATTTGCATCACTCATACAAAATGTAAATGCTTTCTATCACATGGTCTTACGGTTTTTTTGTTGCATTTGGTTTAATAAAACGTACCACCAAATTTTATCCGAATAGGGTGCATACTTTTTGAGTTATCACGATTTTTTTCCATTTGTTGCTTTGGAAACCAGTGTATGTATTAATGGAAATTACACACAACTAATCAAGCAAAATCTCCCTATCCTAGAAACTGCTGTCCAATATTATCGCTTACGATAAACACTGAAGCCTCGGCTTGAATTTCATAGCTTCTTGGTTGAACTTTCATCCAAACAAGTGGAATATATTCCAGAATAATGGCGACAGATGAGTAATCACCAATATGGACTAACAAGTCTTGCCTTCGTCATTCAAGATGGAAGGCAATCATCTGACATTCAAAACATCTCTCTACCTGCAACAACTTAGCCAGACAAATTATTTTGACTGATCATTATCTGAAGTGTGTCACCGGAATAACATGGGACTCTGTTTCGAATCAATACGGGATATGCATTCTGATTTGCGTAATGTCCCAATATCGGAATTGGCGGTTATCTAGATCAAATGTCGTTTTGCGAGGTTTCTCATTCATGTACCATACAAGTGTAATACCGTCCAATAAATTCAGCACAACCTCATACAGAATGATTTCGAATATCACAGCGGGAAATTTCCATCTACAAAATTTCCTTTACAGCTTTGGAAACGGATATTGAAATTCCAAGTTGCTGCATCAGAAGGGCTTCTGTTTCGTGTATTTCTAACAAACTCTGGAACTTTAGCATTTCCAATTCATCCAAAATGCTCAAGGTTACCAGATCTTGTTATGATAATCACACGCATCACTAGACACATATCAATTAGAAATCAAAGAGAAATATAAATTGTTATATGTTAAGACTGAAGTGATAATCCGTTTTATAAGAGTAAGAAAACAAAATACAAGTTGCCAAGCTTTCGCGCATGAACGAAAGGGCTTTTCAAGACTGATAGCGTAAACAAATTGAAAGACACTGCTGTTAATAGAAACTGCAACAGAAAGAAAGAAATAAGCAATAAAAACGAAAATTATGGAAGTGATTAGTTACGGTACAAGCTGCAAACGATCAAAATTACATACCGGTTCGTGATGAAGATGGCCAAAAAATTAGTAATAAACGTAAATCCTCCAGGAGTGACGATAACCGACCACACACGGTATGGGATTGAATGAAACAGAGATTGGATCGTCGTCTGCGGTATTACATTCCATTCTGATTCCACACCCATTTACAGTCCGTTGGATGTGACAGACGGCGAGGCCATGTGAGTCAGTCGTTGCGCGATGGCACCCCAGACGTTCTCTATAGGTGACAAATCTGACGAGCGAGCAGGCCAGGAAAGACGAGCGACTTGATGCGCACAGAGTATGTCTTGGACAGTACCAGCAAAATGGGGTCCGGCATTGTCTTGTAGGAAAACGGCTCCCGGGATCGTCCTAATGAGGGGTAGAAGTTTAGCTTCCAACACTTCCGTGATGTAGCGTTGGCTGTTCAATGTGCCTGTGATGCGTAGTGGGCGAGTGAGTGAAGGAAACTCAATAGCGTCCCAGACCATCACGCTTGTCGTGGGACCGGGATGGCCCTGCGCAACGCAGCCTTCCAGATGCTGTTTGCAACGGTATCTGCAAATAAGGATTCACCCATCGTGATGCATTAGATTGAACCTGGACTCGTCAGAAAACACAGTATGCTCCCATTCAGCACTCAAGTTTCCACGCTCATGGAACCACTGTTCAAATTGAAAGGAAGCGCCTATTGTTCAAATTGAAAGGAAGTCGCAGTAATGGACGGCGAGCAACGAGGCCTCTCTGTAGCGATGATCAGAACTTGCAGACATAGCACGATGTGTGACCATCCTCCATTGATGCGCAAGTGTCGTGGATGGTGTTGTGCGCGACGTCACTGCCATACGGTGCAAGTGCCTGTCTTCCCGCTCGGTCGTACGATTTCGAGCTCCAGACCTTGCACGACGATGCGTAGAACCTTCTGCTTTCCAGTGAGGCCATGTACGCATAACGGTGTTTGCGTTACGCTTAACGTGTGCAGCAATGTCACGGTATGATAAACCACCTTCTCGAAGTCCAACGATTCTGCCTCTTTCAAACTCCAGCAAGTATCTGTATGGTTGTTTCGTCCTCCTACGCGGCATGTTTACATGTTAAAATATCATTACGGTCGAGTTTAGCAATAGCAAGTTTAAAAACCTGCTCTCTGTACGCCTTCTTTTACACCCCATGGTGTGACGCTTCCGATGGCGTTGCGCGCGCCACAGACCTCCATACGCGCTGCAATTATAATAATTTGCGTCCCCAATGGTGGCCTATCCATCATGTAAATTTCGAGCAAATCCGATAATTTTTTCATGGTGTTGCAATTTCTATTAACAGCAGTGTATTAGAACGATTACAATTTAAATATCAGAATGGTTACACGAGATACATAAACAATGATTAAATAAGCAGCGTAGCGTGTTCTGAATATGAAGTCACGAGACGTGTTAGTATGGAACGTGGCGGTTTTGAGGGAAGAAATCACTGTCGTTGCGGGCTTCACGGCTGCCGATAATGTCCAGCTCAAAATTAGTCCACTAAATTAGTAAAGAGAGGAAAATATTACAGTGTATTTCCAACTAAAAATTATGGAATGATTTCCAGTTATACATCAAGGATATCTTTCAATTTCCATCCAACCGCGCTACAATTAAGCTATCATCCGATCAAGCATACACTGAAGAGCAATTGAATTAACGACAGCTGGCGTTTTGCAAATATGGCGCTGTGGGCGGCCCTGAAAACGGAAACGACATGACGTATGCAGCGATTCGACAATATAAGGAGTGATGCGACGGGAATCAGTAAGAGTCGGACGCAGTATGGGTAAGACGAAGGATCGAAGCTCATTTGATTCTGGGCAAATTGTCGGTGCCCGACGAATGGGTCACTACATCTCGGAAATGGTGCAGGCACTGGGAATTTCACAAGCCACTGAATCACGGATGCACCGTGAGCACACCGAATCCGGTAAAACCATCCCTGGAAGGTGCAACTGCCGTAGACAACAGCGTGTGAATGAGCGGGGTCATCGTCGGCTATCTCGCATTGTAACAGCGGATAGACGGGCCACAGTGCAAGAAATCACTCGGCAATTTAACGCGGGTGCGCAAAAGCATGTAAGCAGCCACACCATCCAGAACCATCTCCTCGCTATAGGGTACAAGAGGCCATCGTCCCACGAGGATACCGCTGCTGACCGCACATCACATGGTGCAAAGATTAACATGGGCGCGGGAACATTGCCACAGGACCCTAGATATGTGGAAAAATGTTTCCTGGACTAATGAGTCGAGATTCACGTTGGTACATGCGGATGCAAGGATACGAGTACGGTGCAAACCACATGAAGCTATGGATCCTTCTTGCCAGCCAGGTACTCTTCAAGCTGGTGGGGGTGGCATTCTCTTCTGGGGAATATTTACGTGGACTGAAATGAGACCCCTAGTACGTGGGACTTCGTCCCTCACAGGTCAACATTACCGGGATATCCTGGACGACCATTTGCTCACGTTTGCGCGTCTTCAATATCCCACTGGGGACCTCATCCTGCAACAAGATAATGCACCGTGCCATCGCTCCCGAATTATATCCGAATGGTTGGATGAACACTCCACCGACGTGACCTCGCTTTCTTGGCCAGCTAGGTCCCCTGACATCAATCCCATCGAACACATATGGGATGCCATCGAGAGAGATGTTCGGGGCTCTTACCCCCTCCATCAAATCTTCGTGAACTGTGGGAGCTTGTTCAGGGGTCGTGGATCCGCATGGCTTCCCAACGCTTCCGGGGTCTTGTCAAGTCCATGCCGTAACGAATCGCCGTCGTCATCAGGGCGAAAGGTGGTGCTACACGTTATTAGACAGGTATCTCCAATTCAATTGCTCTTATGTGTAGGTATCTGTTCATAAATCAAAATTGACGTTTTTTACGTAATCCTCGCACAGTTTATGATCATCAAAGTTCACGTGTTGGTTAACTTTTGCCTAAGATATTTCTCTATGTTCTGAGAAATCTTAACTAATTTTTATGTCCAGTTTCAGTCTTAAACCTTTCTCTAACTACCGGAAAGGTTCACAGCTCTTTCTGACAACAATATGGTAGACATCAACATTAATTTAAATTACAATATTGTTTGAGTTGTGTGTTTACATTATGGTTCACGTATACGCTGTGATGATAATAAGCAAAGAACTGAAACTGTCCGTGCTCTAAGTAATTTTGTTATAGTAGGCAGTGTAGAAATTTTGACGTACTTCCCTATTTTTCAGCACAGAGTGATAATGATATGCACATTCATTAGTGCGGGCATCGGCGAAGGCCGTCCTCAACTAAATTAGAATAATCTATGATTTATCGAGTTGGCCATTTTAACAACACGGTGTGTTTACTTCTGTCCCCAGCACCAATTTATGTTCTCGGTGTGTTCTGGGTCAGTTAATGTTGGTCAACGGTTGTATCAGTATGTCAGTCGAACATATATGCTTAACGCGTTTGTTTCTGCTTTATCATGTTTTGGACATTTCAAACATTGTGTCGGGCAATATTTGACATAAAAGTGAAAATATTTCGTTATTCAAGTGGAATGAATCCTCTTTTTTACAACGGGAATTAATTTTATTATGTTTTGAATATTTGAAACATTGTGTCCTGCCGTATGTGACATAAAACTGAATATATTTCGTTATTCAAGTGCAATAAATCCACTTTTCTACAACGGGTATTGCTTTTATCATGCTGTTTTGGACAGTTGAAACCTTGTGTGCTGCAATATTTTACATAAAGTGAATATAAAAACGAATCTATTTCGTTACTACACTGAAGAGCAATTGAATTGGAGATACCTGTCTGGTAGCGCGTAGCACCACTTTTCGCCCTGATGACGGAGGCGAATCGTCTCGGCATGTACTCGACAAGACACCAGACGCGTTGGGATGCCATGCCGATCCACGACCCCTGAACAAGCTTTCACAGTTCACGAAGATTTGATGGAGGGGGTCAGAACCTCGAACATCTCTCTCGGTGGCATCCCAGATGTGCTCGATGTGATTGAGGTCAGGGGACCTAGCTGGCCAAGGAAGCTAGGTCACGTCGGTGAAGTGTTCATCCAACCATTCGGATACAATTCGGAGCGATGGCACGGTGCATTGTCTTGTTGCAGGATGAGTTCCACAGTGGGATGTTGAAGATGCACAAACGGGAGCAAATGATCGTTTTTTCAATCGAGATTTTAGAAGCTCATATTTCGCTACAAATACATCAGAAGAGGAAATTAAGACTTACGCCACCTGGTGGCCAAACCATTTCACAAAAATTTGAAATTATGTGCAAATGATTTCCCATGAGGAGCTGTATCCGGTGCAGAAAGAATTTTTCAAATCGGAGATTTAGAAGCAAATATACAGGGGGAAACGCAGTTTACCTCTACGCCCCCTGGACGAAAGACTGTGAATTACTTGAAAATTTTGAAACTATATGAAATACATGCCACACTGGAAGCACTATCCAAGAAAGAAGGAATTTTTCAAATCGGACTCCTAGAAATAGAGATATTGACAAAAATAAGATATATATCTACGCCCCCTGGCGGAGAAAATGTGGAATATTTTAAGAAGAAATCATTCTGAAAAGATTTGTTGACATGAGTACTATCGATCTACAAACGACGTTTTTTTCAAGCGAGAATTTAGAAGCTCATATTTTTCTGCAAATACATCAGAAGCGGAAATTAAGATTTACGCCCCCTGGTGGCGAAACCATTTCTTTTACAAAAATTGGAAATTATATGCAAAATATTTTCCATCAGGAGGTGTATCCGCGGAAAAAACAAATTTCAAATCGGAGTTTTAGAAGAAGAGTTATCGGGAAAAATGTAATTTGATTTTTACGCCCCTAGCGGAAAATCTGTGAGTAATTTGAAAAAGTAGCTATGTCTAAAATACTCTTCTACATAAATGGAATCGAAAGATAAAAGTATTTTTTCAATCAGATGTTTAGAAGCAAATATGTGGAATAAAACGTATTTTTGAAATCGACATTCATCTGCATTTACGCCGCCTAGCTGCGAAATTGTACATCGCCAAAAAAACGAACTAAAGGATCATCATTCGCATATTTTAATCTTACCAATGCAAAAATAATTTTTCAAATCGTTGCAGAGATACCATGGGTACATACGGACTGACGGACGGACAAACCGGTAACATAAGCACCATCTTTTTTTTACAAAAGACTTGCTAAAATGTTGAGTTACTCTAGCGAAAGATTCAAAAATCCAAAGAAAGTTTGAGTAAAGGATTCGTGATTACTGCTGGTTTCTCGTAGAAGGGGAAGGTAAAGTTACGCAAATTGGAAAAAAAATGTTAAAATCAATTCTAGATATTACCAAAATAATGTTTTAACTCCTATATTTAAAGAGGACATACCATTATTTTATCCACAGAGGCTTTCAAGGATTAGAATTCCGTCTGTCTGCCAGGAATACATACAAACCTACCTCTCTATATTTCTTGAAACAATGAAAGAGGATACGGGTGTCAAATCTATACTTTTTGCTCATATCCTTTCAAAGTTCCCTGATGTGTCGCCAATGGACTATTGTGCTGTCGGACTGCTAAAAAGAGCGCTTTCCAAATGCAAATCTTGAAAAGCAGTGGAAGAGGAGTGACATAAATACCACTACCAAATTTAAGAAATGCCCTGTTACCTTACAAATCTAGATGTAGGTTCATAATCCAGAGAAAGGGATATTATAAAAATTATAATTTTCACAATAGCTCTTTACCTACAGTATGATGAAATTATTTTTTAAGAAAGAAATAATTTAATTTTAAACATTAATTATATTGCTGGAAAATCATTTTAAAAATGTGTGAACATTCTTTATATTGAATTATCTTTATTTAATGTTCCCGATTGAAATGAAAAGTTTTTGTTTCTGATTTCTGTCGAAATCTATGAGAGACCAATGAACCCATAACTCAGTTTGCAAGCATCACTCTGATTTAAAACACCTGTGCGACTTTGCTTTTTCCCACCTCATTTGCGCGGAGGTGTCTCCGACTGTTCATTCGCAGGGAAGAGATACGGCAGCGTAAGGTAGGAAAAAAATAAAGAACTTCTGGAATTCAACTTTCTTCCGAAAAAAATGCCGAAGCTTCTCCACTTTCTTTTCCTTTTACTAAAATACTAAAATATTAAAAATATAGTTACAAAACTTCGGAAAGCTGACTGCATTTGTTGTATCCTCGTCTTATACTCAGGATCGACTTATCTATGAATGAATATAAGGAAATTGAGAAATATTATCCATTCGACTTATACTCCATATCAAATTCTGAACACTAACTGTGTTTGTTCTAGCTTCGTCTTCTCCTCAAGGTCGAATTATCTATGAATGAAGATAAGGAAATTGAGAAATTTAACCCATTCGACTTATACTCCATATCAACTTCCCAATACTAACTGTGTTTATTCTAGCCTTGTCTTATACTCAAGATCGACTTATCTATGAATGAAGATAAGGAAAGTGAGAAATTTAACCGATTCGACCCATACCCAATATGAACTTCTGAACACTAATTGTACTTATTCTAGCCTCGTCTTATACTCAAGATCAACTTATCTATGAATGAAGATAAGAAAATTGAGAAATTTTACTCATTCGACTTATACTCCATATCAAATTCTGAACACTAACTGTATTTGTTCTAGCCTCATTTTATACTCAGAATCGACTTATCTATGAATGAAGAAGACGATATTGAGACGCATTCGACTTATATTTCCTATCCACTTATGAACAATAGCTGTATTTGTTCTAGCCTCGTCCTATACTCAGGATCGACTTATCTATGAACGAACAAAAGGAAATTGAGATCCATTCGACTTATACTCCATATCCACTTCTGAACACTAACTGTATTTGTTCTAGCCTCGTTCTATACTCAAGATCGACTTATCTATGAATGAAGATAAGGAATTCGAGAAATTTTACCCATTCGACTCATACTCCATATGAACTTCTGAACACTAACTGTATTTGTTCTAGCCTCCTCTTATACTCAGAATCGACTTATCTATGAATGAAGATAAGGAAATTGAGAAATTTAACCCGTTCGACTTATATTCCATATCAACTTCTGAACACTAACTGTATATATTCTAGCCTTGTCTTATACTCAGGATCGACTTATCTATGAATGAAAAAAAGGAAACTGAGACCCATTCCACTTATAGTCCATATCCACTTCTGAACAGTAACTGCATTTGTTGTAGCCTCGTCTTATACTCAGGATCGACTTATCTATGAATGAATATAAGGAAGCAGAAATTTAATTCACTTGACTTATACTCCACATGAACACTAACTGCATTTGTTGTAGCATCGTCTTATACTCAGGATTGACTTATTTATGAATGAATATAAGGAAACTGAGAAATTTAATTAATTTGACGTATATTCCAAATTGACTTCTGAACACTAAGTGTATTTGTTATGGCCTCGTCTTATTCTCAGGATCGACTTATCTATGAAGATAAGGAGATTGAGAAATTTAACACATTCGACTTATATCAACTTCATATCAACTTCTGAACACTAACTGTATTTATTATAGCCTCATCGTATACTCAGAATCGACTTATCTATGAATGAATATATGGGAATTGGAAAAATTAACTCATTCGACTTATATTCCATATCTACTTATAAGCTAAAAAATACGGCACATTATATTTCAACGAGTTTATTCAGTTTTATTAGGAAACTATTTTTTATTTAGTCATTTCTTCACACATTTTTAGGACAAAATCACTTGACTACACTTTTTGAGCTGTCTCAAAAGTACAAAAATTTTCTAAAACTCGGATGTCGATATTTTGAACAAATGACTTTCATTTTCGCGCGAAAACTCTGTGTTGTGCTCTTTGATCCACAGCAATCATCGTGCTCTTACAACTTCGAGTATCTTCATCTGCTCGTAATGTTAGCAGAATAAGGGACATCTGTATTTCGAAATGTTATTGATGGCCTACTCGGAAACTGTACTTATCTCTCATTCTGACAGCTCAGAATGCAACGTGATCAGGCCATTTTGATCATAATTGCCTTCCAGGGCAATATGAGAGGCGTCGCATTCCTGGAATGTCTAAGTATTATTGTGACACGCTAAACATCGTCTTGCTGGACAGTCCTGCGGTGTCACGTACTGCAGCAGGTGAATTAAACGAAATGGAGTGTCTGACTTGGAGACGTCGACAGTGCAGACATAAGCTGAGCAACATATTCACGAGCTCCTGCTTTGCATACATACATACTTCACTTATCTCGATATGTTTCCTTTACTGCTCTGTATTGCTTTTAGTGTGACGTCAGTGCAGAACCAGTAGTGAACTAGACGAAGTCTTACATCAGAATACTTTGATGACACCTCCTTTTCAGCCTGTGAGCTACTACGTAAAATAAATACAATAGAACACTCGTGTAACGAGGCCCGCTTATCTGTGATTTAACCCTTTATTGACCACGACACTAAAATGTTTTGTCGCTCAGAATACCATAACGCCCGAGAATGTCTGTTACTGGTTTCCGAATTTCATTCCCCCTCCCTTCCTCAATAAGAAAGGAAGGATTAGTACTGGATCGTTACTCGAAACTTCCGATCTCTATACTTGACGTACACTGTCCTTCATACGTTTCCTTGGCACAATTAGAGCATTCTTCCACTGCGAGCCTTAGGCAGGTAGGAGAGAGTAGCAACATTTGGAAACTCTTGCTTATTTCCCACTTTTCTTGTTCCTTCTTATGAAAAAAATATGCTCTCAATCTGTTTATTTGGATTGAATAAAATGAAAGAACATTTATGACAAATTGCCCCCTTAAAGTCAGCTGTTAGGACAATTCAAAATATCACACACAAGCGAAGGACGTGTCAACAAAGCAAGAGTTCTACTGAGCAATGTTAGAAGGTTGAATGTGATAGCGCCGAGACAAACCAACTTAAACAATTACTAAAACTCGAATTTGACACACGGTGCACTCAATTATTGGACTCCTGAAGAGTTTTCGTTTTCTTAATTGCTACGCGTATTCTATTACAAAAAACGTTAATTCGGAATATTTTTGTGACTCTGTATAAGTCACATGACGTCTGAGGAGGGAGGGGGAGGGCTTGTATACTCAAATATATTACATGTAAACGACAATTTCCATGCCTTTCAAATTTTCTGGATTTTCACATTATCATTGCCTACCGCCGGACCCGGAATATCCTTGGGGATAAGAGTCCGATCGTTGTACTTTAAATTGTCCACAAGCACATATTTTCGAGAAGCGATTTTTTCGCGAAAATATTTCGTTCTCTTAAACTCCATAATAAATACGGAAGAGTATTTATCAGCAACACTGAACTGAGCATACGCTAGGGAAAACAACGACAGACTGCCCAGCTAATCAGTGTCCCATAAGTTTTGAAAACGGCTGGGCTGGGATACCTAAGGGTTCATTTTCCATCTGCTGACTCGCTGAGAGTACAAATTGGAAAACAACGACAGACTGCCCAGCTAACCAGTGTCACATAAGTTTTGAAAACGGCTGGACTGGGATACCTAATGGTTCATTTGTCATCTGTTGACTTCCTGAGAGTACAAATGGGAAAACAACGACAGACTGCCCAGCTAACCAGTGTCACATAAGTTTTGAAAACGGCTGGGCTGGGATACCTAAGGGTTCATTTGTCATCTGTTGACTTCCTGAGAGTACAAATGGGAAAACAACGACAGACTGCCTAGCTAACCAGTGTCACAGAAGTTTTGAAAACGGCTGGGCTGGGATACCTAAGGGTTCATTTGCCATCTGCTTTCTCTCTGAGAGTACAAATGGGAAAACAACGACAGACTGCCTAGCTAACCAGTGTCACAGAAGTTTTGAAAACGGCTGGGCTGGGATACCTAAGGATTCATTTGCCATCTGCTGACTCCCTGAGAGTGCAAATGGGAAAACAACGACAGACTGCCTAGCTAACCAGTGTCACAGAAGTTTTGAAAACGGCTGGGCTGGATACCTAAGGATTCATTTGCCATCTGCTGACTCCCTGAGAGTACAAATGGGAAAACAACGACAGACTGCCTAGCTAACCAGTGTCACAGAAGTTTTAAAAACGGCTGGGCTGGGATACCTAAGGGTTTATTTGCCATCTGCTGACTCCCTGAGAGTACAAATGGGAAAACAACGACATACTGCCTACTGCCTAGCTAACCAGTGTCACAGAAGTTTTGAAACCGGCTGGGCTGGGATACCTAAGGGTTTATTTGACATCTGCTGACTCCCTGAGAGTACAAATGGGAAAACAATGACATACTGCCTAGCTAACCAGTGTCACAGAAGTTTTGAAAACGGCTGGGCTCTGATACCTAAGGATTCATTTGCCATCTGCTGACTCCCTGAGAGTACAAATGGGAAAACAACGACAGACTGCCTAGCTAACCAGTGTCACAGAAGTTTTGAAAACGGCTGGGCTAGGATACCTAAGGATTCATTTGCCATCTGCTGACTCTCTGAGAGTACAAATGGGAAAACAACGACAGACTGCCTTGCTAACCAGTGTCACAGAAGTTTTGAAAACGGCTGGGCTGGGATACCTAAGGGTTCATTTGCCATCTGCTTTCTCTCTGAGAGTACAAACGGGAAAATAACGACAGACTGCCTAGCTAACCGGTGTCACAGAAGTTTTGAAAACGGCTGGGCTGGGACCCCTAAGGGTTCATTTGCCATCTGCTTCCTCTCTGAGAGTACAAATGGGAAAACAACGACAGACTGAATAGCTAACCAGTGTCACAGAAGTTTTGAAAACGGCTGGGCTGGGATACCTAAGGGATCATTTGCCATCTGCTTTCTCTCTGAGAGTACAAATGGGAAAACAACGACAGACTGCCCAGCTAATCAGTGTCCCATAAGTTTTGAAAACGGCTGGGCTGGGATACCTAAGGGTTCATTTGCCATCTGCTTTCTCTCTGAGAGTACAAATGGGAAAACAACGACAGACTGCCTAGCTAACCAGTGTCACAGAAGTATTGAAAACGGATGGGCTGGGATACCTAAGGATTCATTTGCCATCTGCTTTCTCTCTGAGAGTATAAATGGGGAAAACAACGACAGACTGCCTAGCTAACCAGTGTCACAGAAGTTTTGAAAACGGCTGGGCTCTGATACCTAAGGATTCATTTGCCATCTGCTGACTCTCTGAGAGTACAAATGGGAAAACAACGACAGACTGCCTTGCTAACCAGTGTCACAGAAGTTTTGAAAACGGCTGGGCTGGGATACCTAAGGGTTCATTTGCCATCTGCTTCCTCTCTGAGAGTACAAATGGGAAAACAACGACAGACTGAATAGCTAACCAGTGTCACAGAAGTTTTGAAAACGGCTGGGCTGGGATACCTAAGGGATCATTTGCCATCTGCTTTCTCTCTGAGAGTACAAATGGGAAAACAACGACAGACTGCCCAGCTAATCAGTGTCCCATAAGTTTTGAAAACGGCTGGGCTGGGATACCTAAGGGTTCATTTGCCATCTGCTTTCTCTCTGAGAGTACAAATGGGAAAACAACGACAGACTGCCTAGCTAACCAGTGTCACAGAAGTATTGAAAACGGATGGGCTGGGATACCTAAGGATTCATTTGCCATCTGCTTTCTCTCTGAGAGTATAAATGGGGAAAACAACGACAGACTGCCTAGCTAACCAGTGTCACAGAAGTTTTGAAAACGGCTGGGCTGGGATACCTAAGGATTCATTTGCCATCTGCTGACTCCCTGAGAGTGCAAATGGGAAAACAACGACAGACTGCCTAGCTAACCAGTGTCACAGAAGTTTTGAAAACGGCTGGGCTGGATACCTAAGGATTCATTTGCCATCTGCTGACTCCCTGAGAGTACAAATGGGAAAACAACGACAGACTGCCTAGCTAACCAGTGTCACAGAAGTTTTGAAAACGGCTGGGCTGGGATACCTAAGGATTCGTTTGCCATCTGCTGACTCCCTGAGAGTACAAATGGGAAAACAACGACAGACTGCCTAGCTAACCAGTGTCACAGAAGTTTTGAAAACGGCTGGGCTGGGATACCTAAGGGATCATTTGCCATCTGCTTTCTCTCAGAGAGTACAAATGGGAAAACAACGACAGACTGCCTAGCTAACTAATGTCACAGAAGTTTTGAAAACGGCTGGGCTGGGATACCTAAGGGTTCATTTGCCATCTGCTTTCTCTCTGAGAGTACAAATGGGAAAACAACGACAGACTGCCTAGCTAACCGGTGTCACAGAAGTTTTGAAAACGGCTGGGCTGGTATACCCAAGGATTCATTTGCCATCTGCTGACTACCTGAGAGTACAAATGGGAACACAACTACAGAGTGCCTAGCTAACCAGTGTCACAGAAGTTTTGAAAACGGCTGGGCTGGGACACCTAAGGTTTCTTTTGCCATCTGCTGACTCCCTGAGAGTACAAATGGGAAAACAACGACAGACTGCCTAGCCAACCAGTGTCACAGAAGTTTTGAAAACGGCTGGGCTGGGATACCTAAGGGTTCATTTTCCATCTGCTTTCTCTCTGAGAGTACAAATGGGAAAATAACGACAGACTGCCTAGCTAACCGGTGTCACAGAAGTTTTGAAAACGGCTGGGCTGGGACCCCTAAGGGTTCATTTGCCATCAGCTTCCTCTCTGAGAGTACAAATGGGAAAACAACGACATACTGCCTAGCTAACCAGTGTCACAGAAGTTTTGAAAACGGCTGGGCTGGGATACCTAAGGGTTCATTTGTCATCTGTTGACTTCCTGAGAGTACAAATGGGAAAACAACGACAGACTGCCTAGCTAACCAGTGTCACAGAAGTTTTGAGAACGGCTGGGCTGGGATACCTAAGGGTTCATTTGCCATCTGCTGACTCCCTGAGAGTACAAATGGGAAAACAACGACAGACTGCCTAGCTAACCAGTGTCACCGAAGTTTTGAAAACGGCTGGGCTGGGATACCTAAGGGTTCATTTGCCATCTGCTTTCTCTCTGAGAGTATAAATGGGAAAACAACGACAGACTGCCTAGCTAACCAGTGTCACAGAAGTTTTGAAAACGGCTGGACTGGGATACCTAAGGGTTCATTTGCCATCTGCTTTCTCTCTGAGAGTACAAATGGGAAAACAACGACAGACTGCCTAGCTAACCGATGTCACAGAAGTTTTGAAAACGGCTGGGCTGGGATACCTAAGGATTTATTTGCCATCTGCTGACTCCCTGAGAGTACAAATGGGAAAACAACGACAGACTGCCTAGCTAACCAGTGTCACAGAAGTTTTGAAAATGGCTATGCTGGGATACCTAAGGATTCATTTGCCATCTGCTGACTCCCTGAGAGTACAAATGGGAAAACAACGACAGACTGCCTAGCTAACCAGTGTCACAGAAGTTTTGAAAACGGCTGGGCTGGGATACCTAAGAGTTCATTTGCTATCTGCTTTCTCTCTGAGAGTACAAATGGGAAAACAACGACAGACTGCCTAGCTAACCGGTGTCACAGAAGTTTTGAAACCGGCTGGGCTGGGATACCTAAGGGTTTATTTGCCATCTGCTGACTCCCTGAGAGTACAAATGGGAAAACAACGACATACTGCCTACTGCCTAGCTAACCAGTGTCACAGAAGTTTTGAAACCGGCTGGGCTGGGATACCTAAGGGTTTATTTGACATCTGCTGACTCCCTGAGAGTACAAATGGGAAAACAATGACATACTGCCTAGCTAACCAGTGTCACAGAAGTTTTGAAAACGGCTGGGCTGGGATACCTAAGGATTCATTTGCCATCTGCTGACTCCCTGAGAGTACAAATGGGAAAACAACGACAGACTGCCTAGCTAACCAGTGTCACAGAAGTTTTGAAAACGGCTGGGCTAGGATACCTAAGGATTCATTTGCCATCTGCTGACTCCCTGAGAGTACAAATGGGAAAACAACGACAGACTGCCTTGCTAACCAGTGTCACAGAAGTTTTGAAAACGGCTGGGCTGGGATACCTGAGGATTCATTTGCCATCTGCTGACTCCCTGAGAGTACAAATGGGAAAACAACGACAGACTGCCTAGCTAACCAGCGTCACCGAAGTTTTGAAAACGGCTGGGCTGGGATACCTAAGGGTTCATTTGCCATCTGCTTTCTCTCTGAGAGTATAAATGGGAAAACAACGACAGACTGCCTAGCTAACCAGTGTTACAGAAGTTTTGAAAACGGCTGGGCTGGGATACCTAAAGGTTCATTTGCCATCTGCTTTCTCTCTGAGAGTATAAATGGGAAAACAACGACAGACTGCCTAGCTAACCGATGTCACAGAAGTTTTGAAAACGGCTGGGCTGGGATACCTAATGGATTTATTTGCCATCTGCTGACTCCCTGAGAGTACAAATGGGAAAACAACGACAGACTGCCTAGCTAACCAGTGTCACAGAAGTTTTGAAAACGGCTGGGCTGGGATACCTAAGGATTCATTTGCCATCTGCTGACTCCCTGAGAGTACAAATGGGAAAACAACGACAGACTGCCTAGCTAACCAGTGTCACAGAAGTTTTGAAAACGGCTGGGGTGGGATAACTAAGGATTCATTTGCCATCTGCTGACTCCCTGAGAGTATAAATCGGAAAACAACGACAGACTGCCTAGCTAACCAGTGTCACAGAAGTTTTGAAAACGGCTGGGCTGGGATACCTAAGGGTTTATTTGCCATCTGCTTTCTCTCTGAGAGTACAAATGGGAAAACAACAACAGACTGCCTAGCTAACCGGTGTCACAGAAGTTTTGAAACCGGCTGGGCTGGGATACCTAAGGGTTTATTTGCCATTTGCTGACTCCCTGAGAGTACAAATGGGAAAACAACGACAGACTGCCTAACTAACCAGTGTCACAGAAGTTTTTGAAAACGGCTGGGCTGGGATACCTAAGGGTTCATTTGCCATCTGTTGACTCCCTGAGAGTACAAAAGGAAAACAACGACAGACTGCCTAGCTAACCGGTGTCACAGAAGTTTTGAAACTGGCTGGGCTGGGATACCTAAGAGTTCATTTGCCATCTGCTGACTTCCTGAGAGTACAAATGGGAAAAATAGGGCATAGATTTATTCACAGAAGTAATTTTCCTCCAGCCCATTTCTTCCGTGATATTTAAGACAACTTAAAAGCTTTTCACACATCTACAGAACAAAGTGCCTCCGACCAGAATAATAAAAGAAAATCGTCAGCGAGCGGGTGGCTCGGTTTATAAATGCTGCAGTTAATAGCCTGCCCTGAAGCATGAGAGGAGGGGAAAAGTTATATATAGAGAGAAGGTACCATATTCACATTGAAAATCTAAGGGAGGTGACCCACTCCAATTGTTTTTGTAGGAGGAGAGGATGTCGCAAAACTTCGATTTTTTCCAGCAGCGGAAATTATTCAATCTTATCCTGCTGCTGTATTTTGTGAGATTTCCAAACGAGAAAGGCACCGTAAGCGATTGTTTTGCTCATAAAAAATCTACTCGGCCCGCGTCTGTATTACATTAAATATTGAAGGCCCGGCCCGGTTTCCCAACTTAGAAATGAGCAAAGGCCATGCCTGGGCCCGTGTAGACCACTAACGAATAGTGATTTCGCGATTGTCCCGCAAAAGCTGTGAGCACTAGTTCGACATTGTTTCCACTTTTGTTGGTAGCGGACCTCCCAGACCGTTCATCACTTTCAACACTTTCACGACCGCCTTTGAAGCCAATGAAGGAAGAAATATTCTTCATATTACATGAGAAATTGATAGAATATCCAAAGCAACGCTATGAGGAAACAACGACGTTTCGACTAGCGAAAATCTGAGGATGTTCAGATTTCTACGCAATGTTTGCTTAATCTCAGTTGCACGGAACTTCACTGTCCTGCGTGGTGTAACTGTTTGCATAATCGAACGGAAATCGGGAGATGCGGGTTCGATTCCCGCTCCAGGGCGATTAGATTTTAAAGTTTTCATGGATGACAAGTTGGTGTAACAAGCAAATTCAGTATTTATTTTCTGTTTGCTTTGGATATTCTACCTTTGAAACGTCTGTAGCACTCATAAACATGTGTGTGTGTGTGTGTGTGTGTGTGTGTGTGTGTGTGCGTGCGTGCGTGTGTGTGTGTGTGTGCATGCCTCATCAAATCCTGCCCATGAAATTTAAGTCTGTGTCTTTTAAAGTTTTTGGCCAAAACATTGACAAAATCTGATGAAAAATCGTTGATAAATGCGCCGAACGACTTCACAAACGTATGAATAAGAACAAAGCACTACTGTAAAAACACCGAAAAACGTGACTCACAGCACGTGCGTAGTAGATTCCATGATCAATCTGGGCCAAACCGCTTCTTGCTGTGTCACGTGATTTCAAACTTATACTTTTTGGCCACACCTCGTATCTTAGAAATGATGAAAAAATAACATGACTGTAAAAATGAGATCTATTTGATATTTTTGATTATCGGAATAAATATTTACCTTTTGCCATAGGCGACAGCACCAGAAAATTGACGCATGCTGCTCCGTGTCCGTGTCCGAATATGGTGACATTTTTTGGATCTCCTCCAAACTCAGCAATATTTTCTTGCACCCAATGGAGAGCTGCCACTTGATCCATAAGGCCATAATTGCCACGGGCAGACCCTTCCGTTGCTGGTAGGAATCCTATAAATAAAAAGAAAATATACTTAACAAGATTCCTGATTGAAAACGTAGATAGAATTCATGTGTGAAAAGTTCTTTGCGAGACAGTAAATTATGTTATGTTGTGTTTACGTCATATTATTATTTTGTCACCACGTCTTTGGTAAAACAAATACGTGCTTATGGTACTACTTCGTCAGTCCGTCCGCTTTTGCTGTGACTTCTCCGTTCGTCCGTACGTACGTTTGTTGTATCACTTGTCCTTCCGTCCTTCCACATGTGGGATCACTTGTCCGTTCGTCTTCTTGTTCTGTCACTTGTTCTTCTGCTTGTGATATCACTTGTCCGTCTATCTTCTTGTTCTGTCACTTCTTCGTCTGCTTGTGATATCACCTTTCGGTTCGTCCGTCCGATTGTGGTATCACTTGTCTGTCCGTCCGATTGTGATATCACTTGTCCGTCCGCTTGTGGTATCACTTACCCGTTCGTCCGTCCGCTTGTGGTATCATTTGCCCGTCCGTTAGAGCGCTTGTGGTATCATTTGTCCGTCCGTTAGAGCGCTTGTGGTAACACTTGTCCTATAATGAATACAGCTTTTAACTACTGAATTATAATGAATTCAGCTTTTAACTACTGAATTATAATGAATTCAGCTTTTAACTACTGAATTATAATGAATTCAGCTTTCACTAAGCTAATTCTTCTTCTACTGGTTGTTGTTTTGTTTATTATATATTGAATAAACCTTCCTGCTAGTAATGTAGTAATAATAATGAACAAGCTTATAACTGGTAGTAATGTTGTAGTAGTAATTAAGATGAATAAAGTCTTATGCTGGTTGTTACTAATAACACTTAATCAAATAAACCTAACAGCCAGACAGAGGTCTGACAGCACTATGAACTCTGAGAAAGACGTACTTACTTAAAACTCTTTTATTTCGTAAACTTCTCGCTCTCACATAAACGAAGATCTCTTTATACAACAACAGCTCTCTGACATATAAACCACAGCTCACTTCGTACAACAACAGCTCACTCTACGCACATCAACAAAAAGCTCTCCACATAAACAAACGCTCTCTCACATAAACAAACGCTCTCCTTAGGTATCGTTGAACGCGCCTATTTATACTGGCTACCACCATGTCACGACTTACACTCATTGCCAGATCTCATTCAGCGGGTGAAATAACATCTCGTTCAGTAAGAAGATAATTTACATAGTAAAATAAAATAACCAGAGATAGTAAAAATCAAAAGGAAAGTGAATCTAGATTATACGTTACAGTCCGTCCGTCCGTTTGTGTTATCACCTGTCCTTTCGTCCGTTCATGTGTGGTATTATTTGTCCGTTCGTCCGTCCGCCCGCTTGTGGTATCATTTGTCAATCCGTTCGTGCGCTTGTGGTATCACATGTCGGTCCGTCCGTTTCTGGAATCATTTGCCCGTTCATCCGTCCGCTGGTGGTATCACTTGTACGTACGTCCGTCGCTTGTGGTATCACTTGTCTGTCTGTCCGGCCGCTTGTGGTATCACTTGTCCGTTCGCTTGTGGTATCACTTGTCCGTTCGCTTGTGGTATCACTTGTCGGTCCGTCCGATTTTGGAATCACTTGTCCGTCCGTTCGCTTGTGGTATCATTTGTCTGTCCGTTAGAGCGCTTTTGGTAACACTTGTCCGTCCGTTTGTGGTATCACCTGTCCATTCGTCCGTTCAAGTGTGGTATTACTGGTCCATTCGTCCGTCCGCTTGTGGTCAAATTTGTCAATCCGTTCGTGCGCTTGTGGTAACACTTGTCATTCTGTCCGCTTGTGGTATCACTTGCTTGTTCATCCGTCTGCTGGTGGTATTACTTGTCCGTACGTCAAACCGCTTGTGGTATCACTTGTCTGTTCGTCCGTACACTTGTGGTATCACTTGTCCGTCTTGTTGTGGTAACACTTGTCCGTCCGACCGTTCGCTTGTGGTATCATTTGTCCGTCCGTCCATACGCTTCTGGTACCGCTTGTCTATCTGCCCGCTTGTGGTATCACTTGTCCGTTCGTCCGTGCGCTTGTGGTATCACTTGTCTGTTTGTGGTAACAATTGTCCGTCCCTCCGTCGGTCCGATTGTGGTACCATTTGTCCATCCGTCCGTCCACTTGGGGTATCACTTGGCCACCCGTCCGTCCACTTGTGGTATCACTTGGCCACTCGTCCGTCAGTTTGTGGAAACACTTATCCATCCGTCCGTTCGCTTGTGGAATCATTTATACGTCCGTCCAGGTTGCTCATGCGCACGGGAGGTCATTGCTGTTCCAACCACTTGTAGCGTGAGTCGCCATAGATTTGACTTTGGATTAAAAACACGTAATATCCAAGATATTATCAGAAAAATCGTAATCCGATTCCTCTCGAATCTAGGTACGGTGTATATGCAATTACTTTAGAGGCAATAAGTGAGGATGCTGTTAACCAAATATATATCGGATCTACACGCAGAAATTTCAAAGTGCGAGTTAATAAGCCCAAATATAATTACAAGACACAGTCGTCTACAACTGCTTTGCAAGATAGGAGTTGCCCGTAACCTTGTTTGTTGTCCGCCAAAAAGAAAGGGTCATAATCCTTTCAAACAGGAACCGCGCAAAAAACATTCCGTTTTGGTGAATCACGTTTATGTTGGAGAGTTTGATGTGAATTCTCCAGTCCCCATATGCGAACACTGTGGCGCGAAATTTTCCCGCTTACATGAAAGGTTGCTTCATCGCTAAAAACCAACCTTTGTACGACGGTGTAGTCCTCCATGTCCTCTAACAGAGTTAAACAAAAATCTTTTTGTTGTGTTTTGTCACCTCCACGAAGAGCTTGCACCAGTTGCAATCTGTACGGCTTCAGCAGCAAACGTCGTCGTAAAACCAGCCAAACAGTCAGATGAGTGGTGGCAAGTTACCGGCTCGCACGACGAGTAGACTTTCGTGGGCTTCGCTGAAACGCCTCGTGAATTCGTTGCACATACGTCGCTGAGGTGGTTAGTCGTCCAAGACTCTTTCCCTTACATAAACATCCTGTTTCTTCAAATTGTCAATACCAACGACGAATGTTTTTACCCACTGATGGAGCACTACCATAACGCCGTATAAACGCACGCTGCACCGTAATCACGGTAATCTAAATTCGAGCATACAAAACCGCCTTCTGCTGCGTCGACGCCATCTTCTCACTCACTAATCGTAGCGGCTGTTTGAACGCTCGTGCTGGCGTCTAGCGGTAGTCATAACAAACTCTGAGCCACTCCCGTAGACATGATACGAGTCGCATTCATCGGTGGTTCGTAGTTGCCGAGACATCCACTTTTCAAATCGGGAAATTCTTTATTAAATACCCTTTATATCTCATTTTTGACGATATCGCTGGTTCTAACATTACGATTTGAAAAATTGATTGCTTCTCGAAGAACATTTCTGCCGTGAAACTGTTTGCATAACATTAAAAAAAAACTTTAACACACAAGTGTGCCACTAGAAGGCATAAGTTCACATCATCATCATCATCATTGTCAACCATTATCAATCCACTGCTGGACGAAGGTCTCCCCAAGTTTCCTCCACAACGGTCTGTCTTGTGCCAGTCTCCTCCATGTCACTCCCGCATATTTACGAATTTCATCCACCCATCTCCCATGTGGTCTTTTTCTGGGTCTTTTCCTGTCCCTTGGAATCCAATCTAAAATTTCGGCTGTCCATCTATGGTCTGTCCTTCTGGCAGTATGTCCAGCCCATTGCCATTTCAGGGATTTAACTCTGATCATGATGTCTTCCACTCTCGTCATTTTTCGGATCCACGAGTTCCTCTTCTTATCTCTCCTGGTTATACCAAGCATGCACCTCTCCATGCTACTTTGAGTTGTCTGCAGCTTTTGTATGTCTCTTTTAGTTAAGGTCCACGTCTCTGCACCATACGTAAGCACTGGAAGGATGCATTGATCAAACACTTTTCTTTTAAGACATAATGGCATATTGCTCTTGAAAATTATGCTGTTTCTTCCAAAAGCTCTCCAGGCAAGTTTTGTACGCCGATTAATTTCTTCATCAATGTGACCCTCACTTGATATCTGCTGTCCAAGATAAACATACGTATCTGTTATCTCCAGTTTTTCTCCATCAATCGATAAATCTTCATTTCTTGTAAAAGCATTGAACATCACTTTTGTCTTCTGAAAGTTCATTTTTAATCCCACTTCTTTACTCTTGTCAGCAAGTTCCTGGATCATACTCTGCAGCTCTGATGGGGTAGTTGCAAAAATGACTACGTCATCAGCAAAACCAAGGTGGGTTAGATAATCTCCATTAATCTTTATCCCTTTGTTTTCCCAGTTCAGTGATTGAAAGACATTTTCCAATGTGGCATTAAAGAGCTTCGGAGATATGGTGTCACCTTGTCTCACTCCCTTTCCAATTTTTATGTGTGTTGTATTTTCAAACAGCCGAATCTTTGCACTTGCATTTTCATAGATGTTATTAATAATATTAATGTATGCATCTTCAATACCGCAGGATTTCAGAGCCGTGGTAACTGCTGATGGTTTCACCGAATCAAAGGCTTTTTCATAATCGATAAAAGCCATGCACAATGGAAGTTCATATTCCCTCGCTCTTTCAATCAGTTCTCTCAGTACGTGGATATGATCTATTGTGCTGTAGCCACTCCTGAATCCAGCTTGTTCTCTCGGTTGAGCCATGTCCAGTGTTACCTTCAAGCGGTGTGAAAGAACTTTAGTGATGATTTTATAAACTACTGATAGGAGGCTGATAGGTCTGTAGTTCCTGAGATCCTCAATGTCACCTTTTTATGTAGCAGGATCATTGTAGCATTGTTCCAATCCTCAGGAATCTTTCCTTCATTAAGGCATCGAGTGAAAATTTGGGCGAGTACTGTTTCGATTTCTCCACTTGCTTCTTGTATGATGTCTACAGTAATTCCATCTTCTCCTGGAGCTTTTCCCCGCTTCATGTTCTTGATTGCATGTGCAACTTCTGCTGGAAGGACTGGAAGAACTCTGGTACCTTTCATGATGTCTGGAGTACATGTATCATCCCTTTCATATAATTTGGAGTAGAAATCTTTCACTCTTGTCAAAATTTCGCCTCTATTTCTTGTTATAGAACCATCTTCTTTTCTCAGAGCCATAATCTGTTTTCTTCCCTTACTGAGATGTCCCTTTGCTATCTTAAGGCTTTGGTTGTTTTCAATTGCTTTCCTCACTAGCTCACAGTTGAATTTCCTTACGTCTTCAGTGATACTTTTTCGTGTTGTCTTGCATAGCTCTATATGTTCCACTTTGGAAGTCACATCTACTTTAGTTGTCCTCATCTCTCTTCTTTTTTGCATCAACATTTTGGTTTTTCCTGATAATTTGTTCACATGCAACTTGTTCTTAGACCCAGCTAATTTTGTTGCTGTTTCCATTAGAGCTTTGGTTACTTTTCTGTTAACTTCCGAAATATCCACTTCTTCCGATGTTAGGCCTTCTAAAGCAGAGAATCTGTTCTTCAGTTCCAACTTGAAAGTATTATGGTGTTTTTTAAGGTTGGTTATGTCAATACATTTTGTTTGTCTTATGAGCTTGCCACGTTCCAGTTTAGTGTTGAGGTGCATCTTACATCTCACCAATCTATGGTCACTACCTGTGTTGAACTTGTTCAGCACACTGCAGTCTTCTATGACGAATTTTTTGTTACACATAATATAATCAATTTCACTTGTCGTCCCAATTGGATGTCTCCATGTCCATTTCCTGTGTGGCTTTTTCTTGAAAAAGGAGTTCAAGATGAAAAATCCTTCTGCCTCTGCAAACTCAACGAGAGTATTTCCACGCTGGTTTCTGTTGCCGTGACCGAATTTACCTACTGAAGTTTCATTCTGTTGCCGTTGCCCTATTTTTGCATTGAAATCTCCCATAATTATCTTCAAGTGCTGCTTACCTTTATTATTTAGATGACGAATTTCCTCATAAAATTCTTCAATTTCTTCTTCAGGATGACTTGTGGTGGGTGCATAAGTTTGAATAATCTGAGCCTGGTATCTTCTCGATAGTTGGATAACGAGTCGTGCAGCTCTGTCAGAGGAACTTTCAACTTCTACCACTTTATCCTTCAGTTTCTTGTTTATTATAAATCCAACACCACTAGTTCTGCCAGTATCTGTCCCACGATAATAGAAGAGATGTCCACTTTTCAGTTCGATGAGATCTTCTCCTTTTCTCCTTACCTCACTTAGCCCGACGATGTCCCACTTGATCCTTTGTAGTTCCTCTTCCAATTCAAGAAGCCTTGAATCAGAAGATAGGGAGCGTCCGTTATAGGTAGCCAAGGTCAGCATCAAATGGCAGCCTAGTCCGGTCCTCCGGGGATTCTTAGCACCCTCTGCCTTCATGTCGCACTGGCCGCTGCCTTGGCCAGGTACATTCCAGCTGCCGGAGACTGAGGGCCAAGATTTAAGTTGTAGAGTCATTTTGGAGGTGTTTGGCCATAACTCACCACGCTGGCCAAGCAGGTTGGTGAGTGTGGGATAGCATTTCCTCTGATCCCGATGGTATAGTTATACCGCTATTGGCGGTCGTCAGAGCCCCTTTAGTGGGAACAGGATGCACCACGAGAAGGCGGGGTTGACATTTGTCAAGGAGAGGCTGTGATGTTACGCATCACCTTACCTAAGTTCACATATGATTTACAAAATATTTGAAGCAATACATATGCGTCTAAAGACTTGATTGCAAAAATCCTTTCTCGGTTTGATACTAATACCTACGGAAATATTTCGTGGGCTTTTCCTGCCCAAAATAATCCACGATTTTCCCGCTAGACGGCAAAAATAGTTTACCTTTTTTACTCCATATCTCTGCTTCTATAAATCCGGTTTAAAAAGTATATTGACACCGGATACCATTTTTTAACCATTTGCCTGTATTCGCGTTAATTTTCTGTTCACAGTTCGTGGCGGCATATGGCGCAAGTGCGCATTAAGGTGGACGTCAAGTAATTTTGCTTCCTATACTTCCAATGGAAAAACGTTTGTACACATTTCCTTAGCAGTTAGTGTGGTCCCAAAGATGAAAATTTTGAAGATCGATTAAAATAACTTCACATTAGAACTTGGAATACTTAATATTTTCTAAAACATAATCATAATTATATTAAAAATCAGTAACTTTTCCTTTGGTGGTGTTGAAACCAGAAAAAAGATGGCGCGACTTGCACTTTGATGACGTCAGTAGACAAACATATGTTGGATTGCATAATTATGGTTATGTTTTAGAAAATATTAAGTATTCCAAGTTATAAAATGAAGCTTTTTTAATCGACGTTAAAATTTTCATCCTTGGGAACACAATAATTGTGAAGGAAATTTGTACAAATGTTTCTCCATTGGAAGTATAGGAAGCAAAATTACTTGACGTCCACCTTAATACGTAGTGGGGTAGGCCGTAAAATTCAGAGAAAAAATCTCCGTATTATCCGTACCTGCAATAATAAAAATTGCAATATTAAATTTTGTAATATACACTGATATTACAAAAAATGCGCGAAAACTTGAGGATTTTGCAAACTTTTCTAATGATCGTAGCTCCGACGAAAGAGCAGGCTATACGCACAATGAGAGAAGCACATTAGAAGTTCCGTTTGGATGCAAATAACCGATCAGGAGGTAACATTTACATAAGTAATCACGACGTGCCAACTAGAGTTGCTTTGAAATTGTAATCTGCGCCTTCGTTTCCCATTCTGTGGCAACGCTTTGTGTAATTAAATGGTGAGGAATCATCCATTCACCACGAAAATCCTATCGTATACACAGACCCACAGTAAACTTGGGAATTTGATGAAATCCGTTTGATGGAATTCTGCAACAGTTTGAGAAGTCACGCTATGCAATAGAAACGGTTCCTTTGTGGAGGAGGTTTTCCTGCGGACAGTGGATTGTGTGTTTTTTACCGGACTCCCTTGTGAAAGAATTATTTCTCGCATAGTAGAGGGAAATGAGTCTATAGCGGTTTCCTTCTTCGGCTGCAATTTGTTTCAGGTTTCTCAAATCAAGTATTGCTGAAATTTATGATATTTAGAAAATCTTTTTAGTTATAAATTCCTAGTCTGTTGCGCTTACTTTCAACGGTTAGTAATACGTAATTTCTTTTCAACATTTAATAGGATTTGTCTCGTAAAAAACTTCGAATACAGAATGATCTCATGACAAAACCTACGGTGTAAAGAAACAGTGGTAAGTACAATTTAATGATATATGCGATAGCGCTGGGAAGACCCATCAGTGAACGGGGATTCGGAGGAATAATTCGATGCAAGCGTCTCAAACTCTTCTACAACGGGAAGTAAATCGTTGGATAAACACTCGTACAAGAACGATTCGCTTACAATCATCGTAGTATAACAGCAGTTGCACCATTAATAGTTTTAGTAATCAACAGGGTAGGAAGACCGGAGCTAGTTATTACATGAGATTCTGAACGCCTCTGCCTGTTGGCAGTACATAACTAAGCAGTGGAATGTGCATTTATGCATGAGCATTCAAAGGACGTAGTAAGAAAAATGAGTGCCCACATGAATGTGTCGTGTGAAGGATTTGTGTTTTTTGATAGCAAAAGTAAACAGAAGATTACTTACAAATTTTGAAGATGACAAACCGTTTTTTGGTGGAAATATGACAAGGATAGGAAGTCAGATAATATCCGAAAACTTGAAAATTTCGTCGTCCTGGAGCGGGAATCGAACCCGCGTCTCCCAGATAGCGCCCGGTTATGCTAACCACTACAACACCCAGAACTACCAGGTCTCAAATTTCCGATTAATTTGTTCAAGTGCCTAATTGACATGCTGGGCCGCCTAAGCCTTCTATTCATGAGAAGATTACGTATCTTTCTTATTCAGCTTTGACGAAGCAAAGTATGTTTAATAGCTTATAGTCATTGCTTTAACATTGTATAAAGACTCTATTTTCAATTGTTTCTAGTTTGTGAACACAGCTATAAACCCTTAGAATTTTCCGTAGAATGTGATGGCGGCATTTGAGGTTTGTTAATACAGTCTCACTGGGGTAAGTTGTTACAGAGTAATGGACTCCAAGCACCTGCAAAGTGTTACAGTGTAATGAACTCCAAGCACCTGCAAAGTGTTACAGTGTAATGGACTCCAAGCACCTGCAACGTGTTACAGTGTAATGGACTCCAAGCATCTGCAACGTGTTACAGTGTAATGGACTCCAAGCATCTGCAAAGTGTTACAGTGTAATGGACTCCAAGCACTTGCAAAGTGTTACAGTGTAATGGACTCCAAGCCTCTGCAAAGTGTTACAGTGTAATGGACTCCAAGCATCTGCAAAGTGTTACAGTGTAATCGACTCCAAGCACCCGCAAAGTGTTACAGTGTAATCGACTCCAAGCACCCGCAAAGTGTTACAGTGTAATGGACTCCAAGCATCTGCAAAGTGTTACAGTGTAATCGACTCCAAGCAGCCGCAAAGTGTTACAGTGTAATGAACTCCAAGCATCTGCAAAGTGTTACAGTGTAATTGACTCCAAGCATCTGCAAAGCATTACTGTGTAATGGGCTCCAAGCACCTGCAAAGCGTGAGACCCCACAAAATCTCAGACTAGTACTTGAAGCAGACACGAGAAATACGACCAGAAAACGAGCAAAGAAGAGAAAACCAGCAATTTTGACTGACGCACCAGAAAAAGTAGCCTACAGAGCTGAACTGAGAAGATAGGATAGGAAGAGAAGAAAAACAAATGGATGCCTAAGGTAAATAAACAAATAATTTTCAGCCAAAACAGTAGCCCTAAGTCAACTGAGAAAGAAGATGGAAAGACGAAAATGTGCACTACACCCACAAGGAAGTTCAGACACAGAAATGATGACGCGCTTGGCATAAACTGCCTCCAACCGTATTCAGATTGCAAAGCGGGTGAGGAATGGATTGAATGCATTCAACGTAAACAACGGACTCATGAAAAATGCGCTGAAAGTGAAGATCTTACATTTTGCATTTGCAAAGATTGCGATTCAAAAACTGAAAGTGATTAACTTTTTTCTAAATATGCATTTTGATTTCAAAATACCTCTTTAATGCCATATTTACTGAATCCTTTTCATTACTGTAATTTTAATTAAATAATGCTGTGTGCTGACAATATTATCCTTTCCTGAACTTTTTGTTTTTCAAAATTGTAATTTTGTAACAATACGACCAAAATCGCGCGCACTTGAAAAAAAAACTGTTTATTAATAACATTTGGCGAGCCGTTTCGTTGAATTCTTAATTGCTATTCTAGCTGAATTACGCACACCAAGTTACGACTACGTGATCATAATAAAAAAAATATGAAAATTCCAAAAGTTAAAATTGTAACAACTAGCCCCGATCGCCATTGAAAATCGCCACTAGCCCAGATCGTATTTGGAAGATAAATGCTCAAGACAGGTATTTGAGAAAGGAGGGAACTTCATAGCGCAGTGGACAGATAATGCTTTATGCTGATGTCGTAGGTTAATTTCAACAAAGCACAATGCACGGAAAAGGAAAAGTTTTACTTGTATCCAGAGGGGACCTAAAAGAAAAAAATAAACAATTATAGCAATGGGAATTTAATACTACCTGATGAAAGTAGTGCTTTAAGCATTTGCTTAACTTTAAGCGGCCGATGCACCTGAACCACGTGCTACCGAAAAATGACTGAGCTGCTTAAACAGTAATGTTAACATAGCGGCCGGATTTGACGAAAGCTACGGAAAAAAACATTTCCTTTCCACTTATCATCGCAGTAATGTGGACCATTAATCTGTCACGGGTGATAAGCAATCTCTTCTCGTCTGATCATAGATATAAGGAATGAAAGAAAAGGGTTGTTTCTCCCTGTGTCATGATGTCAGTGTCATGTGACAGTGCCTAGTCCCTCTGATACGAATATCATGCCACTAGGTAGAAAAGGAATGTTCAAACATCGTCTCTCTTTCTCTCCTTTTTTGGGTTCGTCATCATTGCTATTCTATATTCTGACGTATATTCTCAGTTAACTTTCATTTTTAGTTCCTTTTCCTGTGTAAATTTCATTTTGTTCTCTTTTACACTTTCCAAACTTAACGTTATGTCTTTTCCCTCAAACGAGAATACTGTTGGCAACACCCTGATGTAGGAACAAGAGTACCGTACGTGTGGGCGGATAAGAACAATAAATAAAAAGGCGAAAATCATCTAAATACGTGGCGTCAGTTGAGTAAATAAATCCATCGCTCTTTCCACGTTAAGCAACGCACAGCAACCGAAAAATTGTTATTTGGCCGCCGTCGGGGAATCGAATCCCGAATCTCTCGATATCTAGCCGAACGCGTTAGCCTTACACCATATGGAGACGTCTCAGTAGCTGAGCCCATCTTACAGATTTATGATGTTAGATGCTGACTGAAAAAGAAAAACACCCATAGCACCGTGAATTATTGGCCGCTGTGTTGTAAGGCTAACGCGCTCGGCTAGATATCGAGAGATTCGGGATTCGATTCCCCGACGTCGGCCGAATAACAATTTTCGGTTCCTGTGCGTTGCTTAAGGTGGAAAGAGCGATGGATTTACTTACTCAGATAAAAAGGCAATGCAGCGACTGTTTTATGGAGAGGGATTTTGGATGGTGAACGCTAATAGTTCGTTTGGATACACTGCTTAAATTGCCGTTTAAGTATTTGTGAAGGTTATGTGTTCCACTTTAATAACAGTGTTGGGTTCTAGTGGATATTAGCTCTAGTTCCAGTGTTGTGAAGTTAATTGATTGTGTATATAATCTAAGTGTTCGTGATCTCGCCATGTTGAAGTGCAAAAAATCAAATGCCTATTGACAGCAATTAAAGATTAGCTGTAAGTAAACTTCCTGACTTTATTTGAGTGGCTCGTACTTCACTATAGGTGACGGTTTGATTTATGTAGTGTTACAGTAAGCCAGCAACACACGAACGCTATAATATCCCTTTCAGCAGGTAATCAGACTGAAAAGATTGGTGGCAATTATACCCCTGAATGACCGCTCTTAAATAACAGAGCTAAGGGGAAGGCAAACGCATTCTGATGAGCAGGTTCACTCCGCCCAGCCGCGTTTGGCCCATTTCTTAGACATCAAAAATATTCGCTCGAGCTGATTTCTGTCTATTATGCTAACCCTGAGTTAATTCGTTCCAGCCGATTAAAGGGTTAAGTGTCGTTTATCATTATAATAATGAAACACTACTTTTTTCCTGATAGTTTTTACATCAATGAATTTCGCTCCTAAATTGTTTTCTGAGCTATCCTAAAATCAAAAGGAAAGGCCTCGCATGGAGAATAGCGGGAGGTGTACCTGTGGAGTTTGTTTACTGCAAAAATAAGTTTTTATTTTTGTTTTTGATCGGAGGTTTGGCGACCACCTCGAGCAACTCAACGGGCTATAAGCAGTCACCTGTCCCTAATTTAGGGTCACTGGTTCCAGGGAAGGGAGAGAGCTACTGCCGTAAGACAGACAAACACAACATCAATGGCTCACCGGGATTCGAACCCGGACCTCTTTCGGACGAATGATCAGAAGCCATCGCTTAGACCATTGCGCCACCGGCCCGGCCGAAAATGCGTGTTACAGCTCCAAAGTGCCGATTTGAAAATCATAACTGCTTTAAGAGGATTTCACAAAACTGATAGGCTCTCGAAAAGGCCACGAATGGCTGTGCATGAAATTTTAATTGTTCCTATTCTGATGTACGGTAGCGAAATCTGGGAACTGCAGAAGAGACTTAAGAGTCCTTTGTATGTTGGAGAAATGCTTTACTTACTGAGGTCTGTACAGGAAGACGCATTATGGTCATGTGAGGAACGAAGGTGTTCTGAAAATGGCTTGAAGACTTGTAATATGAAGCAAAATGCTCTTTACTAGGATGCAGAAAAAAAAACATTGGTCACAAAAAGTTAGGGATATTGCATGAAATGATGGGTGTGTATCTGTCTCAAATAACACGCATTGAAATAACTTTAGTGACGCTACAAACGATAAAGAGTGGGTTTACAGAAACACTTTATTGTGCAATTTTGGTACACAACAACGTAGCACTGCAATATTGAGAAAATGGTAAATTCGGATAATGTCCATACTTATGGATTTTAGTACCCGAAAACAACACCGCTGTGTCGGATAACGTACTGACACCTCCGAGGCATACTTGCAATGATATTATTGATGAGGTTTGGGGGCAGCCCGTCCCATAATACAGACAACACGTTTCGGAAATCTGCTAGTGTACTAGGGTACGGAGCGTGGCTATCTGGATATCGCTGTATAGAGTCCCAAAGGTTCTGAATAGGATTAAAGTCAAGGGACTCCGGAAGCAGCAGTAATGAATCATACATTTGATTTGCCAGCTTCTGAAACACGCTCCATGCAAGGTGACTCGTTGCATTTTTATCGAGAAAAAGGAATGCATGTCCAATAGCAGCGTGAAACAGTTTCACAATGGTTGCAATGATCGCGTTTTGGAGCATTCGTGTGGCCTTGATGAACGTACAAGGAAGTAGAGCCATTAAAACGCACACTCCTACTTAGACCAGAACGGACTTCCGCTGATAAAGGTGGACAGACTGCGCATAGTGTTGTTGGGTTCGTGTGCCAGATCTCCTCCACACGTCTCATCGTCGAGTAGGAGGATGAAGAGCGAAACCGGATTCGTCTTTGAAAAGTACATGGTGCCAATCTGTATTCTATGACATGCACTATCGGACCCAAGTGCATCTTTGACGATGGTAAGCTGATGTCATTGCGCTACATCCCAGCATCCTCCTTGTTTTGAGTGCAAACTCGTTGAAAGTGTTTGGTCGAAGTGATTCCCGGTGTTTGCTCCTGGTGTTAGTAAGAAGCCTTTTCCCAGCACTTACTATCAGGTAGCGATCTGGCCTGCTAGTGGTTATCTTCGGGCGATCAGTCCTGGGTCAATTTGCAACATTTCCATACCGTAGAAATCTTGTGCGTAGCCTACTTACTGCATTTTGCGAAACTCCTAAAGTAGCAGCCACATCGATCTGCCGTACATCTGCGTAGTAGCATGTAAACAGCCCTATTTCTGTTGTCAATGCTTAATCGATAACAACTGAATTTACGCTCTCTAGCAGCTATTTTTTGTTGGAAAAAGAGGAAAATTCCTGGATCTTCGTTGCCTCACTACAGGCTTCTCAAAGCAGAAATAAATTTTCAAATCGAGTTAACGGGTGAGCCCACAAACAGACAGACGTACATAGTGCTAACATACACTGAAGAGCAATTGAATTAGAGATACCTGTCTAGTAACGTGTAGCACAACCTTTCGACCTGAAGACGGCGGCGATTCAACTCGGCATGGACTCTACAAGACACCGGAAGCGTTGGGAAGCCATACGGATCCACGACACCTGAACAAGCTCCCACAGTTCACGAAGATTTGATGGTGGGGGTCACAGCCTCGAACATCTCTCTCGATGGCATCAGGTGACCTAACTGGCCAAGGAAGCGAGGTCACGTCGGTGGAGTATTCATCCAACTGTTCGGATACAATTCTGTAACAATGGCACGGTGCATTGTCTTGTTGCAGGATGAGATCCACAGTGGGATGTTGAAGACGCACAAACGAGAGCAAAATGGTCGTCCAGGATATCCCGCTAACGTTGACCTGTGAGGAACGATGTCACATGTACAAAGGGTCTCATTTCAGTCCACGTAAACAGTCCCCAGACGAGAATGCCAC
This sequence comes from Macrothele yani, assembly GCA_039090855.1. Lineage (NCBI taxonomy): Eukaryota > Metazoa > Arthropoda > Arachnida > Araneae > Macrothelidae > Macrothele > Macrothele yani. The sequence goes on along the minus strand of CM076998.1, from coordinate 22,156,430 downwards.
CCCCACCAGTTTGAAGAGTACCTTGCTGGCAAGAAAGATCCATCGCTTCATGTGGTTTGCGCCGTACTGGTATCCTGCCATCCGCATGAACCAACGTGAATGTTGACTCATCAATCCAGGCAACATTTGTCCACATGTCTAGGGTTCAGTGGCGATGTTCCCTCGTCCATGCTAATGTTTGCACCCTGTGGTGTGCGGTCAGCAGCGGTACTCTCGTGGGACGATGGCTTCTGTACCCCGTAGCGAGGTGATGGTTCTGGATGGTGTGGCTGCTCCCACGTTTTTGTGCACCAGCGTTAAATTGCCCAGTGATTTCTTGCACTGAGGCCCGTCTATCCGCTGTTACAATGCGAGCTAGCCGACGATGACCCCGCTCATTCACACGCTGTTGTCCACGGCAGTTTGCCCTTGCAGGGATGGTTTTACCGGATTCGATGTACTCACGGTGCACCCGTGACACAGTAGCTCGTGAAAATCCCAGTGGCTGCACGACAACCGAGATGGAGTGACCCATTCGTCGGGCCGGTTCTTTTGCCTACGTTCAAATGCGCTTAGATCCTTCGTCTTCCCCATACTGCGTCCGACTCTTACTGATTACCGTCGCATCACTACTTATATTGTCTGATCGCTGCATACGTCATGTCGTTTCCGTTTACAGGGCCGCCCACAGCGTCTCATTTGCATAACGCCAGCTGTCTCTAATTCAATTGCTCTTCAGTGTAAGCACAGCCTTTTTTTTTGAAAAGATGTGCTAGACTTACATAGAATTTCACTTATTATTGAGAACAAATGTTCAAGTACCCTATAACAAATTTTAAATTATATAAATGTTTTGACGTAGAACTACGTCTTAAGGTACTATGCAGATTGGCGGTTCTGAAAACACAAGTTTGTCCACGACGGGCATCGAACCCATGTTCCCTCACTGCAGAGAAGTCGCTATCCCAACTGAGCTATACGGACAGAACATCTCGTTGCAGATTTGTCGCCTTGACACGCGTTTTCACCTTTGTACTACGCACACGGTGGACGCGACATAATTGTGTGATCGATTTCAACTCACCATAGCGTTGGGGTTTTCGGAGGCTTCGCAACGGTAATAAATAGTATCGTTTGCTAGAGAACAGATGACATTTAGAGACAATTAAATATGGTTGGGCCAGCAGATTAATGGCAGTTTGTGACAATTATAAGTGGTGGGGCCGGCGGATCAATGGCAGTTCGTGACAGCGTGCTGAAATGTATGGCCATTTTTGTGCTCTGCGCCGCGGAGTATACTTTTATTTTCGTTTTCAATACTTTGGAACTAAAGATGATTGAACATTGGGTTTTGATTCGTGTGAATTGAAAAAAATGCAAATGCAACTGTTAACAATAAGAGTAGACAGTAATGTAATTGTATTTTTTTTTTTCGCAGATTTGTAGAATTGGCGAGGGAAAAAAACATCAAAATGCCACGAAAATGTGAAGTAGAGTGCAAAAAGGTGCTGCGGAAACTGAAAAGACTGGGATAACACGAAATTTGTGGGAGCAAGAAACCCTGAACTACCAATGCGGAGTGCTGAAAGCCCTATCGAGATGCCAAAAGAGCGAGTCAAAGTGAGCACGTCGGGATCACTTCTAACGCTCCGATCGACGCCACGGAGCCAGTGGACGTTCATATGAACTCAGATATTGACTGGTGTTAAATAAAGGAGCCAGATTACGTAACGCCATCGACATATGAACATGTTTATGAAAAGGCAACAGCGGAATTCCAGAAAAAAATTTTCAGCAACGAGTTTGGTCGAGTATGCGACGTCTGCGACTTCCACTGTGTATTTTATCCACGATCTTACCATAGATACAAGAGAGGGCATATGTAGTTCAACGTTTAAACACATCGGGAGAATCCCATCGGTTCCATCGTCGTTTTTTTTTCCTTATAACATCGCAGGTGAATAGAATATTACATTTCTTCGTCCATGAAATTTTAAATATAACATGGCAGTAATATTTCAAATACGACCAAGGTTTAATTGGACGGATGTTTATAGGGATTCCATCACACATCCGTTCAATTTACGTCGAATAATCGTCAAATCAACGCAGCTATTATTATATTTCGACGAATAAAAGCAGCGTTGTTTGGCAACAAAGTATCACAAATTGCGTCGCCTATCTAAAAATTCCCCTCTCTTGTTCAACACAACGACCAATCCTTTGACAGTTTTCAAAAGAGCAAGCTTAAGAGGTGTAAGACTCTCTTATTCTTCAACTGAATCGGTTCTCAACCAGGAAATCCACTCCTAAACCACGTTGCAAATGTGCGTGACACCGAAGGGAAATTAATTATCCCCCATCGCTGAGGCCGAATTTGTGTAAATGATTAATTCAGACTCCCCGAATCTACCTGATTAATGGTTTTACAGATGTTTGTGGCTCCCCGCCAGCCTTTGCCACTAAAAATAATGAATTTTTGTATCGGTTTTGGCTTCGAACCGGAAAGTTTTTGTGAGTACCTTCACTCCAGACAGGAAAAAACAAAATTGCTTTTCTGCAAGGGGGGATGTTCCCACGTATGTAACTCAAAAAATATTGACTACCGACAGGCGCTTATCACTTTTCCAATCTTTGGAGTATACCATTTTTAGTGGATATAATAAAATATTTTCATATTTTCTTCTTTAGATTAAACATTGTATAGAATGCGCTGTTTCCGTAATATCACGGAAAGCACTCGCTGGTCAATGAAATGACACATGGCGTTTTATGCTTGAAGGTATTAATACTTACTTTTATATGAAAATATATTGCTAAACTTATTCAATTATGCTAGATGCAGTATAAAATCTCGTAGGGTTTTTTACAATCTAACAATGCTGCGTTCACATGGTGTGCATATGTTGGGCTTTTTCCTTTCGATAATACCGAACATTTAATTTAATTTAGAAAACGTCGTTTATGAGCGTAATATTTATAACTTAGTCTCTTTTTGTTTCGCTGAAAACTGTGGTTCAGCTTCTAAGCGTTTTCATTTCTCACTTATGAGGATATAACCAGTTTGGCGTGTTAAACGTGTCGTGTGGCCACCGGTTACGGTGAGTGCCTTACATGCTTGTGACCATATAACCAGTTTCACGTGTTAAACGTCTCGTGCGGCCATCGGTTTCGGTGAGTGCCTTCCAGGCTTGTGAGGATGCAACCAGTTTCACGTGTTCAACGGCTCGTGCAGCCACCGGTTACAGTGAGTGCCTTCCATGCTTGTGACCATATAACCAGTTTCACGAGTTAAACGTCTCGTGCGCCCACCGGTTTCGGAGAGAGTCTTCCATGCGCTCCATAGGTATGGAGATTCATCTGTATAGGTATGGAAATTCGACAGGTAGGTACATCTTCATACCTATCGAAAGCACGGAAAGCATTTCTTCATTTCTTGCTTGTAACTTCCTCACAAACAAACAAGTCTTGATGAAGGTAGACCATGGTTGTCAGGTAAACTATGTTATACTTTAAGTTATAAATATTGCATTCGTAAACATTGTTTTCATTCGTCCGACATGGGTCTGGGTTCGAATCCCTTTGAGGCATGGGTGTTGTGTTTGTCTTACGGCCCTGGTTCTCTCCTTTCTTTGGAGCCAGTGACCCTAAATTAGAGACGAGGGTCTTCGTATAGCTCAATGAGTTGCTCATGGTGGTCGTGGGCCGCGGGTGGCCTAGTGGTCAGCGTTCGTGACTGCCATGTATATAACCTTAGGTTCGATCCTGGGCGCAGTGGTCTAAACGATGGCCTCTGATCATTAGTCCGAAAGGGGCCCAGGTTGGAATCCCGGTGAGGCATGGATGTTGTGTTTGTCTTACGGCGCTGGCTCTCTTCCTTCCCTGGATCCAGTGATCCTAAATTAGGGACGGGCGACTGCTTATAGCCCATTGAGTTGCTCACGGTGGTCGTTAAACCTTCAATCAAAAAAAAAAAAAAAAAAAAAAAAAAGGACGCTTGAACCACTAAATAACCGCCGTGCGTCGGATAGGCACGTTAAGCCGTCGGACCCCGGATACTGGTCCCCCAGAAATAAATAAGGGCGAGGTTCTACCTCGTTTCCGTGTCACTTTCCTATCGGGCATTCTAGCCGAAATCTCCTAGCTTCCTATTCCTAAGGGTTGTTCAAGACCTGGGGTCAGACACTCCCTTCCTGACATCCTCTACATATGATCTGATCTGATCATGGTGGTCGTTAAACCCGCAAACAAGAAAACCACTTTTGTCTCGAACGTGAATGCAATATAATTATGTAATGCATGTAGTTCCACTACCTCGGTACCAAACGTTGTTACCAATTCAGAAAAAAGGCAGATGACATCGCATTCTAATGTGTGGTGAGGTCACCTTTTCACGTTTGTTTTTTTTTTTCTTTCTCTCTCTCTCTCTCTCTCTCTCTCTCTCTCTCTCTCTCTCTCTCTCTCTCTCTCTCTCTCTCTCACACACACACACACACACACACACACACACACAATATTTCAAACATTCTTTAAAAGAAAGGGTTCAGCGAAACGAAAAAACCTTTTTTACGCTTCGAACAGAAAAGCTCACATATTTTAAATTGCCCAATGGAAGCAGTGTCCTTCAAAGCGTATTAAAACGGTTACAAAAACACCCCCCCCCCCTTAAAAAAACAAAAAAAACAAACATATTGTTGCACAATTCGTGAAACATCCATAAATAGAAAAAGCCAATTACGGGCACTAGCATTTCTACGAAGGACAAAATTTTGTGCACAAAGCATTTAATTATAATTAAGGCAAATATTAAATCCTATTTTTAAAAGCAGATATTTAGAGAAATATGTGGTATAGATTTGCGCCCCTAGCGGTGACTCCGTGAAGCAATTTCAAAGAAAACTTCGCTTTAAATGTTCTTCGTAGTACGAGGTATCGGAAGATAAAAATGCCTTTCTTATTCGGGTTTTCTGAAGTAACTATATAAATTGAAACAAAAAAAATCTTTTGAAGTTGATAACATGCGCTGTTATGCCTTCTAGCGGCGAGGTTAAGCATCGGAAAAATACCAAGATCGTTGTAAAATGTTAGGCGTTTGTTTGGCACTTTCATTATCCTGTCTTATATTATTAGCTCTCAGCTGCAATGATTTGTGTAACGCAAATGTCGACACGTGCAAACCAATTTGCACAGCGCTCCGACAAATACTCCCTGGGGTGAATTTTCCATAAAGAATGTCAAAGTGAGATATCCATATCTCAACCTATTAAAATTTTTCGAATAGCGTCTTGTTTACTAACTGAAGCCAAGCTGGACTCATCACATTCCAGAGCTACTGGCTTCTGCCATGAGAAATGTAGAATTGGGATATGTGTACTGTCAAACCCATTGAAGCTGTTCAAATAAAAGCTTGCTTACAAACTAAAGCCTTGTGGGACATATTACATGCTAAACGTGAAGTTGCTTAATCCAGGCATTCCAAAGTTATTATCTTCTCACAAAAATAATGGCAGGGATATCTGTATCCTAATACTGTTCAGAGCTTTCGAATGAAATCTTGAATGAAGAAAAGCCTTGCACGACACATTGTTTGCAAATGTGAATTTGATTAATCAACTTCACAGTTGCAAACAATGAGGATAAATCAACTTCACATTTGTAAACAATGTGTCGTGCAAGGCTTTTCTTCATTCAAGATTTCATTCGAAAGCTCTGAACAGTATTGTCATACAGATAACCCTGCCATTATTTTTGTGAGAAACAATGGCAAAATATGATATTCCTGTATAAAAACGCATTAAACGTTTTCGAATGTAATCTTGCTTACTTTGTAGGACACTTTTTATGCAAAATGTGCGTATTTGACACATACCCTCATTCCAGAGTTACTATCTTTTTCCGTAAAGAATGTAAAATAGGTTATCCGAACTCAAAAACCCATTAAAGCTTTTCTAATAATATTTTGCTCACTAACTTAAGACTTTCAGGACACCATTTTTGCAAAATGTGCGAAGTTGATCTATCCCCTTATTCCAGAGTTATTATCTTCTCCCATAAAGAATGTCAAAGTAGGATATTCGTATCTTAAATCCTATTAAAGCTTTTCCAGTAAACTCTTTCTTACTAAATAACGCCTTGCAGAGCACCTTTTAGGCAAAATGTGCCCAGTTGATTTATCCTTTCAATCCAGAGTTACGATCTTCCCTCATGAAGAAAGTTAAAGTAGGATATCCGTAAACGAGCAAAGGCTTTTCGAATAAAATCTTGCTAATTAACTAAAGCCTTGAAGGACACCTTTTCTGAAAAAAGATGTGCGAAGTTGATTCATCCCCCTCAATCCAGAGCTACTTCTTTTCCATAATGAATATCAAAGTGGGATATCGGTACTTCAAAATCCATTAAAGCTTTTCAAATAACATCCGGTTTACTAACTGACGCCTTGCAGGTCACCTTCTCTGCAAAATGTGAGAAACTGGTATATAGCCTTTATCCAGAGTGGCTATCATCTCCCATAAAGAATGCCAAAGTAGGATATCCGTACCTTAAAACCTATTAAAGCATTTCAAATAAAATCTTGCTTACTAAATAAAGTCTTGGAGAACACCTTTATGCAAAATGTGCCAAGTTGATTCATTCCCTTATTCCAGAGTTACTATCTTCTCCCATGAAGAATGTCAAAATGAGATATCGATATTTCAAAGCGTATTAATGCTTTTCGAATAAAACCTTGCATATTAACTAAAAGCTTGCATGACACCGTTTAGGCAAGCTGTCGAAGTTGACTCATTCCCTCATTCCAGAGATACTATCTTCTCCCATAAAGAATGTCAAAGTAGGATATCCGTACCTTAAAACCTATTAAAGCTTTTCAAATAAAATCTTGCTTACTAAATAAAGCCTTGGAGAACACCTTTTATGCAAAATGTGCCAAGTTGATTCATTCCCTTATTCCAGAGTTACTATCTTCTCCCATGAAGAATGTCAAAATGATATATCGATATTTCAAAGCGTATTAATGCTTTTCGAATAAAACCTTGCATATTAACTAAAACCTTGCATGACACCGTTTAGGCAAGCTGTCGAAGTTGACTCATTCCCTCATTCCAGAGATACTATCTTCTCCCATAAAGAATGTCAAAGTAGGATATCCGTACCTTAAAACCTATTAAAGCTTTTCAAATAAAATCTTGCTTACTAAATAAAGCCTTGGAGAACACCTTTTATGCAAAATGTGCCAAGTTGATTCATTCCCTTATTCCAGAGTTACTATCTTCTCCCATGAAGAATGTCAAAATGAGATATCGATATTTCAAAGCGTCTTAATGCTTTTCGAATAAAATCTTGCTTACTAAATAAAGCCTTGGAGAACACCCTTTATGCAAAATGTGCCAAGTTGATTCATTCCCTTATTCCAGAGTTACTATCTTCTCCCATGAAGAATGTCAAAATGAGATATCGATATTTCAAAGCGTCTTAATGCTTTTCGAATAAAACCTTGCATATTAATTAAAAGCTTGCATGACACCGTTTAGGCAAGCTGTCGAAGTTGACTCATTCCCTCATTCCAGAGATACTATCTTCTCCCATAAAGAATGTCAAAGTAGGATATCCGTACCTTAAAACCTATTAAAGCTTTTCAAATAAAATCTTGCTTACTAAATAAAGCCTTGGAGAACACCTTTTATGCAAAATGTGCCAAGTTGATTCATTCCCTTATTCCAGAGTTACTATCTTCTCCCATGAAGAATGTCAAAATCAGATATCGATATTTCAAAGCGTATTAATGCTTTTCGAATAAAACCTTGCATATTAACTAAAACCTTGCATGACACCGTTTAGGCAAGCTGTCGAAGTTGACTCATTCCCTCATTCCAGAGATACTATCTTCTCCCATAAAGAATGTCAAAGTAGGATATCCGTACCTTAAAACCTATTAAAGCTTTTCAAATAAAATCTTGCTTACTAAATAAAGCCTTGGAGAACACCTTTTATGCAAAATGTGCCAAGTTGATTCATTCCCTTATTCCAGAGTTACTATCTTCTCCCATGAAGAATGTCAAAATGAGATATCGATATTTCAAAGCGTCTTAATGCTTTTCGAATAAAATCTTGCTTACTAAATAAAGCCTTGGAGAACACCTTTTATGCAAAATGTGCCAAGTTGATTCATTCCCTTATTCCAGAGTTACTATCTTCTCCCATGAAGAATGTCAAAATGAGATATCGATATTTCAAAGCGTCTTAATGCTTTTCGAATAAAACCTTGCATATTAACTAAAAGCTTGCATGACACCGTTTAGGCAAGCTGTCGAAGTTGACTCATTCCCTCATTCCAGAGATACTATCTTCTCCCATAAAGAATGTCAAAGTAGGATATCCGTACCTTAAAACCTATTAAAGCTTTTCAAATAAAATCTTGCTTACTAAATAAAGCCTTGGAGAACACCTTTTATGCAAAATGTGCCAAGTTGATTCATTCCCTTATTCCAGAGTTACTATCTTCTCCCATGAAGAATGTCAAAATGAGATATCGATATTTCAAAGCGTATTAATGCTTTTCGAATAAAACCTTGCATATTAACTAAAACCTTGCATGACACCGTTTAGGCAAGCTGTCGAAGTTGACTCATTCCCTCATTCCAGAGATACTATCTTCTCCCATAAAGAATGTCAAAGTAGGATATCCGTACCTTAAAACCTATTAAAGCTTTTCAAATAAAATCTTGCTTACTAAATAAAGCCTTGGAGAACACCTTTTATGCAAAATGTGCCAAGTTGATTCATTCCCTTATTCCAGAGTTACTATCTTCTCTCATGAAGAATGTCAAAATGAGATATCGATATTTCAAAGCGTATTAATGCTTTTCGAATAAAACCTTGCATATTAACTAAAACCTTGCATGACACCGTTTAGGCAAGCTGTCGAAGTTGACTCATTCCCTCATTCCAGAGATACTATCTTCTCCCATAAAGAATGTCAAAGTAGGATATCGGTACCTTAAAACCTATTAAAGCTTTTCAAATAAAATCTTGCTTACTAAATAAAGCCTTGGAGAACACCTTTTATGCAAAATGTGCCAAGTTGATTCATTCCCTTATTCCAGAGTTACTATCTTCTCCCATGAAGAATGCCAAAATGAGATATCCATATTTCAAAGCGTATTAATGCTTTTCGAATAAAACCTTGCATGACACCGTTTAGGCAAGCTGTCGAAGTTGACTCATTCCCTCATTCCAGAGATACTATCTTCTCCCATAAAGAATGTCAAAGTAGGATATCTGTATTTCAAAAGCTATTGGAATGAAGTTCTGCTTACTAACTCAAGCCTTGCAGTACATCTTTAACGCAAATGTGCGAAGCTGGTTTATTCCCTCATTCTAGTGTTACTATCTTCTCTCATAAAGAAAGTAAAAATGGGATATCCTTACTTCAAAAAACTATTGAACATGTTAGAATACTAGCTTGCTTACTAACTAAAGTCTTGCAAGACACAATACATGCCAAATGGGAAGTTGATCAATCCACTCATTCCATTCCGAAGATATCTTCTCTCACAAATACCGGCAGGGCTATCTGTATCTCAACTCTTCACAGCTTTCGAACGAAATCTTGAATTAAAAAAAAAGCCTTGTAAGATACCCTGTTTGCAAAATGTAAAGATGATTTATACTCTTATTCCAAATGTATCGCAAAGAATGCAGAAAATGATATTTGCATCGCAATGCTCTTCAGAGCTTTCCGAAGAAAATCTTGCATAATGGCTGAAATATTGCAGGATACTTCGAAAGAAAAGTTTGAAGTTGATTGATCTTCACATTCCCCAAAATTAAAGGACACATTTTTGTGTTGAGTATTTCGTGTCCAACTGGGTTCTAATAAGAGCGACAACACTCATTGATGAATATAATGACATGTATCAGATAACAATTTGTGCTACGCTGCTTATATTGAAATGATGAGCTTTTACAAGTATCCCGAGATCTTGTTTATACGTGAGACGTCTTTGTAGTTGCACACCTATCTACACAATAAAATCCTACCCAGAATGCAACTGAATTTATTCATACCGGATGTCTGACAATGAGGGAAGTTGATGAAGTTCCTATTCGAAATGTCATTCATGTTATCATTTCGGTCAGGGTTTTTTTTCCCATGTCTCTGATTCAAAGCATGTGACGACAATTTCTCTGCGGAATTTGGCGTTGGCAACTTCATTCAACGACGTATGGTGGCATAAGAAAAAAGTGATAAATGAGGAAAGAGGAAAGGAAGAGAATATCTCCACGAAGGTTGATTGCGTCTTTGTTGGCAGGTCGACGATGAGAAGAGAGTGGAAGGCAGAAGGATTATGATACATTCTGAATTACATCCCACCCGTCGAAGGATGACGAAAAGGGAAAAACGAGACTTGTCTTCATTTATGAATGGCTCTTTTACTGGACATATCTCCCATGTGCATAACCTTGGCCAAAGGTAATGGCGACATTAATATTCAACCGTATTAATGAACTATTTCGACATCTTTCTTTTGCAGAATGAATTCTTTTGTGAAGGCAATAACCTGAAATGATTTCGAAGCTATGAAGTTGGCCGCCCCGGTGGCGCAGTGTTGCTGTGTTTTTTACCTGTTACCTTTGTGTTCGCGCTGCTATGTACTAGTTTTTGGAATGTGTTTTCTTCCCTCACGCTGGGGTTTAGGTTTTGTAATGTGTGTGTTTTTTGTTTTTGTTTTCTGTGTTCCTTTTTTATCTGTATATATTTTAATCTTGTTCTGATGTTACCAGTTTTCTTTCCTCCTTTCTTTTGTGTTGAGACTTCTTGGCCTCGTCTCTTTTAATACAGTCTCATGTGACTGCAGCGTATCACATGTACCTTGCTTTTAGACTAATAAAGGTTTATTTTGAAGGCAGTGGTCTAAGGCGCTGGCCTCTGATCATTCGTCCGTAAGGGGTCCGGGTTCAAATCCCGGTCAGGCATGGATGTTGTGTTTGTCTTACGGCACTGGCTCTCTCCCTTCTCTGGAACCAGTAACCCTAAATAAGGGACGGGCGACTGCTTATAGCCCATTGAGTTGCTCACGGTGGTCGTTAAACCTCCAATCAAAAAAAAAAAAAAAAGAAGCTTTGAAGTTTCTTAAGTAACATTAATAAATTTCTGAATGGACATTAGCAAAGTATTCTGCAGTGGGATGAAGCATTAGCATTTATGAAATCCGATTTTATATAATGTACTGTACATACATATGATGTGATGTTCAATGCTTTTACAAGAAATGAAGATTTATCGATTGATGGAGAAAACCTGGAGATAACAGACACGTACATTTATCTTGAACAGCAGATATCAAGCGAGGGTCACATTGATGAAGAAATTAATCGGCGTACAAAACTTGCCTGGAGAGCTTTTGGAAGAAACAGCATAATTTTCAAGAGCAATATGCCATTATGTCTTAAAAGAAAAGTGTTTGATCAATGCATCCTTCCAGTGCTTACGTATGGTGCAGAGACGTGGACCTTAACTAAAAGAGACATACAAAGGCTGCAGACAACTCAAAGCAGCATGGAGAGGTGCATGCTTGGTGTAACCAGGAGAGATAAGAACCGAAACTCGTGGATCCGAAAAATGACAAGAGTGGAAGACATCATGATCAGAGTTAAATCCCTGAAATGGCAATGGGCTGGACATACTGCCAGAAGGACAGACCATCGATGGACAGCCGAAATTTTAGATTGGATTCCAAGGGACAGGAACAGACCCAGAAGAAGACCACATGGGAGATGGGTGGATGAAATTCGAAAGTATGCGGGAGTGACATGGAGGAGACTGGCACAAGACAGCCCGTTGTGGAGGAAACTTGGGGAGACCTTCGTCCAGCAATGGATTGATAATGGTTGATGATGATGATGACGACATACATATATATTACTAAGCTGTTCTCTGATATTCAGATGTTAGCTCCATACAGAAAGTAATAGCTGTTGTTGTATCAGCCGTCTCCATTTACAGCGATTTTGGCACACAGCTCGAGCTTCATTAACATCCATCACACGCCAAACACAAGACTTTTTATACTTCTTACTCATAATCGTTTTCTCAAGCAGACGTTCCTGAATCTGGTCCTCCCATGATTTCCTTGGCCATCCTCTTCCTTTCTTTCCTGCCACTTTGGCTGAAAAAATTCTCTCAGTAAGCAACTCATCACTCATTCTTTTAACATGGCCAAATCACCTAAGAATATTAGTCTCCACTTTAATAACAACATTTTGCCTGACATTACACATCTGCAACGTATCTTCATTCCTTAGAAGATCAGAGCGTGTCTTCCCACAAAACATTTCACCTCACATTACACAAATACCTACCAACTACTACGGAATGTCCGTAGTTTCTACGGATTTCGTTGTCTGACTACGGAGCTACCGAAATTGCTGTCGAAATGCTAATTCCATGATATTTTTTAACTGGGCACCTTTTAGGCAAATGTGCCCACATTTAGAAATGCTAATTCCATGATATTGTTTTTCTATGAGAGGTTTAACGACCACCGTGGGCAACTTAATGGGCTATAAGCAGTCTCCCGTCCCTAATTTTAAAGCCACTGGATTCAGGGAAGGGAGAGTGTCAGGGCCGTAAGACAAACACAACATGCATGCCTCACCGGGATCCGAACCCGGACGCCTTTCGGACGAATAATCAGAAGCCGTTGCTTAGACCACTGCGCCACCTGGGCGGCTAACTTCATCTTTGTAGATGAGACCGTAATTTAATTTTTTTTAAACGATGACACTTGTTAATACTGCAGTAAACTGTATTCTTCTACTTTCAATTTACTTGTACCCATTCCCATCGATATTTTTACTACTTGATACGATATAGCAGCTAAAATGCCGAAACTGCTTAATATTTTCTGTTCTTTCAAAAACTACGTGTCACTTTATGCGCATATGTGCCGCGACGTATCTCTCTAATTTAACCTTCCTTTTTGAGTTTCGGCTTCTATGTAAATCATGTTTCCGTTCACTTAGATTTTCCTTCTGAATGTTGTTTCCAAAAGTATAAGGAGATTCAGTTGACCGAATCTCCTTATACTTTTTGGAAACAACTGACAGCGGTCCAAGGATGAATAAAAAAACAACGTCTAGAACGAAATGTGTGTATGCACGCTATTTCTACGGTCTACACGGTGTAGCAATAAAGTAGTGAGACTGATCATTTAACAAAAATCCCGTAAAGCACACAGATTGGTAAGACACAGTTTTTTCATAAGACATTTATCAGCTATGCGGTGTCACACACCATTTGTGTGCAAATTACGCAGCTAATTACTTACGCTGTAGATGACGTCATTCGGTGGAGGGATATTGTCACAGCTCTGTCATGGAGCAGAGGCCAAATACCTGGTTCAGTTTGAAAATTGGTAAATCTGCATCTCACACAGATGAATTGTTGTGTATTATGTATGAGACAAATTCTGTATCTCGTGCACAAATACTCCGAAGATATGCATGTTTCAAGGATGGGCGTGAAAATTTCGAAAATGACTCAAGTCCTGGAAGCCCAATTTCAGTGCGCATGTCTGAACTCATTGAGAAAGTTCGCGAAAGGGTAAAAAATGATCGGTCGGGTGTGACCTTGAAAATATATGGAATGTGAGGTCGGCGTTAATAAGAAGACGATTCGTCAAATGTTAGTGCAAAACTTTGGAGAAAATAAAAATGTGCTCCTTTTGTTCCACATTTTTGTCAGATGATCAGAAACTTGCACGAGTATAATACACAAAAGGCATCCTGGATACCGCAGAAACAAAACAACATTTTCTCCAAAGCATTGTGGAAGGTTACGAGACAAAGCGTTTTCGTTATGGTCCTGAAACTAAGCTTCAGAGTGCTCAGAGGAAGTCGCGATAGTCACCCGAAGGAAAGATTACCAAGTTACTGAAGTCAAAAATGAAGACAATGCTTGTGCGCTTTCACGACGGCAAAGAAATTCTACATCAAGACTTTATTCCTGAAGGTACAACTTTCACTGGCAATGCTTAAACATCCATTCTCGAACGACTATGGAAGAGGATTGTTCATGTCCTACCCGAGTTGTAAAATGGACGATAGTTCCTTCTTCACGGTAACGCACCCGCACACATAGCAGTCAGTGTACGGCACTTTCTGACACGAAAACAAGTGTGTGTACTCGACCATCCTCCCATATTCTCCAGATCTGTCGCAGTGGAACACGTTTCTATTCCCTTAATTAAAGCTGCCTTTAACCCTCCGACCTGCTCGTGAAATCTGATTCAGCCGCCTTGAAAACGATACTCAGATTCGCAGCAGCCGCGACTCAAATTGCTGCCGTTTCACGAGCAAAAGATAGAAAAGCCGTCAGCACGAAAGCAGGTCTTGCGCTGTTAAGATGTCACACGTTTCTGCAGTCAGCTACACTGCAGGGCACTGAATTGCGGGCTTGGTAACGTGCGTAATTCCGAATCACATACATAGTGCGTCAAATAATTTTTAAGACTGGCGCTAGATTTCAGCCTACGGTGGCGCCACCAGTGTAATCGCGAATGCGTTATAAACCGTGACCATCTGCTTGCTTTCGGCCAAAAGTACTGCGCAGTTGTTAAAGTAACTCAAACGAAACGTCCGTTCATTAAAGAAGTAAAAATTTTTTCATGTTGAATTATTGAGATGGAACAAAGGGCTGTTATGAAATTTAACGCAAAATTTAGTAAAAGTGCCTCGAAAACGTACCAAATGATGAAACAAGTTTACGGTGAGTTTTGTTTAATTAGATCAAATGTTCTCCTGTGGCACAAACGTTTTTTGGACGGAAGAGATACGCTAGAAGATGATAAGCATACCGGAAGACCAAGCTCATCTAGGACACCCGAGATTATTGAAAAAGAGCGTGATTTCGTGGCAAACAATCGATGTGCGTTACTAAGAATAGTGGAAGAGTCTTTTAACATCAACAAAGAATCGATTTGAACCATCCTGCATGAAGATTTGGGCAAAACAAAAGTCTGTGCTAAATTTGTTCCACACACGTTAACCAATGAACAAAAATCAAAGAAAAGTGCACACTGCAAATACATCATTTCAGCCGCTGAAAATGATCCAAATTTCTTAAAATCGATTGTTACAGGTGATGAAACATGGTGTTTTCAATATGATCCTAAAACAAAGCGACAAAGTGCGGAATGGAAGTCAAAAAACTCACCACAAACCAAAAAACAAGAAAAGTTCTATCGAAAATCAAAACAATGCTCATTACATTCTTCGATAGTAATCCGTAAAGAATTTGTTCCAAGTGGACAAACAATTGCTGGTGAGCTTTATTTAAATGTTTTGAGGCATTTGATGGGTAGAATCCGTCGCATTCGTCCAGAATATCGAGATGAAAACAGTTGGTGTTTGTTGAACGATAATGCACCCAGTCACAGCTCACCTTTTGTTCAAAATATTTTGCGAAAAATAATGTCTGTGTGTTGAACCATCCACCGTATTCGCCTGATTTAGCACCCTGCGACTTTTCTTTATTCCCAAGACTTAAAATGACGTTTAAAGGGTGTTATTTTGATGATATTTCGACCATACAAACAGCTTCAACGCATGCTTTGGAGGCAATTCCGCAAAGTGAACTGGAACAGGCATTCGGATCATTATTAAATCGCTGTAACAAGTGTATTGAAGCCGGAGGGACTTATTTTGAATAACAAATCAAAACAAATTATAATTTCTTGTTTCTATTTCATTTTACAGACCCAGTCTTAAAAATTCGTTGCCACACTGTGTATATTTCTTCAATAGAAAAAAGCCAGATACAAATTTCAACATTCATTCGATGCAGAGCTATTTTAAATTTCTTTTACAAAATTTCATAAATGAATATTAAATTTATATGACAAAAAATTCGATGCAATGTATTAAAAATTATATTACCAAATATGCATGCCAGCAATGTAATTCCCATTTCGAATCATGCACTTAAAATCCCTTTTTCTGAAATAAGTGAAATACTTAAGAAATTAATTATGATAGAAATATTCTAGTAGTTTCTATCCACGATTCTGAAATCCCTTGAAGCCATAATACACAGTCGAGTCAAATTATTGTAACCACCTCCTACTTTTGACGTCAACAGCGAGTAGCCAATGAAAGAAGCCAGGTGTCGTGAGCTGGCTTGGAGGGTATATAAAGATGTGATGCATGCATTCTGAAAACATATCGGGCCGCGGGTGGCCTAATGGGCAACGTCTGTGACTGCCGCGGCAAGGACCTCAGGTTCGATTCCAGGTAGGTACGAACGCTCGATCTACTAAATATCCGCCGTGCGTCGGATGGGCACGTTAAGCCGTCGAACCCCGGGTGCTGGCCCTCTGGTAATAAATAAGGGCGTCTTCCTCCCCCTTTCTACTTCGCTTCCGTGTCACTTTCCTATCGGGCACTCTAGCCCAATTCTCCTAGCATCTTATTTCCAAGGGTTGTTTAAGACCTGGGGTCAGATACTCCCTTCCTAAAATCCTCTACATTTCATCATCATGATCATCTGAAAACATATCACTCGTAGCTGTCATGGGTTAAAGGAGCGATTTACCAGATTTGCAAAAAGGGAGGATTATCGGCTTTCAGGACATGGTTTGCAGTATTTCTGAAACAGCGCAGTTTGTGCAGTGTTCGTGTGCTGCTGTGGTTAAAGTGTATCGTGATTGGAGAAATGGCACCATTGCGAATAAGCGATGTGCAAACTGCTCAGCACCTCGTTCCATTGATGGTGAACGTCGGCTTCGAAGTTGCGTGAGGGCCGATTAACACACTACAGTGGAGCAACTGACTGGCCGAATGAACCAGGAGGCTACCGGAAGTGTGCATAAAACGACAGTTCAGCGAATCCTGCTGCGTATGGGGCTCTAATGCAGACTATATAACGAAGTAATTTTCTCCGTCATTTCTGTCCACGCCAGGATTCGAACAAGGATCCCCTCATTCCGGAATGAGTCACTCTACCAATTGAGCTACGCGGACGTTTTTTCTGACTGCTATGTGCCTTTATATCGTGTGCGTCCTGCTGCCAGGTACGTCACATCTCCCCCCCCCAGAAAGAGGGCCAGGGGCATGGCCCACGGATCAGCTGTGACCATGAATCGTTGCAGGCAGCCATCCACTGTAGAACGTGCACTTGAGAACTCCCAGTCAATTTTTTTTTATTTTTTTTTTCGAAGCGCTGGAGAAGGGATTCTCTGATTTTTCCTATCTCGCGGTGTGGAAATAACATCACACCATTGCGAGATTTTGAACGAGCGGGTCATCCGGATAGTTCGGGCGCCATTATAACGAAGTAAATTTTTCCGTCATTTCTGTCCGCGGCAGGATTCGAACCCGGGTCCCCTCATTCCGGAATAAGTTGCTCTATCAATTGAGCTACGCGGACGTTTTATTCTGATTCCTATCTGCCTTTATGTCGTGTGCGTCCTGCTGGCAGGTACGTCACAACTGATGGTCACTGCACCTATGCTAACGAAGGTGCATCGGCAGGAAAGGCTTACATTTGCACGGCAGTATGGGAATTGAACCTCCTCTGATTGGCAAAGGTTTGCCTCATCCGATGAGGCACATTTTCTGCTTTATCGAATAGAAGGACATTGGCGTATAATGCGATAAACTTCGGAGAACAAACACTCATCAACCACTGCTGGCAGAATGCAAGATTTTGGGGACAGCGTTATTGTCTGGGGAATGTTTTCGTGGTTTTCTCTGGGTCCACTCATACCTGTGGAAGGCACTATGGACCAAATTCTCTATGAATTCATCACTGTAGACCAGAAACACCCATACATGCTGATTGTCTTCCCTGGGGCGGATGAGAACTTCCAGCACGGCAATGCGACGTGTCACAGAGCTAGAAATATCCGAGAGTGGTTGGAAGAGCACGACGAAGATTTCAAAGTACTTCTCTGGACCCCTAATTCCCCAGACCTAAACGCAATTGAGCATCTGTGACACCACCTCGATTTTGTTTTTCACTCTATGGATCCTCCACCACGCACCATCCAGCAGCTGTCAGATGCACTGCAGTCAGCATGTCTCCACATACCTGTGAACACCTTCCAGCACCGTTTTGAATCACTCCCAGCCCGTCTAGCTGCTGTCCGCGCTGTACACGGCGGTTACTCTGGATATTAGCTGGTGGTCACAACAATGTGATTCGGCCGTATATATATACAAAAAATTCATAATCTACTATAAAATATTCGTAGTTATCTTAACCTTTTGTTATTTGAGGAAACGCCTATACTAAAATCTTACCTAGCAACTAAAAAAAAGAAAAAGTTGAATTTATGTAAGCTGTAGGTGATTTGTAATGGCTTGTTACCCTTCCTGGGAATAACTATGGCATGTCCGAAAATTTTAGTTTTAGGATATTTATAGATTGTAACTAACACTTATAGATGCATTTATGCATTGTACTGCCCACTTATGCAGAACGTGAGATAAATTTCTAAAAAATGGAGATATAAAAATTGTTAAAATATTGCTAACTCTACCTTCCTCCCAAAGCTGTGTTACTCACGTGAGCATAAAGGTTATTTTGCCCAGGAAAAAGTGAATGGCGTTTCTTGTATTCGTGTGCAGTGCTGGGTTAATCTTAAAACAGATGCTCTCTAAGCAGAAAATTCTGTAGTGCACCCACATCTATACAAAAGCGACTTTCATTTAAAGGAATGTAAATTAAGGCGATAGGAGGAGCAACCTTTTGAACACAAAATAGTGATCAAAGGTTGCGCAGTACCCTGCCGTAAAAATTGCTGCCACTGGGTTAGAAACGCGCTGCACGCGTTCAAGCCGTTTCAGGAAGGCTACAGGAGAGTCCTGCCTGGTGCGGTCAAACCGATTTCAGAAGAGTAGGGAGAGAACGTGTCACACGCGTTCAAGCCGTTTTAGACAGGAGAGACCATGAATGAACCCAACCCAGTGTGTTCTATTCCCTAAGTGGCTTAAAATTTGTTTTAAAACACTGAAGACATAATAAGTACCGTGACATCAATTCTTCAATTTGTACTGAAAGATGACCTTTGCAGGTCCTTCCCTTTCTTTGGCTGATGGTGCCATTTCTTTTATTAATGCAATATGAACGTACTTTGAATTAAAGATATTCACATCAGTATTCCCGATTTTCCATTTTTTAGCACGTCTTTTGTAAAAAACGATCGTGCTTATGTTACCGGTTTGTCCGTCCGTCCGTCTGTACCCACGATATCTCTGCAACTATTAGTCCGATTTGAAAAATTATTTTTGCATTGGGAAGCTTGAAAGGCCTAAATGCAGATGATGCGAAATTCAAAAATGCGTTTTATTCCACATATTTGCTTCTAAATATCCGATTGAAAAACATATTTTATATTTCGATTCCATTTATGTCGAAGAATATTTTAGATATAGTTACGTTTTCAAATCACGCATAGATTTTCCGCTAGGAGACGTAAAAGTAAATTACATTTTCCCCGATAACTCTTCTTTTAAAACTTCGATTTGAAAAAATATTTTCTTCAGCGGATACAGCTCCTGATGGAAAATCTTTTGCATATAATTTAAAATTTTTGGTAAATAATATTTTTGCAACCAGGGGGCGTAAGCGTTAATTTTTGCTTCTGATGTGTTTGCCATAAAATCTGAGCTTCTAAAATATCGATTGAAAAAATTCTTTCGTGGACTGATGCCACTCACATCGGTAAACCTTTTCGGAATATATTCTTCTTAAAATATTCCACAGTTTTTCCGCCAGGGTCGTAGATGTATATCTTATTTTTGTCAATATCTCTTCTTCTAGGAGTCCGATTTGAAGAAATCCTTCTCTGTTGGATAGTGTTTTCAGTGTGACATATTTTTCATATAATGTCAAAATTTTCAAGTAATTCATAGACTTCCCGCTAGGGAGCATAGAGGTAAACTACGTTTCCCCCTATACCTCTGCTTCTAAATCTCGATTTGAAAAATTCTTTCTGCACCGGATACATCTCCTGGTGAGAAATCAATTGAACATAATTTCTAATTTTTGTAAAAAAAGTGGTTTGTACACCAGGGGGCGTAAATCTTAATTTCCGCCTCTGATGTATTTGCAGCAAAATATGAGCTTCTAAATTCTCGATTGAAAAAAACGCCATTTGTAGACCGATACTACTCATGTCGACAAACCTTTTAGAAACATTTTCTTCTTGAGGTAATGAATGTTTTCTACGCCAGGGGGCGTAGATGTATATCTTATTTTTGTCAATATCTCTACTTCTAGGAGTCCGATTTGAAAAATCATTCTTTGTTAGATAGTGTTTCCGATGCAAAATGTTTTCCTTGTAAATTCAAAATTTTCAAGTAAATCATAGACTTTCCGCTAGGGAGCACAAAGGTTGATTGAGTTTTCTGCGTTATTTCTGTTTGTAAAATTCCGATTTGAAAAATTCTTCCCGTATCGCATACAAGACCTGATGGAAAATATTTTTCACATTATTTCTGATGTTTGGTAAAGAATGGTTTGGCCACCAGAGGGCATAAGTGTTAATTTCTGCTTCTGATGTATTTGTAGCAAAATCTGGGCTCCTGAAAACTCGACTAAATTTTTTTATTTCTTGGAACGATACCGCTCATATGGAAACACCTTTTGAGAATACTTTCTACCTAAAATAACGCAAGGTTTTCCCGCTAGGGAGCTTAGATTCATGTCTTATTTTTGTGGATATATCTGTTTCTAATAGTCTGATTTGAAAAATTATTTCTGTGTTGGATAGCTTATCCGGTGCGAAATGTTTCTCATATAAATTCATGTTTTCCTTAACGCCCAAGTCTACAACCAGAGGACGTAGGCTCACGATTCCGTTTACAGCTATATCTGAGTGATAAAAAACCCGATTGAAAAACTTCTTTCTTCCGTCAGATACTATTGTTTTCCATACCGGTTCCATTGACTTTGAATGGCTTTGAGAAATTTAATTTGCGTCAGAACGGATTCAAAAGATGTGCTTATTACACCCGAAAATTCGGTGTCTTCTTTCTTGTTTTTTTTTTTTTTGTAACTCCATCATATTACTTAACTGCCGCACTGTGTAGATGTGCAGATCGGATAGCAAATTAACGCAGTTTACTTCAAAACAAAGGTTAAAAAGAACCTGCCTCGTTTTTAAACGAAAACAAAAAATCAATCTTAAAATATTTTATTCATTCTCATACGTGACCCAACGTCAGCCTATTTACCGGAATGGTAAGTCGTGGAACTAAACATTGTTTGATGTGATATTTACAATTCGAATTTTTAAAAGAACGTTATGCCGCTTGGGGAAAATGAAACAAAACTTAGAAAACAGAGAACGGATGAAATTAATAAAAAAACACTGTGTCTTTTTTTTAGAGGTGTTAAGGGCGTTCGTCCTGACAAATATTTGTCAAGAAGGTATTTGTTTTTCGTTTTTGTGGCGATAACTTTTTTCTCATTGTTTTCCTTAGGGAGAATGCTTCTTTTTCTTTCTTGTATTAGCAGAAATGTACGTTTTTCTAACTCCTAGGAGGATTACAAAAACATCACCGTTTGCATTGATGATATGCAAAATACGCATTTCTTGGGAAAATAAGGCGTTTACCTGCAATCATGGTGTCAGATAAACATTACAGAGTCGTCGCATACCTAGTTAAAAAGAAATAAAACCAACATAAAGGTCGGAAAAAAAAGAAAAAAAAACATATCGATACATACATGTAACTTCAGAGTTAAAAAACTCTATCGTTTATATTTTATAGGATAATAAAATTTCTCATCTGAAATTTGAAAAATTTGGACTGCTAATTTGCATTTATTTTACTTTTGAAATTCAGGATGATTTTCTTTTATTGCACAAGTATCATACCCGTTCTCAAAACGGTGAATCTATAAAATCAGTTCTAGAACATAAAATTAAGGAAAAAAGGAAAGTAATTTAAGATCCGTAAGTGTCTTACGATTTAGAACAGGATCATGACGTCAAAGCATAAATTTTCAGGGTAAAACGGCACCACGCTTTTGCGCTCCTTAATTTTAAATAAAAATGTCATGGAATTTTTACAGCAATTCAGCGTTTCTGACATTATCCTATTTAAACCTATCAGTATTTTAAACCGTAAAGCTAAACCACTCTTTTGAATTTCTTCGTTTTCAGACTTTTTTAAGTGTAAAAATGGTGGCAAAATTCAAGCGGGAAAAGCTGCTGCCATTTTTATTTTTTTTATTTTCGGAATTTTCTAAGGAAAATAAAGCGGAAATTAAAACCTATCAGCATTCTAATTCTCAAATCTCTAGGTCATTTAGAAGTGGTCGAACAATTCACAAAAAGGTCAAGCAGACAATGTTCCAAAGCAGTCATTATTTTTTATGTTTTTGGTTTTGGTTCTCGGACTATTCTAATTGGACCTTAAGACCTATTAGCAATGTAAAGGATAAAGCTAAGCCACTGTTTTGAATTTTTGGTTTTCAGGCTTGTTTCGCGTAAAAGTGGTGGAAAAATTCAAGCAGACAATATTCCAAAGCCGCCATTTTGATATTTTTCTTTTTTGGACTTTTCTAGGAATACGGACCTTAACCTATCAGAATACCTATTTTCTAATATCAAGGTCAATTAGAAAGGGTCGAACAATTCGCGGAAAATTCAAGCAGGCTATCTTAACCCGCCACTTTGATTAGAGAGAAGGGGAGGTCGGATTTTTGTGGGTATCCGGATCTTAAGAACGGCAGGTTTTTAGATCTCTACGTTATTTACAACTGGTTGAACAATTCACGAAAAATTAAAGCAGACAATATTAAAAACCGCCGTTTTGAATTTCTTGGTTTCCGGACATTTCTGGGTATTCGAAACTTAAGGCCTATCAGCATACCAATTTTCAGACCTCTAGGTTATTTTGAAGAAAGTCGAACAATTCGAAAAAAAAAATTGAAGCAAGCAGTGTTCCAAACCCGCTATTTTTTATTTTTCTGGCTTTTGGACATTTGTACGTATACAGACGTTAAGACTCATCAGCATACCAATTTTTAGATCTCCAAGTCTTTTAGAAATTGTGGAACAATTTGCAAACTGTATAAAAACAAGCGTGCGGCTGACCGCGATCAAATGCCATTGTGAGGTTGTGTGAAAATGTCGCGGCGGGAAAGAACTTACTTTGAGAAAGGAAAGATTGTTGGGTGTTACCTTAGTGGATTGTCCATAAGAGAAACCGAAAGGCGTTTAAACATACCCAAGTCAACAGTTTTGGATGAATTGAATAAGTGGAAAACACATGGTGTGCGTGAAGCAGCAAAACGTACCGGCAGACCAAAGAAAATCTATAATAGATGACGTCGAAGCCTCAGGAGAGTTGTTACAGCTAATCGAAGGAGTACTGCACAAGTCCTCAGTGTACAGGTGAGTAAAAATGCTGGAACCTCGGTATGTACACGTACCATTCGCTGAGAACTTCATTCCATGGGTTACCGTGGTCGTGCGGCTGCTCAAAAGCCTTTCATCTATACTCGGAATGCTACTCGTCGTTCAGCATGGTGTAAAGAACATTTATCGTGCACTGTAGATCAATCGAAACGGATTCTATGGACTGATGAATCCAGATACACGATCCATCAGTCTGACGACCCCCTGTGGGTATGGCGGAAGCCGGGGGAAACGCTATTTACCACAGCGTACTGTTCCTACGGTCAAGTTTGGAGCTGGCAGTGTAATCGTAATAGTGTAATCGTTTGCGGGTGTTTTACGTGGTATGCTTCCGGTCCATACCACGAAAAACACGTTTGACTTCTTCCGAATAACATGATAGAGTAGACAAACCTGTTAACCAGCACATGTACCTCGATATTCTGGACAATTATGCCCTACCAACTCTGTGACAATACTATGAAACCGACCCTTGTTGCTACACGCAGGATAATGCACCCAGCCATAAAGCAAAGACTGTTACAGCGTGGTTTGATGATAATTCCGTATCGTGTGTGGACTGGCCAGCACGGAGCCCTGATCGTAATCCCATAAAGCACCTATGGGATGAATTAGAGCACCGCATAAGAAGTTTGGAACCAAAGCCTACTACTAAGCAACAGTTAGCGGCAGCATTATGTACTGAATAGAAGCGCATACCTATCGTTGTGTTCCAAAACCTTGTCGAAAGCATGTCTCGAAGGGTCAGTTTTCACACAGTATTTATTAGAAGAAAGATACAGGAGATGTGCTTGAATAAATCATCTCAAATGATGTATGACAAAAAAAATATTTACAGATGCTTGTAGCTTACGCTACTGCTTATTTACACGGTTCTGTACATTGATGATAGTAAAAAAACAGTTAACTACACTCGAGTGTCTGGTGAGGCAACAAAAGTCTCTGACAAAGCAAAGAATAGGAACAATTCAGCTTGAAGAGCGTTATACAATATTCATTTTGCACAGTATTGATGCAAGGAATAATACAGAATTCGAGCTTGCAGACATAGATTCAAAAGACAGGTGATGAGAAATTAACAGAATGTGCAGCTTGCGCTACGTTAATTACAGGATTCGGTGCAACGTTTGCATGACAACAGTTAGGTGCAGTAGAAATCTGGCGAGGCAATATGAATCTCTGGTAATACAGAGAGTAAAATCAATCCAGAATGATGAGCACTATAGAGTATAAATTTTACACAATATTGATGAAAAAAAAGTTCTGACCGAAAGGTGATACATTGTGGGTGACCTGGAAAACCAGCAGGTTGCAGGTGATCAAGGGACAAACATGAAATCGAAAGTTCGAAAGACAGATGATGAAAAATTTACAGATGAATGTGGCTCGCGGTACTACATGTTACATACAACGGTGATATGAAAAATAGTTATATACAATAATTTTCCTGAGAATACAAAAGAAAAAATAATCTCTGAAAATACAGAGAGAAGACACAACTCATCACAGTGAGTATTGGAGAACACAAATTTACACAGTTGAAAAGTAAAATTACACTGTTGAATCAGGAATTGAAGATAAGAATATACTGTAAAAACGACAAAGTTTACAGATGTCTGTGGTTCGTGAAACGACCTATATACATGATTCTGTACAATGAGAAGTTACAATTTATATTTATTGGTTTGTCAGAGGTGGTAAAAAGAAATAGTCTCTGACATCGCAGAGAGAATACATAATTCAGCAAGATGAGTAATGAAAAACAAAAAAATTTACACATGAGTTATACACGAAATGATACATGTGAAGAGGATGAGAACAGAGGCTTAAAAAAGCGTGAAAAGAAATTGACAATTATAAGTAGCTCATGCTTCGAACAATTCATAGGATTCTATACAATAATTGATCTACTAAAAGTGATGTACAATAGTGAGACAAACAAAAAAATTCTGATAAAATAGAGAGTACAAATAATGTAGTACAGTTAATGTTGAGGAACAAGATTGCACTCAGTTGCGAAGCAAGAAAAAAAAACAGGAAATGTGTATAGAAAAATCGTCTCAAAATGACAAATGAAAAGAAGATTTACAGGTGCTTGTAGCTGACGCAACGACCTATTCACAAAGCTCAATATAGTGGTGAGAGAATCAGTTTATGTATGATAATTTGTCGGAAAAGACAAAAAAATAGTCTCTGATGAAGCAGAGATTGAAGACAAGTCAGCATGGCAAAAATTGTATCTATCAGGAGGTAGGTGAAACAAAAGTTCCGACTGTAAGGTGAAGCGTTGTGGGCGACCCTGCAAACCAAGTGGTTGCTGGTGACCAAGTTGATAGGAACTGTGGTTCACTGCAGCGTGCAACTGCAGTGGTAAGTTCTAGTCGAAGGCGGGAGAGTAGGCGATTACGAAAATGACAAAGTAACGCAGTACTGACTTTATTTATGTCAGTAGAAGCTTCGGGGGGACGCTGAAGATGATACACGTGAATTATATGTTTTACAAGCACGAAGATGTAGGAGCAGACTGCCGGAAGGTGAATAGGGCGAGAAGAGTTCAGAAGTAGTGTTCGGTAGGCGCTGAAGGTGAGGACGGTCTCACAGGATCGTTGCGCTAGCGTGAAAGCGAGATGGAGTATTGGCAATAATACTGTGCAATACATGAAGAGATGCTGGACGTCAGCCTCCTCGCCACAATACGGACAGGAGGGTGAAGATAAAATGGTCATGCGATGTAAAATCGACGGCACAGGAGGCGGTTGTGTAAGAAAAGCCAATGTGAATTGACTTCAAGGGGTGCTGAAAGTGGGAAAAGCGCAGCGGACCACACTACGGAGGTAGAAGAAAGTGGAATTCCAGAAATGGGAAGAGGTGCGGAAGAGCGAAAGAGAAAACGGTAGAGATCAGCTGTTGAGAAAGAGACAAGAGGAAGAGGTGGACCATTGGACGACAGAAAAAATGGGAGAAGGAGAGAGGCAGAGTGAACAGAAATGAGACCTGAGGGAGTAGCAAGCTCAGGGAACAGGGAGATTATAGTAGAAATAAGAGAGTTGTGAACAAAGTGAGCGTTGGCATTGGAACGGAGAGCAGAATGTAGAAGAGAAGGGGAGCCAGGAAAGATCGGTGTTAACAAGATCGCTGACAGTAACGATTCCAGCTCGGAGCCATGAAGGAAAAGCAAAACATGGGAGATGGGGAGGGTGTAGCAGAGAAGAAAAAAAAAGAGGTTCGGAAAGTAGGTCATTTGTGGAGGCAGGAGAGAGCGAAAAAGAGGGAGGGAACGAAGAAAGGAGATAGCCTCTTTGTAGACAGGAGGGAAAAGTGTGAGAAGGGGACAGTGGTCCATGAGTAAGAACGAAAGGAGAGTAAAGCGTGGTTATGCGGAGAGACTATGACATCACGAGCAGCAACAGCAGAGGGAGCAGGTGCCGCAAGTGATCGTAAAAACGTAGACAAACGATAAGCCTTGTAATAGGATCTGACGTCGGGTAGACTAATGCCTCCGTTGGAAGGAGACAGGCTGAGTTGAGGTGCTCCGACCCAGTGATGGCCGGGCCAGATAACCTGAGTTTGACAGCGGGTGAGTTCAAGAAGACGTAATGCTGGTTGCTTCGAAGCCAACCAGGAATACGTGCACATTGAAAGCAGGTAAGTGTGCGTTAGACGTGCTCTTTGAAAGACGGAGGTGCAGAATTGTGCGCGCCGCCAGATTGCGACCGAGCGATGTAGGCGTGGCCGGAGAGTCATCCAGGTGACGAGTGAAGCAGTTGCTGGTTTTTCGAAGGTGGACTCCTAGGAATCGTTGAGAGGTGTTGGACCACTCTGCTCCCCAAGGAGAGTCAGTGCGGTTAGCCCACGAACCGGTCCATAGGCCTGTGCTTTTCGTTGTGTTTAGCGCTGCTCCGGAACATGAGGCGTAGGTATTGTAGAGATTGTGGAGATCGTGAAATTGTGAGTCTTGCCGAATGCAGAATGTAATATCGTCGGCGTAGGCAACATAGGTAGCAACATGATGACGTGTGCTGGCTACCACCGGTGGTAGTGAAGCAAAGAAGGATCGATGGACTGCGCGTAAAAGGTTCTATTGCGAGGGCGAAGAGCTGCCCGGATAAGGGGCAACCCTGACGCACGCCGCGACGAAAGGGTATGGGAGCTGTGAGAAGGTTGAGCAGCTTGACGTGGAAAACTGCGTCCCGGTAGAGGGAGATGAGAAGAGAAGCAAAGGAAGAAGGAAAGCCGAAATTTAGTAATGTAGCAAGAAGGTAATCATGAGAAATATTATCGAACGCTGAGCGCTGATCGAGGGAAAGAAGAGCAAGGGGTTCTGAGCGAGAGCGGGCAGGGTGAATTAGATCATTAAGGAGCTGAATATTATGGGAGATGGAGCGCCCGGGTACAGTATAGGTTTGATTAGTGGAGAGAATATGAGGGAGTATGGGGTTAAGCCGGAGGGACAGAAATTTAGTATAGAGTTTATAATCAGAATTTAAGAGTGAGATGGGACGCCAATTCCCCAAGTCAAGCAAATCACCCTTCTTGGGGAAAAGTACAACATGTGCGAGCGTGAAACTCCTTGGAAGAGATGTAAGATGCATGGCAGTAGAAAAGGCACAGAGGAGAAATGGAAGGAGGGCAGGAAGAAAAGCCTTATAGAAAGAAACAGGGAGACCGTCTGGGCCAGGTGAAGCCCGGGGTTGAGGGACGTGAAAGTATCAGAGAGCTCAGTTAAATTGGGAGGGCCGCCCCAGTGGCGCAGTGGTCTAAGGCGTTGGCCTCTGATCATTCGTCCGAAAGGGGTCTGGGTTCGAATCCCGGTGAGGCATGGATGTTGTGTTTGTCTTACGGCACTGGCTCTCTCCCTTCCCTGGAACCAGTGACCCTAAATTAGGGACGGGCGACTGCTTATAGCCCATTGAGTTGCTCACGGTGGTCGTTAAACCTCCAAAAAAAAAAAAAAAAAAAAAAAAAAAAGTGGGAGGATGGAGGAGGCTGGCTGAAAGATGAGAAGGGACCTGAGGCAAAGAAGAGAACAGAAGAGCAGAAGCCGTAGGGAGGGAGGAGGAGTTTCACAAAATTTTGAAATGTAGTAATTACGTACCATAGAACAAATTAGAACTGGTTCGGATGAAACTACTCAGTTGGAAGACGAAGGTGCTGTAGAACAGAAGAGGATCGGCGAGTTGACTCAAGTGACGTAAGGAATTCGTACGAACAAGCATCAGGTTTCAGGTGTTGTAGTTTAAGGCGTTGAAGGGCTTGTTTTGCAAGTGGCACCAAAAGTGAATATAATTCTGCCTGGTAGACTTGAAATAGGGGATCAGCAAGATTGAGCAAAGAAAGCATTTGCCTAGTATGATCAAGTCGCATCCTCCGTTGTGTCATGATCGAGTATGACAGGTTTCGTACCAGTAGTATGAGGTGGCGTTTTACTTCCAACCAAACGTTGAGGGGGCACGGTGCAGAATGAAGCCTTGTACGCCAATCCGCAAGAAAACCTCGCACCGATGAACAGAAGGCTGAGTCATCTAAAAGAGTGTCGTCAAAAGTCCAAGGCCGGATTGTACGTGGCTGTGTTGAAGTAGCAAAAACTGTTATGGCAATGGCGCAATGATCTGAGGAAGCTGTGGGTGTACAGCATGAATCTGATATTACTGGTAGAAGAAGAGAAGTTGCATAAAAGCGATCCAATCTTGCTGTAGGAGGATCAATGGCTCTTGGTGCACGCCATGTATGTGTAGTCTGGGTTGGTGACAAATGGCGTTGAACATCTACGAGTGAGAAGTCTGAAGTGATAGACTGTAAGAGATGTACTACTTCCGTACGGTGTTCTCTGGAAGAAGAAGAGCGATCAGTTAGGGGATGTAGAGTGCAATTGTAGTCACCTCCGATAAGCACCCGGTCGGTGATGGGAATACGTGACAGAGCCCGTCTAAGTTTTGCAAACAGCTCTGGCACGTGAGTAGGAGTGCAAGGAACATAAATGTTGAATACATGAAATTTTTCAGCTGCGACGGTGAAAGAGACTCGTTGTAATAAGTCTCGACATAAGTTTTTCACTGAGAAGGAGGAAGAGTTGAACGAAAACGTGAGTGAACACCAACGGCCATGCCACCACGCGACAGTTGGCTGTAGGCGTGATGGAAAGTATGATCCCACTGACGCCATTGATGAAATTGAGTGGTGGAAGTACAGTTTGTTTCTTGCAGAAGTAATATATCAGCATTCAGCGGAGCAAGATCCTCTCGTACCAGCGGATTCGCAAGAGGTGTCGCAAAACCGCAACAATTAAGTGATACCACCTTGAATGTCTAGGTTAGTTGTGGGATGCAGTAGGAATTGACTGGCTGTAGTGATGGAGTTAAGTCGACGGAGAAAACAAGCACTCCACGGGACCTCGTCCGCAGTGCGCCGAAGAGTGTTTTCAAGTGAGTGTAATTGAACCAGCACTTGTGGAAGAGCTGCTTCATACTGCTGAATGGAAGTGCATGCTGATGAAGGGCTAGAGGACCCTAAAAGGCAATCCAGCACGTCCTCGTATGGCAGAGGCTCAGCAGGGAAAGCATTTTCAGCAAGAAAAGTTGTGAATTCTTCTAGTGAGGGAAAGGCACCCTCACATGCTGTCTCAGAGGAAGTGTGTAGAGGCGACCTGGAGAACGGTCGTCGAGAGCTGACGGAGCGAGTGGATGAGCGGGTAGAAGAGCGAAATGATCTTCGGGACGCCAGAGTCTTTGACTTCTTCGTCTTGGGGCGAGTAGCACCACTGCGTTTTCCAGCAACCACTAAAGCTTCATGATCGTCTGGAGAGTCTGAACCCGAAGCGTTACCTGTGACTCGTGTCATGGAGCCAACGGTAAAAGGTGAGGAGTGGTCAACATGTACATCAGCAGTGGTTGTAAAAGTACAAGGAGTCGATTGTGGAAGCCTGGGAAAATTCTTAGGATCAGCAGGAGGTGGAGGAATCAAAGTCGTTTGTTGACCAATGGCAGTAAGCTGACTTTTGGAAGATCTTGATTCCGCGACTTTCCTCGAATAGGAAGAAGTATGCGAAGCGTTGGTGGACAAAGTAGAAGAAGATGTAGTGTGTGGAGCTGTTTGCAGGGAGGCACGTGGGCACTGAGCCCTTATGTGACTTTCGCTCTGACATATAGTGCAATACTGTGAAGTGATTATCTCAACTCTTCGGCGTTGCTGTCCACAGCGGATGTGCAAAACATTCGGAACCGCTTTCAGCTGAGCATCAGAAGAAAAGAGGACTCGAACAGTGCGGCGAAAACCTCGAATCGATTTGTCTTCAGGGTCTCTGGGAGCCGCAGAGAGAGTTGTTATGGAGCCAGCAACTCTGCCGTACCTGCTGAGCAAGGTGCAAAGTGCAGCGTCGGATACTTCTGGTGGTACGGGGTAGAAGGTCACCTGCACCGGGCGGTGCGCAACCGGTTGTGCTAACAGATGCACGTCATTGATGGTTAGACCTTCCGTAAGGACCTGGTCAGCATGCGCTTTATCCTTAAAATAGACCAAGACAGATCTGGGTTTTCGAGCTATAAAGTCTATTGCATCCTTTGGTAAGATAGTTTTGAGGGCTCGGCTATATTTGCCACAGCTTAGTGTCGGGAAGCGCATCAAAATAGACGCCCCGTACCATAGTGGAGGAAAAAGGTGACCAGCTCGGGAATCCTCTGGTATGTCAATTGTAGCAGTAGAACCGACGACAGTGACATAGGATTCAGGAAAAGGCATAGCAGATGAAACTGGGGGTGTGAGGACCCCAGAAGTTGCAGAAGCATAGGACGCTTGGGCAGACATGGTTCGAGAATTCGATGACGCGGCTTCTAGCAGTGAGGGCGAATCAGAAAGTTGGTGAGAAGTAGAAGCTATGAGCTCAGTATTGCTGATAACGGATACGTCATAATCTGCTGAGATGTAGATAGGAGACTTGGCACCACCGCACTTGGTGGGAGTAATAGCTGGAGAAGAGGTGTCCATGACGTCGCAATGACGCTCGGGAGCCACCTCATTAAGCTGAGTGGTAGAAGAAGAAGAGGAAGCTGGCTGATCTGCCAAGATAAGGATGTGGGCGTCACCCTTGTCTGCCTCCGCCATCGAAGCAATGGCGAGACTTTAACGAAAAAAGACCAGCTTGGTTGAAAAATAAAACAGTGAATAATGAAAAAATATGGCACTCACCAACCTGGGAGATACACGAACGTAAAGCGTAGAACTTCAACTTGAAGATACACGCAACCACAGAAACTAAAGCACTCAATAAACACCTTATAGCAACGAAAATCACGGAGCTCAAAACCCAACCACTTCGAGTTTCGAAGAGGTCAGTGCATGCATTAAGGCCAAAGGTAGACCGACTCCGTACTAATGAATGCCAATAAAGGCTATGTTGTGTTTCTCTTCTAGGTGCCAGGTGACTTTTGTCAATATAGTGTATATTAAGACTGTATAATGTTATGCGCAAAGCAAACAGCATTTATATCGCAGCATTTGTTTTCAGTTTTGGATCATTGCTCCTCTGAACAACAAAAAGTTATGTGTAATTACGAGTACTTTCCAATGTTGCTTCTCCCATTGTTTTGAATAGTTGCAAATTGTTTTGTTTTAATATCCTTCTATACAGTACATCCATCATTCAAAGTAATGAGTGAAGACGCCAAGATTTTCGAGTTACAAAGAAAATTAACATATCCTAGTGCACAATTGTAGTCACCTAAAACATTTATAAGTTCAGTACACAGTCTTCATAACCTAAAGCACGTATAGTTACAGTTTGACGGGCCTGCTACTATTCGTCTAATGACATCTGATGCAAACCCGATTCGTCCGGCGTGTCTTCGTCCAAAGGAAAATAGGTCTAATCAGATTATCATCTGGTAGTGGGACATGTCCAACACCTATCGGCCAGGAAGCTGAGAGGTGTTTAGAAGGTTGAAAAGGAAATAAACGGATCTCAGAACACAATCACAATTTCCTGACATACTGTTTGCCAGGTTTGCTATTCTTCGTCCAAAAAATACTGACCCATTTTCGAATCAATCAGGGCAATTTCCTCCGAAGGAAAATAGGTCTAATGAGATACTTCATCCAGTGTTCTGATTTATCTAACACCTATTCGTCCAGTGATATGTACAAAGAAATACACCTACATCCAAACCAAGGATTTGTGTAATGCATATGCATTCAACGACATGACCCATACACTATACACCCTCGCAGTGCTAGTAATCGTTCACTACGGAGTTATATATTGCATTAATAATCAAATTGGAATGATCAATCCGAAGCTGATTGTTCAAAAGGTTTAGGGTCTGCATGTGTAAACAATACATGGATATATCACCAAATGGAAAATAATTTTAACCAGAGTATTCCGATTTCTACAGACGTAATGTGGGGTATTAGGTATACTTAAAGGTAGCCAGAAAGTTCTAAAATGACGATAGCAAAGTTAAAGGTCAGATGACTCAAATGAGAAAAATTCAGGATGACGCCCAAACTCCCGGATGACCGGACTGTTAAGTTTCTCGGAATGCTGTGATGTTCTTTCCACATGGCGAGACAGGAAAAATGAGAATCCCTCTTCAGTGCATCGAAACACTAAATGAGTGTGATGTTACGTTCCACAGACCAAATTGCCTGGGATTTCTCAAAAGCACGTTCTACATGATGTGACTCATGGCCCCGGCTGACCCTTGGACCACGCCCCCGGCCCTCTTTCGGGGTGAGGGTGGAGATGTGACGAGCATGCACCGCAAGACGCACATGAGATAAAGGCAGATAGCAGTGACAGCACATGTCGAGCATGCACCGCAAGACGCACATGAGATAAGGCAGATAGCAGTGACAGCTCAGTTGGGAGAGCGACTTACTCCGGAGTGAGGGGGACCCAGATTCTATGCCCGGTGCGGAAAAAACTTGTACGTTATAGAATATAGAAATAACAAATACACACTCCAGTCAAAAAATTATGACCGCCTGTTAGTATGAAGTATGACCTTCTCGTGCCGCTAATACCGAAGATTTATTCGACGTGGCATTAATTGAGTGATGCGTCTGAACATTTCTGTAGAATACAATACCCTGCAGACACCAGAGCTTCTGGATGCATCATCAAGAGTCATCGGTGGCGGATGTATACCCTGGACATGTCGGTGAAGATAGTGCCACAGATGTGCAATGGGATTGATGTCCGGTGAGTACGGTGGCAATGTTTAAACATCGTCTGGACATCACTTCAGGTAAATCGCACCCTGAAGGCCAGAGCTTGAAAAATGCGGTCGTCTGCTCGTCCGTGACGAGTAAAATGTTTTAGCTGATGAGTAAAAAATTCAGTAGAGCAGTTTAAATTTAATCGGCAATTATTTATACGTTATTATTCCTATTGTTGGATATGTAAATCTATTGTCTTCTTAATAAAGCTTACTTTAATAGACAGAACTGATGCGTGATTATGCGCCAGCATGAAACCGGTTTCTCCGCGAAAGAAATTCGGGAGTGAATGAAAACATCCGGGCACGATACGCGTAAACAAGCAACACGAGGCAAGAGGTCGCATGCCCAGTAGAATGATTTTTCCCAAACGTTGTGTGAAAAGATAGGCACTGTAAGAGTCACATGCGCTTCGCGAGCTGCTGTTTAGATAAATGTTGTCGTAGGTCAAAGAGCAAATACGGGAATCCCAATTTCCGCTGAGCTGTTAGGAAAGTTCTATACCATTTGAGTATTCTTGCATCATGAGGGAGGAAACAGAGTTTGATTATTATACAATGGTTAATCGACTAAATTAAGTTAGCTACAAAATATTATTAAATAGATGTGTATAAAGTTTTAACAAATCAAACTTTAGAACACGAAACACAATCAACAACCCTAAGGGGATGTTGATTTTCTCCTGGCGAGTAAAATATATGCCTGACTTGTGAACCAGCATGAAAAGTTTCAAGCCCAGCTAAAGGCAATACATTCGACAAACTTTTTGTTTTTGTTTTTTATTGGAGGTTTAACGACCACCGTGAGCAACTCAATGGGCTATAAGCAGTCGCCCGTCCCTAATTTAGGGTCACTAATTTAGTTCCAGGGAAGGAAGAGAGCCAGTGCCGTAAGACAAACACAACATCCATGCCTCACCGGGATCCGAACCCGGACCTCTTACGGACGAATAATCAGAGGCCATCGCTTAGACCACTGCGCCACCGATGCGGCGGCAAACTTCTAGACCAAATAGGGAAAGAAATGACCCGTTTTCCACTTCTCGTAGAGTACTTTTATCGGAGCTCGCGCACTACCTGCTGTGTTGTCATGATGTTACAGAGGGTTAATCGAAAGTTTCGCAATATTTGCATAAACGCATATGCTGCGGCGGGTATGTCACGTGTTTAAACTAGTCCAAATCGCGCACTGCAATCAGTCGAAAGGGACATAAAGTGGTAGACGTTGCTGTGAAAAGTATTGCATGTCGTCCTTCTGCCTGTGGTTCGGACGCCTAAAAGATGAACAGCCACAATCGGTAAATCAGGGAACTTTTGCTTTACGAGTTTGAACTAGGCCATAACGCTGCTCGGACAACACGGAGCATTCGGCATGAGAAAGGAGAAAGTGCGTGGACCACAGCACCGCAACCAGATGGTTCGAAATATTTCGCTCAGGTAACAGAAACATTGACGATCAGCCAAGATCAGGTAGGCCGTGGGACCGTGGATTCGGAGACCATGTGCCAGGCCGTAGAGTCAAATCCGATAACCAGCCCTGGGAAATTATCAAACGAGTTGAGCGTATGAGAGACCACTGTGGTTCGTCCCGTTCAGGACCTTTTTTTTTTTTTTTTTGGTTGGAGGTTAAACGACCACCGTGAGCAACTCAATGGGCTATAAGCAGTCGCCTGTCCCTAATTTAGGGTCACTGGTTCCAGGGAAGGGGAGAGAGCCAGTGCCGTAAGACAAACACAACATCCATGCCTCACCGGGATTCGAACCCGGACCCCGTTCGGACGAATGATCAGAGGCCATCGCTTAGACCACTGCGCCACCGGGGCGGCCCCGTTCAGGACCTACAGGAGCTGATGTCCCTCACAACCTGACGCCAGCTGAAGCAAACCTCTGAGAGGAAGTGCGCACGAAACTCCTAGACAACCCCCGCGATGTACGGTTCATCAAGAGAATTGAAACGTGCGATGAAAAGTGGACCTATTTCCGTAATCCTAACACACAACGGCAGTGGTTGATCCCGAGCCAGCTTCCAGAACCTATTGCCAAACGTGGGCGCTTCGAGCAAAAGGTGATGCTCTGCGTCTGGTGAGGGGATAATCCGTTACGAAATTGTTCCAGACAGTCAGACCATCAACTCCATGCTTTACTCTAAACAGCTGGGGTATGCCGTTTTGGAGGAGAAGTACCCGGCACTGGGGAAAAGTACGCGATCTCTGTTGCAGCAAGATACCACGCGAACGACCCGGGCAAAACCCCAGGAACTTAAGGGCATCGAACTCATGCCACACCCAGCACACTGTCCAAATCTTCCCCCTCTGGATTATTACTTGTTTCCGTCCATGACCCACTTCCCTCGCGGGCAGCACTTCAACAACCAGGAGTATGTGACAGCTTGGGTTAAGGAGTTCTTCCCCTCGAAGGACAAGAACTCGTACCACCGCAGAATCGAAGAACTGGCAGACAGATGGCTGAAAACGATGCAATACGATGGCTTACACTTTGAATGCTTGTCAGCTTTTGTCGTAAAGGCACGTATAAAAACAAAGTGATCCAAATAGTGCAAAAGCTTCGACTCACACTCTGAAAATTTCATATAGCCGCCCCGGTGGCGCAGTGGTTCTAAGCGATGACCTCTGATCATTCGTCCGAAAGGGGTCCGGGTTCGAATCCCGGTGAGGCATGGATGTTGTGTTTGTCTTACGGCACTGGCTCTCTCCTTCCCTGGAACCAGTGACCCTAAATTAGGGACGGGTGACTGTATAGCTCATTAAGTTGTTCACGGTGGTTGTTAAACCTCCAATACAAAAAAAAATCATATGACGTAGCTAGCCACTGTGATAACCGATATCCAGTAGTGGCTAGATTTGCATATCACCGCGTTTTCTCTTCGAAAGAGCAGCATCTCTTAATTTTGTGACATGCGCACAATAACTACATAAAATTTCAGAGCAAGAATTTTTTTACTATATTTCAGACCCTGCAAAAGTATCTCCTTTAATACTCAGCATTTATTAGTCCTCTTGATGCTGCTAAAATACTCCTGCTTTATACGAGAAACGAAGAAAGGAAACATAAGACTGCATCTGGCCTTTCACCAAACTGAAGTTTGCGCTCTACTGTCCGATCCGGAGTTGTCAGCGTTGCTTCCGAGCTGATGGAGATCCTAGTATCCGTGAGTATATATAATTTTCGGATTTTATGACAAAGCTATGTTTGAACATCTCGAATAATTGGGACATCATCACGATTACGCTTCAGGTGCGTCAGGGCACTAACTGATCAAATATTTAGAATTCGCATTTCCGCATTTTGTGAAATTGGCTTCACAAATACAGCGGAAAACTGTGTAAACTCAAGCTCTCTCCGTCGTGTCGTAAATATATTATTTGTCAAATCTGAAGCACGTGTTACATATGAGTACACATCACTAGAATTTCATTAATGTGTAAACGTTAAATGTATCTGTGAAACTTTTGAGACTTGTTTAGTTCAAATAAGCATGAGTTAAAACGAAGTGCGATTTAGCTATGGCGGTGGAAGTCACTTTATTTTAAGAAATGATTACGCAACAACAGAGAAAATTCATAGGATAACAGTGGAAACATATAGGCATTCTTTCGTGTAAAGTGTATAAGATACGTTTAACTGCAAACGTTTTTCAATATACAGTTTGCTTACAATTAAAAGAAAATGCACAGTTAAGCATCAAAATGTCTGAGTTCTTGTGCACTAGCAGCTACTGTTCGAAATAATCCTCTTTAAGACTATGCACTTAGTTAGACGCTGTTGCTGTAGCCGTTGCTGGAAACACACCTGGAACCCTGTTTCTGGAATACTCTGGAGTTCCTTTGTCACCTTTAAAGTAATCTCCTTCCATAGCTATGCATTGAGTTATACGCTGTTGCCTTGGATGGGAACATATCAGTAACTCTGTTTCTGGAATACTCTCGAGTTCCTTTTGTCACCTTCGAAGTAATCTACTTCCGCCCTTTCGTCCGTTTACAGCAGTTTTTATTTTCAGGAAGAGCCAGAAATCACTAGGGCCTAAGTCTGGTGAATAGAGTGGATGTTCCAGTTTGGTAGTTGATTTCTTAGCCAGGAATTCGCGAACACTAGACGCATCGTGGCTCGGGGCATTGTCAGGGTACAGTTCAGCTCTTTTCCTTCCAACAAAATCCCGTAACCGTTTCAAAACCACTAAATAACATTGTTAGTTGACTGTTTGTGCATGTTCAGTGAATTCGTGATGAACAATAGGTTGTATGATGAACTATAGGTTCGATGATGGTTGGATGATGAACTATAGGTTCGATGATGGTTGGATGATGAACTATAGGTTCGATAATGAATCACAGGTTGGATTATAAATTATAAGTTCGATGATGAACACTATATCGGGTGATGAACTACAAATTAGATAATGAACTATAGATTGTATATTGAACTATAAGTTGGATGATGAACTACAGGTTCGATGATGGTTGGATGATGAACTATAGGTTAGATGATGAACTATAGGTTCGATGATGAACCATAGGTTGGATTATAAACTATAGGTTCGATGATGAACTATATATCAGATGATGAACTAAAGGTTAAATAATGAACTATAAGTTGAATTATAAACTATAGGTTCGATGATGAACTATATATCGGATGATGAACTGCAGGTTAGATAATGAACTGTCGATTGTATATTGAACTATATGTTGGATGATGAACTATAAGTTCGTTGATGGTTGGATGATGAACTATATGTTGGATGATGAACTATAAGTTCGTTGATGGTTGGATGATGAACTATATGTTGGATGATGAACTATAAGTTCGTTGATGGTTGGATGATGAACTATACGTTCGTTGATGGTTGGATGATGAACTTATGAACTATTGGCTAGATGATGAACTATAGGTTCGATGATGAACTACAGATTCGGTGTTCATCACCGAATCTGTAGTTAGGTTAGATAATGAACTATAGATTGTATATTGAACTATAGGTTGTACAGGTTAGATAATGAACTATAGATTGTATATTGAACTATAGGTTGGGTGATGAACTATACGTTCGTTGATGGTTGTATGATGAACTATTGGTTAGATGATGAACAATAGGTTCGATGATGAACGATAGGTTTGATGATGAACTACAGATTCGGTGATGAACTACAGGTTGGATAATGAACTATAGATTGTATATTGAACTATAGGTTGAGTGATGAACTATAAATTGTATGATGCATTATAACTTGGATAATGAACTATAGGTTCGATGATGAACAATAGATAAGATGATGAACTACAGGTTCATCATCCTATAAAATTTCATCAAACTGTTGGTAGTTCTTTACTGAACTACCAACAGTTTCGCGTATCTTTCTAAAAGATGGAAACACATCGTGGCACACCGTATAATTGCGTGATAGAAATTCTTGTAATATGCTCGTGATGTCATCCACGTTATTTTCAAAAATCATCTTTGTTCCTTACGTGTTCCAATTCTCTACATTTTTATGTCTACCATTTCCTTGAAAAAGGCTCCCAGTGGAGTGCGAAAGCTTGGCGAATCTTACTACACTAGAAATATAAACGAGTTTAATATGCTGTATGAGTCTCTCTTTCTTTATCTTTTTTCTGAATTTTCTGGAGTGCCTGATTATCTGTAACAAAAACAAGCTACACAATGCGTTCAATTTCTCCCCTTCATTTGCCTCTGCTTCCACAGTTCCTGTTCTTAGAGTCTAGTTACTCTAATCCTTATTCCCACGAAGAAAATCTACGATCTTACTGTTTTTACTTACGGGTACATCGCAGAATCGCTTGAAGAAACATTTTTCTATCACATCCTTTTAAATGGACCACACCATCTCAGCTGTTTCTTATCAACATTTTCTGTACAATTTTATTCTAAGCTTAATCTTTGAGTCCACGAGTTCTCGTAAAGTTCTAAAATCCTCATGCCTTACTTTTTCTAAGCTTCACTTTTAAGTCATATATATTATAGTTCTAACATCTTCAATATTTACTTTTTCTAAGCTTGCGTTTTAAGGCCAGCTGTAGAAAGTAATCTGTTTTCTTAAAGTTTCTTGATGGCCCATGACTGCTGTCCATAAAAAATACACTGAGTGATTACTGAATTATGACCACCTACCTAATACTTCGTAGGTCCTCCTTTCGCCCTCAGTGCAGCAGCTATCCGACGTCACATCGATTCAACATACACTGAGTGATCACTGAATTATGACCACCTACCTAATACTTCGTAGGTCCTCCTTTCGTGCTCAGTACAGCAGCTATCCGACGTGGCATCGATTCAGTAAGAGGCCTGAACCAGTTGGGAGGTGTGGCTAAGCAAGCTATGTGTAATGCGGCCTCCAATGCAGGTATGGAAGTAATTGGTATATCCAGACGCCTGATATGCCGTTCCAAAATGTCTCACATGTACTCTATGGTATTGATATTGGCAGAGGTCGGAGGCCAATTGATATGCTGAAAGTCTGAATATGTCCCTCAAACCATTTCTACAAACATTAGGCCTGTGGCTCGGCGCATTGTCATCTTGGAAGACACCGTCGCCGTTTGGGAAAAAGTGCAACATTGCTGGAGGTACAGAGTCAGGAAGCAATTCACGATTGTGGGCATCAGTCATACGTTCCTCCAAATGCACCAGAGGTACAAGTTCCTGGAAGGTACATATGCCCCACATCAAACAACAGCCTGCACCGGCTTGCACTCTGGAGACCATGCATTGAGCTATTGTTGGAAGACCTTTTTCATGGACGCGACCGGTGGCTCACCTATCGCGTACATTGAGAGTCCATCGAAGTTGATCCCTGTTTCATATTGTATGTAATCTGAGGTAGTGTTGCCCGTGTGTTGGACTGAACAAGTCTGCTTATTCTGGGCTCAGCTAGATCATCCTGTAATCGTTGACCACCAAATGCCTTGAGCTCAACAACCCTGATATTTTGACTGGTAATCCACTGTATATAAACTTTATCAAGTGCAGCCGTTTTTCTAATGCTCGCACCAACGCTTCGAACACCCATAATCATTCCAAGTTCAAAGTCCTTTAAATCTCGTATTTAACCCATTATTTCATACGCAATGCACTCTATTAATCTCTGTGTGCCTTCAGAGTCAAGTTTTAAACCGATCAGACCCGACCCTATCTATTTGCAAGTCAGGCGACTCCTGAGGGCGGCCTAAAAGGTTTAAAAAAACGGTCTAATTCAGTTCTGTTGCGTTTCGAAATTCAGGAAGATCAGCTTTTAAAAAGGTTGCGTGTCTTTCAGTCTAGATCCGTTACATGTGCTCTCTTGAGAAGTATTTGCAATTTTAAATTCATATGATCCATTATCATTTGGTATGATATATTAAGCCTCATATACCCTGTGAGTAAGTAATTACAATCCATTAATTTTGACACCGGCTGATGTTACGTCACATTCGGCTGTACTGAAAATTTAAAACTATTATAAAAAAATGAATCTTTTAAAGGAATATTTCCTAGTGAACCTCGTAAACATACAATCAGGCCCCATCCCTAGGCATTAGGAAAGTTAGGCGACGCTTGAGGGCGGCACAATGTTTGCAGCATGAGCGTTTTCAGCTATCTTAGAAGTAACCGCAGAATTTCCTACAGAAGAAAATGTTCGAAGATGAATAAAACAGAAGCAATATCATTACGAAGGTAAAGATTAAACACCGCTCCATTATCCAGAAAAAACAACAACTCGAAATTAATTTTTTCAACACAGTTGTAGACGCAGCTGTAAATTCAATACAAGATCGTACTGAAAAAAATGGAACATCATTGTTCACATTTGAAGATTTTGTATGAAATTTGCTTCTTAGTCAACTGGATATCCGGAACACGGTTACAACGATGTAAAGATTTGGAAATTAATCTCACGGCGAATGGTACATCTGATATCCTATTACTATTTGGAAATTAATCTCACGGCGAATGGTACATCTGATATCCTATTACTATTTTAAAAAGAGCAGTCTTTGCATGATGATCGATGACGAAAATTAAAATTCAAAAAACCATTTATTCGATACAAACGATAGTTAAAATTTGCACAAGATCTTTCGAGACCTCCAAGTCGTTCATCATCAGGTGTGAGTTACAAACTTACATAATGAACAATACAGGTTTTAAATAACCTTCATTAGAGGTTCGTTACGCCAAAATAGAGCAGCATGCGCACAAGTGTACAGACAGCTGGAAGAAGAAGCCATTTAGTTCATAAGGGTGGTTGTACTTTTCAAGTAATAGGTTAATGTCTTTCATCTCTTTCGGCAGCCCGAAACAGTGGTTTCTATGGTAAACGAAAAGGATATAAGAGTTCATCATTACAACATGAACCACAGTTACTGTAAATGTATAAGCTTTCAATTAATAAATTTGCAGATTTTGAGTTGGGACTAGCTAGCACATAAGCCTCGTCTCGAAGAGTGTAATGAGTTCCTTTATTTGATGCACTTGATAGTGCGGTGGAATTAGAGTATCGATGCAGTGAAACTCTTCGAATAATTAAAATTGTTGTGCCTGCTTGTTGAACAAAAATCTCGACCACAAGATGCGCTAAAACTAATTTATGACCGCAATTTAAAAAAATATATATCCGAACACAGAAACTGCGTTGCTTGTTTTTTACAATACCGGTAATTGTTGACAGCGCCGAAAAGGGTTTTTCGATGTTAAAGCTTATGAATAACCATCTAAGATCAACTGTGATTAAAGAAATCTATTAGGACGTTCTGTTTTATCAATTGAAACATAAATGGGTTATAGTCTCAAACTGGAAGATATTGTTAAAGATTTTACAGCAAAACGAGCAAGCAAAGTAGGTTTTTAATTGTTCCTATTAGCATTTTTAACCCAATAGATCAACAATAAAATTATATTTAAATTAAAAGCAGGTTTTAATTAAACAATAACGAGGAACTGTACACCAATCACACTTAAAATAGTATAACTATATTACTAATCCGAATTTCTTGGCGTAGAATACAAATCAAGGTTTCCAAGCTTTCGCACATCAACCAGATGGCTTTCTCAAGGAAGGCAAACTGCAAACTGAACAATAGAACGCTTC
Organism: Macrothele yani; assembly: GCA_039090855.1. Lineage (NCBI taxonomy): Eukaryota > Metazoa > Arthropoda > Arachnida > Araneae > Macrothelidae > Macrothele > Macrothele yani. The sequence continues at coordinate 22,113,704 of CM076998.1, read as the reverse complement.
AACGATTTCAACGCAGTGGCTTGACTTGACAATAAACGAGCAGATGCTAAGTATGAAAGAAATACGGGATTACGCCAAAGACTCGAGGACTCGAGGCGTCATGCTCGTTTTCTTCTATGATTCCGCGTGTTAAAGAGCATGACGCCTCGAGTCTTTGGATGAATAATTACTCAAGGAGCCAGAAGCACAGCCTCTCGGCCTGTGCTTCTGGCGTGACGTCACTTTTTATCGGCTGACTACGCCAATGCGCCCAATCTAAGAATCTTCTGTATATCTCTATGGGGAAATCGTGATTTTGAACGGGTTTTTCGGACCGTACCCATACAGGCATGAAAAAAATTGAGACTGAAATATTCATTCCCATAATAAAACATTTCCAGAAAAAACAGGAAAATATTTATTGGTATTTCTTTAAAAAATTGAAAAAAAATAATGATTTTTTGAGCGGAAGTGCAGAGTGCGCATGGTTACTTACTGCCCACGTGCAAGTAACCATGTTTAAAATTTAACCAAAAGCCTAATGTTAAAAAATAAGAAATCCGAAATATTCCTTCTTTCCATCCTTGGTTTGTATGCGCTAAGCAAAACTGCTTAAGCCACAGGAAGTGACGTCACGTTCCCGAACTCTCGCAGCGCAGACTCCCACCACCTCAGAGAGAGGACTGAAACAGCTGATCTGTTTTGGCTTCACTTAAAACGGGTCCCTTCACCTCCTCTTCTTCTAACCTCCTTGTAATTACTTAGCATCTGCTCGTTTATTGTCAAGTCACCGCGTTCAAATTGTTGAAGCGTTCTATTATTCAGTTTGCTGTCTACCTTCCTTGAGAAAGCCATCTGGTTGATGTACAAAAGCTTGGAAACCTTGATTTGTATTCTACGCCAAAAAAATCGGATTACTAATATAGTTATACTATTTTCAGGTTTTAATTGTTATTCATAAATATTTTCGAATGCAACAGTTTAATAATATAATTACATTAATGCACAGTTATTTTGCTATTTCAAAATAGTATAACTATACCAATAATCCGAATTTCTTGGCATAGAACAGAAATCAAAGTTTTCAAGCTTTCTCACATAATCTTTGCTGATGTGCGAAAGCTTGGGAACTTTTATTTCTATTCTACGCCAAGAAATTCGGATCATTTGTATAGTTATACTATTTTGAGTATAATTGGTGTACAGTTCCTGTTTATTAATTATTTTTCTACATGATGTCGCACTTGCTACCGAACCCTGCATTTCGTTAATATTAATACCAATGAAGATATTGCAACGAAATTTGAAGTGGTCTTACCTCATTTCGTGCAAAATGGGATGACATCACAACACGTGCTGGAAGTTGTCACCATTTGCGTCCAGACAGCATTGAACCCAACGCACCATATTGTGGAATGTCCTTGCCAGTACGTCCGCCGTCACTGCCTGAAATTCTTCGGTGATATTTGCTTTCAAGGTATCTATGGTTCGCGTTTTATTTTTTTATTTTTTTTTTTTTGGTAAACCCTTCCTTTTAGATATCCGCATAAAAAGTAATCAGGAAGCGTTAGATCAAGCTACCGCGGTGGCCATGACGCTTCGAAATGACGCAGTCGCCGAAAAAGTACTAAATTTCGGTCATACCTGTGTGTGATTTGTGTGATGTCGCTCCAGTCATGCTGGTAATATCCAACGGAGAGTTTTTCGTCGTCCAATTGATTTACAAAGGTGGTGAAGATTTCCATATATGCAGCTGCTGTGATGGTTGTATCGAAGAAGTTGGGCCCAACTACGCGGCGCCGAATCATTCCACACCAAACACCAATTTTCTGTGAATGAAAGGGTTTTTCATGCATTATGTTTGGATTTTCGCTGGTCCAAATACGGGAAATTTCGAGAATTGACGTTTCCGGACAGGTGAAACCATTCCTCGTCCAATAGGAGCACTCCCGTTGGCTGGCGGAAAGCGCCGGGTTTAATGCTACCTGGGTGCAAATGGTGGCCACTCCCAGCACATATTGTGATGCCATCACATTTCGCATGAAATGAGGTAAGTTCACTTCAAATTTCGTTGCAATATCTTCATTGGTATTAATATTATTAAAGAAATACCGGGTCCGGTAGCGGGTGGGGCACCCTGTGTTTACTTATACCCTAGGGGCGGCACTACTTATACCATAGGGGCGGCACTGCATACACTGCCTGAGGGCGTCAAACTTCTAGAGATGGGCCTGCTCTCGATTCATTCTTCTTGCGTCAGTATCATCTGCGGTATAGCTACTTTTCATAAAATACTTATACCCTAGGGGCGGCACTGCATGCACTGCCTGAGGGCGGCAAACTTCTAGAGATGGGCCTGCTCTCGATTCATTCATCTTGCGTCAGTATCATCTGCGGTATAGCTACTTTTCATAAAATACTTATACCCTAGGGGCGGCACTGCATACACTGCCTGAGGGCGTCAAACTTCTAGAGATGGGCCTGCTCTCGATTCATTCATCTTGCGTCAGTATCATCTGCGGTATAGCTACTTTTCATAAAATACTTATACCCTAGGGGCGGCACTGCATACACTGCCTGAGGGCGGCAAACTTCTAGAGATGGACCTGCTCTCGATTCATCCATCTTGCGTCAGTGTCATCTGCGGAATAGCTACTTTTCATAAAATGGTCTGGTGGATGTAACAATTTGGCCACTTAGTGTATTTAGATACTGCGACATGCAATCATATTATGGGATAAGCTCAACTGTACAATCGTAAAAGATATAAAAACTGTTCTTTCTCTTTAGGCCAAAATGATTACATTAAAAGATTTGTTTTTTGTTTTTTGGAGGAACCTGATCGTAATTACCAAAACTATTACTCCAAATTTACCTGATATTCAAGTTTGGCTTAAATTTGCCGGTCTCCTGCAAAGGTATTGTTCTCATTAAGATACGCGTTTTGCAACACTGTTTTAGCCTGACATCATCTAAATTTAGTAACACAAAAATGTATGCTACGAACCGCAAAACTGAAAAATTAACCGTAACAAATGAGAAAATATGCACATTTTCTGCTGTTATCTTCGTCCCTACTGAATTCTCTCCGGAGGTAATAATTTTACGATTGGAATTCACGCACTAAGAAAGGTTTTTCATAGTTAGAAATAACTCACCATATCATTTAATTTAAGCAACCGCTGAAACATTCGGGAACGAAAAAAAGTGAATAATTAGGGATACTGAAGGCAAAAAAAATTCAGAAGAAATTTATCTGTTCAAGCAAGCTGAGGAACCAAAAGCTAAAAGGAGAAAAAGAAACGTAAGGAATTAGTCGCTAAATCTTTTTGATTACTTGAACGATTATGGCTGCACCGAAAATCCTGCAAGGCGATAATTTTGTGGACATTTAGGGTAAGGCGTTGTGCTCATTAACGAAGTCATTTGTTTGTAATTGAAGTAAGGTAACTAATGATTTATCTTAATTACTTTGCTTAGTGCGAATGAAACGTAGTTATTAATCATTTCTTTTGTAAGGCAAAGAAAGGGAAAGAAAGAGCTTGGTCTCGGGAATAACAGATAATTAGTCTTATTTGGCGAGCAAACTCGAACAGCAGTTTTCCGCAGAATAATTTAAGAGAATATTTTTTTTTTTGCTCCGTCATAAAAATAGAAGGCTGCAGTAGCATTCGGAAATATGCGAAGAAAAAAAGGCAGTGTACGACTGGACATGAAAGGCACGTAAGGAATTAAATACTAAAAATGGTTTAATGCTTTTAAAATCTAAGACCCATTTGCAAGAAATAAGCGAATCGTCTTGGCCTAATAACGGCTTTTAGTGTTAGAAGTTATGACTCAGATGTATTTTATTGAAATGGCAACAATAAACGGAAAACTACGTAGATGTGTTTTATAAATAACACGAAGATTTTGTAATTGATACCTCCTGTTTATAGAACTTATTACATGAAATATGGTGGCAATTAAGTGTAAATACACACTGCCTATCAAGATAAATCTACCTAATGTTTTCACATGTTTACGGCAACTGCAAATCAAGTGTTAAGTAGCATGGACTGAACTATACGTAAATGTGTAAGTAGCATGGACTGAACTATACGTAAATGTTGCCAAGTTTCACCTCGGTAATGGAATCGTATTCTGTAAGGAGCTACCAAATGAAAAAAATACCGAGGGTATTATTTTATGCTATTTCTAAGCACAGTCTCTATAATTCTGCAGACAGCTGACACACTGATGAAAAAGACGGTGAAAGCCATATCAATGAAACTCCTTGCTCTATGAATGGTGTCGTACTGTTATACTTATCTTTAAATCACCTTCCAAGGAGAAGAGGCGACACGTGGGTCCCTGATGCGGTACGGGATCAAAGTTGTGGAACTTGTACCAAGTGCAATTAATAATCTTTGAAACGTAGAGCATAATACACTATATTGACAAAATTAACCAGAGAAACACGACATAGCATTTAGTGACATACATTAGTACGGCGTCCGTCCAAATTTGGCCTTAATGCATGTACTGACCTTTTCGAGACATGCTTTCGACAAGGTTTTGGAACACAGCGATAAGTATGCGCTTCCATTCACTACATAATGCTGCCGATAACTATTGCTAAGTAGTAGGTCTTGGTCCCAAACATCTTACGCGGCGCTCTAATTCATCATATAGGGGATCTATGGGATTAAGGTCAGGGCTCTCTGCTGGCTAGTCCACACACGATACGGAATTATCATCAACCCACGCCGTAACAGTCCTTGCTTTATGACTCGGTGCTTTATCCTACTGGTATCAACAAGGTTCGATTCCATAGTATTGCCGCTGAGTTAGTTGGGCATAATTGTCCAGAATATCGAGACAGACTTGCTGGTTAACGGGTTTGTCCACGATAACCAATGCGCCGGGACCATACCACGAAAAACACTCCCACACGAGTACTCTGCCAGCTCCAAACTAGACTGTAGGAACAGTACACTGTGATAAATAGCGTTCCCCTTGCTACAGCCACACCCACACACGGCCAATAGACTGATGGACCGTCTATCTGGATTCATCAGTCCATAGGATCCGTTTCCATAGATCTACGGTCCACGATAAATGGTCTAAACACCATGCTAAACGACGAGTAGCATTCCGAGTGGAGATGAAAGGCTTATGAGCTGCCGCACGACCACGGTAACCCATGGAATGAAGGTCTCTGCGAATGGTACGTCTACACACCGAGGTTCCAGCATTTTTACTCACCTGCACACTGAGGTCTTGTACAGTACGTCGTTGATTAGCTGTAACGACCCTCCTGAGACTTCGACGTCCTCTATCACTGATTTTCTTTGGTCTGCCGGTACGTTCTGCTGCTTCAGGCACGCCATGCGTCTTCCATTTATTCAGTACATCCAAAGCAGTTGACTTGGGTATGTTTAAACGTCTCTCAGTTTCTCTTATGTACAATCCACTAATAGAACACCCAACAATCTTTCCTTTCTCAAAGTCAGTTCTCTCCAGCAGCGTCATTTTCACTCAATCGAATAGTGCGATATGATCGCGGACATGTTTTTTTACCGTTTGCAGCTGTATCGCGCATATTAACAAAGGAGAGGATCCGTTCATTTGCTTTGGAAGGGGTGTTCGGCGTTTGTCAATACAGTGCACAAAACAGAGTTAGATGTGACTGAATTTTTTCCATTCAAAAGCAGCATGACCAAAGATTCAGTTTTCATTTCCTCATTTTATATACACTAAATGGACAAATTGTTATAACCACCTGGTTAGAACGTTGTCGGGCTACCTTTTACCCTTGTTACTGCTTGAATTCGTCTTGGTATGGACGCTATTAAATGTCGGTAAGTGGATTGGGGTACATTAGCCCACGATTGACACCATCCAGCTCTTGAAGATTTGATTGTAATTGATCCAGATGTCTGCTGCCCCTTTTGACTTTATCCCACAAATGCTCCATCGGATTGAGATCTGTTGATTGAGGAGTTTAATGTATCAGGAAAAATTCTCCGCGATGCTCCTCAAACAATCCGCGTACAATGTGAGCACTATGACATGGAGCATTGTCCTGCAGGAAGTATCCATCTCCATTGGGATACACCATCAACATAACTGAGTGGACTTGATTGGAAGCGATATTTAAATATCTTTGGGCGATCAGACGTTGTTCCGCATGAATGAAAGGGCCCAAATACTCCCACTGAAACATGTCCCAGACCATAAATTTGCTTCCGCCAGCTTGAAGAGTAGTGACGATGCAAGATCGGACCATGCTTTCGTGCTGCTCTCTCCATATACTCACCCTTCCATCTGCATATTGTATTTGTAAACGTGATTCGTCGGTCGCATTACCTTTTTCATTTGCTGTCCAATTCTTGTGTTCCTGAGCAAATTGTAGGCGTTTCGTCTTGTTCGCTGCAGATAGTTGTGGCCAGCGGACAGGCCGTCTGCTTCTACAGCCCATACGATATTTCATCCTACACAATGACGTATATTCGAGGCTAGCTGCGAACGCTAGGGGATTATAATCAAATTGCACTATTGATTTCTCCGTGTCACATAGAATGCAAAGGCTTAGTTTTAAGACAAATCTTTTTTTTTAAGACAATAGGCCTTCTTAGGCCTTTTCAGCAAATTTTAATCATGTTCATAATAAGGTTTACATAAAAGTCATGTTCAGTGCTCATGTTCATAAGGTTTACATAAAAAGTAAAATTAATAATGTTGCACATTTTTTCAGGCAAAAAATATCAATTTTAGGACCCTCGGTCTCGGCTTAGGCCTTTTTTGCAAATTTTAACGGTGCGTGCTCATGTTCATAAGGTTTACATAAAAAAGTTACTTTACATTTTATGTAATGCTTATGAATATGAGTAAGGCTTAAATCGGTTAAAATGGCCTGCATCCAGGCCTACAGTAAAAAAATTTATGTTTTGTGGTTGAGTAAAAGTGGAACATTATTTACTTGATTTGCTATGTAACCCCATATGAATATGAACTCGGAGGATTAAAATTTGACAAAAAGGCCCAGATCTAGGCCTTTTGATTAATGTTATATTTCGAAAAACCTCCTCATGGGGAGGTGTTTCATGGAAATTAAAAGTGTATGTTTTATAAAATCCGATATTGTTTAGGTTAGTCTGTTTTTCAAAAACCCGCACCACACTCGAACAGATGTCTAAAAACAAAATTCTAAGTTTTCGATAAACTGACTATTCGGTGAAATAATCTTTCGATATAATGAACTTTTAGGTAAAATAATCATTCGGTGAAATATTCTTTCGATATAATGAACTTTTAAGTAAAATAATCATTCGGTGAAGTGAATTTTTAGGTGAAGTGACCTTTCGGTGAAATGAACTTTTCGGTCAAGTGAACGATACCCATTGTTAACGTGAGCACCGGGCAACCAGCGAGAAGTTCAAGTGGAAAGGTGGTGAGTTGACATTTCGCATTATTATTGTAAAAAAAGAAAAAATACAATACCACTCTTTCAAAGAATTGTGCACATTGCCTTCCACGGTCACAACCTTCGAATTTAACGAGTGAAACAGAAAATTGGAAGAACGATGTATGTGCTTCAAAAATGCTATGAACAATTAACATTGTTTTAGATTTTCGATTTCACAGCCCTCCCCTTCTTAGCTTTCAGCTTTCCAGGTCTTGACCATTCGCTAGTTTGTCGTGCTGTGTATTGGTCATACTTAAAACATCGTGATTCATCAGCAGTTATTATACTGCTGAGAGCACCTGCGTCGCTATTAACCATTTCCACCAAATTTTACGAAGCAGTCTCTCTCAGCTCTTTTTCTTCCGGCGTCCTTCCGCTTGCCAAGGACGTCGTGAATAACGCTGTGCACTACTGTCTTACTAATATTCAATTCTACTGCTATCATTCGACATAATAATCGACGATCCATATCTAACAGTTTGCAAACAGACTGCACATGTTCATCAGTGTTGCTTGTTGAATGTCGTCCGCTCCTGTTGAATGTCGTCCGCTCCTTTCATCGTCCTCTAATAATTGTGAACCATTAAGGAAACGTGCATGCCATTCCTATACCCTGCATTGAGATAAACATTCATTACTGGGATGCTTGTTTCATCAACTTGTATGTTCCTAATGAAAATCTGCGCCACCTCGTTGGCGCAGTGAATGACGCAATAGCTTAGGATCATTCGTCCAAGATGTGTTCAAATCCCGGTGAGGCGTGGATGTTGTGTTTGTCTTACAGCCTTGGTTCTCCCCCTTCCCTGGAACCAGTGGCCCTAAATTAGGGACGGGCGATTTTTTTATTGAAGGTTTAGGGACCGCCGTGAGCAACTCATTTGGCTACAAGCAGGCGTCGGTCCTTAAATTACGGCCACTGGTTCCAAGGAAGGGAGAGAGACAAACCCAACATCCATGTCTCACCGGGATTCGAACCCGGACCCAACTCGGACGAATGGTCATAAGCCATTCCTTAGACCACAGGACGGGCCATGGCTTATATCCTACTGAGTTATTCACGGTGGTCGTTAAACCCTCAAAAAAAAATGCAACTTTGCCACATTTAAAGTGGAACCTAATGTTCATCCTTTGTTCCATCCTCTAAAGAGCGACAAGTTCAAAATTCCATCGTGAAAGACACATGCACAGTTTACCAAGGTCGAAGCGAAAGAGGGTGAAAAAACTTCGATCGCTTACTGAAAGCTCGTGAGAACAGTTCATGTGTTGCCCAAGAGATGGCGCGCATAGTACGTCCACAAAGTCATTCCTGGAAATTTTCGGACTTACTGTGCATGTTTGTTAGACTGCATTTTATAATTTTTAGAACTGAATCCCCTACTTTTAGAAACGGAAAGGAAATCATGAGACATAATTAAAATATTTGATGGTACACATCCTTAGAGTTCAACTGCTTGGTACAAATGCATTTCGTTAAAATCTGTAGCAACAATTTTTTTTTGTAGTCTTTAATTTACTTATGAATGGAAGTATGAAACCAAACCCACAGTAATATGTAGGCAGAAGCATATTACTCAGATTACACTATTCAGAGAATGAATGGCTGAAAATGCAAACGTTTTCTCATCTGAAGATGACATGTAATGTTCCCATAGCAAAATACGTCTCGAAGTACAACTCTCTCAAGCTTAAATATTTTGTTCAATAACGTTATACGATATTTTACCTGAGAGCTATAACAGCAAGTTCTTCGCTCACTTGTGCCGTTATTTATTTCGCGGGAGATGGAAAAGAAGAATTCTGTCTGAGGTTAAATGAGATTCTTTTGGAGAATGTTCAAGTACATTTTTATCATTCTTTTCCTAAACCGCTCCTTTGCTTATACGACAGATATTACTGCCATGTTATTGAATATCATACGTCAAGGAAACTCTGCACGTGTCCAGAGAAAGTTCCAGACTTTTATTGCAGAGGAAATGAAAAATGCTGTACCTATATAACTTCCCGTACCAACAAAAATATCGGCAGTAAGGAGATATTATTTATCGGAGAAACAGTATTTCATAAGTTGATTAAATCAAGATTTAAGAGCAAGTCGTTACTGCTACATCCAACCTCTCGTCTCATAAGAATAAAATATTGCTTTTCATTTTATTTGCTTCTTCTCCATTATGTATTTGTAAACCTAACTGCATATTTCCTTAAACATATTTTCTACCCTTTCATGTGAAGTGAAGTACCTCTCAAATTTTCATTGATATATAGTTCAGGTAACTCGCCCGAAAATAAATGAAAATGTGTTCACTCAGCATCTACCATAAATAATATCCATGTTTACCGAACTGTAAATAAAATTTGGCTATTTATTTTGATACGAATATTCAGCAACAGACGTTTTAGGGAAAATGCGTGATTTCAAGCATTTCTGAGCACGAAAATATAATAAACAATGTGGGTTTTTAACTTTTTCAGGTGCATTTTGAACGCATGACTAAACAGAAAATTATCAAATGTTCTTAGATAGCTTTGAAGCACATAAATCATACTCTAAAAAACAAGTAAACAAACGGCTAGGTAAAAAGAATCAGTTATTGACTTATTTCCAACAATTAATCCTGTCGTAAAGTAAAGTCCAAAAGAAGAGTAAAATTTTTCAATCAATGTATAATACTCATTATGACATATGGCGCTGAAATCTGGTCTATCAAGTAAAACATCTTAGACAAATTTCAAAAAACACGAGGTAAAATGTAAAGATCCCTACTAAATACGTAGTGCGATCAAAAACTTCCAAGACTAGGTACATAGCGTGCCAAAAAATGGCCGTACGCGGATGCGAGCACAACGATCGAGGGCAGTGACCTTCATGAGTCATTGTGTCGAGTGGCGTCACTCTGTGAACATCGAGAGCTGTCCTACAGAATATTTGGTGACCACATGCAGAACACAGCTGCGATTTCGGTGTGGACTGCAAACTAGAGCAGCGAGCGAACATCATATTCTGCGTCAAACTCGGCAAATCGGGAACGGAGACGCATGGAATTTTGCAGCAGGCTTATGGCAATGAGAAAATGAGTCGTGCGAGGTGTTTTGAGTGGCACTCGCGCTTCAACAGCAGCAGAATGGCTCTGGAAGACGACGAGAGGTCAGGGCGATAGCCGACTAGCGAAACCCCCGAAGATGTGGACAAAATTAGAGAACAGCTGCATGAGGATGGTCGGAGAGCCATTCAAGAAATTATTACCATCGTCAAAGTGTCATGCGGCACAGAGCTAGAAATTCTGACGTCGGTTTTGAACATGAACAATATTGTTGCAAAGTTTGTGCCAAAGATTCTGAACCACGAACAGAAAGCGCTCCATGTCGAACTCTGTCAAGATCTTCGTCAGCAGGTGGTGAATGAACCAACTTTCCTGTCGCGGATTTTCACTGGGGACGAGACTTGGGTCTATGGTAATGACCCGGAGACAAAACAACAGTAATCGCAGTGGAAGAGCCCTGCATCTCCACGGCTGAAGAAGGCCCGACAGGTCCGTAGCGCAAACCGAAAACACGCGCATCGTGTTCATCGATGTCATTGGGTTTGTGCACCGTGAATTGGTCACCCAGGGCCAGACCGTCATAGCCCTTTTTTACTGCGATGTTCTGCGGCGTCGTAGAGAGGACATTCTCCGCAAACGACCTGAAATGTGGAGCAGGGGCGATTTCGTGCTTCATCACGACAATGCAGCAGCTCACAGAGCGTTAGCAACACGACAGTTTTACAACCGCAACAGCATTACTACCCTTCCTCACCCGCCGGATTTGGCACCCTGCGACTTCTTTCTGTTCCCTAAGATGAAGCTGAAGCTCAAGGGTCGCCGTTTTGAAAACCGTAGACGAGATTTAGCGCGAATCGCGGACGGTGCTTGACAAGATTCACGAACAGGACTTCCAGGGGGCGTATCAACAGTAGCAAAAACGCTGGCAGCGGTGTATCGCTGCCCAATGAGACTACTTTGAGGGAGAGCATAGCCAGGCTTAAGTAACGAAAGTACTTAATTGTATATCGGCCTAGTCTCGGAATGTTTGATCGGACCTCGTATAAGGCTTCAAGATAAAGTAAAGAATACAGATATCAGATCCAGAACAAAAGTTTTAGACATAGGTGAAAAGATATTCAATTTAAAATGGAAATGGGATGGCCATATAGCAAGAATGGAAAATAAAGATGGACTAAAGTAATAACAGAATGAGCCCGTATAGAGAGGAGAAGGAAGACCAGAGGGAAGATGGATGGATGATATAAACAAAACTGCAGGAAAACTGTGGAATAGACAAGCCATCATCGACATCGTGACATCGTCAATGTCACACAATGGCCACGTTTTACCCTTTCGCGAACTTCCTCAATGAGTTCAGACGTACGCACTGAAATCGGGCGTCCGGGCCTATCGTCATTTGACAAATCTTCCCACCCATCCTTGAAACATGCATGTCATCAGAATATTTGTGCAGTAAATAGTCAATTAGCCCTCATACTCATCATGCATCAATTCAGCTGTGTCAGATGCTGTTTCAATTATTTTTAAACCGAACCGAGTATTTTCCCTGTTTCATGGCTAAGCAGTGACAATGTTATTCCCTCAAATGACGTCATGCACACCGGAAATAAGCATCCGCGCAATTATCAACCAAATGCTGTTGCCACCGCATAGCTGATAAAATATATTAAAGAAAACAAGGCCTTCCCCACACCGTGTGTTCTACCTTAATATTTTTAAAAATCAGTCCGTTGATTATTTGCCGTCCTGTGTATATAATATCTTTAGGGTTAACACGGACACATTCATATGAGACTGACACAAATTCGTAGATTACCTATAGAGTGAATGGACAGGGATCATGAGGAACCTTCCTAGTAGCGGGTTGCACCACCTTTCGTGTGGATAAGTGCAGTCACATGGCGAGGCACTGAGTCAGCTATGTCACGAAAGCCTTTCACGGGTATCTCCACCTACGTTTGCTGCACAGGTGTCCATATTTCCGTTGCACTGCTGGATGGAGGATCCAAAGATCAAAATCTCCATCTTTTTGCCTCAAATCAGCAGTTGGGAATCAATGAGGTGTTGAAAACACGGAGCTGGTCTCCCATGAAGCGAGAATCGCGTGCCGTAGAGCGTGTGCAGTTACTGGTGGGGTTTGGCTGGCTCAAATAGATAATTGGAAGTCGTCCCACAAGTTCTCAGATGAGTTGAAATTCGGCGATCGATGGAGACATTCCAGTTTGGCATGCTGACTTGAATGCTCGTGGAAGCCACTTTGTAGCCACTCGGAAAGCATGCGGTGGGGTGTCATCCTGTTGGAAGATAACGTGAAAAGGAAATCATTGTGACTGGATGTACGAGTAGGATCCAAAAGTTCACAGCCTGCGCCTGTACGGCAAAGTACGTGTATAGCATACCAACGATGATTACTGGATTATGTTATATTTACCCCCATTTCATAGGAAAATTGGTTTCGTCCATCTACGCCACGCGCTACCTGCGGTACATTCGGGTATTGAGTGCAACTTACGCAGTGTTCGGCGACTGATGAAAAATCGCGATTTTTGAGCAGCGCGTTAACATTAAATTCTGCGTTCGTTTTGGCAAAATTCCAACAGAAATTTACGAGATGAAGCAAGTTTATGGCGAAAGCACCCTGTCGCGGTCACAGACATTCGATTGGCATCGACGCTTCAGAGAAGGCTGACCGCAGGTTGAAGACGACGAACGAAGGTGGTGGCCAGTGACAGCTCACACGGATGAGAACATTTCGAGGTTTGCGGCCGTCACACGCGCCAACAGACGATCGAGAAAATAGCAGAGGCTGCTGGGATATCGGAGATTACTTATCAACGGATACTAACAGATGACCTGAAGATGTACCGCGTGTGTCAACACATTTTCCCACGCATTTTAACTGAAATCAGTTGGTCATACGGATGGAAATGGCGGGCGATCTTGTAACCGCCGCCGACCAAGGCCCAGAATTTATTAGAAGAATCAAAACAGGGAATGAAAAATGGTGCGTCCCCTTCGACCAGAAGACTAAGCGGGCATCATCTAAATGGAAATCGCCACCTTCTCCACGGAAGCAAATATTCCGCCGAGATCGCAGAAAGGACAAGATCATGCTAGAAGTCTTCTTTGACATTCAGGATATCTTCCAACTTGAATTTATTCCTGAAGGAAACACTATCAACAAGAATTTCTATCCGGACAACATGCGACGTCTACGTGAGTTGATCCTCAAGAAGAGGCCTCCACTGAGGGGGCGATCAATCGTCGACAATGCACCCACAATGCACTGGCACACAGGTCACTCCTCGCTCGTGAGTTTCTCACCAAAAGAAGAAGAACTGTCCTCTCACACTCAACGTACTCACCTGAACTCGCCTTCTGCGACTTCCACCTCTTCCATGAGCTGACACGTCGACTTCAGGGTCGTCGGTTTTCGAGCGCACAAAAAATGAAAAACGCATCGCTGGTTACCCTGAAAGACATTGCAAAGAATGGGTTCCAGACGTGCTTCGACGAACTATGCAATAGCTGGTAGAAGTGTGTTTTTGCAAGAGAGCCTTATTTTGAAAGAGGATATGCTTCAGCTTTGTAACTCTTACTATCTATAGACTTACGGACTCAGTTTGGGAACTTTTGTATCCTACCTCTAGATGGTCAGTGAGCAGATTCACACGCCTTGTGCCTCTGACGGAGGTCTTAATGTGTACGAGGGATCCAAGGAAACTCATGCAAACGCACTCCAAACTGCTACACCGCCTAGACTAGCTTGCATGACTCGGCAAACTATGTCCAATGCTTAATGTGTCTTCGTTATAAATGTAACACACATACCGTGACAAAGTTAAAACCGTGATTCCTCCAACTCGATGACGTGTTTCCAGTTCTCCTCATTTCAGCTACGATAGAACGTTTCTAAGTGTACCCTAATGTGACAGTACCTTTTTTTTTTTTTTTTTTGATTGGAGGTTTAACGACCACCGTGAGCAACTCAATGGGCTATAAGCAGTCGCCCGTCCCTAATTTAGGGTCACTGGTTCCAGGGAAGGGAGAGAGCCAGTGCCGTAAGACAAACACAACATCCATGCCTTACCGGGATTCGAACACGGACCCCTTACGGACGAATGATCAGAGGTCAGGGCCTTAGACCACTGCGCCACCGGGGCGGCGACAGTACCTTGCAGTCAACAAGAAAAGATGATGTGGACGGTGACTCCCGTAGCCAATTTTTATAAAGTCTTTAGCAAAAGAGTTGTCCGTTCATCCATCTGTGGATACCATATCTTATCAACTATTAGTCAGGTTAGAAAAATTATTTTTACGTTGCAAACCCTACAACGTGATAACGATGATAATTGCTTTCAAGATTTTCCCGCTAGAGGGCGTAAATACAGTTGCTATCGAATTCAAAATACATTTTATCCCAAATCTTGGCTTCCAAACATCCGACTGAAAAAACTTTCTTTCTTTCTTTCGGTACCATTTCTAACGAAGACAAATGTGAGTACAGTTTCTCCTTCAAATAATGCATAGTTTTCCCGCTAGGGTGCATAAAGGTAAATGGGAATTTCCCTGATATCTCTCTTTCTAAATAATCGATCTGAAAATTTCTTTTTGCACAGGATAGAGCTCCTCCTGAGAAACGTTCTGCATATATTTTCTAATTTTTGAAAAAGAATAGTTTTCCCACTAGGGGGCATACGAACTTTTTCTGTTTGTGTTGAGATACAGCTCACTACGCAAAAGTTTCCAATCTATTTCCTGCTTAAAACGATAAACAGTTTTTCCGCCAAAGGATGAGCAGCATATTTTTGTCATTATCTCTGCTTCTAAGAGCCCGATTCAAAAAATTATTATTTTTATCAGAGAGCGTTTCTAGTGCGAATTGTTCTGCACGTAATTTCAAAGTTTTCTAATCTTACATGTTTGCCACCAGTGGCAAATATTTACATAAGTTTACGTTTGGGTTTACAGCATATTTACAGCAATATTTGCGATTATAAAAACCCAATTTAAAAATTATTTTTCAGCTTGATACTACTAACTACGAAAAATATTTGTCGGCATTTTCTTTCCAAAATAATGAAACGTTGCCCAGCTAGGTGGCGTAGATATTTAATAGGCTTGTCTCGATATCTCTACTTCCAAAAGACAGATTCAAAAAATGTTTTAATACCGGATACCACTTCTGGAATACTTCGCCTTCATTTATGTGTTTTTCAAGTTCTCAGCTGTGCCGCTAGGTGGTGTGAGTATACATTTTCTCTTTCTTTTTTGCAGATGTATCTACGCTTCTAAAAATCGTATTGAAAAATACTTTTTTACTGTATGCCATTCGCTAAAGTAAAGATGGGGAACACTATCCTCCTTAAATAATGTACAGTTTTTATGCTAGGGGATATAAATGTCAAAACCTTTTGCTCGCTATCGCTGCTCCTAGGGGTCGTATTTAAAAAATATATTTTTCCTTAACATAGCTTTTGCTATGAAGAATACGTTTCACATATTTTATACCTTTCCATTATTCGAAATTCTTCCGCTAGGAGGCGTAAATGTTTATCACGTTTTCGTGTATATCTCTTCTTCTAACTATTCAATTTGAAAATCCCTTTGATATCTCCCTTCATCTACCAGAAACGTTTTGTGCACAGTTTGGTGATTTTCGTGACATATTTTTCAACTGCTAGCGTGAGAAGGTAGCGATTTCTACTTCTAGATGCTGTATCGACTGTAAATACCCCACTTGAGTTTTTTCATATACAGTCGTTTGCAAAAGTTTAAGACCAGCTGTCAATTCATTGAAAATTAAAATTTTCAAAGAAACTAATTACTACTCAGGGATATTTGAAAAACTGACACCACAGATGAATACTTACATTCCTTAGAACACAAAAAGACCGAAATCGGCACTTTGTGTGGCCACCTTTTTCTATAACGGGCAGAATACGATGTGGCATACCCTCAATCAGGGATTTGCTGTAGTCACTTGAGATGTCTTTGCACCGCACATACTTTATCGCGTCAATCAAAGTTTAGGAATTTGATCGCTGTTTTTCTGCTACCTTGTCTTTTAAAATGGTCCACAAATTTCAGATGGGGTTAAGGTCAGGACAATTAACGTGACAGTCAAGCACAGTTATGTTTTTACTTAGCTTGTAGTCCTTTACTCTGAAGCACCATCATGCATAAAGATTGTGCATCTGTGCACTTGCATATGAGTTAACAGCTTCTCACGTAACACTTCCACAAAAAAAGAACCTGCCATGGTAGTGCCTGTCGGCCAAAAGTGTAATGAAGCAGAACTGGATACTGACATGGCACCCCATATCATCTGATTAGGCGGATGTCTCACTGTGCTAATGATGAATTTTTCATAAAACCTTTTGCATTTTGGTCGTCGAACAAGTGGCTACACGTGAATCAAACTGACGCACAGTTGATTCATCGGAAAAATAACTTAGCTTCGATTTTCAGCTGTCCACGACTGATGACGCTTCGTAAACTGGAGTTTCTGCTTTTTCATGACAGAGGTTGGTCTATTGGGTTGTCGAAAAAGTTATGACGCATTTTGGCATCCGATGGCGGTTGGGAGGTTTTGGAGTACTAGAGGCATGCGCAGCTCTGTTATCGCTACGGCATTCGACAATTGCCAGTTCTAGCTGCAGTCTAAAAAGAATAGTGAGCGATTTGGTTGATTTGCGGAGATTTGAGGCCAAGTTGAAGATGGAAGATTTGACGCCAAGTTGAAGATGCGAAAAGTTGCGTAAAGTGTACGGTGATAATGCTCTACAAGAACGTCAGTACCAGCGGTGATTCGCAAAATTCCGTGCTGGTGATTTTGACCTCAACGATGCTCCTCGGTCCAGAAGGCCCACCGGGGTTGATGACGACCAAATCAAGGCATTGATCGAGTCAAACCCACGTTACACGACACGAGAGATTGGAGACACATTGCACATATATCATTCAAGCGTTCACGACCACCTGAATAAGCTGGGATACGTAAGCAAGCTAGATGTGTGGGTTCCTCATGAACTCAAAGAAGCTCAATTGACGGCGCGTATAAACATCTGCGATATGCTCATTAAACGTGAGGAAAACTAACCATTTTTGAAGGGACTGATAACTGGTGACGAAAAGTGGATTGTGTTCAATAATGTGCTGCGCAAACGGTCTTGGTCCCGACGTGCTGCTTCGCCTCAAACGACATCCAAAGCAGACATTCATCAGCGGAAGGTTCTGGGCTCAGTGTGGTGGGATTTTAAAAGTGTCGTGTTTTTCGAGCTCCTACCCCGGAACCAAACAATCAATTCGAATGTGTACTGTCGGCAATTGGACAGTTTGAACAAATACATCATCCAGAAACGTCCAGAGCTCGTTCATCGTAAAGGTGTTGTGTTCCATCACGACAACGCGAGACCCCACACAAGTTTGATCACCAGCCAAAAATTATTGGAGCTTGGGTGGGATGTGTTGCCACACACAGCATACTCAAGTGATCTTGCGTCCTCAGGCTTCCACTTGTTTCGCTCATTTCAACAGTGTTTGCGTGGTATAACGTTGAATTCAGATGAGGCTGTAAATCAGCACCTTGTAGAGTTTTTCGCAACGAAAGACAGGCCCTTCTATGAACGAGGTATTCTGCAGCTCACTGACATATGGCAAATGGTTATCGAACAAAATGGGCATTATATCACTGATTGATCTTTGTTCTTTCCATCGATAAATGACCTTTGTAAAACATGGCTAAAATACGTCATGACTTTTCCGACAACCCAATAGATTTATGTGCAGGATTATAAAACTTTAATCCAAAATCTTTGATAAGATGTGGGGAAGAAGTGCTGATACCAATATCAGACCCTTTTGAATTCCGAAATTCCTTGATTTTCTTGCATAAACTCCTCGGAGAACGCATAACTATTCGCTTTATGGTATTGTCATCATGTGGAGGCTGTTTTCCTTGGACGTCCACTTCTCTTTCGGTAGCTAAATTCACCCGTATCTCGATATTTCATGACCGTATTATGAATAGCAGTCTTTCTCACATTCACCTTTCTGCTTATGTCAAGTTGGGAGTATCCTTCATGATATAGTCACTGTTTGTGCCCTCTGAGTAACACTTAATAACGATTTTTGCGCATTTTTTGAATATATATAAAATACGTACAAAACCTCTCAACATCAAAACCAGAAGCAAAGTGATGCTCGTACACTTCCCCTAACTCTATCAACTCATGCCGCTGTAGGATGATGTAACACCGACAGGACGTTAAGTAATACAGACAGTAGCTGACGCAATCTGCAGAAATATCCTAATTTTCACAGGTGGTCTTAAACTTTTTTAAATGATTGTGAAGGGTTCCCCTGATAATGAATTATTTCTAAATAGTTTCGTCGTATCGGAGAGGATTCAAAAGACGTGCTGATTACAACAGGAAGCTCGAAATTTCCGTTTATTACAACGGAAAGTCTTTATGAATACTGTTGTTGATGCGCCTTCATTAAATTCAGACTTCTATTATAAACCATAAGCAAAATGTTACGAACAGAGCACGGTTATCGCTCTGCGATAACCGTGCGATTCCTCTTAATGAAGAGCAACAGTCTGCGCTCACGTCAAGAATCAATTGGAAGTGTACGGACATTTTGCTCCGGTTGGTTGACGTTTCGTCATATTTCACGTAATCGTGGTATACAAGTGCGACGGTTGACGTGTAAATCCCAACAGTTTGCAATTAGGGTAATTCAACATTCGGCCTTTGCAATCCAAATAGTTTGCAGTTGGAGTAACTCAACTTTCGGACTTCATTGCACACCCAACAGTTTGCAGTTGGAGTAATGCAACAGTCGGCCTTCGTTGTCATATCAACAGTTTGCAGTTACGGTAATTCAACAGTCGGCCTTCATTGCAATCCTAGTACAGTAATTAGGCTTACATACCTGGACGTGTTACAGGAATACGCTGTGCCTTAGCTGCCTGCACGAGCAATTTTACAAAAAAAATGAGTCTTCCCACACCTTTCCAAAGACTTCCTCACATTCTTGGATAGCCACTTCGCTACTGGATGGATTGGGAGAGGACACACGTTCATTGCATCCCCCAGATCAACAGACATAACACCACCTGGCTTTTTCCTGTGGGGGTTTGTAGAGGACCAGGTGTACGGTAAACCAGTGCGTAATCTGGAAGACTTACGTGACATAATTTCTGCTGCAATCAATCAACAACACGACACCAAAAATGCGCTTCTCAACGCGTGGGCTCAGGTAAAATACAGGTTGGACGTTAAGCACGCCGCCAGTGGAGCTCATGTTGAAGTTCATTAGATATGCAATTTTTTTCTCAGATTGTGTATATGGAACAATGCATGTCTCTAATAAATTGTATCAACTTCTGAATTTATAATACGTCTAAGCGGAACACCCTAAACGTTTCCAAGCTTTCGCACATAAACCAGGTCGCTTTTTGAAGGACGATAGACAGAAACTGCAATCTGAATAATAGAATGGTTCAACAATTTCAATACGGTGACTTGAATATAAATACACTGGCGGAAAGTGAAAAAGAACACCAAGAAGGAGACGTCTGATACCAACGAAATTTATACAACATAATAACGGAATACAGAGGATAACGTGATCAAAACATTATGGCAAAATACAGCTGTATTTGCTGGTAAACTGTAAAATAACATTTCCATGTAACATGGTTAGTACGAGGTTGAACCGCCATGAACTGCGTCACACTGTGCAATTCTGGCATGGAATCTGTCATACAGATGTTGGATGTAAGTTTGATGTATTGAGTTCCAAGCATCCTCAAACTGGACGCGTAAATCGGAGATGGTCGTGGCTGGCCGTGGAGACCGGATAAGTCGTTGTCCCATAAAATTACACACGTGCTCAATGGGAGACAAATCCGGTGAACGCGCAGGCCATGGAAGTTGTCTTACACCCTGAAGTGCATGTTGCGTTACACGTGCCGTGTGTGGGCGTGCGCTATCTTGCTGGAAAGCACCACGATGGACCGACCTTACAAATGGCACGACAACGGGCTGAATGATGTTGTTGATGTAGGAGGTGCTGTTTAACGTACCTGGTACAAACACTAGTTGTGTACGTGAGTGATAGCTGATCGCTCCCCACACCAGGAGAACAGGTGTAGGCCCTGTGTGTCGCTGGCGGATGCAAGAATGGTGGAGACGCTACCCTGTGCGTCTGCGAACACGCATACGGCCATCGGAGGCTCCCAAGCAGAATCTACTTTCATCGGTGAACAGGACAGATCGCCATTTCGTTCTCCAGTGCAGACATTGGCGACACCACTGCAGCCGTTCTTGACGGTGGGCTGGAGTCAGAGGTACACATGCCAGAGGCTCACGTGCACGTAGTCCTGCATCCAGTACACGGTTGAAGATTGTTCGCACAATCACCTCAGGTGCAACGGCAGCTCGGATTTGCCAGTGGATGTTCTGCTTGACGACGCCGCTCTCCTTATGCGTCTATCGGTCCGCTCATCAGTCCGTCTGTGACTCCCGGTTCCACGTCTTCTCGTGTGGGAATGTCCCTCGGACCATCTACGCCACCATCGTACCACCACCGATACTTCCCGTCCAATTCGCTCCGCAATACGACGATACGACCACCCGGCCTCGCGGAGTCCGACTAGACGACCTCGCTTAAAGTCCAATAACTGCTGAAATCGTAAACGTCTTCCATGTCCAGGCATTGCAGCTTCTTCAGGGTCTTCGCACGTGTCCGTACGCCGACAATTGGTTACATTCACTTCGCCGCACTCCTTAAATACCACCGACGATAATTTGCAAATTATGCCGTACTGTGGCGTAAGCGCTCATCGATTGGTCCCGAAATTAACATCACACCTACGTAAACTCGACCTCATTAACATATGTAAATTTCATGATCATCCACCAATGCCTTCTTGGTGTTCTTTTTTCACTTTCCGCCAGTGTATAAAATATATAGTATATGATTTAACATTAATTCAAAGACGCAAGCCCTCACATTGGTTGGTCAATCAGTATGCTGGAAAGAAAAAGGCGTTATTTGAAGAACTGGTTTAAAACTCGTGGTAAATCTAGAAAGAAGCTACCATTGAAAGCTACCATGTTAGTAGTGATCTCCAAGGGTTTTCAAATGGCTGTAGATTTAGGGATGGAGTATGTAGGTAATTTCTTCATATCATCCCACGTAGGTGTTTTGAACTTGAATTTGACTTCTCTGAACTAGGTCGTGATTAATTTACCATCTTTTGAATGTCTTTCAAGCTGGTTGATTTTGATTCTAAATTTACGTTTAGTCATGTCAACGAAGTACCATCCGAAGCAGTACAGATGTTGTTGGAGGATCTTATAAACACCTGCCTTGCTAGAAAGAGGGGATTTGTCAGTATTTTCCTTAAGCATGTTATATAGACACGCAGAAAACCTTATGCGGACACCATCTCCTTGAGTGCGTTCTTGAGTTTGTAATACACATATGGTATGTAGGGAATTGAGCCCAGATAGTGAATTTGCTGCAAATTAAGAGCAGAACGTTTGATTTTGGCTTTTTGGATAAAGTTACGTGCGTCGTTCGAAGTGTATCATGTACCAGTGGCTAGTTCCATGACGCTTCGTTTTGAATTTTATAGTGTGTAGAAGAGATATAGGAGAAGCCGGCGAAGGCTGTTGTAATTCGTGAACAGAAAATAGCTGTCATGTATTCTACGGGACAGAACGAGCTGTGGAGCATCAAGTTGGGGATGGAAGATTAGAACGTTTGATTTTGGTTTTCTGCATAAAAAGTTATGTATCTGGTTGGAAGTGTATCATGTATTAGTGGCCAGTTCGATGACGCTTCGTTTTTAATTTCATGTTGTGTAGAAGGGGTATAGGAGAAGACGGAGAAGGCTGTTGTAATTCGTGAAAGCTCTTGTGCGTTCTGCGGGATAGAACGAGCTGCGGGCCATCAAGTTGGTTATGGGAGATTAGAAAGTTTGATTTTGGCGTTTTGGACAAATTTATGTATCTGGTTCGAAGCGTATCATGCTCCAGCAGCCAGTTCGATGACGCTTCGTTTTTAATTTCGTGTAGTGTAGAAGGGGCATAGGAGAGGACGATAATGGGTGTTCTAATTCGTGAACAGAAGATAGCTGTCATATATTCTGCTGGACAAAACAAGCTGCGGATCATTCAGTTGGGGACGGGAGATTATGACGTTTTACTTCGGGTTTTTGAACAAAGTTATGTATCTGGTTCGAAGTGTATCATGTACCAGTGGCCAGTTTGATGACGCTTCGTTTTTAATTTTATGTTGTGTAGAAGGGGCATAGGAGAAGACGGCAAAGTCTTTTCTAATTCGTAAACAGAAGAGTTGTCTTATATTCTGCCGACCAGAACGAGTTGCGAGGGATGAGGCTAGGGACAAAGTTGGATTTACGTGTATAGGTACTCATGTGTACAAAAACGATTGTCAGGCGATTTGCTTAGCAAAACATCCATGTTGCGTTTATGTGCGCTCAAGCTCAATAGTAAAATTGATCGTAGGATGTATATCATTGATTTTATCGAGAAAAATCGGGAGATGAATTGTTTGATGCAAAGTACACATACTTTTTTCCTATATGGAAAAATTACGGAAAGCTCAGTAAATAAGCATACGTGGCTTACTTATTTCTGGGTTCTTCCACAGATTTTCCTAAAAGGTGTTCATGAATGCAGATTTCCACTTCCTGAAATTTATTTAATATTTTATTTTGGGGCAGTCAACTCCAGTATTCTGCTGCTGTTCTAATTTGACTGACTTAATGAAGTGAATTATATCCTCTAATTTCAGTTTTTCAGCAATTAAATGTAATGACCGTTGTTTTCTGAAACTCTAATGGAGAGTCCTGAACATTTTCGCTTTCATGCCGCCATTACGTCCTAAAAATCTATTTATTTTCCCATAATGTGATTTCCTACAAAGGAAACTCCCAAGTGTTTCACCTCATTAAATCGCTCATTATGTTGACATATTTAAAATTCTGAGCTCAAGAAAATTTACTATGAACGTTGCTTAAAGAAAATAAATATTATGAGCTAACCCGTTTCCTACAAAAATTAACTCCGGGGTAGAAGATTTATATTCTGTTTTCTCAGTCAAGCGTGCAAACCACAAAACGGAAAGTTCAACGAGTATATATTATAGCAATATTTAATATGTGACAGCTTTCTTCCCGAAGCGAGGAAAGGGAATAAATAAAAATGTCTTATTTTAGTGACTTGGATCATGTAAAAACCACAGCAGGATTAAGGGAAATCTGTTACCCATTTAGTGAATTTTCTGCAGCACACCAACACTTATCATTGCCCAACGGAAAACTCCTTTTTATCTACATAATACTTCAAAAAAAATCTCGCTTTCCACTCGTCAGGCGACTTGAAAGATATAATGCAAGTTTGGAAGATGTGAATCCGTTTATTGGTGTAAATATGATATGGATGTTAAACCAGATAATACCCGAAAACTTGAAAATTTCGTCGTCCTGGACGGGAATCGAACTCGCGTCTCGCGGATAGCTCTCGAGTATGCTAACCACTACCCCACTAGCGAATCTTGTGAGGGTTATATTCAAATTAATCGGGAACTTGAAACTTGGTCGTTACGGATGGTGTAGTGGTTAGCATACTCGGGAGCTATCCGGGAGACGCGGGTTCGATTCCCGTCCAGGACGACGAGATTTTCGGATATTATCTGACTTAACATCCATGTCAAATTTCCATCAATAAACGGATTAATATCTTCCATATTTGTATTGTACAGTGGTGTATTCCCGTATTTCATTCATTCACTTGAAAGATAGCTGACACCTGGATTGTTTCCGGTATCACTGAGTCTGGGGTGAAGCCTGCTAGTATGTAGGGCTACCACTTGAAATACTTTTATATAAATAGAAATAATTTTTTCACATATGAAACTGCTTAATGCAGAGCAAATTTGCAATGACATGATATTCTATATTGGCGATTGATAGATATCGCACGCTCTTCCGCTTTGTGAAGGAGTAGATAGTGAAGCTACCGGCAAGAAGCAAGCTCAGCCGTTACCACTATTAATAATGGGTACGAAGCAGTGGGAGTTGTGTCAACTGCGCTTGCGCACAAATCCGAAGAGACAGTATACTCTTAGTCGCTGTAACCCACAGGGCTTACTTCGGCTGACACTACTGCTGCGTTTGGATATATGGGTGTTCTTAGCTGGGGAATCTTTTTTTAACTTTGATTAGTTTTGAATTTTTTTAAACTTTGAGTATTTTTAAACTTTGATTAACTTTGAACCTTTTTAAACTTTGATTAACTTGAATATTTTTAACTTTGATTAATTTGAATATTTTTAAACTTTAATTACCTTTGAACCTTTTTTTAACTTTGATTAACTTTGAATTTTTTAACTTTGATTAACTTTGAATCTTTTTTTTAAACTTTGATTAACTTTGAATCTTTTTTTTAATTTTGATTAACTTTGAATCTTTTTTTAACTTTGATTAACTTTGAATATTTTTTTAACTTTGATTAATTTTAAATCATTTGAAATTTTGAATAAATTTGAATCTTTTTTTTAACTTTGAATCATTTTTTAACTTTGTTTTTAACTTTGAATCATTTTTTAACTTTGTTTTTAGTATTTTTTTTGCACTAGTTTCACGAGCTACTTACAGTGTGTGGACAGCGGTGGTTTTTTTTATTTACCGATAAGTTTAAATTGCTTCTGTCTTCAAGTCGTATTTAGAGCAACCGGAGTGAATAGCAGTGCTCCATCTACTTTAGCAATTTTCACAAAGACAAGGAGTAAATCTTCTTGTCTTCGGTTACGAGTCTGCTGAATTTATCGTTTTCTGCGAGAAGTCATGATCACGGGCGGATTGGCCCACCGGGATTCCGGGACATTTCCCGGTGGATCATTCGAGAACTGCCCGACCTTCCCCTATTCGTTTTGCCTCGATGTTTTGCAAAAAAACGAATAATTATTTTGGTACTTATGAATAATATAATGGTAAACTTTATCGGAGCTTCATTTCTATCTGAAAAGCTATTTACGTAAAACAACATACCCCGCCCTCAACTTTTCCTTTAATTTATGTTGTGCGTTGGTTGCAAAATCAAATATCAAAATTCTCTGCACGTTTTTGAGAAAAGAGCCTCTTAACCAAGAAAGCTCTTATAAATTAATTAAGCTAACGCTAATTACAGTTAGATGTACATTGCTGGATTTCGGAACCCAGGGTCATTGTTGTGCATTGCTCTCATGTGATAGTCTATCGTTCTCACACACTCATAAACTGACTGATACAGAGCATGCTTCTCTGCAGAGATCTTCCGAAATCTGTGTGCCACACACATGTATCTTAAAAGAAACAACAGTTTACTAGTACTAACTCATGGATCAAAATAATGGGTAAACATAAAAAAAGCCTCTACTCAAGGAGGAGATACCTATACAACTGCGCAGTAGGCGATCAGAAACCAAATAAATATAAAATGAATTGTGCAGGAAAATTGTTATGTTGCATGAGCACATTTTAACTTTCGGAATGATCTTCATAGTAATATAGTTGCAAATGGAGTCTTGAAGAGACTCGATTTAGTTTTTGTCAAAACAAATTTTTTAAAGGCAATTATGATCTGGCAAAACATCAAGTTTTGAGCTTGGTTTGATGCTGCTGTCAATTACGAAAGGTTATTTTGTTTTACAAAGCATATTTCAACAGTTCTGCTTCATCCACGATGTAACAGAATTTGTTTTCATGAGAGAATTTAAGACGTATTTCCCTGCACGTATGTATGTATGTATATTGTTTGAGTGGACTTCAAGACTAAAATTCCCGGCCTGGTGCCGTCGTCCCAATCCGCCCCTGCTTATGATGAACAAAAAAAATTAATATAAACTCACGTTTGTGAAACTTGCAACACCATGAAGGACTGCTGATATTAGCTTGAAACTTACAGCATATGTATAACAAGTTAGCACACCTATTTGATTAAAATATCAGTGAAAATGCACATACGGTTTTTTAGAAGCGCCCTCTGAACTCTCTGGTATTGGATATACACTGAAGAGCAATTGAATTAGAGATACCTGTCTAGTAAAGTGTAGCACCACCTTTCGTCCTGATGACGGCGGCGATTCGTCTCGGCATGGACTCGACAAGACACCGGAAGCGTTGGGAAGCCATACGGATCCACGACACCTAAACAAGCTACCACAGTTCACGAAGATTTGATGGACGGAGGTCAGAGCCTCGAAACCCTCTTTCGATGATATCACAGATTTGCCCGATGTTATTGAGGTCAGGTGACCTAGCTGGCCAAGGAAGTGAGGTCACGTAGGTGGAGTCTTCATCCAACCATTCGGATACAATTCGGGAGCGATGGCACGGTGCATTATCTTATTGCAGGATGAGGTCCTCAGTGGGATGTTGAAGACGCACAAACGGGAGCAAATGGTCGTCCAGGAATATCCCGGTAACGTTGACGTATGAGGGACGATGTCACACGTACTAGGGGTCCCATTTCAGTCCACGTAAAGAGTCCCCAGACGAGAATGCCACCCCACCAGGTTGAACAGTACCCTTCTGGCAAGAAGGATCCATCACTTCATGTGGTTTGCGCCGTACTCGTATCCTGCCATCCGCATGTACCAAAGTGAATCTCGACTCATCAGTTCAGGCAACATTTTCCCACATGTCTAGGGTCCAGTGGCGATGTTCCCACTCCCATTCTAATCTTTGCACCCTGTGATGTGCGGTCAGCAGCGGTAACCTCGTGGGACGATGGCTTTTGTACCCCATAGCGAGTAGATGGTTCTGGTTGGTGTGGCTGCTTACATGATTTGTGCACCAGCGTTAAATTGCCGAGTGATTTCTTGCACTGTGGCTCGTCTATCCGCTGTTACAATGCGAGCCAGCCGACGATGACCCCGCTCATTCACACGCTGTTGTCCACGGCAGTTGGCCCTTGCAGGGATGGTTTTACCGGATTCGATGTACTCACGGTGCACTCGTGAAACATTGGCTCGTGAAAATGCCAGACTTCCGAGATGGAGTGACCCATTCGTCGGGCCCCGACAATTTGCCCACGATCAAATGCACTTAGATCCTTCGTCTTACCCATACTGCGTCCGACTCTTACTGATTCCCGTCGCATCACTCCTTATATTGTCGGATCGCTGCATACGTCATGTCGTTTCCGTTTACAGGGCCGCACACAGCGCCACATTTTCATAACGCCAGCTGTCTCTAATTCAATTGCTTTTCAGTGTAAAGAGCTGGCTCAAACGAGTTCATGCAGTCGGTGAAAAGCCGACCTTGAGTCGAAATGGTGTCTCTTGTGTCTCACTATGGTTCGCTGGCGAAGAAGGTCACATTATGAACATATGATGGACTTTCATGGAGGAAGGATTGTTCAGATGAGAGAAAGTGGATTTTCCTACAGCAAAATTATCACTCCTAAGGAACGAATGGTCAGTACCGTTGTACGAACGTGGCGTCAGTAGGAAAATGAGGCTTTGGACGCGCAGAAATCCGGGAAATGGGCCGCAAAATCGCACGACTGCCCAGGATTACAGACATCTCTACCGCATGGTAGAGGCCGATCGCACAGCGTTCTGAAACACAGTTCAACGTGGCATCCTTCTCCCTTTCTTCGGATCTCCCCCTTCCCTGGAAACACGGACTATAACTTACGGACGGACGACTGCTTATAGCCCATCGAGTTGCTGACGGTGGTCCAGTGCCGTAAGACAAACACAACATCCATGCCTCATTGGGATTCGAACCAAGACGCATCACGAACGAATGGTCAGAAGATAGCGCTTAGACCACTGCGCAACCGGGGAGACAAACTGGCAAAATTGTCCGGGTTCGAATTCCCGTGATGCATGGGTGTCGGGTTTCTCTTACGGTACTATCTCTCTCTCTTCCATGGAATCAGTGGTCTTAAATTATGGACGGGTGACTACTCTTAGCCCACCGAGTTGCTCATGGTAGTGGATAAACCCCAATCAAAGAAAACAAGTTAGTAAAATCATGCAATGCATTGATTATAATACGCTTTTCAACCTACCCGAAATCATTACTCAAGTTAAGAGGACAATGGCTGTGGAATAAATCTCGGTCCTGTGCCCTGATCTTTGATCCCATTTCGATGACATTCAACAGAACCGTTCAGTATACCTCCGAAATAACATGATAAACGTTTGTCGCAATCAAAGCATTTTTACGTAAGTTATGATGCATAAGGGCTATATAATAGATCCCGCTCCTGTGTCCTAACCTTTGAATCCATTTCGCCCATTCTCGATAGCATTCGCCACACCCCGAAATGTACGGGAATTGGAGGACCTCCTGTTGATATTATGGTACCAGATACCCCAGGATACCTATCGTCACCTCTTCGTATCGATGCCTCGCCGAGTGGCCGCCGTTTTGCGGGCTACAAGGGGTCCTACAACTGATTTGATAGGTGGTCATGATGTAATGGCTTGTCGGTGAATGTTTATATGAACAAAATCGGCGGTAGAATAAGTTCTCACAATATGAACAATGGTTTTAGAAACGCACTGTATATCAGTCATAGAAGATAAGATATTTCGGAAATGCCTAGAAAATGTATCAAATCAATTAACGTTTAAGATATACGGGGGAAATATGCACAATTTAAAACTGGAACAGCAGAGGTAAAAAATCTTCAACGTAGGGTTATCGGGTAGGCATGTACAAAAGACGATGCTTACCAAGACATTGCTTTTCTAAGTTTAAACCAATTAGCCTCTGAGCAATGCTCGCTACAGCACGTAATGGAAATTAAAATATTTTCATTACGAAGCTGAAGCACCACCTAATTGTTACGCTAAATATCTCAAAAACATTGCAATTTTTAAGCTGTGGCTAAGGCGTGCGCTTTTATACTCATTTTCATAAAAAAAGTAACTTCTTTTTAATTGAAAAAAATATAATTAGAAAACGACGTCGTCTTTGGGAAGAAGAAAAAAGAGAAACTATTTTGTAGAAATAAGGCGTCCGAATTTTCCTTTCCCTATATCATACTCTGAACAAAGAACATTTCAGTGGGACCGCTATAAAGTGAGGTAACACCGGCAACATCTTATCCATGAATTCTAGTATCTTTTTTCTGCGCTTCGTATTATTCGACGCGTCTTTTAAGTCCGACTAATGCGATTCTAATGGAAATGCACCGATGTCGTTAATTACCAGTTATTCTCATTTAACTAGACCGTCATGCTAAGATAATGCGATTTTTTCAGACGTCGAAGATTCTGCAGAATGTGTCATTAATGCGTGCTCTGTGCAGCAATTAAACGTGATTTTAAATTGCGAAAGAGCTTTTTTTCTTATCTCCGAAGTTCAGAGAAGCAATGTCTTACATTATTATATCGAATAAGGCTGTCTGTCAGGGAATTACAAAAAGGCGCATGCAATTTGCCAGAGGAATTTAATAGTGATATATATAAATGTAATTAGTCCCTCATATTCAAGTTTTCTTCTTACTGCAGCTTGTGTAAGCGCTTAAACCTATCTTTTAAAAGCTGCTTTTTTTGCATAAATTAAAATATTATGATGCATTGTATTGTAAATTTTGAACAGGTTTAACTGAACTTCTTAAGCGATATTTATAATTCACTTAGTCTTAAATCAGTGCATTTAATCAGGAAAAAAGGGGCTGAGATGCCTTGAATTATATGGAAAAATAAGCATAGCAAAACTGCTGTTCTCCTTTATTTACAGCAAGCCTCATATTTATGATTTAAACAAGCAGGAGAATGTACCTTTCCTTCCATGTCTAAATGTGTAGCTACAGCTTAAATTAAAGAAATAAATATTCATTAACTCCATTTCTTCCATATTTTACCAAAATAACGTAACTAACGAACATAATGCGTTTTGAAGGCCGTTTTCCAAGATTTGGCAGCATAACATATTCGTATTAATTAACTGAAATAATTAAATTTTATTTTACGGGTAATTTTTCATTTTCCATGTTTTGTTAAGATATTTAATATAATATATATATATATATATATATATATATATGGGATGTAAGGTCAGGTGATGCGTAACATCACAGCCTCTCCTAGACAAATGTCAACCCCGCCTTCTCGTGGTGCATCCTGTTCCCACTAAAGGGACTCTGACGACCGCCAATAGCGATATAACTATACCATCGGGATTAGAGGAAATTCTATCCCACACTAACCAACCCGCTTGGCCAGCGTGGTGAGTTATGGCCAAACCCATCCAAAATGATTCCACAACTTAAATCTTGGCCCTCAGTCTCCGGCAGCTGGAATGTACCTGGCCAAGGCAGCGGCCAGTGCGACATGAAGGCAGAGGGTGCTAAGAATCCGCGGAGGACTGGACTAGGCTGCCATCTGATGCTGACCTTGGCTACGTATAACGGACGCTCCCTATCTTCTGATTCAAGGCTTCTTGAATTGGAAGAGGAACTACAAAGGATCAAGTGGGACATCGTGGGGCTAAGTGAGGTAAGGAGAAAAGGAGAAGATCTCATTGAACTGAAAAGTGGACATCTCTTCTACTATCGTGGGACAGATACTGGCAGAACTAGTGGTGTTGGATTTATAATAAACAAGAAACTGAAGGATAAAGTTGTAGAAGTTGAAAGTTCCTCTGACAGAGCTGCACAACTTGTTATCCAACTCTCGAAAAGATACCAGGCTCAGATTATTCAAACTTATGCACCAACCACAAGTCATCCTGAAGAAGAAATTGAAGAATTTTATGAGGAAATTTGTCATCTAAATAATAAAGTTAAGCAGCACTTGAAAATAATTATGGGAGATTTCAATGCAAAAATAAGGCAACGGCAACAGAATGAAACTTCAGTAGGTAAATTCGGTCACGGCAACAGAAACCAGCGTGGAAATACTCTCGTTGAGTTTGCAGAGGCAGAAGGGTTTTTCATCTTGAACTCCTTCTTCAAGAAAATGCCTACTCAGGAAATGGACATGGAGACATCCAAATGGGACGACAAGTGAAATTGATTTTATTATGTGTAACAAAAAATTCGTCATAGAAGACTGCAGTGTACTAAACAAGTTCAACACAGGTAGTGACCATAGATTGGTGAGATGTAAGATGCACCTCAACACTAAACTTGAACGTGGCAAGCTCATAAGACAAACAAAATCTATTGACATAACCAACCTTAAAAAACACCATAATACCTTCAAGTTGGAACTGAAGAACAGGTTCTCTGCTTTAGAAGGACTAACATCGGAAGAAGTGGACATCTCTGAAGTTAACAGAAAAGTAACCAAAGCTCTTATGGAAACAGCAACAAAATTATCTGGGTCTAAGAACAAGTTGCATGTAAATAAATTATCAGGAAAAACCAAAATGTTGATGCAAAAAAGAAGAGAGATGAGGACAACTAAAGAAGATGTGACTTCCAAAGTGGAATATATAGAGCTATGCAAGACAGTAAGAAAAAGTATCACTGAAGACGTAAGAAAATTCAACTGTGAACTAGTGAGGAAAGCAATTGAAAACAACCAAAGCCTAAAGATAGCAAAGGGACATCTCAGTAAGAGAAGAAAACAGATTATGGCACTGAGAAAAGAAGATGGTTCTGTAACAAGAAATAGAGGCGAAATTTTGACAAGAGTGAAAGATTTCTACTCCAAATTATATGAAAGGGATGATACATGCACTCCAGACATCATGAAAGATACCAGTACCAGAGTTCCTCCAGTCCTTCCAGCAGAGGTTGCACATGAAATCAAGAACATGAAGCGGGGAAAAGCTCCAGGAGAAGATGGAATTACTGTAGACATCATACAAGAAGCAAGTGGAGAAATCGAAACAGTACTCGCCCAAATTTTCACTCGATGCCTTAATGAAGGAAATATTCCTGAGGATTGGAACACCGCTACAATGATCCTGCTACATAAGAAAGGTGACATTGAGGATCTCGGAAACTACAGACCTATCAGCCTCCTATCAGTAGTTTATAAAATCTTCACTAAAGTTCTTTCACACCGCTTGAAGGTAACACTGGACATGGCTCAACCAAGAGAACAAGCTGGATTCAGGAGTGGCTACAGCACAATAGATCATATCCACGTGCTGAGAGAACTAATTGAAAGAGCAAGGGAATATGAACTTCCATTGTGCATGGCTTTTATCGATTATGAAAAAGCCTTTGATTCGGTGAAACCATCAGCAGTTGCAATAGCTCTGAAAACCTGCGGTATTGAAGATGCATACATTAATATTATTAATAACATCTATGAAAATGCAAGTGCAAAGATTCGGCTGTTTGAAAATACAACACACGTACAAATTGGAAAGGGAGTGAGACAAGGTGACACCATATCTCCGAAGCTCTTTAATGCCACATTGGAGGGTGTTTTTCAGTCGCTGAGCTGGGAAAACAAGGGGATAAAGATTAATGGAGATTATCTAACCCACCTTCATTTTGCTGATGACGTAGTCATTTTTGCAACTACCCCATCAGAGCTGCAGAGTATGATCCAGGAACTTGCTGACAAGAGTAAAGAAGTGGGATTAAAAATGAACTTTCAGAAGACAAAAGTGATGTTCAATGCTTTTACAAGAAATGAAGATTTATCGATTGATGGAGAAAATCTGGAGATAACAGACACGTACGTTTATCTTGGACAGCAGATATCAAGTGAGGGTCACATTGATGTAGAAATTAATCGGCGTTTAAAACTTGCCTGGAGAGCTTTTGGAAGAAACAGCATAATTTTCAAGAGCAATATGCCATTATGTCTTAAAAGAAAAGTGTTTGATCAATGCATCCTTCCAGTGCTTACGTATGGTGCAGAGACGTGGGCCTTAACTAAAAGAGACATACAAAGGCTGCAGACAACTCAAAGCAGCATGGAGAGGTGCATACTTGGTGTAACCAGGAGAGATAAGAAGAGGAACTCGTGGATCCGAAAAATGACAAGAGTGGAAGACATCATGATCAGAGTTAAATCCCTGAAATGGCAATGGGCTGGACATACTGCCAGAAGGACAGATCATCGATGGACAGCCAAAATTTTAGATTGGATTCCAAGGGATTGGATTTTAGATTATTTTTAGATTGGATTCCAAGAAAAGACCCAGAAGAAGACCACACGGGAGATGGGTGGATGAAATTCGAAAGTATGCAGGGGTGACATGGAGGAGACTGGCACAAGACAGACCGTTGTGGAGGAAACTTGGGGAGACCTTCGTCCAGCAGTGGATTGATAATGGTTGACAATGATGATGATGATGATATATATATAATACATAAATTATATATATATATATATATATATAACCACAAGCAACACCTCCTGAATATGTACATGACAACAAATGAACTACAGACCACAGCAAAAAAAAAGCAGAAAGATAAACGATACCTAAAAGTCACACTGCAAACTTATAAAAATACCAATAAGGAAATGAAAAACCGAAACTAATATCGTATCAAGTGGCTCCGAACCCCCAACCACTCTTCAAAGAAAGACACCTGGGAGTCCGGAGCCAGTCGGGCTCGGGTTTCATGAGGATAGCATGATACCTAATTTTAAACAAATTTTGGTTGCCACCGAATTTGGACTTGCAAAATTTATTGGTCATCTGTCTTTAATACCCTAGCCCTCAAAGTAACACCGCAATAGATGTATATTTAAACATAACACCACTGAAATATTTCAAATACACAATAATTTCTTATCTTGTCTTCTTAATGGACAAAACTGAAATATATAAATATAAAGAACATACATATATAAATCTAAAATAAACATAACTCATGTTCCACTCGTATATATCCATTCTATGTGAGATACGGTTAACATGCCATATGAGATAAGGCTACATCTACTCTCGAAGCCAACTCAAGTAAATCCATTCAGCAATGGTATGTTCGTAAAATCTCTGCGTTCCCAATAGACACGCCAACTGATAAAAGGTCCAAATGAAGCACAGAAGACCGCCCAAAAGAAAATCCTCAAATGTGGAAGAAAGTAAAGCTTATTGTTATAATTCTCCAGGGCGACTCGAAGGAAAAAACGTTTTATTGTGGCCCTAAGAAATTGGCTAATTCGAAAAGTTTCAAGTGACTATGTTACAAATTCTAATTTTGTATGAAGTATTTTGGTTAAAAATATTTAATAACTTACTAAAATGTGATTAGACGAATTTATAGGGATAACCATTCTTTTTTAGAGTTAAACATTTTTTTTAACTGTTTGATTGTACTGTTTTTGTTATTACGTATGCTAGTGATCCGAAAAAAATGTGAAATTATAATATTTCTATGTACTGATCTCCATATATTGCTCGTATCTCTCAAAATACGCCCTTTGTCTTTTTTAAATCCTTTAGGCTAAATGATGCCAACAGATTGTTGAAGTCGAATACTTTAATTGCACTTCTGAATCCTGTATTCGTTTTCATGAATTCAATAACCTTTCTGTTGTCATTAATAATCCATGTTGAAGATTGGATCATATTAAAAATACTCTGCTGTGACTCTAAAAAATGTTTTCCAGCTTTGTTATTATAAGAACTTTTCCCACAAGTAATAAATCTGAATCCAACTGGCTTTTTATGGTATTTAGGCACTGTAAAAATATACGGAAATTCTAATATATATTCTTTAATTCCTAATAATCTGAATAGCTTAGTATTCTTTTTTGAACAATCTTGACCTCAATCCCTTCATCTGTCAGATAAATATTCTCATCATTCATTTCCTTGTTGAGAATTTCATGTTACAATCTCATGCATATAAAGGCAAAATTGCCACCACATTTATCCCCACAATAATGAGAATATGCAAGAGATTAAACTCTATGGGAGAAGCGTGCGATTGATATTTGATCGCCCGCTGTTGACAGCGTGTGAGGCAAACGCAGGCGATCGAATTTACATCGCACGATTCTCCCATAGAGTTTACATGGGACATTTGCCGCCTCACAAAGCCCGAACCGTTGCCCCAATCTCATTTTTCTCTTCGACTAGCACATCTACATGGTACGACCTTTATTTTGATACCTCAAGCATATCTTTACATACAGCCGTTCTCTCAAAATAAGACTGACAATAAAAAACCTTATAGAATTATTATATAGATACTAATGATCGAACCTCTCGACGTAGAATAAAAATCAAAGTTTCCATGCTTTCGCACATCAACCAGATGGCTTTTTCAAGGAAGGTAGACAACAAACTGCAAAATGAATAATGCTTAAGAGAAGTATTGATGAGCCTCCCCTTCTCAACGGGGCAGGCATTTATGCAATCCTACTACAATATCCGGACGCCTCCAGGCGATACTAAATCGGAATGACCAAGCGTTCGTTCAGAATTAGACTCAACGAACGTAAAAGAGATACAAGGGAAGGAAAAGTACCCACTGCCCTCTCCAGAGAAGACAATTTGAAGTCCGCTGATCCTATGTGGGATGATATAAAGAAATTAGCTTGCTACTCCACGCATAAATCTACTGCCATTCGCGAAGCATCAGAGATAATTACCAACAGTGAAGCTTGCAATGATAGCGTCTCTCTAGAATTGCCACGCGTTTGAAACCAGTTTGTCAAATAATGCTGCGTTTTCTCTCACGATACCGCGTGCCCAACTACACTAGTGTGCAAAAATGATGGACTAAGAGGAGAAATTAGCATAACAGCGGAACGAGCAGGCAGACCGGACCGAAAGACCCCTCAGGAAATAGACTAGGGTCCGGTACGGTAGGGCAGACGCATATATGTAGCATGACGTAGGGGGCGGGTGGACTGTCGGAATGGTATACAGCACACGGGCGGTGTACGCTCAGCAATTCGGTGAAAGCTATTGCACGGTGTACATCGGTTTGAACGCAGTCGAGTTGCTGCAACCGTGTGATATGGCCAACAGGCAATCCAGTAGACGACATCTGGAGGACTTTACCCGAGGTCGCGTCATTGGGAAGTTGGAAGAAGGTCGAAGTGTGACTAGTGTGACCGATGAGTTCGGGATCGCTCACAGCATCGTTTCACGAGCTTGGAGAGCATTTCAAATGACAGGAAAAGCTGCCCGAGAGTTTAGCAGTGGTCGTCCACGAGCAACCACGTCGGCGGACGACCGGTATATTGTCCTACAGGCGACGAGAGACAGACGTCAGACGGCGGGAGAAATCGCAAGGCACATGCAACAGACAACTGGACGTCCGTTATCGCGTTTCACCGTGGCCAGGAGGCTGCACAAAGGTGGTCTATTTGCACGACGACCAGTACGGTGTGTGCCATTACGCCTGCTCATCGGAGACGGCGGTTTCTGTGGTGTCAGGAACACAAGAACTGGACACATCAGCAATGGGGTCGAGTTCTCTTTACGGATGAGAGCCGATTTAGTCTGACGAGCGATTCTGGACGTATACACATCTGGAGAGAGCAGGGAACACGCAATCACACCTCCAACATCATCGAAAGGGACCGGTTTGAAGATGGCGGAGTTCTCGTTTGGGGCGGTATCACGCTTGGTAGCCGTACTACCCTCCACATCTTCCAAGGAGGTTCAGTCACTGGTGTCCGCTATTGTACCGAGGTTTTCCTGCCTCACGTGCGTCTGTTTAGAGGTGCTGTGGTTCCTGAGTTCATCTTCATGGACGACAACGCTGCACCTCATCGTACAGTGGCTGTCGCAGAGCTGTTGGAGAGTGACGATATTCAACGCATGGACTGGCCCGCAAGGTACCCGGACCTACATCCAATCGAACACGTGTGGGACCTTCTCGGGAGACGCTTGGCAGCACGTCACCAGAAGCCAGCAACGATTGTGCAACTGCCATTGGCGGTACAAGAGGAATGGGCCGCGATGTCTGAACAGCTCCTTGACAACCTCGTCCTCAGCATGGACAGACGTTGTACATCCTGCCACGCAGTCAGGGGTGATCATATCCCTTACTAAAGACTGGATTTTTCTTGGCAGCCGCCTGTCACATGGACATTTCTGTCTTCTGTCCAGTTGTGCTCGAAGCTACCTTTTCAATAAAGTGCCTTTGTATCCTTTGGATTCCTTATTTGGACGGTTATGCTCACTTGTCCCATATTCGTACATCTTGGGGATCTTATGGTATGATTTGAGTCGATGTGGAGCACTTCTGCACGAAGTTACATTCGAAAAACCGTCTCGTCCTTAATTTTTGCACGCCAGTGTAACATGACTCCTTTTTTTCGAATGAATAATCACATTTGCACCTATTTATTTGTTGTCAAGTCGCAGAGTTCAAATTCTTGAAGCGTTTTATCATCCAGTTAGCTGTCTACCTTTCATGAAAAAGCCATCTGGTTGATGTGCGAAGCTTGGAAACTGATTTCTATTCTATGCAAAGAAATCCGCATCATAATAATGGTTATTCTACAGGGTGTGCCATATAAAAGAGGCCCGAGTATAATGAACGACAACAGTCAGGCAATGTTACTATACATGGTAAAGAATATTTGCAATGACAGAAAACAGGAGTAATTTACCTGCGTTTACAACAAACTCCGACATCAAGACACAGCTGCACACGACGGAACACGTTGTTCGTATAGCAACCCAACTCATTGGCAGTAATCTGCGCTATGGCATCCGTAATGTTCACTTTTAATTCATCAAGGGTGTGAGGATTAGTTGCGTATACTTTCCCTTTCAATGCTCCCCACAGATAAGTCACAGGTGGAGGGTTATTTCTGAAATACTGTTCCACAATAAAAATCCGCTAATCTGTACTTAAAACCATTTCCTTTGCCTTTGTTCTCTCTTCACTTACACTTATGGCCGCGTACCTACACTGCTCTGGCTGTGACTAACCACTCCGGAGAATTCCTTTACAGCTGTACACGCAGAAACCAGTTAGAAGTGGAACAAAGCGGTTTTAACTGGAAACCCGCCAAACAACTTTAACCCGCCTAACAATGCCTGGCCACGGGGCCCCTTTTATATGGCGCACTCTGTAGTTTGAGTATAATTGGTGCACAGTTCCTATTTATTAATTATTCTATGTAGTTGTGAAGAATGCTTCTGCTATAATTTCCATAAAAACCATTCACTTTACACGGCGACTTCTCAGAAATAATTAATAGCCTAAACGAGGAGTTCCTATATATGGACATTGTTGACAATTTGAAAGTACAATTTTTCTACAACGTTCATTTCATGATGAATGATGAGAAAAGGAAAAAAATGGGCCTAGTTACTTTACCCGATCTCCGGAGTTTCACTTCTTGTCATTTCCAAATGAACTGATTTCATATTCAGGAGAAAATTATGTAACTCTTCCGTCAGTGCGAAAGGACTGAATTCATAATTTCATCCGAACGCATAATCCTATTTTCATGAAGTTCCCAAAAGAAAAAAAAAAGAAGAGTGAGAGAGCTTTGAATAGAAAGAGGTGAAAAGAATTACAAGGAAGTGTGTCCATTATACGCGAAAAATTGAAACTTGATGTCACATATCCGTAATGAGTTAATCTATCATTCAAATTGAAAGGAGTTTATTGCGTTTGTGTTTTCTGTGGTGTCTCGCCTGCATAGCCCGAGAGAAAAGCGTGATCTAATTTTCTCGTCAAAAGATTTTTTTTTCGTTTTTTTTTATCTTTCGCGAGCGGATGACAAAAGAATATCCTTCCGTTTTTCTGGCTCTAAATTATTCATCCATTGTTCTGTACAACGTGATAAAAATTCGAACTAGCGCTCAAAATATACTAAGAGGCACAAGAAAAATAGAAAATCCACACATGACACTGCAAACGATTTTTGCCATGCATTATGAAATTCCGAAGCTGAAAAACAGGTTAGCGAAATAAAATATTTAGTGCGATCCACGAAAAGCACACAGCGTTTTCATGCGCAGTTAATCGTTCATTGTAGGAATTCAGCACATCGGTGAAAAACCACAAGGATTCATCTGAGAGGTAGTAAATATTCCTTTAAAGGCAACAATGAGAAAATCAAGTACATCACAGTTACTAACCACTTAACCGGCGGGAACGAATTAACTCGGGGTTAACAAAATGGGTTGAAATCAGCTGGAATGAATATGTTTGCGGCCTGAGAATTGGGCCGAACGAGAGAGGAACTTATGAAACCTGCCCATAAGAAATCGTGGTTTTTTCCATAGTTTAGTCATTCGAAGTGGTCATTTAATGGAAATGACTGTCATTAATCCTTTCTGTCTACTCATCTTTTCCGCTAAGAATGCTATAAAGTGGTGACAGGCCTAAGAAAAGAGAGAAAAGATGTTTGAGTAACTTGTTTCTACCCAATGGCATGATGTCTCTGTTGTGGGAGTAGCACTTTCCAATCATTCCTTGGGCCATGGAGTAGGCAATATACATGACTATAAGGGAATCAGACTATAGACTATAAGACTAAGGACTATAAGACAGCACTTGCCACCAGCAATAGATTTATAGTCGATACTGTTGAGATGAGAAGGAAAAAGAATTGTTTTACTGTAACTTTCGTAAAATCTGTCCACTATGTAGAGATTTCTGTTAAAGACGCACATAAAAGTTTGGGCATTATTTAGTTCTATCACATCGACCGCTTAAAGGGCTAAGATAGTATAACTATACTAGATATCCGAATTTATTGGCTTACATGAAATCAAAGTTTCCAATTTTTCGCACATCAACCAGATGGCTTTTTCAAGTAAGGTATACAGCAAACTGCAAACTGGATAATAGAACGCTTCAACAACTTGAACGCGGTGACTTGACTTGGCAATAAACGAAGAGATGTGAATTACAAGACATCTTTCTTCGGTTCTCGTATCAGAAGAGACTTCGCCATCTCTTCCGATGATCCTTCTTGACTAAGTGAATTAAAAAGCATTATCGAATTGGCCACCGAGGCAGGACATGATCCGAACATGGCACATAGATATATTGAAAGAAATAGAAAGAGGCATGTCACTCTTTCTAAGCCACAACTACGCTATCTGGGGTTTATTCCTTACGTACCAAATGTTTCCTACAAACTGAAAAACGCGCTCAGGAAAATGAATCTCGGTGTCGGCATAACATCTCCGACATCTTTATGTGCTATGCTTAAGCGGAATACAGACAAGATCCCACTTTCCAACTAGGCAGGTGTTTATGCCACCCCCTCTACATTATCAGGATGGCTCCAAGCGATACTACATTGGGATAACCAAACGTTCATTTAAAATTAGAGTCAACGAGCATAAGAGGGACGTAAAGAACGGCAAATTAACCAGGGCCCTATCTAGAGAAGCCCAGTTTAAGTCCGCCGATCCTATGTGGGATGACGAAGAAGTTAGCTCCCTACTCTACTACTAAATCCACTGCCATTCGGGAAACATTGGAGATCATTACAAACAATGGGGCCCGCAATGGTAGTGTCTCGCTAAAGTTACCACGAATTTGGAACCAATTCTTCAAACAATGAATGCCTTTTGTTTCCTCCAAGGATGCCGCGTGCAAAAGATGATGCCTCGTGTTTTTATTGAATAATTACCTTTGCATCTCTTCGTTTATTACCAAGTCAAGTCGCCTCGTTCAAATTATTGAAGCGTTCTATTATCCAGTTCGCAGTTTGCTATCTACCTTCTTTGAAAAATCCATCTGGTTGATGTGGGAAAGCTTGGAAATTGTGATTTCATCTACGCCAACAAATTTGGATAACTAGTATAGTTATACTATCTTATTTATAGTTGGTGTACAGTTCCTTGCGTTATTATTCACAGTTACTAAGCTATTTAAACTAAAATGCCTGTGGATACACCTGAGATAACTAGGTTTTACAGGTGTAAAATCACACAAGATCTGCCAAGCTTGAAGAAGCAGCCCGTTGGCGAGTAAAATATTCGCAGTAGTTACTAAGCTATTTATTTGTTCAACAAACAAATAATGTCCCAGCTACTTGTCCAGAACAGACATATTATTATGTACACCTACCTAATAATGCGTTGCTCTAATTTTGAACCTCAAAACAGAAACCAGACTTCTTGGTAAGGACTAGATGCGGTGCTGAGTAAGAACCCAACAACTCATTGAGCTGTAATTGGAACTGCCCCCCGTGAGTCGAGAGTTGCATATCGTAAGGCATTCAGGTCTGGCAAGCGAGGGGAGTCTTTCGAGTTTTGTAAGCATTGTTGAATGCTCCTGCAGTCAGTTAGTCACCACATAGGACTTATGCGTTGTGGTACTGTCGTGCTGTAATCTGGAGTTATGGAGCCGAAAGAGCGTAAAGCATCCAGGTCTGGGAATCGAGGAGAACCATTCGAATGTGGTAATCCCTCTTGTAAGCTCATTGAGTCAATTAGTCGGGGTTACATCCTGATTCGTCTATTCTTGTTTGTTTTCTGTTTTTTTATTGGAGGTTTAACGACCACCGTGAGCAACTCAATGGGCTATAAGCAGTTGCCTGTCCCTAACTTAGGGTCACTGGTTCCAGGGAAGGGAGAGAGCCAGTGCCGTAAGACAAACACAACATCCATTCCTCACCGGGATTCAAACCCGGACCCCGTTCGGACGAATGATCAGAGGCCATCGCTTAGAGCACTGCGCCACCGGGGCGGCCTGTTCTTGTTTGGCCTATTCCTGCTACGTCGAAAATTAATGGGTTCCGCCATTTTAGTCGAGAAAAATAATTCTTGATTCGCCTACTCCTGTCTCGCCTAAAACGTTCACCTGCTAGAGGGGAAAGATTCATTTGGTGCAAACTTCCTTTGTCGCCTATACTTGTTTCGCCTATTCCTTCTACGTCAAAAGTTAATGGAGCGAGAAAATGCTATTCACTATTTCGCATAAGCTTTGACGGAGTGAAAAAAAAAAGATACATCTTTCCCTCCCGTGGTTTTTTTTTTAATCGAAACACTAAATCGTTCTTGCGTTAAAAGA
This sequence comes from Macrothele yani, assembly GCA_039090855.1. Lineage (NCBI taxonomy): Eukaryota > Metazoa > Arthropoda > Arachnida > Araneae > Macrothelidae > Macrothele > Macrothele yani. The sequence continues at coordinate 22,071,312 of CM076998.1, read as the reverse complement.
AAGGACAATTTTTCCCGTTAAAAAAAAGCTAGTTTTATCCCTAGGCTTTGAAACTAGTTTTATTTCTTTAATCGAAAAAAAAGCCAAGTAGAAAACAAAGCTGTGCAAAACATTTATAATTAAAAAAATGGAGGGGGAGGGATGTTATTACATTACTTCGCATAAGCTTTGACGGAGTGATTTAAAAAAAATGATACATCTTTACCTCCCTGTGAATTTTTTTATCGAAACACTAAATCTTTCGTGCGTTAATGTATAAGACATCAAATGCTGAGTAAAAAGCAAAAGAGACCATGACATAATTGTTTGCCTCTTCGGTTCAAATACCAAGAGTACAGGACTATCTGGTAAAGAAGCTAGTAAAGTTGTGGCTCTACATCTTTAATATTATCTGAGCCTAATGTGCCAGCTACTTGTCCAGTTCTGGTTAGTAGGGTGGGTGGATAACTAAAATTTCTGTGACACTCATAACAAAATTCAGAAGTCACTAAAAAAGCTTATGTATGGCAGCCATAGTTTTATTTATGGCGACTTAAATGCTTTTTACCACTTCATGTTGAGTCAAAAGAGCCGCACCGTGTACAAAGGGGAGTCAAACGCTAACGAGTTTTTTACTATCATGATGCTAGTAGGTTCTCAGTAACCTGAGGGGAATATAATAATGTAACTGATATATCCTCAGATTTTTACAAATATTATTTCCTATGTGCACGTACCAAATATTATGCTTACCACTTAAAACCTACAAATAAGGCTTATGTCCTTGTAAGCTGCTCAGAATCAGTATGTTGTGTCTAATTCTATCTCATTTTATTTTTAGTTTCATTTTATTTTTATAGTCTCATTTTATTTTTCAAATTATACACATACTTAATGTGTCTAACTTAAAATGTATAGCTTCTAGTTTGCAAAAGTGCTCTTTAGCCTAGACGCCTTGTAAGCATTAGGGCTTAACGTGCTTCCTTTTATTTTCATCTGTGGTTTCAAAAATGCATTCCCAGTGTTACGGCTGGAAAATGGAACCAAGTGGAGAGTTTCTCCATATCCTACTTTCGTCCGTAACAAGTTTGTTTTCTTTTAAACGGATAGGGATCTTTCCAAGATGGAGAATTTTAATGACCGGAAATTTCTGCTACTAAGATTTACACATGTGAACATTCAATAGCAATAAAATCAGGCCATTTTCGGAAGTGGCTGATGTCCGGTGGGCTCACGTCGTTGTCGGTCAATGAAGTTGGGCTCGTGTCCGGACCCCCTGGTCCTATGGGGTCATGTACTCTCTTCGTTTTCGGCCGAAATAAAAATCTGTATTAATATTTAGAAGAAAATTTTGATACATTACAATATGTTCTTGTCCGTAATGTAAAAAGCTTATCGTTTACCATTATAACAAATCTGTTTCTACGGTTTTGAATTTAAGCAAACAACAAGAGGAAACACAAGAAATCCCATTAAAAAGACAATATATGTTGGTTTGCATTTGGGAGGTAAACACCCCTTAAATTTAAACTTTTCCAAATTTTTAAGTGTGCTTTTCTTTTGTTGATAGCGTTGTCTTGTGATTTAAATTTGAGCTTTTTGAACCCATAACAAAGGTAATATATATGTAAGTTTAGGTTTGGGAATAACCCCCTTAAATTTCAACATTTCCAAAACAAAGTGCAATTTTTATACGATACATAAATATTTATGTGATCAATTTATATAGACTAGACCGGAAACGTCCTCCGACGTTACATATTATCTATACAAAGCATCCATAGTGGGAAAGTGTCCGGTTGGGCAAACGTCCGGTGGGCTTTAGTCCGGATCCTGCATCAACATCATTCTATATTTTACTCTTCTTTACCTTTCATTATCAACGCTTTCTTGAATTATGCCGTACACCCACATAACCCCTCCCCGGCCCCTCACTATAGTATCTCACGATTTTGATGGGACGTCACATTTAATACCTTAATCACACTGACGACTACCTTCTGTATATTACTTTTTACTCAGCATTTGATGTCTCCTACATTAACGCACGAAAGATTTAGTGTTTCGATTAAAAAAAAAATCATGGAAGGTAAAGATGTATCTTTTTTTTTTGAATCAGTCCATCAAAGCTTATGCGAAATGATGTAATAGCATTCCTCCCCCCTCCCTTTTTTTAAATTATAAATGTTTTGCACAACTTTGTTTTCTACTTGGCCCTTTTTTTTCGATTAAAGAAATAAAACTAGTTTCAAACTCTAGGGATAAAACTAGCTTTTTTTTTTCACAGGAAAAATTGTCCTTTTTTTTTTTTACTCACGAAAGATTTAGTGTTTCGATAAAAAAAAAATCACGGGAGGTAAAGATGTATCTCTTTTTAAAATCACTCTGCCAAAGCTTAAGCGAAATAATATAATAGCATTTTCTCGACCCATTACCTTTCGACGTTGCAGGAATAGGCGAAACAAGAACAGGGGAAAAAGGAAGTTTGCTTCAGGTGAATCCCTCTAGCAGGAGAAAGTTTTAGGCGAGACAAGAATAGGCAATTCAAGAATTATTTACTCGCCTAAAATGGCGGAACCCATTAACTTTCGACGTAGCAGGAATCTGCGAAACAAGAATAGGCGAATGCGGAAGACGCGATTAGTCGCAACTCGAGAAGTATGTGCTGTGGGCGTTATGGCGCGGGAAAAACGTAAAGCATTCAGATCTGTTGTCCGAGGGTAGTCTTTCGAGTGTGATAATCCCTCTTGAATGCTCCTGGAGCAAATTAGTCGGCACCCTAGAGGTATGCGTTGTGGCGTTATGGTGCGGGAAGAATGTAAAGCATCCAGGTCTGGCAGTCAAAGGGAGCCGTTCAAGTGTGGTAATCTCTCTTGAATGCTCCTAGAGTCAATTAGTCGCCACTCGGGAAGTATGCGTTTTGGCGGTGTCCTACTCAAAGGATGCCTTATGCTGCGGGAAAAGCGTAAATTATCCAGGTATGGCGATGGAGGGGAGCATATCAAGTGTAGTAATCTCACTCGAATTCTCTTAGAGAAAATTAGTCGCCACTCTGTGAAAGTATGCGTTGTATGCATTGTTGCGTTTTCTTGCTGAAAGATGGCGTCATTGTGCGCGAACAACGTAAAGCATCCAGGTCTGGCGGTCGAGCACAGCGTTTCTAGTGTCATAAACTCTCTTGAATGCTCCTGAAGCCAATAAGCCTACACACTGGAAGTATGCGTTGTGGCGTTGTCCTGCTGAAAGGTGGCGTTATTGTGCGCGAACAAGGTAAAACATCCAGGTCTGGCAATCGAGGAGAGCGTTTCTAGTGTCGTAATCTCTCTTGAATGCTCCTGAAGCCAATTAGACTCCACTCGGGAAGTATGCGTTTGAGACGTTGTCCTGCTGAAAGGTAGCGTTATGGTGTGCGAACAGCGAAAAGCATCCTGGTCTGGCGATCGAGGACAACGTTTCTAGTATCGTAACCTCTCTTGAATGCTCCTGAAGCCAATTAGCCTATACACTGGAAGTATGCGCTGTGGCGTTGTCTTGTTGAAAGGTGGCGTTATTGTGCGCGAGCAAGGTAAAGAATCCAGGTCTGGCAATCGAGGACAGCGTTTCTAGTGTCGTAATCTCTCTTGAATGCTCCTGAAGCCAATCAGACTCCACTCCGGAAGTATGCATTTTGGCGTTTTCTTGCTGAAAGGTGGCGTTATTGTGCGCCAACAACGTAAAGCATCCAGGTCTTGCAATCGAGAACAGCGTTTCCAGGGTCGTAATCTCTCTTAAATGCTCCTGGAGCCAATAAGCCCAGTTGAAATGCGACGTTATGATACGAGAAGAGAACCTTTACGAAATGGTGATGGTGGACATCTCGACGTATATGTGAGGCCACAAGGAAGGCCATGTAAACGATTCCCAAACTATTACACCACGTAAACCTGCCTGCGTGACATTGACTTGGCAAGTTGGGTTAATCACTTCGTGTGGTTTTCTCCACACACGTGCATACCAAGACTACGTGAAACCACCAATACCAAGACCTATGTGATGTTGAAACACCGTGATGATGAAACCACCTACGTGATATCTAACCGCCTATACGTGTTTTATTTACGTGAAACCACCTATACCAAGACTCCACACACATCAGCCTGGTAAAGTGGAAACCATCGTTCTCCCGACTAGGCAACGCGTTTCTTGTCCTCCTTACGGCAGTTGCGATAGCCCTTTGAAAATTGCAGCCCAATCTTTCGGTGACTTCCTTTCAATGAGAGAACATGCTGTGGCCATCGGCTGCGATGGCCAAATTTTTTCATGGCAGGATGGATAGTTTTTACGAATAGGCTTGAGGAAGCGCCCTCGTTAAATTATGATGTTACCTGCTCTGAGGTAGACTTGCCATTTCTTCTAACGCTGAGGGACAATCTGCGTTCACCTCAAGAGTCCGTTGCAGGTTTATGTCGGCATTTATCTCGTGTGTTGGAAGTTTTGCTGTGTTTCACGTATGAACTGCTATGAACGGACGTAGAAAAGGTTGAGTCACTTGCTTTCCTTGGAGATAATATCTAGCTACAGTCAAAAAACACATACGTTGTTCCCTTTGCCCATGAGTACGATTTCTTGACTGGATTCCGTTTCGTAGCGACCATTGAAAAGCAATCAAGGAAACGTAACTTAATAGACATTGCCAGTTTCACCGGCACGCATGACTGTTCGCCATACTTCTGATGACTGTTCGCCATACTTCTGATGACTGTTCGCCATACTTCTGATGACTGTTCGCCATACTTCTGATGACTGTTCGCCATACATCTGGTGACTGGTTGCCATACATCTAATGACTGGTTGCCATACATCTGATGACCGGTTGCCATACTTCTGATGACTGGTCGCCATACTTCTGATGAATGTTCGCCATACTTCTGATGACTGTTCGCCATACTTCTCATGACTGTTCGCCATACATCTGATGAATGTTCGCCATATTTCTGATGACTGGTCGCCATACTTCTGATGACTGGTCGCAATTCTTCTGATGACTGTTCGCCTTACTTCTGATGACTGGTCTCCATACTTCTGATGACTGTTCGCCATACTTCTGATGACTGTTCGCCATACTTCTGATGACTGTTCGCCATACTTCCATACTTCAGTGTATATAATACAAGTAATTCGTGCATTGATAAAAGAAACGTATAAAAGATAGGAGAAATGAACGTTAACAATAGATTTGATTTTTCTTGTCAACGTCAGTTTTATTACGTTTTGGCCTAGTTTCCTCATAAACATGACACGTCAATGTTCAAATCCTGCTACATCACCAGCGGACACGAATAGAGTGAATGCCATGTCGTAGATAACTTGCGAACGATTTTCGTATGTGTGAAAAGCTTCCAAAAGTTTAATGATTGATGGTTGAATCCATCGCCCATACATAAAGGTAAAGCGCGAATGAAGTTACCATTTCTGGCTATGTGACGTACTACGAAAGCGAATTGCGTATCAAGACGACTAATCTGCAGATTCACATTCCGTCCGTGTAGCTTAGTTGGAAGAGCAACTTACTCCGGAGTGAGGGAGCGCATGTTCGATCCCCGTCACGGGCAAATTTGCGTTTTCACAGCTCCAACATCAAAAAGGGAAATGTAATGGTAGATCAGATCACATATAGAGGATTTTAGTAAAGGACTATTTTACCCCACGTCTGAAACTACTCTTAGGAAGCTAGGAGATTGGGCTAGAGTGCACGACAGGAAAGTCACAAGATAGAAAAAGGGAGAAAGACGCCCTGATTTATAACCGGGATGCCAGTACCCGGGGTCCGACGGCATAACGTGTCCATCCGACGTACGGCGGATATTTAGTGGTTCGAGCGTTCGTACCTGCCTGGGATCAAACTTAAGATCTCTCAGTAGCAGTCACGAACCTTGACCACTAGGTCATCTGCACCACGGAAATGTAACGTGATATCAGGCAACAACGTTAAAAGAAAATTCTACAACTTTTCACCGGTGAGAAACGAATTGAATGATTAAACATATTCTATGTATTTACAGTAATAAGTAATTCCAATTTTCCATAATTTTTTATTTCGGTTAGTAAAAGTGATTATTCCAATTAAGTATTTCATATTTGCGGTAATGGTTATTGTATACGGGAAGAAATAATATATATAGAGGTTCAATTCCCAATTTATAAAACGTGTGGCAATTAACAAATATAATCATTCGCGATAAGAAATGAACCTACATGCTTTAATGTGTTTGCTAATATCCATCAATCACGGCCTTATATTCAGTCTTGTCTATCCACACACATATTTTAAGTAAACTTACTCTGAGTGTGGCAATGTCATTGCCGTATATTTTTATGCTTTAACTGTGAAGATCGGCATATTTCACTTTATACGTAATACACTGGAAATACTGTAGCTCTCTATCATAAGTTATTAATGAGAACGCGACTTGCGTGACGTGACTGAAGTAACAAGAAGAAACGCAGGAAGTTCATGCAAGAACACACACGAAACAAATATCCTCCGTCCTAACGAGTTATCCTGTAACATCGAAGCTGTTGCAATTAATTTTTTATAAGTGACAATTAATTAATACGCTTCTTTTAACATTCCGTAAGCTTCTGTAGCTAATTTATCAAGTTTCCAACAAAAACGGATGTTTATTTTCTACTCTTCCATGGCTAATATGAAAAGGGACGAGAGCGCTTGCTATCACTTCCTTAATGTTCGTCTACTGCCTTTCGGTACCAATATCTCCAGTTGTAAGCTGATTGTCTGCTGTCTCATGGCATGCACAGGGTATTTTTATCCCACTACTGTTACGTTAGTTATGCAGTCTGTCCTAGAACTTATTAGACGTAGGTTGTACTTAAACGTCGTTGCAGACTCATTTTAACTAACCATCATCATTCTCTCTAGCCTGTGGACTTAGAAAACTTCCAGAAAAAACAATGCACCAAATTTCAATGCTGACATTGTTCCGAATGGTTTCGAGAACATGGTGGAGGTCATTGCATGCTTCAGTTCCCAGACCTCAATCCAATCTGCTATCATACATAGGGCAAAGATATCACTGCAGAGTTACGAAAACTAAGTCGAATAAATCCCGACACAGCGTTACTGCTGTTCTGATGCCTTGAAGTGTTCAAACACAATATTAGGCAGGCGATCCTAATATTCTGATATATAAATGTCCATGTATCATGAAGATCGTATCTGAGATTCAGAGTTAGCTCACCAAGAAAGTGTGGTCTATGAAATTTTAGCCAGTGCTCATGTAAAAAAACCCGTTTAACTTGCTCATATAGGAAAACTTTTCAATCTGAAATACACTGTATTGACAAAAGTCACCGGACACTCCTTCAAAAGCAAATGAACGGATCAGTTATGTTGTTAAGTTGCGCGATACAGCTGCAGACGGTATAAAAACAACCCTGCAGCTGACCGCGATATTATCATATCGCACTGTGAGGTAGAGTAAAAATGTCTCGGCGGGAGAGAACTGAGTTTGAGAAAGGAAAGGATGTAATGTGCTCTATTAGTGGGTTGTCCAAAAGAGAAACCGAGAGGCGTTTAAACATATCCAAGTCAACTGTTCTGGATGTACTGAATAAGTAGAAGATACATGGCGTGCCTGGAGCAGCAAAACGTACCGGCAGATCATAGAAATGCAGTAATAGAGCACGTCGAAGTCTCAGGAGAGTCGTTACTGCTAATCGACGGAGCGCGCCCAAAACGTCAGTGTGCAGGTGAGTAACAATGCTGGAACTTCGGTATGTACAAGTACCATTCGCAGAGAACTTCATTCCATGGATTACCGTGTTCATGCGGCTACTCATAAGCCTTTCATCTCCAATCGGAATGCTACTCCTCGTTTAGCCTGGGGTAAAAAACATTTATCGTGGACCGTAGATCAATGGAAACGGGTCCTATGGACTGATGAATCCAGATACACAATCCATCAGTCTGATGGCCGTGTTTGGGTATGTCGGCAGCCGGAGGAACTCTATTTACCGCAGTGCTTTGTCCCTACGGTCAAGTTTGTAGCTGGCAGTGCACTCGTGTTGGGGAGTTTTTCCTGGTATGGTCCTGGCCTATTTGTTATCGTGGACAAACCTGTTAACCAGCTCATCTATCTCGATATTCAGGACAGTTATGCCCTACAAACTCTGTGCCAATACTATGGAACCGAGCCTTTGTTGGCCACAATAGTATCTTGACAAGCATCGACTTATCGTTGTTTTAATTCTGGTGTTAGCTGGCGTGGCATCCACCTTTCAGACACTTTGTTGAAGACACCTTGGTCACTTTATTGAAGACATTTTGTTTCCTTTGTTGCAGACACCTTGTTTCCTTTGTGGACCGTAGATCAATGGAAACATTGCTCACTCTCTTGGTTTCTGGCTGATGATAGAAAACCCAGCTTTCATCTCTGGTAAAAATTCTGTGTAGAAAGCCTCACCTTCTGCTTCAAAGCGCCACAATAGTCCTTGACAGGCATTAACACGTCTGTTTTTTTTTCAATTCTGGCGTCAGCTGGCGTGGCACCCACATTGCAGATAATTTTTTAAAGACACCTTGCTCACTCTTTTTGTTTCTGGCTGATGATAGTGAACCCAGCTTTCATCTCCAGTAACAATTCTGTGTAGCAATCCATCACCTTCTGCTTGAAAGCGCCATAAAAGTTCTTGACAGGCACCAACACGTCGTTGTTTCAATTCTGGTGTCAGCTAGCGTGGCACCCACCTTGTAGACACTTTGTTGAACCCAGCTTTCATCTCTGGTAACAATTCTGTGTAGAACGCATCACCTTCTGCTTCTAAGCGACACAACAGTTCTTGACAGGCATCAACACGTCGTTGTTTCAATTCTGGTGTCAGCTGGTGTGGCACCCACCTTGTAGACACTTTGTTGAAGACACCTTGCTCACTTTGTTGCAGACACCTAGCTCACTCTCTTCGTTTGTGGCTGATGACATTGAATGCTGCTTTCATTGCCGGTAACAATTATGTGTAGGAAGCTATCACATTCTGCTTCATAGCGCCACAATAGTTCTTGACAAGCTTTAACACGTCGTTGTTTCAATTCTGGTGTCAGCTGGCGTGGCACCCACCTTGTAGACACTTTGTTGAAGACACCTTGCTCACTTTGTTGCAGACACCTAGCTCACTCTCTTCGTTTGTATCTGATGACATTGAATGCTGCTTTCATTGCCGGTAACAATTATGTGTAGGAAGCTATCACATTCTGCTTCATAGCGCCACAATAGTTCTTGACAAGCTTTAACACGTCGTTGTTTCAATTCTGGTGTCAGCTGGCGTGGCACCCACATTGCAGATAGTTTGTTGGAGACCTTGCTCACTCTCTTTGTTTCTGGCTGATGATAGTAAACACAGCTTTCATTTCCAGTAACAATTCTGTGTAGGAAGCCATCACCTTCTGCTTCAAAGCGCCACAATAGTTCTTGACAGGCATCAGCACATCGTTGTTTCAATTCTGGTGTCAGCTGACGTGGCACCCACCTTGCAGAGACTTTGCTTTTATTATTGCACTTCTAAAGTTTTCATTTGACTCATGTGATACATGAGAACACAGGAGTTCAAAAGGAACGACGATCTCGAGGAATGCATCACATACTCTACACATCGTTTTGCCACTCAATTATTTCGACTATAATAACCAAGTAACGCTGCTCTAATGTACACGAATCATTCTATAATGAATTTCTGCAGTCGCATATTCCCTTTCGTACACACCAGCAGAATCTAGTCGACTGTACCATGACGTGCACATATGTGGTGATTCCTTTAAAGAGAATAACAGAAATATAATTTAAAGCCATTGCACCAAGTTTCAGCAGATTTTAAGGATTAATCTCAGATTTGATCATCGTATGCAAAGCCTCTTTATGCGAACTGCTTCTGATCATCTGAATGCGCTTTCCTTAAACACAACCAGCCTACTGCGCAATAATGTTTTGAAAGCACCTAAGCTGAGAAAAGGCTCACATTAGTCAAATAAATACGGCACGTCACCTAATTTGTAAAACAACTCCAGAAATCTCAGGTTCACTCGAGTCCTCTTACTTGATTAGCTGCACAACTTCCTCCACACATTTTTAATCAGGAACATTCTATTCCTTGAAGTAATTCACTCCGAGTAAAAATCGATACCAGCAATCTCTCGAATCGATCTATCGCACGCTCATCCACACGCACACACACACACACGCATTCAATAAAATCTAGAACTCAAGCCATGATCCTTATATTGGAAAGAGGACAAATATCTGAGAGCTCGAAACCTGTTATTGGGGAATGTACCGCGATTATTCAAATTATCTCCTAAAAGTGCTAAAAATTGTTGAAGGAGATATCTAGACTTTTCGAAAGTTTTGGAAGCACAGCAGCAGCAAAGTAGTTTTAAGTATAAGCCTTCAATTCATGGAATTATATTCAAGATATTTAATGCGGAGTTCTTTGCGTCAATTAAAATGCCAGCTATAATGCCATCTAATAACGGAATAGTTTATTCCACTTTTAAATTGTATGTATATAGACAAAACACCGCTCTTTCCACGTTTTTCTTTAATTAACACACAGCAACAGAAAAACTATTTCCACATCGCTGGGATTAAATCCTGGATCTCTCGATAAATCGCCGAGTGCGTTCACTTCACGCTACGGTGGCCAACAATCCACGGCGCTATGTGTGTTTATCTGTCAGCATCTGACTTCACAGATCCCTAGGGATGGGCTCAGCAACTGAGACGTCACCATACGCTACGGTGGCCAACAATCCACGGCGCTATGTGTGTTTATCTGTCAGCATCTGACTTCACAAATCCGTAGGGATGGGCTCAGTAACTGAGACGTCACCATACGCTATGGTGGCCAACAATCCACGGCGCTATGTGTGTTTATCTGTCAGCATCTGACTTCACAGATCCGTGGGGATGGGCTCAGCAACTGAGACGTCACCATACGCTACGGTGCCAACAATCCACGGCGCTATGTGAATTTATCTGTCAGCATCTGACTTCACAAATCCGCAGGGATGGGCTCAACAACTGACACGTCTCCATCAGGCACTAGTTATTTAATTATAGCAAATAAATTTAAAGGGCGAGAAAAATGGTGAAAATCTTCCAAATACGTAGAGACAATGTAAATAGACAAAGTTATCGCTCTTTTCACGTTTTTTTTTCTTTAATTAAGACACAGCAACCGAAAAATTGTACTTCGACACCGCTGGGATCGAACCCCAGATCTCCCGATAACTAGCGTAGTGCGTTACGCTACTGATTTGTGGGCACCGTAGCGTGCCCATAATCCAGTAGCGTAAAGCGAAACGCACTGAGTGGAATTAAATCATAACAACAAACAATAATGTTTGCTAATTCCTGATATTGAGCGGTACTTTTATAGGTACATTAATGAAAGTTATGTCCGGTGAAGGGGTCCGGTTTCGAACCCCGGTGAGGCATGGAGGTTGTGCTTGTTTTACGGCACTGATTCTCTCCCTTTCCTAGAACCAGTGACACTAAATTAGGGACGGGCGACTGCTTATAGCCCATTGAGTTGCACTCGGTGGTTGATAAACCTACAATCAAATTAAACAAGTTAGTAAAATCATGCAATGCATTGATTATGATACGCTTTCTAACATACTAGAAATCATAAAATGGCTATGGAATAAATCTCACTCCTACGCCCTGACCTTTAATCCCATTGCGATGATATTCAACAGAACTGGTTCAGTATACCTCCGAAATAACATGATAAAGTTTTGTCGCAATCGAAGCAATTTTTACGTAAGTTATGATGTTTAAGGGCTATGGACCCCGCTTCTGTGTCCTAACCTCTGACCCATTTCGCCCATTTTCAATAGGATTCGTCCCCAGGCAGGCCCCTACAACATACTAATATTTCATCCAAATCGAAACATTTTTACGCAAGTTATGACGCATAATGGCGATGGAAGTGATTCTGCTCCTATGTCCTGACCTTTGATCCTCACTTCGCCAATTTTCAATAGGGTTCCTTCCCAGGTGATTCCCTTCCACATACTAAAATTTCATCGAAATGGAACGATTTTTACGCGAGTTATCGTGCAGCCGAACATACGCACACAACGCGTGACGTAATGAGGCAGATGGGAATCGCGGCCATCTGCTAGCAAAAGTGTGACGTCATAAAACTTTAATAGGATCCGCACATTTGTTTGACTGCTGACGTCATGAAAATACAGGTCGCGCCATCTTTTTTCTTCCCAATTAATGCGTTCCCAAGGATGAAAATTTGAACATCGATTAAAATAGCTTCATTTTATAACTTGAAATACCTAATATTTTCTAAAACATAACCATAATAATGCAATCCAACATTTGTTTGTCTACTGACGTCATCAAAGTACAGGTCGTGCCATTCTTTTTCTGCTTTCAACACCACCAAAGGAAAAGTTATTGATTTTTAATATAATTATGGTTATGTTTTAGAAAATATTAAGTATTCCAAGTTATAAGAGGAAGTTGTTTTAATCGATGTTAAAATTTTCATCCTTGGGAACACATTAATTGCGAAGGAAAATGTGTACAAAAAGTTTTTCCATTGGAACTATAGGAAGCAAAATTACTTGACGTCCACCTTAATATTATGGGATAACGGCAATGGAATGGATCGCAATCCTATGTCCAGACCTTTGACCCCATTCCGTCCATTTTCAATAGGGTTCGTCCCCAGGTGGTCCCCTACCACATACTAAAATTTCATCGAAATTGAACCATTTTTACGCACGTTATGGCGCATAAAGGCAATGTAATGCATCCCGCTTCTACGTCGTGACCTTTGACCCCATTTGTCCCATTTTTAATAGGGTTCGTCCCCAGGTCGTCCCCTACCACATACTAAAATTTCATCGAAATCGAACCATTTTTACGCGAGCTATCGTGCGGAAGGACGGACGGACGGACGGACAAAGCTGGAGCATATACTCTTCTTCAACCTACGGTGGAAAGCGTAAAAAAGAATGCTATGTCAGTAAATTCCATGAGACAATATATATGAGTCATAAAAATTAATATCTACTAAACTATGGAGACTGCAATAGTAAGTATTTCGACTGTTTATTTTAATAACTATATTTACAAGGGTTCTAACGAGAGTAATGCAAAAGTAGGCATAACTATTTTACGCTTTCCACCCGTAGGTTGAAGAAGCGTATATGCTCCAGCTTTGTCCGTCTGTCCGTCCGTCCGCAGGATTAGTGGCGTAAAATTGGTTCGATTACGATGAAATTTTAGTATGCGGTAGGGGACTACCTGGGGACAAACTCTATTGGAAATGGGACAAATGGAGTCAAAGGTCACGACGTAGGAGCGGGATCATTCCATTCCCCTTATGTGTCATACCTTGCGTAAATATGGTTCGAGTTCAATGAAAGTTTACTATGTGGTAGGGGGCCGCCTGGGGACGAACCCTATTCAAATGCGTGAAGTGGGGTCAAAGGTCAGGACATGAGAGCAGGATGCATTCCATTGCCCTTATGTGTCATAACATGCGTAAAAATGGTTCGATTTCGATGAAATTTCAGTATGTAGTAGGGGACCACCTAGGGACGAACCCTATTGAAAATCGACGAAATAGGGTCAAAGGTCAGGACATAGGATTGCGATCCATTCCATCGCACTTATCCCATATTATCAAGGTGGACGTCAAGTAATTTTGCTTCCTATACTTCCAATGGAAAACTTTTGTACACATTTTCTTCACAATTAATGTGTTCCCAAGGATGAAAATTTGAACATCGATTAAAATATCTTCATTTTATAACTTGCAATACTTAATATTATCTAAAACATAACCATAATTATGCAATCCAACATTTGTTTGTCTACTGACGTCATCAAAGTACAGGTCGTGCCATTCTTTTTCTGCTTTCAACACCACCAAAGGAAAAGTTATTGATTTTTAATATAATTATGGTTATGTTTTAGAAAATATTAAGTATTCCAAGTTATAAGAGGAAGTTGTTTTAATCGATGTTAAAATTTTCATCCTTGGGAACACATTAATTGCGAAGGAAATGTGTACAAAAGTTTTTCCATTGGAACTATAGGAAGCAAAATTACTTGACGTCCACCTTAATATTATGGGATAACGGCAATGGAATGGATCGCAATCCTATGTCCAGACCTTTGACCCCATTCCGTCCATTTTCAATAGGGTTCGTCCCCAGGTGGTCCCCTACCACATACTAAAATTTCATCGAAATTGAACCATTTTTACGCACGTTATGGCGCATAAAGGCAATGTAATGCATCCCGCTTCTACGTCGTGACCTTTGACCCCATTTGTCCCATTTTTAATAGGGTTCGTCCCCAGGTCGTCCCCTACCACATACTAAAATTTCATCGAAATCGAACCATTTTTACGCGAGCTATCGTGCGGAAGGACGGACGGACGGACAAAGCTGGAGCATATACTCTTCTTCAACCTACGGTATGGAAAGCGTAAAAAAGAATGCTATGTCAGTAAATTCCATGAGACAATATATATGAGTCATAAAAATTAATATCTACTAAACTATGGAGACTGCAATAGTAAGTATTTCGACTGTTTATTTTAATAACTATATTTACAAGGGTTCTAACGAGAGTAATGCAAAAGTAGGCATAACTATTTTACGCTTTCCACCCGTAGGTTGAAGAAGCGTATATGCTCCAGCTTTGTCCGTCTGTCCGTCCGTCCGCAGGATTAGTGGCGTAAAATTGGTTCGATTACGATGAAATTTTAGTATGCGGTAGGGGACTACCTGGGGACAAACTCTATTGGAAATGGGACAAATGGAGTCAAAGGTCACGACGTAGGAGCGGGATCATTCCATTCCCCTTATGTGTCATACCTTGCGTAAATATGGTTCGAGTTCAATGAAAGTTTACTATGTGGTAGGGGGCCGCCTGGGGACGAACCCTATTCAAATGCGTGAAGTGGGGTCAAAGGTCAGGACATGAGAGCAGGATGCATTCCATTGCCCTTATGTGTCATAACATGCGTAAAAATGGTTCGATTTCGATGAAATTTCAGTATGTAGTAGGGGACCACCTAGGGACGAACCCTATTGAAAATCGACGAAATAGGGTCAAAGGTCAGGACATAGGATTGCGATCCATTCCATCACACCATATTATCAAGGTGGACGTCAAGTAATTTTGCTTCCTATACTTCCAATGGAAAACTTTTGTACACATTTTCTTCACAATTAATGTGTTCCCAAGGATGAAAATTTGAACATCGATTAAAATAACTTAATATTATAACTTGGAATACTTAATATTTTCTAAAAGATAACCATAATTATATAAAAAATCAATAACTTTTACTTTGGTGGTGTTGAAACCATAAAAAGGTTGGCGCGACCTGTACTTTGATGACGTCAGTAGACAAACGAATGTTAGATTGCATAATTACGGTTATGTTTTAGAAAATATTAAGTATTCCAAGTTATAAAATGAAGCTATTTTAATCGATGCTCAAATTTTTATCCTTGTGAACGCATTAATTGTCCAGAAAAAGATGGCGCGGACTGTATTTTCATGACGTCAGTAGACAGAGAAATGTTGGATTGCATAATTATGATTATGTTTTAGAAAATATTAAGTATTCCAAGTTATAAAATGAAGCTATTTTAATCGATGTTCAAAATTTCATGCTTGGTAACGCATTAATTGGGAAGAAAATGTGTACAGAAATTTTTCCATTCGAAGTCATCATCATCATCATTGTCAACCATTATCAGTCCACTGCTGGAAGAAGGTCTCCCCAAGTTTCCTCCACAACGGTCTGTCTTGTGCCAGTCTCTTCCATGTTACTCCCGCATACTTTCGAATTTCATCCACCCATCTCCCATGTGGTCTTTTTCGGGGTCTTTTCCTGTCCCTAGGAATCCAATCTAAAATTTCGGCTTTCCATCGATGGTCTGCCCTTCTGGCAGTATGCCCAGACCATTGCCATTTCAGGGATTTAACTCTGATCATGATGTCTTCTACTCCAGTCATTTTTCGGATCCACGAGTTCCTCTTCTTATCTCTCCTGGTTACACCAAGCATGCACCTCTCCATGAAACTTTAAGTTGTCTGCAGCTTTTGTATGTCTCTTTCAGTTAAGGTCCACGTCTTTGCACCATACGTAAGCACTGGAAGGATGCATTGATCAAATACTTTTCTTTTAAGACATAATGGCATATTGCTCTTGAAAATTATGCTGTTTCTTCCAAAAGCTCACCAGGCAAGTTCTTCATCAATGTGATCCTCACTTGATATCTGCTGTTCAAGATAAACGTACGTGTCTGTTATCTTCAGCTTTTCTCTATCAATCGATAAATCTCCATTTCCGGTAAAAGCATTGAACATCACTTTTGTCTTCTGAAAGTTCATTTTAAATCCCACTTCTTTACTCTTGTCAGCAAGTTCCTGGATCATACCCTGCAGCTCTGATGGGGTAGTTGCAAAAATGACTACGTCATCATCAAAATGAAGGTGGGTTAGATAATCTCCATTAATCTTTATCCCATTGTTTTCCCAGTTCAGTGATTGAAAGACATTTTCCAATTTGGTATTAAAGAGCTCCGGAGATATAGTGTCACCTTGTCTCACTCCCTTTCCAATTTTTATGTGTGTTGTATTTTCAAACAGCCGAATCTTTGCACTTGCATTTTCATAGATGTTATTAATTATATTCATGTATGCATCTTCAATACCGCAGGATTTCAGAGCCATTGTAACTGCTGATGGTTTCACCGAATCAAAGGCTATTTCATAATCGATAAAAGCCATGCACAATTGAAGTTCATATTCCCTCGCTCTTTCAATTAGTTCTCTCAGTACGTGGATATGATCTATTGTGCTGTAGCAACTCCTGAATCCAGCTTGTTCTCTCGGTTGAGCCATGTCCAGTGTTATCTTCAAACGGTGTGAAAGAACTTTAGTGAAGATTTTATAAACCACTGATAGGAGGCTGATAGGTCTGTAGTTTCTGAGATCCTCAATGTCACCTTTTTTATGTAGCAGGATCATTGTAGCGTTGTTCCAATCCTCAGGAATCTTCCCTTCATTAAGGCATCGAGTGAAAATTTGGGCGAGTACAGTTTCGATTTCTCCACTTGCTTCTTGTATGATGTCTACAGTGATTCCATCTTCTCCTGGAGCTTTTCCCCGCTTCATGTTCTTGATTGCATGTGCAACTTCTGCTGGAATGACTGGAATAACTCTGGTATTGGTACCTTTCACGAGGTCTGGAGTACATGCATCATCCCTTTCATATAATTTGGAGTAGAAATCTTTCACTCTTGTCAAAATTTCGCCTCTATTTCTTGTTACAGAACCATCTTCTTTTCTCAGTGCCATAATATGGTTTCTTCCCTTAATGAGATGTCCCTTTTGCTAACTTTAGGCTTTGGTTGTTTTCAATTGCTTTCCTTATTAGTTCACAGTTAAATTTCCTTACGTCTTCAGTGATACTTTTTCGTACTGTCTTGCATAGCTCTATATATTCCACTTTAGAAGTCGCATCTTCTTTAGTTGTCCTCATCTCTCTTCTTTTTTGCATCAACATTTCGGTTTTTCCTGATAATTTGTTCACATGCAACTTGTTCTTAGACCCAGATAATTTTGTTGCTGTTTCCATAAGAGCTTTGGTTACTTTTCTGTTAACTTCAGAAATATCCACTTCTTCCGATGTTAGGCATTCTAAAACATAGAATCTGTTCTTCAGTTGCAACTTGGAGGTATTATGGTGTTTTTTAAGGTTGGTTATGTCAATAATTTTGTTTGGCTTATGAGCTTGCCACGCTCGAGTTCAGTGTTGAGGTGCATCCCTCATTTCACCAATCTATGGGCACTACCTGTGTTGAACTTGTTTAGCACACTGCAGTCTTCTATGACGAATTTTTTGTTACACATAATAAAATCAATTTCACTTGTCGTCCAATTTGGATATCTCCATGTCCATTGCCTGTGTGGCTTTTTTTTTGAAAAAGGAGTTGAAGATGAAAAACCCTTCTGCCTCTGCCAACTCTACGAGAGTATTTCCACGCTGGTTTCTGTTGCCGTGACCGAATTTACCTACTGAAGTTTCATTCTGTTGCCGTTGCCATAATTTTGCATTGAAATCTCCTATAATTATCTTCAAAAGCTGCTTACCTTTATTATTTAGATGATGAATTTCCTCATAAAATTCTTCAATTTCTTCTTCAGGATGACTTGTGGTATGTGCATAAGTTTGAATAATCTGAGCCTGGTATCTTCTCGAGAGTTGGATAACGAGTCGTGCAGCTCTGTCAGAGGAACTTTCAACTTCTACAACTTTATCTTTCAGTTTCGTGTTTATTATAAATCCAACACTACTAGTTCTGCCAGTATCTGTCCCACGATAGTAGAAGAGATGTCCCCTTTTCAGTTCAATGAGATCTTCTCCTTTTCTCCTTACCTCACTTAGCCCGACGATGTCCCACTTGATCCTTTGTAGTTCCTCTTCCAATTCAAGAAGCCTTGAATCAGAAGATAGGGAGCGTCCATTATACGTAGCCAAGGTCAGCATCAGATGGCAGCCTAGTCCGGTCCTCCGGGGATTCTTAGCCCCTCTGACTTCATGTCGCACTGGCCGCTGCCTTGGCAATTTACATGTAAGCTGCCGGAGACTGAAGGCCAAGATTTAAGTTGTGGAGTCATTTTGGAAGGGTTTGGCCATACATCACCACGCTGGCCAAGCGGGTTGGTGAGTGTGGGATAGAATTTTCTCTAATCCCGATGGTATAGTTATACCGCTATTGGTGGTCGTCAGAGTCCCCCATTGCTCTGTCAATTCGCGACCACTGTTGATTTTCCTTTTGGATATTTCAGATTTTTCCTATTTCTACTGTGAGTCCTGGTCCTCCTATCAAAGAAGTTATCCTTAAAATATTTGCTGCACCAACTTCTCTCCTATAACTATTCCAGTCGACACAAGTGTTACGCAGTTCATGCTCACAAAACGAAGTTGTTGTAAAACCATAACTACAAGAATATACAAAACATATAGCCGTTTAGAAATCTAATTTAGAACCTCTGAACCACATATTAGAACGTAAAGGTATTTCTTCTTGGCATTCTCGTTTATAACATCTCCATCTCCCTCTTCAAGCCAATGCCATCTCATGACCTAAAGGGCAATTTCTTCGAGCATGTGAAACTCCTTTATCTTGAAGGAAACGTACGGCCGATTGTCGATTTGTGTAATCGTTGTCGATAAATCAAGAAAATTCATTTTGAAGACACGTAATTTCAAAGCGCTGACAAACGGTTAAAAGAACATTCCTTCCAAATGACCACGCATAATTACAAAGCGCAGGTAAACGGTCAAAAGAACGTGATCACAAGGCATAGGTGGTACGGCGTAGTGACGCACGTGATCACTGCGCATCTGCTGCTGAGGGCTCTATGTTCTACTTTCAAAATTGGGAACTACTTGAAAGCGTTCTTATTCGGAAGTCAAATAGTGGCGGACAGATAACAGGAAAGGTCCAATAACTTTGTGGCTCCACCATTTCATGACGTAGTAAAATAAAATCCAAGATACGTATAAACAGTATTCAACATTCTGATTTCAAATGGATGGACTCAGGATCCGCAGAAAAAAAAAAAAAAAAAAAAAAAAAGCTGTTCATTGACGTGCGTCATATTGAAACACTGGTTTCAGATTCTTAGTTGCGAGGACTTCACTTAATCTAGCGTAAGGAGTCTTGTTGACAGAAAAAGGTATCGAAAGAGAAGTGTGATTTTCGCAGGCTTTATTATTTTCGTAACGGGATTAAAAAGTTATAATTCGTAGCGATTTATTCTTTCTTTCGTCGCCATCTCGACAAATCATTATTAATTAATATGATATACTCCATCAAAGCATAAATCCTGCGTTAACATCTATCACTCGAAATTTCTTTTATATGTTTTTCACCTTTATACGTCATCGCCTAGAAAAACGTATAGCCGTTGTTTCATTGGGTGTGGTGGACAACAGTAGGAGGATTTTAAGATTTTATTTGCTGAGAGATGTAAATAAAATTTTGGCCATAATTTATTCTAAAATGAAGCTTGTAGTCCAAATCCGTTTATATATTAATTAAATTTTTATTTTAATCCATTATTAATTCATCAGTCAGGGATGTAAAGCCATACGAAATCCGATGAGGCATGGCTGTGGCGTTTGTCTTAAGCCACTGGCTCTCTCTCTTCCCTGCAGCCAGTGATCCTAAATTAGGGACGGGCGACTGCTTATATCCCATTGAGTTGCAGACGGTGGTCGTTAAACCCCCAAAGAAAAGACAAAAAACTCTATTACTCTGATAAACTGCAGTAGCTTCGTATCGCTGCAGAAATAAATTCATAATGCTTCAAACATGCCCACGCTTGTTGTCACAAAGGAAATATTATACATATAAATAGCCATATTTCTCTATCATTCTCTCTCTCTCTCTCTCTCTCTCTCTCTCTCTCTCTGTAACACTTTATGACACAGCAACGTCGGCATTGTGTCGCCATCTCTTGATGCAGAGAGGAAATGCAGTCAAATACGCCAAATTATCATACATTTTGCAAGTATTTCGCAATGGGTCTTACTAACAAGTTGAAGTTGAAATTACTCATGGAAGATCAGACAGTTCCGTGTTCGGAGAAAATCGACAACTCATACCTGCACATTTCAGTTTCAAAAGCGAGGACCGCCACATCCTCACATTTTAATTCTTGTGCGAGCCGAAAACAAGTTTTTAACTACTAAACGCGTCGATCAATTCGTGTGTGCTCTCGAGATGTGAAGGTGATCGCGTGCTAATTTATAAACATTGGATTATCAATGACTCGAGTATTACGTCGTATATATCCGATCTACAAAATTCGAATTGAATTCTTATTATCACGACAATCTGAGTTTGTATATTATTTTAATGTAGCACAATTCGAATATCAATTTATAAGCTTTAATATTTTTTCTACTTTTATTATTTCATTGAACTTTCCGAATTTAGTGTTGATTACCTTATACATTTTGCAAAATATTTCGAATATGCCACAATATCGCACATTTTACAAAATATTTCGCTACGGGCTTTCTACTGTAAATATAAATAATCAGATCTATGTAAAACGCTCTAACCTACAATAAAAACTGAAATTTTAAGATGTCTAAGTGAGCAAAATCGCAGCCGCCACGGTGGCGCAGTGGTCGTTGAACAGACAAGTCGCATATTTTTTCGGCTCCTGCGTAGAAGTCAACGTTCGTTAGTTTACTTGTTCTTTTTGTGGTATTTCGTCGTTTTGTGTTTTGGTTGCAGTGTTTCGTACCTTCGCTTCACGAGCAGTGAGGCTGAGTGCCGAGTGGGTGCTCATTTTTTGTTTTTTTTTTATTTTCGTGTGTCGTCAGTTACGACGCATGAGTTTTGGTGGGCCAGTGGTCGAGAATGTCCACTACCACTGTGAATAAGTCACCGTCGTCTACAACTGCTTCGTCGATTGCTGATATGTCTTCGCTTCTTAGTTCTGTGCCTTCTTCGGGGAATGTTGCGTCGACTAGTGCTGCTGGACTTTCAGAAACTGTACTTCTGGCCACCCGTGGGCCGCCTGCGTCTAATATTCCTGGTTCTGCTAGTTCTACTTCAACGTCGTTCGCACAAGCTGTGGGAAGTACCTCATATATTTCTAGTGATTCTGCACCACATTTCAAACGTGTAGCTTCGGCGTTGAAAATTATTCTTCCAAGTGATTCGCCGCAAGGTAAGCAGTTGTCGTCTGCCTTATTATTAAGTGTTTTCATTCCTGCTTTGCGTGACACCCCTCCCCCAGTATCTGCATGCTGTGTCGAAGGTCGTTCCAGCCGAAAGCATTGTGTCCATTATTCGCTTGGGTAGAGGGTGGTTGTTCACTTCACCCACCAGCAAGCAGTAGATTTAATTATATTTCATTAGGTTGATATTGGGTCCTTTCATCTACAACCTGTCGCTGCAGCCCAAAGACCAGTTACGGTGACCCTCTCTCCTGTACCAACGGCTGTTCCTGATTCTCTGTTGATTGATGCTCTCAACACGATGGGTCGTGTTGTGGGAGTGACCAAGATTCTTCCAGCTACAGCCCGTAATTCCCCCTGAAACATGTGCAGGGTGGGCGCCGCCAGTACCGGGTTATTTTCCCAACTTCTCAGTCAATTGCGGAACGCCCTGCAACTCTGGAATCTGTCACTGATACCCGGACGTACATTTTTAATCTTTTTGCAGGGGTTCAGTGCTTCCGCTGTAAAGGGGAAGGTCATCTCGCTTCTGCTTGTCCTCATGCTACTCCTGGTGCTAGATCTGATTCTTCATTAGCTACTACAGTTCAGGTGGCCGCTGCCCCTGCGGATGTTGTGCAGGCCGCTGAGGCACCTGCTCACATTCTACCTTCATCAATTTTGCCTGCTGTTTCTCCAGTCGTTCCTTCTCTCCCGGTTCCTGTCGTCGTACTGGATTGTTTGGAGCCCTCCAATGAGAATTTTCCATCGCTGGAAGTGTCTGCACCTAAATCACAACGTAAACGCCCCAGCTCACCTGGTGTTTCTACTCGCTCTTCTCGTTCGTCTCAACGTCTTCGGTCCACGAAACCAGCCCATTCTACCTCGGGTTCACCTAGCCATCATGAGCCAAATTCTGAATTACTAGTTTCGAACCGATTCGCATGTCTCCAGGATGATGATGTTATGGACACGGTTGCCCCTGATCCTGATGACACCGCAATGGTTGACTCTGACGATGATTCTCCTTCTCCTACACTTCTTGACATTTCTACTATGTTTGAAGAACTTGCGGTGCCTTTGCACCCTCTTACCTTATCTGATCTGTATGCATTGACCACTCGCCCGCGTAAGGCGAAGTTGATCACACTGCCTTGCATTAAGAGTAAGCTTCACTTGCTGCCCGAAATGATTGCACAGCTAAACCAGTTCCATGCATTTATAACTAATGTTACTTTGCCTGGCGGGACTGAGCAATATGCTCGCCGTCTGGGATACTTACTCAAGATTTTGAGGGCTGAACTGGAAGGCTGGAAGCAACCTACCAGTGATGTCCTTGTTAACACTACTTAGCTTTAATTGTAGATGGCTTGCGTCTTCTGCGGCGAATGCTTTGGTTTACGAGGACGTTCGTTACCTGGGGGCTAATATCCTCCTTCTCCCGGAGACGAACTGTTCCTTGGATGCCGGGTGTTCCAGCTGGAGAAGCTGGCCGTACATTTTTTATCAATAATTACCAGACCCATCTCAGGTCTGGTACCGCTATAGCGTTTCATGTGCGTTTTCATTCTTCCCTTTCTGATCTTGTTGAGTCACAGAGTCTGCTGGGTTCTTTTCAACATATTTCTTTTTGTTTTTGTTCTAAACGTATTCATGTTTTCAATATCCATATTCCGCAATCTGCTACGGATGCAGAAACTCTCCTCCAACATCTTCTTCTATCCTTTCGACCCTCCATCCAAATGATACAGTACTTGTTGCAGGCGATTTCAATTGCACTTTGCAACTCGGTTTTGACCGAGATGGTTCAACCGAAAGCCGTTCCGAGCTTGTTGCCAATCTCACTCAACTCGTTGTTAATTTTGATTTGATTGATGCATTCCGTTCCCTCCATCCCCGGTCTAAGGAATTTTCCTGGTTCAACCCGGCTGCTTCACGCTGTGTCGCAGCACGCCTAGATAGATTCTATGTTTCCAGTTTACTCCATTCCTCTCTAGCTGAAATTACTCATCATCCTTCAGTTTCGTCAGATCATCGCCCTGTTCTTTTAAAACGTTTTTTGCATTCTTCCTCTGTTCCCTTCTCCCCAGTCTGGTCGCTCGACGATTCAGTTTTAACTGGATCCTGTTTTCTGTGCTGAAATTCGCTCTATGATCTCGTCTTCTGTGCAACAACTTTCTTTGTCTGACGACCCAGTGGCTCTGTGGCTTTCCACGAAAATTTCGATTATTTCTTTCGCACGTCAGTTTTCTTTCTCTTCCCGTACTTCTCGCTTTCAAGATATTGATGTTCTCCGTCGTAAATTGCAGACTATTTCTCCTTCTGATCCTTCTTTTCCCGTGTTTCAAGCTCAACTTCGTCGTATTCTGTTTACTTTTGCTTCAACAGCCATTACTCGTCTGAAATTCTCTCACTTGCGGTTTCACGACGACCCCTTTTCTAGTTTGAAGTCCTTTGAGGTATCATGTTAAAAGCAACACAATTTCCTTTCTTTCACTACCTGACGGATCTACAGTTACCGACCCTTATCGTATCTGTGAACTTACTTTTTTCCCATTATTCGGATCGTTTTCAACACCGACTCTCTTTCTCCTGCAGATACCTCCACTCTTCTTCATGTCCTCACTCAGGTTCCGCATTGTTTTTTTTATTCTCTTGTTTCTTATATCTCTCCTTCTGAAGTCCGCTCTGCAATTTCCAGTCTGAATGACCGTTCTTCCCCTGGTGCGGACGGTCTTCTGCTCTCATTTTATAAGAAGTTTCTTCCTTCTCTCCTCCCGCTTCTGGTTGCTTGTTTTAATGCCGTTTTTACTTCTTCAAATTTTCAGTCTTCTGATTTCACTTTTGCTCTTCTCCGTCTCATCCCCAAAACCGGAAACCTTGGTCTTTTTTCTAACTCGCGTCCTATCTCTATTCTTAATACTGACTACAAAACCTTTGCTAAAATTCTCGCTTTTCGCCTCAATCCCGTCTTGCAGCATTTAATCCACCCCGATCAAACTTACTATTCCTTCCCGTTCGATTACTACCAACATTTCCACCATTCGCAACTTATATTTTCTTGCTTCCCAACTTTCCGAACCTCTCGCAATTTTTAATATTGATCAGAAACAAGCTTTTGACTCCATTAATAACTCTTATCTCTTTGCTGTTCTTCGTCATTTTGGCTTTCCTACTCTTTTCTGTCAAGCTCTTATTAATCTTTACTCTCACTCTTCTTTCCGTATTCGCACTTCCACATTCATGACAGCTACCATCCCCTTTGACAACGGGATCCGGCAGGGTTGTCCCCTTTCGGGTCAACTTTTACGCTTGCATTTGAACCTCTCTTAATTTGTCTGCGTTCTTGTTTGTTTTCTGTGATTCCTCGTAGTATTGCTCCTACTCGTCACCACCGCATAGTGTTGTCTGCATATGCTGATGACCTCACTCTCTTTCTTCGCACTGAACGTTCTTTCGGTGTTGTCCTTTCTGCTTATCGTGAGTATGCTTCAATTTCCGGTTCCGAACTTAATATGTCTAAATCTGTCGGTCTGTGGGCCAGATCGTGGGTGGCACACGGTGATCGCCCTCGGGGTGCCCGTTGGTCATCCTCGGTCATTAAACTTCTTGGTGTGTACGTTGGAAATCCCGTGGCTGTTACTGATGCCACATGGATTCCTTTGGTTCAGCAGCTCAATCGCCGTCTTGCTCCTTTTTGCCGGTTCAAACCTTTTTTGTCCTTTTTTAGCAGAGCACATCTGGTTTCTTCCTTTCTTCTTCCCATTTTGACACATTCGTGGTTCGCTTATTTTCCCTCGCCCATTTTTCTCCAAACCGCTCAACGTTTGATTACTGATTTTATCTGGAATAAAGTTCACTGGGTTCATCGTTCTACTCTCGTCCTTCCTCTGTCCTTTGGAGGTCTTGCCCTCCCAGATATTTTTCAAAAATCTAATGCTATTCATCTTCAAACCTTTCTCCGTTCTTTTTCTCATCCTCAGATTTCATCGCTTACTATTGTTGATACTTTACTTTTCCCTCGCAGTCCGTTTCTCACTTTCGCTACTTTCCTCCGTATGGATCTGTTCCCCCTCATTCCAGATCACTTTCCCGATACTTATCGCACCGTTTTTCCCCTCTGGCATTCCTTATGTCCCGTCCGTCTCCCACCTACCTCAACTAATGATCTGCTTGCGGAACCTCTCTTTTTACTCTTCTGCACTCCGTTCTCATTCTTCACCGTACTTGTGCTTCTCCACCTGGTTCGCCAGTGGCGTGATACAGGTATACCAACTTGTAGATGCTTCTCTCCGCTGGAAGTCTCTTTCCCAAATCGACCCCCTCTTGCTGACACTCCCTTACATCGCGCCCAACTCCGGTTGCTTCATTTTCAGCTTCAACGCCTTTACCCGTCCCTCGTGAATTCTTTTGGGTTAATTGTTTCTTCTTCGGCGTCCCCTTGCCTTCCTTTTCTGGTTTATTTGAATGATGTTCCCTTTCTGGTGCATCAAGTTACTGCAAAACTCTCTTGTACCGCCACTTTCTTACTTATTTTCGAGCACCTCTCGCTATTCCTTTTGTGCCTCCTGATGAAACCTCTCAGACATGGGTCGATTCACACATTTCTCTATCTTCCCCAAAAGCAACTGATATTCATTGGCTACATCTTCATCGCCGCTTGCTCACACCACGAACTCTTCATCGTTTTGGTCGCCTGTCTTCTCCCTTGTGTTTTTTCTGTTCAAAGCTCGGTGATGTTCATCACGCATATGACTCTTGTTTAGTTTTACAGCCTCTTCTTTTTTCATTGATGTTTGCTCTTCTCTCCAAGGTCTGTCCTTCCTCTCACTCTGTTTCACATTACTATTTTCTTCGCCGTCATCATCCTTCCGCTGCTGTTCACAATCCAGTTTGCGCGCTTTTAATTTTGCAGGCCAAACTGACTATTTATTTATACTATCATACCAGTGTTGATCGGCCTGCTCTTCGTCGATATCATCCTGCGATAATTTTTCTGTGCCGTAGGTTTCGTTCCTCGATCAAGTCCGTCATCCAACTTGAGTACGAGGTAGCTCTGGCCCGGCAGGCAGTTCCTGCTTTCTTCTCGATCTGGTCCCCCACCTCCCCTGGTGTCGGGTTGAGCATGGGTTGATTCAATTCGTTTGATCAGTTGTTTTTTCTTGTTATGGTGTACTGGTTTCTTCACTTTGTTTGTTTTTGCATTTCCGGGTTGTTGTCTTGTTCTGTTTTTTGATTGAGCTGCAGGTTTTTTTGCCTTGTATTCATTCTTTTCTTCTAATCCTGTTTTTTTCCTTTTTTTTTACCGTTTTCTTTTTCTTGTTTTTATGATGGCCCTTTGGTAATGTTGTACTGTTTTGCTTCCTTGAGATTCCGGTCTTTTTGTTGTTTTTTCCTCTGTGATTTGTTAGCTCATTCTACTGGTCGGTATATTCCTTCTTGGATAGTGCTTTTCTATACTTTTCCCCTTACTAGCGGCCTCTGCCTCTTTGTCCGAATTTTCTTGTCGTTTTGCGCTGTGATTGGATGTTTTACAGCTAGTTGCTTTGACTTATTTTCTGTCCGGAGTCCGTGGGCATTTGTGTTACTGTGTTCTGTGTGTATTTTGTTTTCTGGTTCTTGGTGGTGCTGTGCAATCGGTTATTGTTTTTTGTGTCGGTTTTTTTGTTGAGTTGTTTGCCTATGTATTATTGTGTGCTTGCTTTCTATGTTTTCGTCGGCCACAGTTGTTGGTCGACGCATTTCTTGTTGTGGTGGTTTGTTGTACTGGTTGGCCACCAATTGTTTGTGATCACTGTTATTGTTTGGTATTAGTGTGATGCTTGTTGGTTGTTGTTGTTTTCCGTTGGGCTAGTCTGTGTTGCCTAGTTTTGCAAAAATTTTTTGGCGTGTTGTGTTTCTTTTGTGCTTGTTTGTTTGTTGTTGTTCCTGATCTTCCTTTTTGTACTGTGTTTCCTTAATGTGGTATTACCGTGTTTTTGTAATTGCTCTTGCTTTTTGCACGTGTTGTGTTTAGTTGTTCGGATGGCGGCTGTCCTACTCGCTCTGCTCCTGTGTGAGTTTTTTTAATACTGTGATTGTATTTTACCTATACTGCTAATGTGATAATCTTGTTTTTTACTTGTATGTGTATGTTCTACTTTCGTGTTTCAGTTGGCTCCGCAGTTTAGGGAGCCTTTTTTTCTCATGTCTTGTGTTTCATGTTCACTTGTTTTGTCTATTGGGTTACGTTGACCCAAGGAGTTGGTCAACGCTCTATTTGCCTTGTACTTTTTTTTACTGTGCCTCTTGTGTTTTTTTTCTTGACTGTATGTGACTACATGTGTAGTGAAGTAGTCAGTTGAGGCAGTTTTGTCTTTGATTATGTTTTAAGTGCACTTTTTGTGTTTTCGTTTTTGTGTTTCTTTGCACTCAAGCTAGGGTTCTCCGTCTTGCTTCGTGCTTCTCCTGTCCGGGGTTTTCCTGTAATATTGTATTTTTTCTCGGCACAGCCTTCTGTTGCCGTGCACGACTGGACGTACCTTGTGTTGTTTTCAATGTGTTATGATGCTATGCGATCTTGCTTCCGCGTGATTCTCTCTATAGCGCCACGTCGGCTTCTGGGGTTTGTCAACGCGCGTCTTCTTGTTTTGAGTATGAAATTTGAATTGAGTGCGATTTTTTTTTGTGAACCTCGTGTGCCTGTTTGGCTACATTTATTTTGTGTGATGCAGCGATTTTCCCCCTTATTATCATGTATTCTTCTGTACAGTGTTCCTCCTGACTTACATGCGTCACTTCGTATTTCGTTTTTAGTTATAGCGGTTGGTTAACACCCCTCTTTATGTGCACGGTTTTTTTGTTTTTTATGTTCTTCCTGTACTAATGTTTTGGCCGCTGCTGCATGTTTTCAGAAGCACAGTTTTGTTTCTCCTGTCGCTGTCTTGCAGTGTCAGTCAATTTGTGTTGTGTTGTATTGTTGTTGTGTTTTTTACCTGTCACCTTTGTGTTCGCGCTGCTATGTACTAATTTTTGGAATGTGTTTTTCTTCCCTCACTCTGGGGTTTGGGTTTTGTAATGTGTGTGTTTTTCGTTTTGGTTTTCTGTGTTCCTTTTTTATCTGTATATATTTTAATCTTGTTCTGATGTTACCAGTTTTTATTCCTCCTTTTTCTTTTGTGTTGAGACTTCTTGGCCTCGTCTCTTTTAATACAGTCTTATGTGACTGAAGCGTATCACATGTACCTTGCTTTTAGACTAATAAAGGTTTATTTTGAAGGCAGTGGTCTAAGCGATGGCCTCTGATCATTCGTCCGAACGGGGTCCGGGTTCGAATCCCGGTGAGGCATGGATGTTATGTTTGTCTTACGGCACTGGCTCTCTCCCTTCCCTGGAACCAGTGACCCTAAATTAGGGACGGGCGACTGCTTTTTAGCCCATTGAGTTGCTCACGGTGGTCGTTAAACATCTAATCAAAAAAAATACGCATCTAAAACGTCACCAGCATGAATGCATTTCTACTGTGTTTCCTTACTGAAACCCGGCATCTATTTGATTTGTTTTGAATCTGCTTCAATTAAAGATTTCACCACGTCCTAGTTCGGGCAACATCCTCCTATATATGAATATTTATTTAAAGCTTAAAAGCAACTGTTCTAGGTCGGGTTGCAGGATAGTTTATTTGCAAAATAATTGGTCAATTCTTTACTGCTTAAGGCGCTATTGCAGAAATTTTACCGCGAAGTTTGGACCATCGTGACGACTCTCGTGATGTTCGGCAATAACCAATGGGAACCACTGCTTTAGGCTATACTCAAAGGTTTTCATCTGCTTTCACGCTGTTTTTAAAAATCACCAAATGCGAGCCACTGCTTTAGGCTATACCCAAAGGTGTTCTACAGGTTTCACTGTGTTTTTAAAAAACAGAAAAGATCAGATATAGGGGATTTTAGGAAAGGAGTATCTGACCCCAGGTCTTAAATTACCCTTGGAATTAGGAAGCCAGGAGATTTGGGATAGAGTGCCCGACAGGATAGTCACACGGAAGGAAGGTAGAAAGGGTGAAGAACACGCCGTTTTTTATTACCGAGGGACCAGTACCCGGGGTCCAACGGCTTAACGTGCTCATCCGACGTCCGGCGGATATTTAGTGGTTTGAGCGTTCGTACCTGACTGGGATCGAACCTAAGACCTCTTCGTAGCAGTCACGAACGTCGACAAATAGGCCATCCGCAGCCCCAAAGAAACGAAAAGAAAATCCGTTGGACAATTATAAACTTCAACTTAGTTGGCACGCATGCTTCATGCACGTTTCATTGATTAAACATTTACTGTTTCGAAAACTGCTTACCAGAAGTGAACTAAGAACAAGATGCCTGGATTTTGATTAAAATTTATCCAGGTGTGTCACAGACTGACTTAATAAGTGCGTCAGAAGTAAATAACTTCGTTTACGTAATCCTTCAGAGAAAATTCTATCTCTGAAGATATTCCACTCAAATGGGGTGGAACTTTCTAAACGCATGTCAGCAGCAGTTTAGATCCCGTCGGCATATTCTACGACGGTCGCAACTCACATTCCGTCTCTTTCTCCTGGAAGATATTTCGTAGGAAACGACATGGTGCGAGAGGGACCCCTGCTACCAAGTAAAGACACTGCAGCGCAGTCTTTATGTGACACTCGCCGACAGTTCCCCCAGCGAGTTTTAAAACTGGGAATGTTCCAGATGTGACCGATTATAATGCGTCCCTGGCGAATTATCGTCATTTTGGAGCTCCGTTCGATCCGAACACCGGCCGCTGCAGTTTGGCACCGACCGTGACAAATGTATCTGTGCAAATTCCGCATCCACCATAAAGTGTGTGTCCGATAAGGAAACAGATATCCGATGAGGAGATGCCCGCTTCATTACACTTATACGACAGAACCCATTCTCAGTGACTCCCTGCACAAGTATCATTCTCAGGATTTCACTTCGGATTAGGGAGGCAGAGAGAGAGAGAGAGAGAGAGAGAGAGATTCGTTGCCATGATGCTCATTTATTTCCTCTCAGCTGCAACAACACCGGGAGAACTTCTCTTCCATAAAGCTGTAGTTGAAGAATGTTGTAGCACATTTCCAGTATGACATTACACCAATGCAGACGCTTACGTTCAGATAAAGCGCACAGGATTACAGGAACTATATTTCTGTGACACGCCAATAGCCTCCATAAATCTCAAAAATCCGTCGTGCAAATGTTGGGGAACTTGAATTTATATATCGGACAAATATAAATTTCATTATCTAAAAGATCCTTCGTGGTGCTTAAAGGTAAAGCGGAAGCTACAAAATTGTATTCAGTCTACGCATACAAAAGTGCCTTGGCTTGATAAGAAAATCACGCAAGATTCTCTTAATCTGCTGATCTCGAATTTTCACGGAATGTTTGGCCTTGGCTTTTGCTCGAATGCGTTCTACAGTAATTAGAAATCAGATCAGTCTTGGTAAGCGAATAAGGTTCCAGTTTGAAAGGCAATAAAGGATATAGATATTGTGGTCGTTCTTGTCTTCAAGTTGCTCTGAATTATGGACGGGTGTTCTTCAATACATAGTCATTGGCCATATCACTATGACAGCCCCCGTGTGCACTAGTGTACGCATCTCACAGCTCATAGTAATATGGCGATCAACCAACGCAGAGTATACAGGATGTCTATAAATGAAGTATGCAACTTCAGTATGCTATAAAAAATACAATTGAAACAAATTTAATTTAAACGTCAAAAGACGTGGCAAGTGTTAAAATTTGTTAAGTCAGATGATAGATGGCGCCAGGTGTCTCATGAAATGAAATATCTTATCAAACACGGAATGCAACAGACATGGCTTACCCACTGGAGAAAGCAGCGTGTGTGTTTTGGTCTGCGGTGTCAAAATCTCTAACAACAGTTCAGAGTAAGTTCAGAATGGAGTATACAAGAGACAGCTGCCAAGAAGAAGCATCGAACAATGGGTAAATAAATTCAAAGCAACAGGAAATGTCTTGACACGCAAATCACTAGGAGAAAGGCAAAAGCACTGGGGAGAGGGTCCTTCTTCTTCGCAGACCCAACCGTTACTTGCATAACGTACCTGGATATGTTAGAAAAATTTGCACTTTCAGAACTCCAGGATATTCAAGACATCATTTATCAGCAAGATGGAGCGCCTCCACACTGGTCTTCTGATGTTAGCAGATCTTTAGAACATCATTTTCCAAGGCGTTGGAATGGACATGGGGGTCCGACGGCGTGGCCACCCCGTTCTTCTCATCTTACCCCATGCGATATTTTTTTTCGAGGCTTTATTAAAGACAATGTGTACGCTAAAAAGGTTACATCTATCACTGAGATCAAAGAACGCATTACTACAGCCTTCTTCCTTGTTACACCTGACATTCTGTAGCGTACGTGGGTGGAACTGGACTATCGTTTGGACATTCTTACGAGCAAATAACGGAGCACACGTAGAAACCTACTGACATATTTATAAAAAAACTTTCACGGTTACCATGTATTTTGACATCAAAAGTAAGTTGTTATTTAATGTATTTTTTCAATGGCATACTGAAGCTGTATACTTCTTTTATTTTATTGTTTTTGATTGGAGGCTTAACGACCACCGTGAGCCACTCAATGGGCTATAACAGTCGCCCGTCCCTAATTTAGCGTCACTGGTTCCAGGTATGGAAGAGAGCCAGTGCCTCAAGACAAACGTAACATCCATACCTCACCGGGATTCGAACCCGGACCACTTTCGGACGAATGATCAGATGCCGTCGCTTAGATCACTTCGCCACCGGGGCGGCATGCTTCATTAATGGACACCCGGTACATAGCGCCACGCATACGGATACCCCTCTGTTAACAGTGAATTACGTTCTACGCAAATGTCACGTGTCACATATCAAACGATAAATATGCCTGTAGTGCTGTGATGATACAAAGCACGGCTGTGAAAGCAAGATGTCTTGATCGAGAGAATACACTGATTTCCAGTGAGGGAAGATAATATGATGCCACATACGCCTCTGCACGTGACATTTCAGCTGTATTAAAGATCCCTAGAAAGACGATTGGTGATATGATCTGCAAAATAAAGTGGGATGTTGCTGAGTCTGCAAATAAACCTTCCTCCGAAGGAAACAGAACGTGACAGGAGAAACCTGGTAAGGGCACTCCGCTCTGAAAGCAAGTCAACAGGATTTTGAATCATACAACCCGTGTGCTGTATTATTCTGACTGAGGTTTGCGCCAGTCCGGTTCGCGCGATGTTACACTACATGGCTTACAATAGTCGAAAAGCTACCCATATGCAACTAATCACATAGATTAATGCTTCACACCGATTGACATGGTGAAAAAAAACATCATTCTTGGACTTTAGACCAATAAATAACTATGCTTTGGAGTGACGAGTTTTGGCACGCCAGTCAGATTGTCGTTCCTGGACCTTCAAACTGCTGTGCCGAGACTGTATTGAAGATCGCTGCCAGGAGAAAGTTAACAGTTACATTCAGACTGGTGTGCCGAGACTGTATTGAAGATCGCTGCCAGGAGAAAAGTAACAGTTACTTTAGACTGGTGTGCCGAGACTGTATTGAAGATCGCTGCCAGGAGAAAAAATGAAGTTACTCTTCAGACTGGTGTGCCGAGACTCTATTGAAGATCGCTGCCAGGAGAAAGGTGACAGTTACCTTCAGACTGGTGTGCCGAGACTGTATTGAAGCTCGCTGCCAGGAGAAAGTTAGCAGTTACATTTAGACAGGTGTGCCGAGACTGTATTGAAGATCGCTGCCAGGAAAAAGGTAAAAGTTGCCTTCAGACTGGTGTGCCGAGACTGTATTGAAGATCGCTGCCAGGAGAAAGTTAACAGTTACATTCAGACTGGTGTGCCGAGACTGTATTGAAGATCGCTGCCAGGAGAAAGGTAACAGTTACTTTAGACTGGTGTGCCGAGACTGTATTGAAGATCGCTGCCAGGAGAAAGGTAAAAGTTACCTTCAGACTGGTGTGCCGAGACTGTATTGAAGATCGCTGCCAGGAGAAAGGTGACAGTTACCTTCAGACTGGTGTGCCGAGACTGTATTGAAGCTCACTGCCAGGAGAAAGTTAGCAGTTACATTCAGACTGGTGTGCCGAGACGTATTGAAGATCGCTGCCAGGAGAAAGGTAACAGTTACTTTAGACAGGTGTGCCGAGACTGTATTAAAGATCGCTGCCAGGAGAAAGGTAAAAGACTGGTGTGCCGAGACTGTATCGAAAATCGCTGCCAGGAGAAAGGTAACAGTTACCTTCCAGATTCTATAGTTCCGACGATAAAATGCAGGGGAGGCAGCGCGAAAGTATGGATTTGTTTTTCGTGGTTCTACTTGAGCCTATTATTCATGTCAGACAGAAACCATGAATTCTGAACTCTACCTAGCCGCCCAGAAGAATTATGACTACAAGCGTTGTAGAATCACCTTGAGGAAAGACCTTATCTTTATCGGCATGACAGTGTGCTATCATACTACTAACGTTGTTACAGATTGGTTTGAGGACATGTGGGGGGGGGGTCTGAAATTTGGACGGTGTCGCTGGGATACATAACCTGGACCCTACGGTGAATCTATGGAACGAATTGTATCGTCGGGTGCGTGGAGGAAGATATCGCCCAGTAAAAAAGCTGAATTGGTGTCTGCTTTAAAAGCCAACAGGCGATACATATCGGCGGACAATAAAACAAAGAATACGAGACCGAATTTTTGGTTGTAATGAGCATGTCTTTTGAATCCTTTCTGACGCGAATTAAATATATCAAAGTTACTCATAGTCAATGAAACCGGTTAGGAAAACAATCTACCGGGTCTTCTACAATGGATTAAAATAATCCACAAACAGAAACAGCTACTTTACTTCCAAGTGTGTAACGGTATTTTACAAATAGAACACAAAAAGTCTCTCATAGCACAATGAGTATCAGATACAAACCTATTTTCAAATCAAACAGTTAAAAGATTAAATACAGAAAGAAACATTATGTAGCTCTACGCCTTCTAGCGGAAGAATTCGGCATAATAGAAGGGTTCAAAATAAGCAAAAAATATTATTCATGGAGAAAGCTATGAAAGGAAAGATAACTTATTAAATACGTCCCCCCGGAAGTATAGATAGCGAGAAAAATGTTTCGATCTCTACGCCACCTAGCGGAAAATCTGTGCATTATTTAAAGAGGATAATGCCCTACACCTGTATTGTAGCGAGTGGCATACAGTAAAGAATAAATTTCTCAGTACGGTTTTTAGAAGCGGAGACACAGCAACAAACTGAAGTACTGTACATCAACATTACCTAGCGACAGAACTGTGAAATATACGTAAAACACGTCATATACTGACCTACAGTGTTCTACAAGGTAAATGGCATCCGGTGTTGAAAGAAGTTTTCAGATCGCACATATAGAAGGAAAGATACTGAGAAAAAGAGATTAAACATTTGCGCCACCTAGCGGAGGAATTGTGCATTAATTTGGAAAGAAAACACACACACACACACACGGAGATTTTGCATGCTTAGTCGTATCTGACCAACTAATAAGATTTTCAATCGGGTTTTTAGTACCTGAGATATTGCTTTGAACATTGGTTTTGTAAGTGGCCCAACACATTGGTTTTGCAGGTGAACCAACACATGGGTTTTGAAGATCGCCCAGCACACTATTTTTTGGGTTTTTTTATGTTTTATTTTTTGACGAATTAAGGTGGAGACGTTATGCCGAGGGAAGCCGCATTGCTTTGCCTACTGGCAAATTCTATTAAATTCTTCATGGCGCAATCCAATAGAAGGAGAGTGAGAAAATGCCCTATTGATCAAAAATCGTAAGCGGGCTAATTTATAGGCCGGTGGGTGGGAAAAGTCATATGGGATTAAAGAAAATACCGAAGTGGGTTTTTGATGGACTGAGATGTGTAACCGATTCGAGACGGGATTTCTACTTAGAAGAAAAAACCAAAAAAAGGGAGAGAACCAGTGTTTTCCCATTCAAGGGAACAAGAGATGCTAGGATATTGAAAAGAAAAAAACATGTGTCAGTTTTTGAAGCTGGTCCCGGGTATTCTGCCAGAAGACCAACACATCATCAACATAACGTATGAAAAGTAAAGGGCCGCCCCGGTGGCGCAGTGTTCTAAGGCGATGGCCTCTGATCATTTGTCCGAAAGGGGTCCGGTTTCGAATCCCGGTGAGGCATGGATGTTATGTTTGTCTTACGGCACTGGCTCTCTCCCTTCCCTGGAACCAGTGACCCTAAATTAGGGACGGGCGACTGCTTATAGCCTATTGAGTTGCTCACGGTGGTCGTTAAACCTCCAATCAAAAAAAAAAAAAAAAAGTAAAGGTTTCAAAGGGAACATAGCCAATACTTTATCTTCAAGGTGCTGGAGCTAACGGAAGAGCTAACGGAATATTTTACCTTCAAGATGCTGGAACTAACAGTGGGCTAACGGAAGTGTGTCTATAACGACGGTTCAGCGAACACTGCTGCATATGGGGCTCCGATGCAGACGGATAGTCACTGCACCTCTGCTAACGAAGGTGCATCGGCAGGAAAGGCTCATATTTGCACGGCACTATCGGAATTGGACCTCCGCTGAGTCATGTTTTCTGTTTCATCGAACGGATGGACGTTGGCGTATAAGGCGATAAACATCGGAAAAAAAACACTCCTCAACCATTGCTGGAAGAACGCAAGCTGGTGGGGCAGCATTATGGTTTGGGGAATGTTTGCGTGTTATTCCCTGAGTACACTGATACTTGTGGAAGGCTCTATGGACCGAATTCGTTATGAATCCATCTTTGCAGACCACGTACATTCATCCGTGCCGATTGTTGCGACAGAGATCTTCCAGCACGACAATGCAACGTGTCACACAGCTAGAAATGTCCGAGAGTGGTTGGAAGAGCACGATGAAGACTTCAAAGTACGTCCCTGGCCCTCTAATTCCCCAGACCTAAAACCAATTGAGCATCTGTGGGACCACCTCGAACGTGTTGTTCGCTCTATGAATCCTGCACCACACAGCCTCCAGAAGCTGTCAGATGCACTCTAGTCAGAATGGTCCATACCTGTGAACACCTTCCAGCACCTTATTGAGTCACTCCCAGCACGTCTAGCTATTGTCCTCGCTGCGGTCACTGTGAATATTAGCTAGTGGTCACTATAATGAGACTTGACCGTGGAAATGTTACCCATAGCAAAATCTCCCGCACACATTCTAACATACAAGTGTAGTACAGAATTCCTATTACAGAGTCTAGGTATTTTTTATCATTACACGATTTAGTAAAGTTGATGCCACACCGGATATAAGAGGTAAACATGTCAGAATGTGGCCCAAAAAATTGGCTTGTAGGTGCTCATATTTTTATGGCTCATTAGCGTACTCACTCATGAATTTAATACTGGTACTGAACCTTCAAACCCTTAAGTATTTTATGTTTTTCCCGTGAGCAACATTAACGGAAATACATAAGCAAATGTCTGTCCCGTTAATCTTGGGCGACAGGATGGAGAGAAAGCCAGTGACGTAATACATTCAAGCGCTCCTCCCAATTTTCGTTTGGGACTCGAACCTGTGCCCAATCAATTGCACTGCTAGATGCCATTGTTTAGATCACTGCGCCACCTAGGTGGCGCTAAATTCCTTCAGAACACCGTTAAAAAACGTCACAAATTTGTAATAAATCTCATTCTAATTGTTAATTAATTGTTAGATATACCATCGTATACTCCATTCCAATATCTAGTGCACTATATTTCCATTGCCGCAGTGGCGGAATGGTCAGAAGCGTACATTTGTGTCTAATTTTCATAGGTGTTTCAGGGCCCTAGTCCTTGGAATGACGAGCGTCGGTGCGTTTGTCCCCTCTTCTTCTCAGCCCTTCTCAGACCACTGCTGGACGAAGGAGTCCTCCAGTGTGGTTTCCATTTTTCGCTGTTCTTGGCTGTAATTGACCAATTGTTTCTCACAGATTTTGACAGTTCATCGTTTCACCTTCTTTTAAGGCGTCCTCTGCCTCGTTTCCTTACTTTTTGAATTCAGTTTGTTAGTATGGTGGTCCAGTGCTCGTCCTCTCTTGTGGATAGATGTCCGGCCCATTTCCATTTTTAACGCTTGTTGTAAAAAATGATATCTGTGATACGAGCTTGGCTTCTTATCCAGGTGTTTCGTTTCTTATATTTTAATGTGATGCCTATCATCAGCCTCTCCATTTTTCTTTGACTTGTTGTAAGTATTTTTGTTAGTACTTTTGTCAGAGACCAGGTTTCACAACCGTATGTGACGACTGGAAAGTATACACTAATTAAATGTCTTCCTTGCTAAATAGAGTAGAACATCACTGTTTTAAAAAGTGCTTTTAAATTTTCCAAATACATTCCACGCAAATTGAACTCTTCTATTTATTTCCCTTGGAAGTCCATTGGTTAGATCAATGACGTGATTTGCGTATTTATATGAGGAGACTGTTTCTACGAAACAGTTTTCTAGAATTATGCTTTTTGGTCCCATATAAAGTCAATTTATTCGTGCTGAAGGATAAAGGACCAACCACTTCATATGTCGGCAAACTACCATACATCCCTGCTGTCACAAATACCCTAAAAACACATGTCGACCATTTAATCTTGATTTTGGCATAAAAACGTGCAACATTCTCGCCCATATTAAAAATGACAGGGATCAGATTCCCCTAGATTCCCCTAGGTTCCAAATTTGGTGTGTATGCAGTCCCACTAAATAACCTGATGTAACTGACCAGATATACATAGGTTCGACCCGTCGCAATCTTAATTCACGTGTCTCCGAACATAGATACAATGTTAAAACATGTTCCACGTCCACCGCCCTTACAAGACTATGCCTGAAGGGTCAACACCAACTTATCTGGGACGATGTTACTATGTTACATACGCCAACTATCTGTTCATCTATCCTCTTGTCAGAAAGTTTATTGATACCTAAACATAGGACAGAATGTTGTAACGACGATACCTCTATCATTATACCGTTACCATGGAGACTACTTTGTAACTACTACAGCGAAAGAGACAATACCGGCAGTTTCAACGAAACAACATGATTATGTAATGAACATGCGCATGCCAAAACATACTGTTTCGTCCATGTGCCTACTATATATATATATATATACACTCTCTACCAACAAGTAATTGGACACCTCTGCAATCGACGATATCTGCGGTCCTGATACACGTCACGGCCGCCGCCGTTAAATATCGTGTGGGAAACAACAACGCAACCAGTCGCATGCAAGATGCCACGCAGTTCGGAGCTCTCTGATTTCGAGAAAGGTGTAATCGTCGGGTATCACAGAAATGGCCGATCCATACGTGACATATCCAGAGAGTTGAACTACCTAAAATCGACAGTGGCCTACGTGATTGGCAAGTGGAAAATGAAAGGTGACTGTCGGAATGTGCCCCGACCCGGCAGACCCACAAAACTGAGTTTAGAGACCGACTGGTGCTGGCCAGAGAAATTCGGAAGAACCGCAACAAATCAATGGGCCACATCCGCGAGGAGTTTCAACAGGCATTCGAAAGTGTTCTTCCGATGAATACTATCCGTAAGGAAGCCCATCTGCTCGGCTATCATGGACGTTCTGCTACCCACAAGCCTTTGATCACTAAGTCCAATAGCGCTGCTCGGCTATTGGACTTGGTGCAAAGAACGTCGACAGTGAACCGTTGAAAAGTGGAAACAAGTTCTCTGGAGCGACGAATCAAGGTTCACCCTCTACCGTTCGGATGGCAGGGTCTGGGTTTGTCGTCTGCCTGGAGAACGCCTAATGCCGGAATGTATTGTGCCAACTGTGAAGTTCGGCGGCGGTGGAATTATGCTATTGGCGGTGTTTCTCCTGGTATGGCACGGGACTTTTGGTCGCAATTTCTGATAGACTCAACGCCGAGACCTACTGCACCATTTTGGATGACCATGCGCTTCCTTTGTTGTGGCAGTTTTACGGGGTGGACCCATGTTACCTTCAGGAAGACAATGCCACCTCTCATGTTGCGAGGTCCACCATGGCTTGGTATGGTGACAATGGGGTTAATCGAATTGACTGGCATGCGCAGAGACCGGACATTAACCCTATCGAGCACCTCTGGAACGAGTTGGAGCGTCTACTTAAGAGATGCCTCCACCGTCCGAAATCGGTGAAGGAACTGACCTGTCTTCTTCAAGCCGAGTGGAAGAAAATACCGCTAGCCGTCGTACAACGCCAGGTTGAGAGTATGCCCCGGAGGGTCGTAGCTGTAATCGCCGTTCGTGGAGGCTCCACCAACTATTGAAGGTGAATATACTTTGTTTTCCTTAGCTATCACAGGTGTCAAATTACTTGTTGGTAGATAGTGTATATATATATACCCTCCCAGGGTCATAATGCAAACACAGCATCTGATGAAGGGTCCACAGTGGACTTGAAAGTGCTCATGTTTTAATTTAATGTATATATATTTTTAACTGTAATTTTTTAAAATCGTGTAAAGACGGCAAACTGTGTTCTTAATATGCCTTTTGGTGTTACAAAATTATTAAACATGATTTTAGATTTTTCTCTATTTATATTTCAGACCAACATTTCTGCTTTCATGATGCAGATATTTTATCGTTACATTTAGGTCTTCTGTAGTGTTTGCAAAAATGATATCATCTGCATATCTTTGGTGTGTTAAGTTTTTGTTATTAATTTTTATAACAAGATTTGTCCAGTTTATATTATTAAATGAACTATATTGACAAAAGTCACCGGAAAACCCTTTCAAAAGCAAACGAACAGATTCTCTGCGTTGTTAAAATGCGCGGTATAACTGCAAACGTTTTAAAAACAAGCCTACAGCTGACCGCGATCATATCGCACTGTGAGGTTGAGTAAAAATGTCGCGGCGGGAGAGAACTGACTTTGAGAAAGGAAAGATTGTTGGGTGTTATATTAGTGGGTTGTCCACAAGAGAAACCGAGAGGCGTTTAAACATACCCAAGTCAACTGTTTTTGATGTACTTAAT
Organism: Macrothele yani; assembly: GCA_039090855.1. Classification (NCBI taxonomy): domain Eukaryota; kingdom Metazoa; phylum Arthropoda; class Arachnida; order Araneae; family Macrothelidae; genus Macrothele; species Macrothele yani. The sequence continues at coordinate 22,030,477 of CM076998.1, read as the reverse complement.
AAGTGGAAGACACATGGCGTACCTGAAGCAGCAATACATACCGGCAGACCAAAGAGAATCAGTGATAGGGGCCGTCGAAGCCTTAGGAGATTCGTTACAGCTAATCGACGGAGTCCTGCACAAGACGTCAGTGTACAGGTGAGTAACAATGCTGGAACCTCGGTATGTACACGTACCATTCGCAGAGAACTTCATTCCATACGTTACAGTGGTCGTGCGGCTGATCATAAGCCTTTCATCCCCACTCGGAATGCTATTCGTCGTTTCGCATTGTGTAAAGAACATTTATTGTGGACCGTAGATCAATGGAAACGGGTCCTATGGACTGATGAATCCAGATACACGATCCATCAGTCTGATGGCCGTGTTTGGTTATGGCGGCAGCCAGAGGAACGCTATTTACCACATTGTACTGTTCCTACGGTCAAGTTTGGAGCTGGCAGTGTATTCGTGTGCTGGTGGTTTTCGTGGTAGGGTTCCGGCCCATCGGTCATCGTGGACAAACCTGTTAATCAGCACGTCTATCTCAATAATCTGGACAATTATACTTTACCAACTTTGTGGCAATACTATGGAACTAGCCTTGTTGGTACCAGCAGGATGATGCACCAAGCCATAAAAGCAAGGAATGTTACGGCATGGTTTGACGATAATTCCGTATCGTGTGTGGAATTGCCAGTACAGAGCCCTGATCTTAATTGCATAGAGCACCTACGGGTTGAATTAGAGCGCCCATTAAAAGTTTGAAAGCAAGTCTTACCAATATGCAACAGTTAGCTGCAGCATTATGTACTGAATGGAAACACATACCTATCGCTGTGTTCCAAAACCTTGTCGAAAGCATGTTTCGAAGTGTCGGTGCATGCATTAAGGCCAAAAGTGTCCGACACCGAACTAATGTATTTAAGTAAACGCTATGTTGTATTTCTCTTCTAGGTGTCCGGTGACTTTTGTCAATATAATGTATTTCTTCAAGAACCGCTGTGAAGATTTAGGGTGATAGAGAGTTTTCTTGCCGGGCACTTTTTCAATTGGTATTCTATTGCCACTTGTGTAAAGTTTTTAATTGCATTCTACTGCTACGTGCGATACCATTAAGTCCCGCATTTTAATATCTAGTGCTCTTTATCCCCATCACCGCAGTGGCCGAAAGATCAGAAGCACAGATTTCCGTCTAATTTTCACAGATGTTTCAGGACCCTAGTCCCATGAACGATGAGCGTCACGGCGTCTGTCCCCTAAGTGGATCCAAATTAGTGAAGAATGGCTGCATCAGACGCATCAAAAAAGCCGCTAAACCCAGAAACTGCGTAAACCATTTCCTCCAGTGTTTCATTTTCCTTGTCTAAGGAATGACTTGTAAAGTACCAGGAGATGTGACATACCTGCCAGAAGGACGCACACGACATAAAGACAGATAGGAATCAGAATACAATATAACGAAGTAAATTTCTCCGTCATTTCTGTCCACGCCAGGATTCAAACCCGGATCCCCTCATTCCGGAATAAGTCACTCTACCAATTGAGCTACGCGGACGTTTTATTCTGATTCCTATCTGCCTTTATGTCGTGTGCGTCCTTCTGGCAGGTACGTCACATCTCCTGGTACGTTACAGACTACTTTACAGCATGCTGTGTTTTTATCTGTGATGTGATTATTAACTTATCACGTGACACTAGGGACCAAGTAACCCAAATCCTAAGTCCTCATAAGGGCCGGGGCTTATTTGCTAAACTAAATTACCATAAACATCCTTATTTTCTCACTTTCTCTTTCGCCAAAAATCTATTTAACTTTGTACTCAAGCTGAAAATACAAAAACGGTCAACATTTGGAATTAAGCGCAGCAATATTTTCGTTCGTACACCGTCGATGTTTAAAATTGGCCGCACTAGTTTGTTGTGCCAAATTCTAAAGCCTCTTTCCAGAAGTGTACTTTATTGTTTATGAAACACAAAGTTCCGAACTTCGGTGATGAGCCAGAATCTATTATGCATACAGAAACTGATGTTGGTGCAGTGTTTTTTAGGGGGGATTTCAGGGCATTCATTCCGAATAAATAAATTTCGAGCACTCTCCTTGGCTACCCTTCTATCATGTTTGATCTCCTATGTATAACGAATGAAAAATTTCCTCCGGCTATTTATATCTCCCTAACAAAGAGCTTTGGAATCGAAAATAAATAAACCGTAAAATGCCCCAACGTATTAATCGAACCCAGAATGTATTTCTTTCTTCGTACTACCCTTCCCATCGTGTCGAACGGCTGAGGGAACGTGCAGAAAATTTAATTAACCTTCCGCAGCGCCAGATCGAAATTTTGGAATTTCTATTCTTTTCATTCTTCTTTCCTTTGTTTATTGTGCGTCTGCCACCACAAAACGGATTCATTGGAAATCGATTCCCGCTGCATCACGTTCGTGGTGTCTGTCCTGATTGAGTCTACGGCCGAGGAAAACGTGAAGATATATAGAAAAGCTGTGATTTTTTTTTTCATTAACTTCCTTCTGAATTTGTATGAGTTTATTCTCCGGATCATAATGCAACTTTGAAAGGTGGTGATTAAAAACAAAGCTGAAACCATATGTTGTTATAATGTGAGTACTTCAAGCGTGCGTCATGAGAACAAAAATTTCTTTCAAAGAATTCCGAATCATAATCCACTTCTCGCATGATTTGAGAAAAACACATATAATCAAACCATGCGAATAAAGATTTTCTCAGAAAGTTTACGTTCATAAAATTTTTAATTCGAATACATCAGTCAAATTCTCTGCTCGTCAGAATGCAACAAAATGTATTGCTTAGAAGCGATTATTTTTCAACTCAGAACTTATATTCTGCTTTCGATATTAATCGAATGACTGAACACATGTTTAGGGCATTCGCACTGAGAAGAATTGTCGAATAATTCCCAGAGATTTTAAAATTATGAAAGAAACTGTTAGAAAGAGGGTAGTTTTTATCATGTTATAATTTAAAAGAAATAATTCCTTAAAGGCCAGCAAATACTGATATTTGATGTTGACAAAAAGGGAACACAGCATTATTTATCCGTTTAAGAAACCTGAAAAGGATGTGATTACACAACACAACATGTTCCTGTGGTTTGAAAAATTTCAAATGCGTTATAATAGTAATTCAGGTATTCTGATCACAAATATTACATCCGCTTTCCTCTGTCGCTTGCAGATTTTTCATAATTTCCCATGTTTTTATTTTATTTATGAAAAAATGAAAAACACTATGAAGTAATCTGTTATTTTTTTATTCTAAAAATTTTAATTTAAAAGCTACAGCAGATCATGGTAGTTATAAAATGATACAATAGATGGATAGATATTAATTGGAAATTGATACAATAGATGGTGCCTCTATATCAATGAATGAAACATTGTGTGTTTTTACATTTTGAACACAGTGTTTCAAGCAATAAGGCCAAAAGTGTATTTCGCCCATTTTAACTGTTGTGTTGTTCGTTATTACTGCTTTATAGCGTCAAGAGGATGTGCTAATAGTCCTGATTCCTTTTGTTATATATGTGGTAGTTTTGTGGTCAAATAAAGGCAACGCAAAATAACAGATTTTGTCAAAGAGGCGTATCAGGTTTATTTCAGTATAAAGTTTGGAAACCATGACAAGAAATTAGCGCAACATAAAATTTGGCACACATGTGCTGAGCAACTGAGAAAAGCCAGTGAGTCATGAAGAATGTTATTTTTGCTTAACCACACCAGCAAATTGCTACAATTGCAAAAACATAAATAATATTTTCTACCCAATGACTCCCTGTGCTATCAGACCTGTACCTCATGGTCCTGATTTACCTGTCCCATCACCTCCTCCATCATTAGATTTTTCATCAGATTCAGAAGTTGAATTAAATTGCAGTGAAACTGAGGACTTGTACAGCAATCCTGAAACTAGTAGTGAACCAGAAGTTTACACAAAGTGAATTAAATGACTTGCTACGGGATTTAAATCTGCCGAAGGAAACTACACAGCTTGTAGGATCAAGAATCAAACACAAAAATCTACTTGCATCAGGAACAACATTTTCATGGTACAGCAACCGAGAAAAGGAACTTATTGAATATTTAGCCCATAAAGAATCACTTGTATTTTGCAGTGATATTCCTGGACTTATAATGCATTTGTCTTCCACTGTTTATGACCCATCACAATGGAGATTGTTCATTGATTCTAGTGAGAGAAGATTAAAAGTTCTTTTACATAATGGCAACATTTCCCCCTCAATACCAGTTGCTCATTCAGTATATCTGAAGGAATTTTATGAAAATCTTGACGTTCTCCTTAATAAAATACGATATCAGCAATACAACTGGTAAATTTGTGGATATTTTAAAATTCTGAACATGATATTAGGGCAGCAAAATGGCTACATAAAAATGTCATGTTTCATCTGTGAATGGGACAGTAGAGTTTTTAAGCAACATTGGATCACATAATAATGGCCTAAAAGAGAAAACTTGATTCCATGGTCAAAGGACGTTCTACATCCGAACCTAGTGGAGCCGGAAAAAGTGATTTTACCACCCTTGCATATTAAATTAGGATTGATGAATCAATTTGTCAAAGCTCTGGACAAAAATGTTGAATTTTTTCAATATTTGATTAATGTTTTTCCACATTTATCAGAAGCAAAAATCAAAGAAGGAGTGTCTGTTGACCCAGATATAAGGCGGTTAACAAAAGATAAAACTTTTGAGGAAAAAGTGAGTACACCAGAAAAAGAAGCATGTGTTAGTTTCAGAAATATCATTCACATTTTTCTAGGCAATTACAAGTACCCTAATTACAGTAAAACATCGTAGCAACTATACTAGGAAAATTTCGAAACCTGGGGTCGCAACATGAGCTTAAAAGTTCATTTTCTGCATTCTCACCTTGGCTATTTTCCCGAAAATCATGGTGCTGTGAGTGAAGAGCAAAGTGAGAGATTTCACCAAGATATAAAATGTATGTAAAAACTAAATCAAAGACGAGGGAATGTAAATACGATGGAGGATTACTGCTGGGGTTTAAATAGAGATTCCGCTTCTGAAATTTCACCGTATAAGAAAAGTCACATATACGTTCGTTTGATGGAAAATGAAAATGATTTTGTAAGAACACATTAATTTTGTTTTTTATATTTTTTCCTTTAACTATTTTTTATCTTCACACAAGGGATTTTTATTTAGGTTGTATCAATATCAATGGGTCGTGGATTGTATATTCTTTTAAGAAAATTAAACAAATTCTATAACTGATAAACAATATATTCAGCAAAGATTAATGGAGATTATCTAACTCACCTTCGTTTTGCTGATGTTTTGCAACTACCCCATCAGAGCTGCAGAGCATGATCCAGAAACTTGCTGACAAAAAGTGGGATTAAAAATGAACTTTCAGAAGACAAAAGTGATGTACAATGCGTTTAAAAGAAATAAAGATTTATCGATTGATAGAGAAAACTGGAGATAACAGATGCGTACGTTTATCTTGGACAACAGACATCAAGTGAGGATCACACTGATGAAGAAATTAATCGGCGTACAAAACTTGCCTGGAGAGCTTTTGGAAGAAACAGCATAATTTTCAAGAGCAATATGCCATTATGTCTTAAAAGAAAAGTGTTTGATCAATGCATCCTTCCAGTGCTTACGTATGGTGCAGAGACGTTGACCTTAACTAAAAGAGACATACAAAGGCTGCAGACAACTCAAAGAGGCATGGGGAGGTGCATGCTTGGTGTAACCAGAAGAGATAAGAAGCGGAACTCGTGGACCAGAAAAATGGCAAGAGTGGAAGACATCATGATCAGAGTAAAATCCCTGAAATGACAATGGGCTGGACATAGTGCCAGAAAGATATACCATCGATGGACAGTCGAAATTTTAGATTGAATTCCAAGGGACAGGAAAGACCTAAAAGAAGACCACATGGGAGATGGGTGGATGAAATTCGAAAGTATGCGGGAGTAACATGGAGAAGGCTGGCACAAGACAGACCGTTGTGAAAGAGGCTTGGATAGACGTTCGTCCAGCATTGGATTGATAACAGTTGACAATGATGATGATGATGATATACAGCATATTCATGATTTTGTTTTCACGATAATGAAAAACCCTTACGTGACAGAGAAAAAAATGTAATTTTTGGAATCAGAAGAGCAAAATGAATGTAATTCACTTGAAGTAATGTAAACCCCAGTCGTAAACTTACATTTTGTAGGGTGGTGTTATAGATATAAGTTATTAAACAACCTGGACAAAAAATAAAAATAAGGTTTACAGAATGTAAACCTTACTCCTTAATGCGGACTTATAGCACCATCTGCTTTAACTACAGCTTTAATTTTGTTTGGTATGCTATCAATATGACTCAGTATCACATGCGTACCAAGTTTATTCCACTCCATGCTCAAACGATCCTTTAATTCCAAGATATTTGCAAGGTGTTGTTTTTCTTCTTCACGACCTTTTCAATCACATTTATATGGGTGCATTTGCAGGCCGTTTGAGATGTGGAACGTCTCTCTGTCTCTCTGTCTCTCTCTCTCTCTCTCTCTCTCTCTCTCTCCGTATCCGGGCAACACAACAGAAAATGCCCAAGCATTCCAGTTCTTTCCGTAGCGTTCGTTCTGAGACCCGTTTATTGCGTCCAGCAGTGAAGCAGATCTTGACGAGTCTGCAGACATGAAGAAGATGCTAATCGTTCCAAACGCCTGCGAACCGTATTTGTCAACACAAAGCTTTGTACCATAGTTGCTCCGCCGACAGTGATAGCTTCCATACGTTTCCACTAGAAATGGACGCTACTGACTGTTTACTCTGATAGTCCAACAAACGTCGCCACCTTTTGCAAGGAATGATCATGCTCTCGGCCAAAAACAGTGCCCCCACCTCTTTTGCCACTCAGTAACGTCCCCTTTAAGACCCATAATTGTACCTATAAAAGCAAATACAGAATGCTACAAATGCTTTAAACACACATCTCGGACATGCGCAATCAAAATCCAGTACTTTCAAGTCCTCATATTTCTCGTAACGTCCATCAAATGTATACTTATGCATATGTATCAATTAGCATTCCGTAATTTGCTTCTGGTTAATGCAGACGAAATATCGGAATGTTGATAGAAACTTCACACACTCAAAATACGATGCAAAAATTAACTTCATTAATCAAAATAATCAACGACAGCAGTAACAAACTTTTACCAACTTGATACAAACTTCTGTATGCAGTCGTGAAAACCTACCGAGCTTCGGAATGCGACAAGCTCAAGGAATATGGTTCAATCTGTTGCTTCAGTGGGAAACGATTTATCCAAAGAAAGGTGTCCAGGTGCTAGAGGAAATGAAAATCAGTAGGGAACAGATCCTATGAATAAGGCGGATGAGGCAATGTCTTGTACCTCAACAGGTACAGCTTCCGGAATGTCTGGAGTGCAACGTGGGATCCCGCGTTGTCATGGAGCATTATGGGACCGTGGCGAATGACCGATGCCAGCAGTTTGGGGGACAATGTTCCATGTATAATACCAAATTCTTGGAAACACGTGTCGGTCCTGATAGTTTGACTTGGGTGTAAGAAAGAGAAGTGGATCACACCAGCTGCAGACTTACCAAAATTGACCTTCGTCTTCCCGGGATGGAATGCAGGCTGTTTGGCTTCATTGCAGTCAAGACATTGCGCGGAACGTCAGCGATTGCTAAGCAGCATCAACTTCTTATCACACGAGATGAGGTGCCTCAAAACATTGTTGGTTTAGATGCGGAAATGAGGAGATGGGTAGACATCAAATCGCCTTGCTTCCTTGTTTCATCAAATCATGAAAGACTCATTTATTTATCATTTTCACTTTGCGCATGGCTACTAAATGTCGAGAAATCGTTGCATAGTGTACTACAAGTTTCTCTCTAAGTTCTCGTACGGTATGACTGGGATTGGATTCAATATAAATGCCTCCAACTCGGGCTCATTCATAGGTCTACCCGCGTGCTTTATTTCCAAGCCGCATATCATGTGACTCGAATCTATCGAATCAGCGTTGTGTCTTGAGTTCGATAACCGTGCCTTTCCCAAATAAAAATCTCGATGTTGCGAACTGCTTCTCATACAAACTGTTCCAATGTAAACTCATATAAGAAAATCAAACGAATTTGGCTCAGATCCATAGTCCTTTAAATTGTAGTATAGTACGACCCGCTTGAAATTGATGCCACTGAAGAAATATCCAGTACCGTGCAAACAGCAGTATTTGCTCTTTAAATTTACGCATCTCAAGTCACATCGTTCAATGCATTGATTTCTAAATTACTTGCGAACTGCACCATTTCATCAGCAACAACCTATCATTGTTCTACTGAAACTAAATCAAAAGTGGGCATAACTTTTTAATTAGCTGACATAGGTCGTTCAAATCGCACATGTTGATAAATAAACTCTTTGTGATACACACGTCGCACTTTACATATCAATACATCGCATGGTGTAACGTGAGATATGTAAATTTAAATAGTTAATACTGCTGTTTGCACGGTACTGGATACTTTTTCAGTGGCATCAACATAGTCTCCTTCACAAGCTTCCTCCTTAAGGCTTCTCTAAGTTTCTTGAGTATCTCAATGTACCGCTCTCTGGTCACGCCACAGCCACGTTCCAGATAGTCAAGGAAAATGACACCCCTGTCATCCCAAAAAACACACCATGACTTTCTGTGCTGATCACTGGCTCTTGGACTTCTTAGGCCTTGGCGAAGAGATGTAACGCCATTCCATAGATTTATTCTTAGTTTCCGAATCGTAAAGATACGCCCACGTTTCGTCCCCTGTCAGCGAGATTTATTCCACAGCCATTATCCTCATAACTTGACTAAAAATGCTTCTATTGCGACAAAACTTTAGTATGTCTTTCCTGAGATATACTGAGCCAATTCTCTTTAATATCATTGCAATGGGGTCAAAGGGCAGGGCACAGGCGCGAGATTTATTCCAAAGCCATTATCCTCATAACTTGAGTAATGATTTCTGGTATGTTGGAAAGCGTATCCTAATAATCAATGCATTGCATGATTTTAGTAACTTGTTTAAATAATGCACAGCTTTCCCGCCAAGGAGAGTAAAGGTCAAAAACTTTATTTTAAATACACATCACATGAATAATAATGATGAAATGCATATAGCGCATTATTGTCGTTTATTTTTGTTATGTAGTCAGCACAAAGATTCGCCAAGCTTTCGCACTCCACTGAAAGGCTTTTTCAAGGCAATGGTAGACATCAAAATACAAAGAATTGGGACATGAAAAGAACGAAGATGTTTTTTTATATGCTCGTGATGTCACCCAAGTTAATTTAAAAGTTCGTCTTCATTCTTTACATGTTCCAATGCTCTGTATTTTTATATATACCGTTTCCTTGAAAAAGCCTCTCAGTGCAGTGCAAAAGCTTGGCGAATTTTTGTGCTGACTACACCACAAAAAGAAACGAATTATTATAAAGGTCAAAACCTATTACCTCGCTGTCTCTGCTACTGCGAGACGTAATTAAAAGTACTTTACCTTTTTTCACAGCTTTTGTTTTGAAGAATATTTTACTTATGTTAAAATTTTCCATTATCAAAATTCTTAGGCTAGAAGGCATAGAGTTATATTATGTTTCCTTCTATATTTCTTCACTTAGCTGTTCTATTTGAAAAGCTCTTTCTGTGATACTTTGCTTCTGCTATGAGAAACATTTTGAGCACCGTTTATTAATTTTCGTAACACACATTTCTGTAATTTTTTTCCATTGTAGAAATCCGGTTGATTTTTTCTAACCGGTTCCAATGACTTTGAATAACTTCGATAAATTTTATTCGCGTCGGAAAGCATTCAAAAGGCGTGCTCATTACAACCGAAAATTCGGTGTCATCTTTCTTGTTTGCGACTGATGTATCTCCAATTTACAGAGTTATCCCTATGCTTTTCGAAAAAATGAACAATGGCTTCTGAAAAGTAATCATACATTTCTCACATTACATCTACCACATATTCTCCAGAGAAAAAATAAATGCAAATGCAGCAGCGTGACTGTATTTACTTCCAAACTATACGAGGCAATTTTTACTGATCTCAACAGGTTCAAAAATATGTAAATTCGGTAAATCATCTCAACCATAAATCGCACAGCGTCAAAATATACGAAATTCCAAATGTGAAAGCATTGCAAATTCGTAAGCAGTAATGGTGTGATTAGTTGCTCCCGAAATTCTCTGAATAACAATTTCTTTTACGTCATAGATTTCGGTATCAGAAATGTTTCTTCACAGAGTATGAGCTGATTCAAGTTTACAAGAGAAGAGACATTCAGTTTCACGTGCAAAAGGGAAGTAACAGCATATACTACAATTTTCCAAGAAAGAAAATAGACACATAAAAGACGAAACGACTGTTTTGGAATAAATAAAATATTCACGCAAGAAATAATTCTACGACCACGCAACAAATCAAGTAATATACATAATGTTCTATACTTTCACTCCTTTCTTTTTCTTTAGCGCGATCAATCTCCAAGATTCTTAGCTGAAGGAACAATATTTTCGCGTTTTTATGCTTTCCAACCGTAGTTTGAAGAAGCGTAAATGCTCCAGCTCCGTCAGCCTGTCTGTCTGTCTGTCTGTCTGTCCTTCCGCACGATAACTCGCGTTAAAAAGTTCGATTTCGATGAAATTTTAGTATGTGGTAAGGAACAACCTGGGAACGAACCCTATTGAAAATGGGTGAAATGGGGTCAAAGGTCAGGACGTAGGAGCGAGATCCATTCAATTGCCCTTATGCGTCATAACTTACGTAAAAATACTTCCATTTCAATGAAATATCAGTATGTGGTAGGGGACATTCTGGGGACGAACCCTCTTGTAAATTGGTGAAATGGGATCAAAGGACAGTACACAGGAGTGGGATCCATTCCATTGCTTGTATGCGTCATAACTTCCGTAAAAATGGTTCGATTTCGATGAAATTTTAGTATACGGTAGTACACTATCTGGAGACAAACCCTGTTGAAAGGGGGCGAAATCTAATCAAAGATCAGGACATAGGAGCGGGATCCATTCCATTGCCCTTATGCGTCATAACTTACGTAAAAACGCTTGAATTGCGAGAAAACTTTAGCATGTTGCCCCGGAAGTATACTGAACCAATTTTGTTTAATATTATCGAAATGAGGTCAAAGGTCAGAGAACATGAGCGAGGTTTATTCCACAGCCATTATCCTAATAACGTGAATAATGATTTCTGGTATGTTGGAAAGCGTATCATAATCAATACATTGCATGATTTTACTAACTTGTTTATGTCTAGCACAGTCACGGACTACTCCTCTGTATTCGGTTCTGTCAGATCCCCTTTAACATAACTCTCAGCTTTCTTGAGACTGTTATTTTAGTGTTCTATCATTATTTCTCCCTTCAAATATTTGTTTGACATCTCGCTCTTTAGCCATTCTTCCATCAGGTCCAAATAATTATATTTTTGTTTCCTGGTTTAACGAATATTCAGATAATCCGAGCCATCACGCTGCGACTTGTAAACAACAGTGGATATTCACACATTTTCAGAATGTTCTCCATAAGAAATTACAGAACATAACAAATTTCAAAGGATTGAAACTGGCAACAGCGTGTTAGATGAGCACAAAATGTACCTGTACCGCAGTTAAAATCGTCTGCTAAGAAAATGGCCCACCTGAACAAGCTGTGGGTAGAAGGTTATGTTTTTGCCCTTTAAGAAGAAAAAATATCGTATTCTGTAATTAAACAAGTTAATAAAAAATCCTGCAACGCATTGATTATGATACGCTTTCTAACATACCAAAAAATCATTACTTAAGTTATTACTCCAGTTATGAGAATAATGGCTGTAGAATAAATCGCGCTCCTATGTCCCGATCTTTGACCGCATTTATCCCATTTTCAATGAGGTTCATCCCCAGGTGGTGCCCTACCACAAATAAATAGTTCATCGAAATCGAACCATTTTTACGCAAGTTATGACGCATAAGGGCAATAGAATAGACCCCGCTCCTATGTCCGGACCTCTGACCCCAATTTCACCCATCTTCAGCAGGGTTCGTCCTCATATGGTCCCTTACCACATACTAAAATGTCATCGAAATCGGACCATTTGTACGCACGTTATGACGCATAAGGGCAATGGAATGGACCCTGCTCTTATGTCCTGACCTTGACTCCATTTCACGCATTTTCAATAGGGTTCGTCCCCAGGTGGTCCCCTACCACATACTAAAATTTCATCGAAATCGAACCATTTTTTTGCAAGTGATGACGCATGAGGGTAATGGATCGGATCCCGCTCCTATGTCCTGACCTTTGACCCCATTTCACGCATTTTCAATAGGGTTCGTCCCCAGGTGGTCCCCTACCACAAACTGAAGTGTCCTCAAAATCGAACTATTTTTTCGCGAATTATCGTGCGGACGGACAGACGGACAAAGCTGGAGCATATACGCTTCTTCAACCTACGATTGGAAAGCGTAAAAAACGCTGTGAAAATCATGGAATTCGCATTTCAAAATATAAAATAAGCAATATTATTAATAATACATGGAAAAATCGACAAGCATTGCTTTTAACAGGAAAAAGAACACAAAGCGCATATCCAAAGAAGATACGTACTTTTACGACTATTTCAAAAGTAAGGTTTCTGTTCCAAAAAGAAAATCCAGAAACCCAAAGAGCAACTGCTAAATCGTTAAAAATATATGTCTCAAATGTAAACAAGGTAACAAACCAAGATTTGAATATCAATTATAAAAACCCATAATGTTCATCGTGTTTTGTCTACTTACGTGGCTGAGCGCAGATAACTGTGTAGACTTATTTATGTAAATCACATAGCCGGAGATATATGCATATTTATCGTGAGTATTGATGAAGCATAAATCTACCTAAACGACTCTAACAGAAAAGGTCGACTTACTATTATAGTAAAGGAACACAGAAAGACTTACAAACTTGTTTCCAAGAATCGAAAAAAAGTTTCAGGAAAAGACTCGTGATTATTGAAGGTTTGTCGTACAAAAGAAAACAAAAGTAAAAAACAAATATTAAAATCAATTCTACATACATACATATATACATATCACTAAGCTGTTTTCTGATATTCAGAGATTAGCTCCAAAAAATACAAAGTGCCAGATAATTTTTACTTACTGTTGCCGTATCAAACTTCTCCATTTACAGCGATCTTGGCATACAACTCGTGCTTCACTGATATCCCATACACTCCGTACGAAAGATCTTCTATACTTCATACTTATAATTTTTTTCTCATGCAGACACTCCTGAATCTGATCCGCCCATGTCTTCCTTGGCCTTCCTCTGCCTTTCCTTCCTGCCACTTGGGCTAGAAAGATTTTCTTAGTAAGCATCTCATCACTCATTCTTTCAACATGGCCAAACCACCGAAGCATATTAGTCTCCACCTTGCTAACAACATTTTGCTTCACATCACACAACTGCAATACATCTTCATTCCTCACACAATCAGAACGTGTCTTGCCACAAACCCCCGAAAGTAACACATATCCCCAGCACACAAATGACTCGTATGTTTCTTCTGCAGTACCCAGGTTTAACTACTATACATCTGAGTAGGAATAATGACACTCTCTTACACAGCCATGCGGGACTCTCTTGAGAACCCATCATTCCTGTGAAAACCTCCCAGAGTAGCCCTGACTTTCAATGAATTCATTCGTCTACTAATTTCACCATCCAATTTTTTCTCTCTGTCAGACATGCTTCCTAAATACACAAACTCACTTACCTGGTCAATCACTGTGCCATTTAGACTTACATTACATTCAGTGCTACCAGTTCCTCTCTCAAAACCATAACTTTGGTTTTTCTCTTATTTATTCTCAGTTTGAATTTCATGCGAACTTCGTACATCCGGGACAACATACCCTGCAACTCACATTTGCTCTCTGCTAACAGGACAGTGTCATCAGAACATACAGCAATCTGCAAACACGGATATCACCAAAACATAAACCAGTATTATCTATTTTGGCATCAAGCATGCACGCATCCATAAATATATTAAACAGTCATGGTGACATTACACAATATTGCCTGACTCTTGCACCAAAAGAAAATCATTTTGATAAAATAACATTCACTCGTACACAAGCTCTATTGCCAGCATACACGACTTTTACACTGTTAGACTCCCAGTAGCACCATATCCATTCAATATCTTCCACAAAAGTGTCGTATTTACTCTGTCATAAGCTTTCTGTAAATCTATGAAGGCAGCAAAAACCTTCTTACCAACAGCTAGATACTTTTCAATCGTCATGCGTAATGCAAAAATTTGGGTTGAGCAGCTTTTACCAGGCATAAAACCACTCTGAAAATCCCACACTTTCTCTGATGTAAGACCCCATACCTTCTAAATAACGACCTTACCAAACACTTTCCCCGGCACATTTAATAAGCTAGTACCACGATAGTTCTTGCAGTCAGTCTGATTACCTTTCCGCTTATACAAGGGAACAATTATAGCATCCTTCCAATCCCGAGGGACCATTCCTAACTCCCAGTACACATGGCCAATTTCAGTTAACCAATCAATTACAGAATCACCACCATATTTCAACATCTTGGCAGTTATGCCATTTAATCCCGGAGCCTTACCATTCTTAAGCGATTTTATAGCGTTACACACTCCTTCTCTTGAGATCCCTCCTGTGCTTTCATTTTTAACTGTTACATCCTCTGCATCTTGCTCAGAATCATCTTTGCTTTCGTGATCTAATAACTCACAGAAGTATTCGCCCCATCTTTCACTTAACTCATTGGGCTTCCATATCATTTCTCTAAGACTATTCTTCACACAACTTACAACTTTGTTTCTCCTATTTTTCCTGAGTCTCATGTACTTTCAGAAAGACTTCCTATCTTTGCAAAAAGCCAATTCATGCCTTTCCACCTTCTACTTCCTGTCTTTTGCTTTACTCTGGAGAACCAGCTTAGCGGCTTCACGCTTTTTACAGCGATATTCATCCGCAGAAACTCAGCCTTGTAACATCCCCAAATAGGCTTCCTCCTATCTCTTTACTGCCTCTTCTATCTCACTATTCCACCAATTATCACCTCCATTGTTTCCCACTATTGTGGTGCCACAGACCTCTTCAGCAGCAGTGACTACACAGTTCTTAAAACATTTCAACTTCTTTTCTACATCCCTCTCACAAGACTTCAACTCCTTCAGTCGTGTTCTCTGAGTACGTCAGAATAACACTGATGATATTCTGGGAGCATGTCAACCTTTATTCTTTCCATCCTAGGCCTCTTCCTATTCCTTTTCCTTTAACCAACATTCAGTTTCACTCGTGACACTACCAAGTAATGATCAGAACCAACATCCGCACCTCTCATCACACGAGTGTCAACAACTAAATGTTTCATATGCTAATCGTAGACAACAAAATCTATCACACTCTTTTGACCAAGAGTATGATTTTCCCAAGTATATGTGTGGATATACTTGTGGTTGAAAAATGTAGTAGATACACACAAACCATTCTCAATGCAGAGTTCAATTAATCTTTCACCATTATCATTCTCACAAGGATCATTAAACTTACTCAGAGCATTGTCAGTAATTACATTCTGCACACCTATTCTAGCACTGAAATTCTCCGCTATTATAACTTTCTCTTTAGCACCAAACTGGCTCAAAACAGCTTTCACCTCATTCCAGAAATCGTCCTTCCTTTCAGAAGGTTCCGAGTCACAAGGAGCATACACTACAACAATTACTGTTCTCTGAAGTTTCACTTTTACACGAATCCAAAGAATTCTTTCACTTATGCAACTACAGTGAATCAAGTTGTTCTTCATCTTTTCACTTAAAATCACACCTACACCAGCCTGTCCCCTCACAATATCCAATACTCCAGACCACACACTCACCGTTCCATTCACTTCTTCTACACCAATTTCCTTCATTTTGTTTTCATTTACACCCAGCACATCCCATCTATATTTATTCATCTCTTCAATCACTTCATTGATCTTGCCATTTATACCTCTAGTATTCCATACACCAATCTTACACTCACTCAGCCGAGATCTCTTTCTGATTTTCCTTCTTCCAGTTCCAGGTCGATTCCGTGGTGTACCATCCTTCTCAAGTGTGGTAGGTCCACAATATCCCACATTTGAGACAATTTTTGTATTTCTTTTTGTTTTTTTTTAATCAGGTAAGTACATCAGTGTGGGGGATTAGCCCACAGCTGATCAATTCTACATATTAACAAAAATAAGGTTTTAGCTCCTATATTTATGGGTAAATACCATTCCTTTATCCAAAGTGTAAAAATCCATAGTGATAAAGCTACCAGTCATACATCCAAATATACCAGTCTATTTCTTGACAAAATGAAAAAACAGACGAGTGTCAAATCTATACCTTTTGCTCACATTCCCTGAAAGTCCCCTGAGGCATTGCCAATGTACTGTTGTGCCTTCGCACTGCGATATCTAAACGTAAACCCAAAACAATGATTGGACCCTGGAAAGCAGTGGAAGAGGAGTGGAATGAAATACCACTACCAATTTTAAGAAATGCCCTGTTATCTTAGAAATCTAGATGTAGGTTCATAGTGCAGAGAAATGGCTATATGATAAAACATTAAAGGAATAAATAATTTTATTTTAAACATTAATTATATTGCAGGAAAATCGTTCATAGTCCAGAGAAAGGGCTATCAGATGGAACGTTTAAGAAAGAAATACTTTTATTTTAAACATTAATTTTATTGCTGGAAAATCGTTCATAGTCCAGAGAAAGGGCTATCAGATGGAACATTAAAGGAAGAAATAATTTTATTTTAAATATTAATTATATTGCAGGAAAATCGTTCATAGTCCAGAGAAAGGAATATCATGTAGAGCGTTTAAGAAATAAATACTTTTATTTTAAACATTAATTATATTGCTTGAAAATCGTTCATAGTCCAGAGAAATGGCTATCAGATAGAACATTAAAGGAAGAAATAATTTTATTTTAAACATTAAATATATTGCAGGAAAATCGTTCATAGTCTAGAGAAAAGGCTATCAGTTGTAACATTTAAGAAAAGAATAATTTTATTTTAAACATTAATTATATTGCTGGAAAATCGTTCATAGTCCAGAGAAATGGCTATCAGATAGAACATTAAAGGAAGAAAAAATTTTATTTTAAACATTAAATATATTGCAGGAAAATCGTTCATAGTCCAGAGAAAAGGCTAACAGATAGAACATTTAAGAAAGAAATACTTTTATTTTAAACATTAATTATATTGCTGGAAAATCGTTCATAGTCCAGAGAAATGGCTATCAGATAGAACATTAAAGGAAGAAATAATTTTATTTTAAACATTAATTATATTGCAGGAAAATCGTTCATAGTCCAGAGAAAAGGCTATCAGATAGAGCATTTAAGAAAGAAATAATTTTATTTTAAACATTAATTATATTGCTTAAAAATCGTTCATTGTCCAGAGAAATGGCTATCAGATAGAACATTAAAGGAAGAAATAATTTTATTTTAAACATTAATTATATTGCAGGAAAATCGTTCATAGTCCAGAGAAAGGACTATCAGATGTAACATTTAAGAAAAAAATAATTTTATTTTAAACATTAATTATATTGCTGGAAAATCGTTCATAGTCCAGAGAAATGGCTATCAGATAGAAAATTAAAGGAAGAAATAATTTTATTTTAAACATTAATTATATTGCTGGAAAATCGTTCATAGTCCAGAGAAATGGCTATCAGATAGAACATTAAAGGAAGAAATAATTTTATTTTAAACATTAATTATATTGCTGGAAAACTTCGAGAGAAGCCGGAGGCAGAAAAGGAATGTTTATTAGAGAAAACACAAGAGAGTTGTGCAAGTGGTATTGAGCCAATTGTTTCCAGAGCTCCCGTAGAATCTACGTCATGGAAACAGATCGGCGTGGATTAGGGAATCCTCTATATTGGAAAGTGCACGAAAAATAAATCCCATTCGCGGTGTGCCCGTGCCTTTTAGAGTTCGCCGAAATCTACTGGGTGAAATGCAAGACAGAAATTTCCCTATGTCCCCATCCAGAGGAGACATAATGGACAGCGACTGTGACAAGGTCAATGTCCAATTACCTTTCTCTATCTGGATAGAAAGGGAACTGAAACTCCTATTTTTCCTCCCACAACCAAAACTCAGACGGGAGAGAGCGTGCGCCGCCACGGTGGCGCAGTGGTATAAACCCTGGTTTCTGAAAATTCGTTCGAGAATGGTCAGGGTTCGAATCCCGCTGAGGCATGGATGTTGTGTTTGCCCTACGGCGCTGGCTCTCTTCCTTCCCTGGAACCAGTGGCTCTAAATTACATTACATATCACTAAACTGTTCTGTGAGATTCGAAGGTTAGCTCCACAAAGAAATACAAACTACCAGATGATTTTTACTTACTGTTTATACACTGAGTGGCCACTTTATTATGACCACCCCCTCAGTACTTCGTTGGGCAACCTTTTGCCTTTAATACTGCGTCGATTCTTCGTGGCATTCGACTCCACTAGATATTGATAGATGGTTTGTGAAATCTGAGACCATGCCTGATGAATACCACTTTCCAGGTGTGTAAGATTGCAGGTTTGTGGAACCAGCTGTCAGATGGCTCGTTCAACATCATCCCACAAATTCTCAATGGGGCTAAAATCTGGAGATTGTGGGGGCCGCCTAAGCAAAGTAAACTCACCGGCATGTTCCTGAAATCAATCTTGTACAATACGAGCTCTATGGCAGGACGCATTATCTTGTTGAAAGTAGCCATCGACATTGGGATAAACCATTCACATGTCAGGATGCACTTGGTCCGCAACGATGTTTAGATATGATGTGCCAGTCAGACGTTGATCAACACGAATTAAAGGGCCAAATTCATGCCAGGAAAACATTCCCCAAACCATAACGTTGCCTCCACCAGCTTGAAGGGTTGTAGCAATGCATTTGGGGTCCATGCTGTCGAGCTGTTTCCGCCAAATTCTCACTCGGCCATCGGCATGGTGCAACTGAAAACGTTATTCATCGAACCACATAATTTGTTTCCAATTATCGACTGTCCAATCCTTGTGCTCCTGTGCAAACTGGAAACGTTTTCTCTTGTTAACTGCAGACAGCAAAGGTGTTCGAACAGGCCTTTGGCTGCCATATCCCATCCGATGCAGTGTACGGCGAACAGTGCGTGCAGAGATAATTTGAGTGGATCCTTGATTAAGACGGTCTGTAATATGCTGCACTGTTGCACTTCTGTTGTCTGTTACCAGTTTGGACACTCTCCGTTTCGCCCGAGCAGTCACTAGTCGATGACGACCACACGTTGCACGTAGAGACCCAGTTTTTTGGCTGACAGTCCAGTCTTTAAACACTTTAACAACAGCTGCTCTGGAACATTTCACGAATGCGGCGGTTTCGGTGATTCTCGCTCCATGGCTCCGAGCTCCTACAATCATCCCACGTTGAAAGTCCGTCAAATCGCATTTTTTAACCATCTCGTCACCCAAAAATCACTTCTACTACTGTTGCAAGCACTAAGCTTTCCCTTTTTATTCTAGCCTCGCCCTCTGGCAGCAACATCGTGCAGCCATAGCTCATTTGCCTAAAACTGTCAGGTGGTCATAATAAAGTGGCCACTCAGTGTATATCAAACTCTCCATTTGCAACGATCTTGACATACAACTCGGGCTTCACTGACATCCATCACACGCCGATGGCCCTAAACTACGTACAAGCCAATGCTTATAGCCATCGAATTGCTCACGGTGGTCACTAAACCTTCAGTAAAGAAAAACTGCTGCGCCGGACCCTTCTTTCTTTTTCATGAAGATGCATTTCTTTTAATAACTGGGTATAATACATGGGGCCGCGGCTGTGCTACTCAGCTCTTGTATGGGATTAAACTGATGGGATGTGTCGAATATCAGGCAGGAGACTTTACTGTAAATATATTTCTTTTGCTTGGTTTACCCATTTGTCTTCCAGACTTGTAGTGACATCCTAAAAGCCTGCAAACTTCACCTTAGATGTTGTGTTTCATGTTATTCTCGTGGGTGGTAATTTATCAAGTCAAGCTCACACACCTAGAATTGATACACCAAAAATAGGTATTTGAAAAAATCTTAGACGCTTTAGTAAAATGCTAATTCATAACCCTGTGTGCATTCTGAACTTTGAGTTGTCGCGATGAATTTGCCTACTTTTTTGCGAAGGCAAAGTATCAAGTCCACTGAGTGCGTTCATGTTTGAGCCACGGTATTAAGTATTACCAACGGTTTCTACTGTGAATGATTGATTGATGGATGGATGATGTTTTAATGAAATACGGATCGATAAATGATGTTTGAATGAATGATTGATCGATGAATGAGGTTTGAATGAATGATTGATTAAAAATGAAATAATCAGGCTCCAATTATGATTTTTGGTTAGACACATACATAAAAATTAATTTTGATATTACAAATGTATTATCAGTCTAAGATTATGTGAAATGGGAAATGCCGAAGATTTATCAGCAGCCCTACGTATGTTGGAAACTGTTGTTTGGTGTTGATGTCATCTTCCTTCAACATCACAGGAATGGGTATTTTCGAACAAAATGAACCTAAACACCTCTCAGAATCAATGCCACTTCTCATACTTGCAGTCATTCACAACAAAGGTAGCCTGACTCAATGCTAAATAAATATTCATAATGTTTTAACCAGTGCGTGTATGTGTAGCAGAACCATAATATGTGAAGGAGATATTTCAATATTCTGCGGAATTCATTGAATATTACCCAACGCCTCGAGCTGCAGGGAACTTTCAGTGAGTCCTCAGACGTAATAATTCAATTACCCATTTGTTTCGTTATAGCCGCACAAAACTGCCGTTATTAACTTCATTTCTGAAAAGGGCAATTTTCGCTGCTGTCGTAGAAAATGGCGAATCGCCAGTACATGGAACAATATTTTAATTCTGGGAAAGAGAATTCCATCACCCGTGAAAAGGGCTTTAGGAAAAGGGAGGAAACTGTAACTTTTCTAGCCACATTGTTGAAAGACTTGCTTTCTACGCAGCATATTCCTCAGTTTCGTATCTTACCTGTTTGCTTACTTTGAAACAGTAACATTTAATGCGAGAACTGCTCCTCATTTTGAAGATACATTCGAATAAACTGAGAATACATCTGTGAAGACCTATTTGGGTTTGATATAAATCCCTCTGCTTAAAACGCTGATGCAGCCAAGCAATTGAATAAACAGGAATCTCAGGAAATAACCCGAGTAACTAATGGCTGTTACATTGACTCGGAAAGCCTGAAATTACTGCTGCAAGTCGGGAAGTCGTTACTTTTCCTTTGGTTCTATATTTCATGACCCTTAAAATTCCCTAAATCATCTCCTACTCCATTACAACATCTTCAGCATACGTTTTATGAAATGGTCGTCGGCTTTTAAGAAGTCTAATAAATGAGATCCATCACTAACCAGAAAGAGAGACTCACTAAATGAGGGCACCTGAAGTTTAGAAATAATGTATACCAGCATAAATACAAAGGCCAATCCATAAAAAGCGAGACGATTGCTTTTGAGTTTACAACAGGGCGAAGGGGAAAAATAACCACGCAGACGACTAACTGAATTAAGGAAGAATCTATGGCAACAGTTGTTAGCCGGGGCAGACGGTTATGGTTTTTGTTATTGCGCAGTTGTTTAAGGTACGTCTGCATTTCGCCATACAGCTATGGAAGTGAGTGATTCAGAGTTAAGAAGTGAAATGCGTTGTGCGATAAAAGTTTGCTATCGTTTGGGTAAAACGGCTCCAGAAACAGCTGATTTAATGGACAAAACTTACATAGAAATGTTTGGGTAAGTCAACGATTATTAGATGGCACCATCATTTCAAAATAGGGCGTTTGTAGGTAGAACTCGCTCCTAGGCCTGGTCAACCTGAGAGTGTTGCTACGGAGGGTATTATTAACACTGTTTGGGCAATCCTGCAAGGAGGTCGACGAATGACGTGTGAAGACATAGCGGCGTCAACTAACATTTCAAAAACGTCGGCAGTCCACATTCTACGCGACAATTTTATGCTGCATCGTGTGTGTTCTAGATGGGTACCCGCTCACCTGACGAGAGAACAATTGCTAGCCAGAGTTCAGGTGTTTCATGAGTGGAAACAAGGGATTGCAAATGATCCAAACTTTCAAAACACAGTAATAACTGCCGATAAAATATGGGTTCACTATTTTGACCCCCCTCACGAAACGCGCAACGAGTGTTTGGAAACACACAGACTGGCCTCATCCGAAAAACGTACACCAAACGAAATCAGCTGGGAAGATGATGATGATAATTTTCTTTCATAATAAAGATGTAGTCTATCAGCATGCCGTTCTTCCACAAATTACTGTCAATGCTGAATATTACATTTCAGTCTTGAAGCGTCTGCGACGACACGTATCGATTGAGTAACCGGAACTGGTGGGCAAGTGGACCCTACACCATGATAACGCCCGCCCACACGTGGCTGCTTGTGTTCAACAATTTCTTACGAAATGCAGCATTGAAATCATGCCACAGCCTGCCTTCAATCTTGACATCGCCCCGTGTGATTTTTGGTTGTTTCCAACAATGAAGGAGAAATTCCATGGCGCAACATTCAACACAGAGGTTGACGTTATTCAAGCTGTACAGGGGACCGTGAGGCATGGAGGGTCGCATCTCATAAAATCGTAAATAGTCTGATTAAACTAAATGGATATCATCATCATCATCACTCTTGGAAACGGAGGCTTACTTGAAATACCTCATAGTACGACTGAAACGGGAAAGTGAAAAAATGGGCTTCCAACTCAACATCAAAGAGACGATGATCATGAAAACAGCCGGTAATGAAGTAGTCAAAATAGCCATTACCCAGCAAAAACAGTCTTGCTCGGCCAGCACTGCCAGCAATGGCCCAGCACTATCTTGTGGCAGCCGAACCGTCAATAAAATGTCCGGGCTGCCACAACAGGGCCATCAGTTATCCATCACAGACAATAGCTGCCACAAGTAGCCCTTCAGCGGCCCTTGCAAGCACGTGCCAGAAATGATGGCTAGCCTAATGTGGTCCGCTAGTTTGCCGGTATTGGCAGCCGGCAACCACGTCACGTAACTGATGGCTTCCCGAATCTTGTCCGCCAATTTCCCAGTAATAGCAATAAAAAAAAGTCAAGGATAACCGCAGTTTCCCAAAGCTACAACTCCGCCCCTACGAAACTTCTGAATTATAACACTGCGCTGGGGAAATTTTCTCAACAGACCGAAAAAACACCCGTTTGGATCTGGGTCGAAACGAACCAGAGCTGATGGTGTGGGAAGCGAGCTCTCTACCGACGGGACTAATTTACCACGCAGGAGCGTCTGATTGAAGCTGTTTCTTTACTGCTGAATGCGTAATCGAATAGTTCTCTCTTTAAATTTATAATATTGCGAAGTATTTTTCATAAATGTCAGTTTCATATAATTTATAAATTTATTTTTTTAACGTAACGAAATTTTTCTTTACCTTAAGGAAACTTCACTCATTTTCAAGGAGTGTACCAACTTAAAGTCACATTCCAAAGTTTTGTGCTCTCCTTGTCGTCTTGAAAGGCGATTGTTCAATTAATATGCACTGACGGAAAAAAATCCCAACACCACGAAAAAATAGTTGTAGAGGAATGAAATGGCGGCAATACATTTGTATAGGTAACATATTTAATCGATTAAGGTTTCAAGATCACAGCCTATTGTAAGCGCAAGAAGAGTCATTTTAAATGTGAAATGCTGGTACGTTAATAACCGGTGTAACCGCCAGAATGTTGAATGCAAGCACGCAAACGTTCATGCATTGTGTCGTACAGGTGCTGGATGTCAGTTTGTGGGATGGAGTTCCGTGCCTGTTGCATTTGGTCGGTCAGTACAGGGACGGTTAATGCTGGTTGGGGGTGACGCTGGAGTTGTCGTCCAATGATGTCCCATACGTGCTCGATTGGTGAGAGATCTGGTGATCTATCAGGCTACGGCAACATGTCGACACTCTGTAGAGCATGTTGGGTTACAACAGCGGTATGCGTGCGAGCGTTATCCTGTTGGAAAACACCTCCTGGAATGCTGTTCATGAATGGCAGCACAACAGGTTGAATCACCAGACCGACGTACAACTGTGCCATCAGGGTGCGTGGGATAACCACGAGAGTGCTCCTGCTGTCATAGGAAATTGCTCCCCAGACCATAACTCCAGGTGTAGGTCCAGTGTGTCTCGGTCGCAGACAGGTCGGTTGCAGGCGCTCACCTGGCCTCCTTCTAACCAACACACGGCCATCACTGGCACCCAGGCAGAACCGGCTTTCATCAGAAAACACAACAGATCTCCACTGCGTCCTCCAATGAGCTCTAGCTTGACACCACTGACGTCGCAAACGGCAGTGGTTTGGAGTAAGTGGAATGCACGCTACAGGGCGTCTGGCTCGGAGCTGTCTTTCAAGTAACCGATTTGTAACAGTTCGTTGTGTCCCTTTGGTGGCAACTGCAGCTCGAATTGCTGCCGCAGACGCGGTACGATGCGCGACGACCATACGCCGTACACGGCGGTCTTCCCTCTCAGTATTGCCACTTGGCGGGCTGGAACCCGGTCTTCTTGAGGCAGTACCTTTCCTTGACCACCGCTGCAAACAATCATGCACAGTGGCTACATTCCTGCCAAGTTGTTCTGCAATATTGCGGAAAGAAAATCCACCTTCTCGTAGCCCAATTACACGAGCTCGTTCAAACTCCGTGACCTGTTGATAATGGCTATTTCGTCTTCTTAAAGGCATTCGTGACTAACATCAACACCCTACGTCGAATCTCAACGATAACTAACGCTCACAAACGTTACAGCGTGTATTTACAGCAAACCTGCTTTGCATGTTCCGAGGGGCGCTACTAGCGCCACACGTATGCGCCGAGCGCGAAATTTGCATAGACGTCATCTTACAGATGTACTCTCACCGCCTACCAACTGTCGTTTATCTAACACAACCCCTTCTTGGTGTTGGGATTTTTTTCCGTCAGTGTATTTACCAGGGTTCATGTCACATTCTGTTACATTTTTAACGCTGCATCTTTTATTTTCGTTTTCCGAGGGTGCATTTGTTTTAAAGAGGAATGATATTTTATTTTACTTCTCGTTATTTTTAGAAGCGAATTCAACCCATGGATGAGTACATTATATCCTCATAATTAATAATGTTTGTAATAAAATTATTTATTTCTTAAATGTTCTGTGTGTTTGTGTATGACACAGAGAGAGAGAGAGAGAGAGAGAGAGAGCTTTATCTGAATTAAAAGAAATTACATGTAGATTTCCAAAATAACGGGACATTTCTTAATACCAGTAGTGATGTTTTATTCCACTCCTCTTCCGTTGCTTTCCACAGTCCATTCATTCTATTAGGTCTCTGTTCAGTTCATTGGCGACACATCAAGGAACTTTGAAAAAAATGTGTGAAAAAGGAACAGATTTGATACCCGTCCGTTCACTTTTTCAAGAAATAGAGTGTCTTCTAGATGTCAAGGTGATCGTGTGCTAAATTAAAAACACTGGATTATTAATGACTCGAGTTCTGTTTTTCAGATTTACAAAATCCATATTGAATTCTTAATATCACAGCAAGTTGAGTTTGCACGCGATCACATTGAGATGTCAAGAGATCATGTGCTTATTTAAAAACATTGGGTTTTTAAATTAGCACATGATCATCTTGACATCTCGAGTTCTATTTATCTGATCTAGACTCTTCGAATTAAAATCTTAATATCACGGGAAGTTGCGTTTGTATATTAATTGACTTTAGCACAATTCGAATATTAATTTGTACGTTTCAATTATGTTTTACTTTTTTTAATTTAACTAACTTTCCGAGCTTAGTTCTGATTATATTAAACATTTTGCAAAATATCAATGACTCTAAACGCTCTAACCTAATATGAGCAAGATTGCATCTAAAAGCAGATGTCGCCCTTATAGCACATTGTCCAGAATTTAGATAGTTCCGATTTGTAATATCAGATCTCGCATTATTTTGTAGAAAAAGCTTCAAACTAACCGTCGAATTGGACAGTTTAAAACAAGCCGTAAAGGGAATAAAGAGGGTGCCGGAGAAAAAGTAATTTAACGCGAAAAATCAAAGTAAAAGCTATTAAGGTAAGTTTACGCGGAAACAACTTTCCAAGTTTAGTGCTGATTATATACACTGCCTGACAGAGAAAATGCTACACCACGCAGACGTGCAAGCAGCGCCATGCAAATTGCAGAGTGGGTGCACACGTAAAAGTTATGCAAATGATTGTATTTTCAGGACAATCGCACGAACGGCGCGCGGTATATAAGATGACAACCAGCCAGTGAGACCATCAGTCGAGACGCCGTCACGGCAGCGAGAAGTGAGTGGTTCCGCTGTAACTGTGCGTGGAGAACGAACAGAGGGTGTCAGCGCCGTTGAGATACCGTAGCACGCGATTTCGTCAAACAGATGAGGTCACGTTTCGTAGCGCCGGATGGTTTTTGCGTCGTATTGCGGAAAAAATGCCACGTGATGCCACAGCCGTCAGTCGCATTTGAAGACAGTGATCGCAGAAAGTATTTGTGCAACGTCGTAGCGGGACTGGAGTAAGGAGATGGACGTTCGAACTCACCGATCGTCGCATCCGATGTCATGCCGTAGCGGACCTACAGGCCACAACGTGGCGACATTTTCGGAGTGTACGGAGAGGCTTGGATGCTCCGATATCGACGCGGACATTGTCGCGCCGATTGGCTGTATATGGTTTGCTTTCCAACAGTCCGTAGCGAAGGCTACTCTTAACAGAGAACCATCGTCGTCACTGTTTGAGGTGGTGCCGCTCCAGAGTTAAGTAGGATGCCGAATGGATCAGTGTGGTGTTCTGCGACGAATCCCGGTTATTTCTCACAACGGATGATCACCGTATGACAGTCTGGAGGCGACGAGACGAACGGGCGGATTCCTACGCCATTGTGGAGCGCCATACGGCCCGACAACGTAGAACCATGGTGTGGGGTGCTATCAGCGCCAACAGCCTCTCACCGCTGGTACGCATTACGGGCTCATTAACGGCACGCCGCTATGTAGACGAGGTGTCGCGGCCCGTGTCACTACCGTATCTGCAGGGCATCCCAAACGCCGTTTTTCAACAGGGTAACGCCTGGCTGCATACCGCTCGGATCAGCCTGAATGCTTTACACGGTGTGCTGATGCTTCCGTGGCCAGCACGATCCCCCGATCTCCCGCCCATCGAGCATCTGTGGGACACGATTGGACGTCGGTTAAGTACCCTCCCACCCCCGCAAAATGAAGATGAACTCGGGACTCGAATCAACACCACATGGTCCACGATAACCCAGAACTCTATTCGAACTCTCATTGCCTCGATGCCACGTCGGATTCAATTATGTATCTCCCAAAATGTGAGCCACACACCTTGTTGATCATCCCGTATTTTCGGGCACTGGAGCCTAGTCTGTATGTGACAATTAAATCATTTGTTCAGGACCTACTTAGCTATCTGTGTGCAAGGTTAGGTCTGTTTTCGAGCATTCCTTCCTGGTGTGGCATTTTCTCTGTCAGGCAGTGTTTTACACATTTCGTAATATACTGGCGGAAAGTGAAAAATGAACACCATGAAGGAGACGTCTGATACCAACGAAATTTATACAGCATAATAACGGAATACAGAGGATAACGTGATCAAAACATTATGGTAAAATACAGCTGTATTTGCTGGTAAACTGAAAAATAACATTTCCATGTAACGTAATTAGTACGAGGTTAAACCGCCATGAACTGCGTCACACTGTGCAATTCCGGCATGGAGTCTGTCGTACAGATGTTGTATGTCAATTTGGGGTATTGAGTTCCAGGCATCCTCAACCTGGACGCGTAAATCGGGGATGGTCGTGGCTGTCCGTGGAGACCGGATAAGTCGTTGTCCCATAAAATCCCACACGTGCTCAATGGGGGACAAATCCGGTGAACCTGCAGGCCATGGAAGTTGTCTCACACCCTAAAGTGCATGTTGCGTTGCACGTGCCGTATGTGGGCGTGCGTTATCTTGCTGGAAAACACCACGATGGACCGACCTTACAAATGGCACAACAGCGGGCTGAATGATGTTGTTGATGTAGGAGGTGCTGTTTAACGTACCCGGTACAAACACTAGTTGTGTACGGGAGCGATAGCTGATCGCTCCCCACACCAGGAGACTAGGCGTAGGCCCTGTGTGTCGCTGGCGGATGCAAGAAGGGTGGAGACGCTCTCCTGTGCGTATGAGAACACACATACAGCCATCGGAGGCTCCCAAGCAGAATCTGCTTTCATCGCTGAACACCACAGATTGCCATTGCGTTCTCCAGTGCAGACGTTGGCGACACCACTGCAGCCGTTCCTGACGGTGGGCTGGAGTCAGAAATACACATGCCAGAGGCACACGTGCACGTAGTCCTGCATCCGGTGGACGGTTGCAGATTGTTCGCACAGTCACCTCAGGTGCAACGGCGGCTCGGATTTGCGACGCAGTGAATGTTCTTGACAACGCCGGTCTTCTTATGCGTCGTTCGGTCCGCTCAGTCCGTCTGTGACTCCCGGTTCCACGTCTTCTCGTGTGAGAATGTTCCTAGGACCATCTACGCCACCATCGTACCACCACCGATACTTCCCGTCCAATTCGCTCCGCAATACGACGATTCGACCACCTGGCCTCGCGGAGTCCGACTAGACGACCTCGCTCAAAGTCCGATAACTGCTGAAATCGTACACGTCTTCCATGTCCATCCAGGCATTGCAGCTTCTTCAGGGTCTTCGCATGTGTCCGTACGCCGACGACTGATTTCATGCACTTCGCCGTACTCCTTAAACACCACCGACGATAATTTGCATATTATGCCGTGCTGTGGCGTAAGCGTTCACCGGTTGGTCCCGAAATTAACCTCACACTTACGGAATCTTGACCCCATTAACATATGTAAATTTCATGATCGTCCGCTAATTCCTTCTTGGTGTTCTGTTTTCACTTTCCGCCAGTGTATATCGATCGATCTAAACTCTCTAACCTACAATTGTTAAAAAACAAATATTTTACACATAATATTATTTATCGCGAGGTCTTTTGAAAAACGGAAATAAATAGCATATACTTTTTTGTTCTAACATTAATGAGTGCTTAAAATAAAAGTTTTTACTATATTTCCTTACACAACTCAGGTGTCTATTTGATTAGTTTTCAGTATGCTTCAATTAAAAATTCCACCCCGCCTTAAGACGGGAAACATCCCCTGTATATTATTATTCATTTAAAGCTTAAAAATAACTGTCCTAGGACGGGCTTTATGCTAGTCGTTTACATTGCTGTACTAATAATCACCCAAAGGTCAGAATATGACACCAAAACACCGTTTTGATGTTTTAGCTTATAAAACTTTCATTGCAAACGTCTGGGCCAGGGATCCCAAACTCTCATCGAGATCGACCGGGAACTGTCGCTACTGAAATAACTTCACAACCAAAACCTTCTACTCTCAAATGGAGAATGGGATATTACGGGGCTTCGCGATATCGGCGTACTAGAGGAAGGAGAATGAACTCAGGGTCAGTTGAATCTGAAGATGAGAGGCTGTTTTTTTGCTTGTGTCATGGCTACATGACGTTGCTGTCAAATGTTGGTTCTCTTTTTTACGCTTTCCAACCGTAGGTTGAAGAATGCTATATACTCCAGCTTTGTCCGTTTGTCCGTACGAGAACTCGCGTAAAAAAGGTTCGATTCCGAGTAAATTTTAGAATGTGGTAGGAGATCACCTGGGGACAAACCCTATTGAAAATGGACGGCGTGAGATCAAAGGTCAGGACAAAGGAGCGGGACCCATTCCATTGCCCTATGCGTTTTAACTTACGTAAAAATGCTTCGATTGAGGCAAAACTTTATCATGTTGCTCTGGAAGTATTCTTTACTCTGTTGAATATCATTGAAATGGGGTCAAAGGTCAGGCCATAAGAGCGAGATTTATTCTACAGCCATTATCCTCATAACTTGAGTAATAACTTGAGTAATGATTTCTGGTATGTTGGAAAGCGTAGCATAATCAATGCATTACATGATTTTACTAACTTGGGGTCAAAGGTCAGGTCATAGGAGCGTGATTTATTCAACCAAAAGTTGAAGAAACTTATATGCTCCAGCTTTGTTCGTCTGTCTCTCTGCCTGTCTGCGCGATAATTCGCGTAAAAATGGTTCGATTTCGATGAAATTTTAGTTGGTAGGGGACCACCTAGGAATGAAACTTATTCAAAATGGGCAAAATGGGGTCAAAGGTCAGGACATAGTTTCGGGGTCCATTCGATTGACTTTCATGAGTCATAACGTGCGTATCAATTGTTCGATTTCGATGAAAGTTTAGTATGTGGTAGGGAATCACCTGGGGACGAACCCTATTGAAAATGGGAGAAATGGGGTCAAAGGAGAGGGCATAGGAGCGGGACCCATTCCATTGTTCATATGCGTCATAGCGTGCGTAGAGATGGTTCGATTTCGATTACATTTTAGTATGTTGGAGATGCCAACCTGGGGACGAAACGTATTGAAAATGGGCGAAATAGGGTCAAAGGTCTGGACATAGGAGCGGGGTCCATTCCATTGCCCTTATGCGTCATAACTTGCGTAAAAATGGTTCGATTTCGATGAAATTTTAGTATGTGGTAGGAGACGACTGGGAACTAACCCTTTTAAAAATGGGCAAAATGCGGTCCAAGGTCAGGACATAAGCGCGGGATCCATTCCATTGCCCTTATGCACCATAACTTACGTAAAAATTCTTCGATTGTGACAAATCTTTATCATGTTGTTCTGGAAGTATATTTAACCGATTCTGTTGAATATCATCGAAATATGGTCAAAGGTTAGAGCACAGGAGCGATATTTATTCTACAGCCGTTATTTCTACAACTTGAGTAATAATTTGAGTAATGATTTCTGGTATGTTGGAAAGCATATCGTAATCAATGCATTGCATGATTTTACTAACTTGTTGTGCAATATATGCTGTTTGCCTATTCGTATGGTGAAGACACCGGTTCAAACGAAAAATAGAAACGTACAGAATAGGAATATAAATATGTCTTTTCCCGAGGTCGAAAGAAAATGAGTTTGTTTACTGTGCAACGCTAGGAGTTCTGTAGGCAAATGCAACGTTGAGGTACATCAGGAACTTTCACAGTTGAATTGTAATAACAGAAAAGGTAAACTGAAGCGGTTGAAAAATCAGCTGATTTCACAGGAATCTGCGATTACCATAACTGTTGGCCGTCCCGGTGGCGCAGTGGTCTAAGCGATGGCTTCTGATCGTTCGCCCGAAAGGGTCCGGGTTCGAATCCCGGTGAGGATGCATAGATGTGGTGTTTCTCTTCCGGTACTGGTTCTTTCCCTTCCCTGGAACCAGTGGCTCAGATTTAGAGACACGCGACTTCTTGTATTTTTACAAGGAACGTACAAGGCATTACCGCTTCAAAGGTCAATGAAACTTTTATCAAACGTTGAAAATTCTGTGGAATGCAAAGTACCCCGTTTCGCAACATTTTGGGTAGTTCTTGTTAAGTAGGTAATAAATTTGCAGCAGTTGCAATTACGTATTTCCAAGCCAGTGCACCTCACTGACAAAAAAATAAATACCCACAAACAAAACGAAGGTATCTAACATATCATGGGACGCCGTGAATGAAAATAGCTGGATTGGAAACACTATGGTATTTCTTAGCGATAGAGCTAGAATGTACACAATGGGGGCAATGTATTCGACTTTGTAACCGCTAATGCAATCTTTCAACACAATTATTACAGAAACACAATATGCATTATAACAGTTTAAATCCATTTTACACCTTAACCCAAACTTCGAAATATATATGAACCAACGATAACAGTATTCACTGTATATCCTAGTTCGAATTCCGGTGAGGCACGGAAGCTGTGTTTGCTTTACGGCACTGGCTTTCTCCCTTCCCTGGAACCTGTGGCCTTAAATTCAGGACGGCGACTACTTAGAGCCGATAGAGTCGCTAACGGTGGTCTTTAAACCTACAACCAAATAAACAAATATCACGGTAACGTAATTGTGTGAAAACACAAGTTTGTCCGTGACGCGCGCCCTCCTCACTCTGGAGTAAGTTGCTCTCCCAACTAAGCTACACCGACGGAAAATATCGCTGCAGATTTGCCGTCTTGACACGAGCTTTACCTCTAAAGTACGTCACATCATCTCTCTCTGAATTTTTTTTTTTATTTTTTTTTTTTTTTTTGAAGCAAAGTAGGAATTTTTTATTCATTTCAGACGATGTGAGGAATGAACGCAGATTTTGCGAAGATCCCAACGTCCAGTATATCCATTTTAGCGTTCGGGCGCCAATGTGAAAACAAAAGTTTGTCTGTGACGGTGATTGAAACAACGCCCCCGTCACTCCGGAGTACGTTGTTCTCCCGAGTAAGTCACACGGACGGAATATGCCGTCTTAACACGTGCTTTACCACTGCAGTACGTCAAAATTGCTGATCACAACAATGTGTTTTACGTCAGGATCGTATGTTCTCCACATTCAGATGTGTCAGACTCCTACATAGCAAAGAATTACTATCTGCCGTGTTCTAAAATGCAGCATACGTACTTTGAGGAAAATAACCAGAGGTATGCCAGACGTAGTTTAGAATAGTTTTATATTTCGGAGCATCTAAGTAATAAGACAATGCATCCTCATAATGAAAATTCTGTTCTCCCCACATCTGGACGCGTGTCAAATAATTCATACTGCCGAAAGAAGTATAATTGTTATTGGTCCATCCTCATTACCCGGGAGATCATCTTAGGATGGAAAATTTTGTTCCATTACACCTTCAAAATATTTACTACGGTGTACGTATTTCACATTTTCTATTTTATACTAAAGGCAAGGTGACTAACTCTCCTTTACCCAACGTAAGCGCCATTGTATGCAAGATGTCACGGCATTTGAATTCATGAGAAAATGCGCGAACAGACACTTCTCCAGTTGCTACGGCGTAGTTGCCTACATAACTACCTATCAGTAGCGTATCTTGGGTCCAAGACCAGGTCTATCTCCCCCTACCCCAGTACTGTTTTTATTTTATTAGCGAAGTTTAATTTTTAACTGTTATGTAATAGAAGTATTTTTTTTTCTAAATTTTAGGTACATGCCATTGATAACGTGATACCAAATAATTACGAAGATTAGGATTTGAACACTTATTTGTACATGAACTCCATTCTTCTTCTCCTTTTGTGTGAACTTGAGTGCTACGTTTTCATAAAATGTTTCTACGGAGTACTTTTTCATATTTGAAAATAATGTTCTTCTCTATTTACAAAACAGCCAAGAAGTTTTTCGCATGTGCATGTCCTTCCTTGTGTGTCTCTAAGATATATCTTGATTCTTTTTAATGCTGAAAACCGTCTTTCGGCAGTTGCAGTTGTTGATGGAAAGTTTAATACATGTATGTGGTCGGCAAATTTGGGCAACTCACTAAGAACTATGCCAATTTTTTTTTTTTTTTGCAGGTTTAACGACCACCGTGAGCAACTCAATGGGCTATAAGCAGTCACCCGTCCCTAATTTAGGGTCACTGGTACCAGGGAAGGGAGAGAGCCAGTGCCGTAAGACAAACACAACATCCATGCCTCACCGGGATTCGAACCCGGACCCCCCTACGGGCGAATGATCAGAGGCCAGTGCCTTAGGACCACTGCGGCCACCGGGGCGGCGATATGTCAAATTTATTCAACTTTGTGTAGCACGTAATGTCTCTTACTGATTGATTTTTGTATTCATCAAAACAATAAAACACCTTCAGTTCATTTTTTTATATTCGAGCTGTATTCAAGGAAGCTTTCACAAAATTTATCGAAACAGTTCGAATCCAACAAAGCCACGAATTTAAGATATAATATCTCTGATATTAATTCATTGACATATCACAAAAACTGAAACAACTCTCGCGATACACTCTTATGGGCGGGAGTATGCGAGTGACTGAGATAGTCTAACTCTTCTTTTTCTGAGCGAACTCCCAAAGCAATGGCCTATTCCCCTCTGTCAGTTGATTCATGTTGTCATGGAAACGGTAGCAGGCGATTGTACAGAAGGTTTTCGCATCAGAACTGCGAAGACTCTGGAAGAGCTGCTTGCGTTATGCCGTTGGCTTTCGCTCACCAGACTGAGTCAAAGAAGCGAATCCTCACGCGTTTCTTTTCGCACCGAAAACATCGACATATTTTAATACCGTTGATAATTGGCTTTTATTTGTGTATATTTAATTCAGCTTTTATTTGTGAATTTCCTGGGCTTCGCAGCTTGCTTAGCTAGCCTCGAATATACGCCACTGCTACCTATATACCAGAGAATATCACTAAATTTCAGCTTTGCTCATTTGAACTGGGAGTTAATGCGTAGTACCACACTCAGTACAAGTTCATCCCGTCTCATCTAAAAAATTCTTGAAGCAGAAAAGGTCCGTACTTTCTTTGTTTGAGTAGATGGTGGTCATTAACCCAGCGAAACTAAACAACTCTCCTCAGAAGAAACTAAACAAACTGCTGATAAAAATAAAGCTACCACTCTTGCCAAACATACGAGGTCCGATCAAAAAGGTTTAGAGACTAGGCCGATATAAAACAAAGTACGTGCGTTACTTAAGTCTGGCTATGATTTCCCTCAAAATGGTCTCCTTGGGCAGCGATACACTGCTGCCAGCATTTTTCCCACTGTTGGAACGCTCCCTGGAAATCCTGTTCACGAATCGTGTCAAGCACCGTCTGCGCTTCGCGCTGGATCTTGCCCACGGTTTCAAAACGGCGACCCTTGAGCTTCATCTTCATCTGCGGGAACAGAAAGAAGTCGCATGGAGCCAAATCCGGCGGGTAAGGCGGGTAAGAAAGGCTAGTCATGCTGTTGCGGCTGCAAAACTGGCATGTTGCTAACGCTTTGTTGTGAGCTGCTGCATTGTCGTGATGGAGCAGGAAATCATCCCTGCGCCATATTTCAGGTCATTTGCGGGACATGTCCTCCCTAAGAAGCCTCAGAACATCGCAGTAAAAAAGCGCGGTGAAGGTATGGCCCTGCGGGACGAATTCACGGTTCACAACCCACGAATGTCGACATTTGTCCACATTTTCGAGAGTTTTGCTCGTGGACGCTCGCTGTGACCTCTCGTCGGCTTCCAGTGCCGTTCTGCGGTTCTTGAAGCACGAGTGTCACTCTAAACACTTCTCAGGACTCATTGCTTTATTGCCATAAGCCTGCCGCAACATTTCATGCGTCTTCGTTCCCGATTTGCCGAGTTTGACGCAGAATTTGATGTTCGCTCGCTGCTCCAGTTTGCAGTCCATACCGAAATCGCAGCTGTGTTCTGCACGTGGTCACCAAATATCGTGTAACACAGCTCCCGATGTTCACAGAATGACGTCACTGGGCACAATGACTCATAAAGGTCACTGCCCTCGACCGCTGCTCGCGCATCCGCGTACTGCCATCTGTTGGCGCGCTACGTACCTTGTCTCGCAACTTTTTGATCGCACTACGTATAATCGCTAAATATACAGAAACCCTTCTTTGAAGGTAGCGAAACGATTAAAAAGCACTTCTAGAAGCTGCAGATGCATTCTATGACAAACTCAAAAATGAAGCTGATATGATTTCTGCGCTAAACCATCACACAGTTTACCCCAAACACAGCGATGGGATGAGTTGCGGTTATTGTATTTATTAATGTTGTTTCATAGCTTTAAAAATATGTTAACCTTTGCTTTAATTTTTCACTTCTACTGGATGAATCAGCAAACCCGACGAATAGCCATCAGAATGATTGTTAGAGCTTTTTCTGTTACGTAAGAATTCTTGGTAATTTTTCTATTGCATAAAACCTATTTAATAAGCTACATCTATCCTTAACGCTCTGACGTCATTCAGTACCTGCAGCACCATCTGCTTTTATCCGGTGACCGAAATCGGAACTAAGCTCACCGATATCGCACGAAACGTAAAATCAAGGAGAAATACCGGAAAATAAAATAAAGTTAGTAAGACAAACGACTTCATCTGTGGGCAACACGCACCCGCGCGAACATCTGTCTGCGACGTTTATTCTGTAACGTACATGTTATGTCGTGTTTTATTTCATTTTCTTCCCATTGTAGAGTAATTTCATAAAAACGAATAAAATTTCAAAGTATGTTCATAAAAAGGAATCAGCGTTATTTTTATTTCATAAAAAGGAAAAAGGAAAATTGTCAGGAAGTAACTGCAGGCCTAGTTTTGATTCACTGTGATTGAAATTTAAGAAAACTATTGGTTCCATGGAATTTTCTTTTTTGTAGTACAAGATGGAAGAAGATAAAGCTGAAAGAAAACGTCGCTTACATAAAGAACTACAGCGGCGATGGCGTGCTAGCTAATTTTCTAATGCTTTGTAGAACTTGGTTGGTTGATTGATTTTTATGGCGCAAGGGCCATGTTTGGCGAAAGAGCGCCAGACACAAGACAAACAAACAGTATTAAAAAACGTGGCATAAATCCCAAAATCTGGCTGACCAAGTAAAACCGAACCATGAGAAAGATGGAAGGGCCAAAAATGGACAATAAAACAAAACAGTATTAAAAACATGGTACAATGGTTAGAAACTAGCTGATTAAGTAAAAATGAGGAATGAGAATGATGATAGGGCCAAAATCCAGATACGTTTACAAAAGTCAATTTGTTTAAAAAAAAACAAACACGGCAGCAGTACCGCAGTGGTCATTTAGGAGCCGCTGCAGTGCAGTGGCGTCCCCGAACAACGAATGAGAATGAAAAAAAAATGAAAACACACATCACGAAAACGAACACAAAAGATGAGTCACAGGAGAGGGTCGAACTGTCACTCTCCTCCCCCTTATGTTCCCCCATAATGTTGGTTGAGGGTGGGGACCTCTCTGAGGCTGGGACAGTTGCAATGTTGGTCAGTTGGACAGCGACAGTTGGATGGGTTGGATGGACACTGCACACCTTTGTGGATTTAGGGCCGGCTCTTACACACGTGCAAGCTTTCTGGTGGGAACTGGAAGAGTCGGTCGTCTTCGAAAGAGAAGGCGCAGAGTCAGCTGGTCGAATAAGCTGGAGCTCGGAGAAATTCACCTGGGTCGCTTGTTCAGCTGTAGATCTGTTGGCAAGTCCGGCGAGAGCTACAGGGCGCGGGACAAAGGGCTGCACGGGTTGTGGCAGAGACTGAACTAATGTGGCAAAAGTACGCTGTCGGTTTTTGGGAATACCCAACTTGGCCTTGGCAGGAGTGTACGAGAGGCCTTCCAGGGTCTTGAGAACTTGTAGGAAGGTAGAACTGCAAGGAAATATTTTAAACAATCAAATGTCCGTAACACAAAACATTGTATATCGAGAAGTCTTTCATGACCTTCATTTAACATAATTTTTATTACCTAAAGTTTTCCATTTTATGATTGTTAACGTACTGTGACCGTCATATGACGGGTTAAAATATATTTACCTGTATAATAGAATTCTGTCATGGGAATATTACGAAAATTTTGTTGGTGGTGACCTATCTTATATAGACAGCCCATTAATAATTCATCCGTTTATTATAGTTGTGTATATGTATTTTACAATTCGTGTTATTACAAATTTCAGTCACAGCATTTTCACCCGTACATGGCACAGGCCATGAGCTAGTATAGAAGAGACGAGGACGTGTATTCAGACAAACTGAACAAAGCAACTTCCGTTTTTTTTTCACGATATTCAAATGAGATACTATTTAAAACCACTAACTTACTAAAATCTTTAATTTACAATTAAAGGACATAATAATATCGTAGTTTAAAACCATAACACCTTTCCAGCTCGCTACGAGCTCATCTTCAGATGTGAGACTAAAAATTAATGGAACAGGTGTTTAAATATCAAATTATCCGTCACTTGATTGAAAGATGTGGAACAAACATGCGTGTAGACAATCAATGAAAAACTAATAAAAAATTTTCTAGCGTGAGTTATCACTTGAATTCGAATGGTCACTCAGGAAACCTGTTATAGACGAGTTTGGGACACAGCAAGAGGCTTCTTCATTAAAACAGAACAGTCCATATTCACGGATGAATAAACTTTCTGCAACAAGTGTAGTGAATTTCATGTTCGCAGTGGTGAGGAAACAGGACTCTTCCTTATTTGGTACATGTGTTCCTTTCGAAGTCAGTCTGGATAATGCCGTTGTTTGCGCACTCATTTTTACATTATATTTATCTTCCCTTAATCCTGGTTTCCAATGTGCGTAATGTCGATCCTATGTAGACTTTGTCTTTTAGGGACGAATCTGTAGCCCTTAGAGGTATACAATATGCCCCAAATTTATGGTCGTTATCGGTAGGATCTTTTTCTTTTCTGACCATAGATAGTATATTATTTGTCTTAATTCCAAAGGATACGTTGTTTTGTCGGCAGTGATTCTTTAAGACGTTAATAACATTGGGGACAAAGTCCATGGAACCCACAAATTTATTTCTAATAGGTTCTCTCTGTAACGTCGTGCCTACTTGCATTCTAAACTTATATAAATTCCTGTTGACGATATTTCTCGAAAAGCCGTGGGACAACAAGGCCATTTCGTTAATTTTATTGAATTCTTGCTGGCGAAGAGCGGCAGAAGAGGACTGTGAAGAAGCTCGTCGTAAGAGGAAATACAGAGTTGGAAGTTTCTAGTTTGCAGGGTGAGCTGAATTTCTGGTAATAATAGTAGACTGCGACGAAGATTTGCGGTAAACCGAGTACGACATATTCGGGGTTATAGGGTTGCGAACTAACTATACTGCTGGCCACCCAAAACGCAACACCAGCAAGAACACGAGATAGCAAAGCCAGATTTATTGGACACATAACAACAGATACAAAGATGAAACGATTGAGCTTTTAGGCCCGTGCGACTTGCGGAACACGCAGACATCTATAGTTCGTGTGGCCCCCATGCCGGGCAATAACGGCCGCTACACGCCGCGGCATCGAACGAAAAGGGCTTTGGATGTGGGCTTGGGGTATGTCGGTCCAGGCTGCTTCCATACGTTGCCACAGTTCATTAGGCGTAGCCGCGGGTGGTGCTTGCCGGGCCATTCGGTTGCCGATCAGCGACCAGACGTGTTCGATGGGCTACATATTGGGAGAACAGGCGGGTCACGGCAGAAGTGACACCTGGTGGGCCGTGAAAAATTGTCGCACGATCCGTGCCACGTGCGGGCGCGCATTTTCCTGTTGAAACGTGGCCACTGGCAAGTCCTGCAGGTAAGGGATGACTACAGGTTCCAAAACGTCGGAGATGTAGCGTTGGCTGTTGAGTGTACCGGCGATGCGTACCAGAGGGGTGCGGGTGTCATATCCAATTGCGCCCCAAACCATAACGCCAGGCGACGTAACGGTATGGCGATGCATAATGCAGGCGTCATACAGTCTCTCGCCGCGGTGCCGCCACACGCTGATCCGACCATCGTGGTGTTGCAGGCAGAAGCGGGACTCGTCGGAGAAGACAATGTCGTGCTATTCCGTAGTCCAGGTGCGGCGTTCAAGGGCTCACTGCCGCCGCACCCGCTGGTGGTGTGACGTCAATGGTAATCGGAGCAATGGGCGCCGTGCGACAAGTCCCCACTCCTGCAGACGACGGCGTCGAACGGTACGTGGTGACACAGGTTTTTGCGCAACACACCCTAATTCTTGCGCTAACGTTCGTGAGTTGGCGGTGCGAGCCGTCAATGCCCGCCGCACAACATGCCTGTCTTCTCGTTCGGTGGTGTGCCGCGGTTCCGGCAATCGCTCACGTCGGTCCGTCCGTCCCTCCTGCACCCACCGAATCCATACTCACCTCACTGTGGCTGGATATCGTTTCATGAGGGCGTCGATGTCTCGGTACGATAAACCTCTATCGCGATAAGCCACTATTCGTCCACTGTCGAACTCTGAAACGTGCTGGAATGACTGCCGTATTCTGTGATGAGGCATCAGGGAGCTTCCCACGCACAGGTCCGGCAGAACAACACACTTCCACTACTTACACCCCGCCTTCTGTGCACCCTTCTTATAGTGCTTCTCGGTGACGTGCCGGGCGCACGTGATTTGCATATGCCCTGCAATGCTAATCGCTTGCATGTCCTCTCGCGGGCGACGCATGCTGTGAATTTCAGGCCAATCGGATGCTTCCTTCTTGGTGTTGCACTTTGGGTGGCCAGCAGTGTAAATGTTCAAGTATGGGAGGGAATAATTGGTCTCGGTTTCAATGGTAAAATTGTTTGTGGTGTATTGAGAGGATAATTGTTCAGAAATAATTTTGGTACTGGCAAGTTCCCTCCCCCTACCGAAAAACAAACCTGAAAAAACCTTGATCAGTCCCACTTGTATGTGTGCAAGTCAAATGCTTGAAAACGTAAAGATATTTCCTGTTCGTTTAGTAATCGCCATCCTTTTGTTATGCATACAAAACACACCCTCCCCCCTCTCTCTCTCACTCTGGAACGCTTGACGTCACAGCAACGTTCGCATTGTTGCGCCATCACGTATCGATCAATTTGTGTGTGCTCTCGAGATAACAAAGTGATTGCCTGCTATACAATTGCAGTCGATCGCTTTTAATAGATGGCAAGGTGATTGTTTGCCAATTTAAAATTTTGAATTATTAATGACTCGAATTTAATTTTTCCGATCCACAAAATTCGAATTGAAGTCTTAATATCAAAGCAAGTTGAGTTTGCACGCGATCACGTTGAGATGTCAAGGTGATCGCTTCCATATTTTAAAAACATTGAATTATCAATGACTCGATTTCTATTTATCCGATCTACAAATATTCTAATTGGTTTTTTAATATCACAGCAAGTTGCATTTGCATGTTAATATAATTCAGCACAATTCGAATATTAATTTGTACGCTTTAACTATGTTTTTCTTTTTTTATTTAACTAAGTTTTTTGGATGTAGTGCTGATTATATTATCGAAAATATCGGTCTATCTAAACTCTCTAAACGACAATAAAAACTGATATCTTGAGATGTCAAAGTGAGCAAGATAACATTTAAAAGCAGACGTCGCCCCAATACCACTTATGCATATTTGTAATACCAGATGTCACATTATTTTGTAGAAAACACTTCGGTATGAAGTTTCAAACAAACTGTCGAATGGACAGTCGTCGAAAAGGACAGTCATAGGACAGGAATAAAAAAATGTGCCGGAGGAAAATTAAATAAACGCGAAAAATCAAAGTAAAAGTTATTAAGCTAAGGTTACACGAAAACAACTTTCCGAGTTTAGTGCTGATTATGTCACACATTTTGCAAAATATCGATCTATCTAAACGCTCTGATCTACAATTGTTAAACAACAAATACTTTACATAGAATGTTATTTATCTCGAGGTCATTTGAAAAACGGAAATAAATAGCATATATTTTTTAGTTCTAACATGAATGTGTTCTTACTATATAAGTTTTTACTATGTTTCCTTACAGAAATCCGGCGTCTATTTGATTTCAATCTGGTTCAATTGAAAATGTCACTCCGTCATAGGATGGGCTACATCCCCTATATATTAGTATTTATTTAAAGCTTTAAAACAACCGTCCTAGGATGGACTATATGGTTACATATAACGCTTCCAAAAAGGAAAATGTATACTGAAAATACTTTGCTTGATAGGATAACGGTGGCTTAGGTGTTATACGGGTATAATCTGAAAGGGATTGAAAATAAATATCCATCCTGAGTTTGGAGAACTGCTTTACCTACGCTGAATAAATTATTCCATTTAGTGAATTTCCTCCTTGTGAAAAATAAATATACTTATTCAAAGAGATCGCGTAGCTTGCATGGATTTATACTGGAATGAAATTTATTGGGATCTTTCTCTATCTATCTCTCTCTCTCTCTCTCATGTTCGAGAAAATGCTTTACCAGTGGCGTGGTATCTTTGTGTAACGGTCCAATGCGAACTTCTTTAATGTGCCAACAAAATGATTCAGTGAAATGGCCTTATTCATCGTTTTCTCCTTCCGGTGAGGATCTCTGGCGCCTCAAGAGGTTCTCTCCTCTAAGCATTTGAAGTCTTGGTGTTTAACAACGACCTGGGATTTTGCTGAGAAGTGCTTTCCCTGACAGTGATTTTCTTTGAGAATATTTCTTAATTAACGGAATTCTAATTGCGAGATTAAAGCCTTTGTTTCTCTCCCTATCATTCAAACAATGGGGATTGATAAGTTAAGAAAAGAACATTAAAAGGAATCGAAGCTTTAAGAACATGCCATGTATGTGGATTCCCGAAAAACGAAAAGTACAAGCCGCTCGTGCTAAAGATGAAATGTGAATATCTTAGCATACCGTTAGTTACCATTTTATTAACTACAACGACATATTATGTCTATGAAGTGAAATACTAAAATATTATTGATTCACTAAAAATTAATTCCCTACAGGCAAGATGAGCCGAAAATAATCTACTCAGGAAAGAACAGAATACATGCCAAAATATGAAGTTTTATTTATTTAACTGAAAGGGTAAGTGACTTTGCCTAGAGCACCATTGCTCTATAAA
Organism: Macrothele yani; assembly: GCA_039090855.1. NCBI lineage: Eukaryota > Metazoa > Arthropoda > Arachnida > Araneae > Macrothelidae > Macrothele > Macrothele yani. The sequence continues at coordinate 21,987,679 of CM076998.1, read as the reverse complement.
GATGAATATATTTGTATTTATTCTATGGGCTTGAAAATCTCTACCCTCAAAACATTACTTATGTACCCTCAAAAAATTTAACTGAAAGGAAAAGTGACTTTGCCTAGAGCACCATTGCTCTATAAAGATGAATATATTTGTATTTATTCTATGGGCTTGAAAATCTCTACCCTCAAAACATTACTTATGTACCCTCAAAAAATTTAACTGAAAGAGAAAGTGACTTTGCCTAGAGCACCATTGCTCTATAAAGATGAATATATTTGTATTTATTCTATGGGCTTGAAAATCTCTACCCTCAAAACATTACTTATCTACCCTCAAAAAATTTAACTGAAAGGGAAAGTGACTTTGCCTAGAGCACCATTGCTCTATAAAGATGAATATATTTGTATTTATTCTATGGGCTTGAAAATCTCTACCCTCAAAACATTACTTATGTACCCTCAAAAAATTTAACTGAAAGGGAAAGTGACTTTGCCTAGAGCACCATTGCTCTATAAAGATGAATATATTTGTATTTATTCTATTGGGCTTGAAAATCTCTACCCTCAAAACATTACTTATGTACCCTCAAAAATTTAACTGAAAGGGAAAGTGACTTTGCCTAGAGCAGCATTGCTCTATAAAAAAGAATATATTTGTACTTATTCTACGGGCTTGAAAGTCTGTACCCTCAAAACATTACTTATCGTGCATCTGTGATGGTTGTGACATTGGAGTTTGTTAACGTCTAGCACAATATCTTTAATTAGCCTTTCTAAATATATTATATTAATTAGCCTTTTAGCCCTTTCAACAGCCAGAAGAGAGTAGTCTACTTACACACACAGGCACACACACACAGGCACACACACACACACACGCACAGGGTGCCCACTAAATTTCTTTCTCAGCCCCGTACCTTTCGAACGCCGAAAGCTATAGATATAAAAATGGTGTCTAGGTATAGTAAAGTGGCTATGCGCTATTCGACGAGACCGTTTACAGCGCCTCCTAACGGCAAAGTCAGGAGTTAGCGTGCCGATCTCGAAAACTATACGAGATACGGGAAAATAGTCAACTACAAAGTTGTAGAACAGTATCGATTTAGTACAAAAAGACATCTTGCGCGCATGAATGTTTAGAATAGAACGCGCACAACGCTCGTTTGTTTCTTCGCGATTTCGAACACTGTTACGACATCGCGAACAAACAAACGAGCGTTGCTGCAAATACATCAAAAGTGGAAATTAAGATTTACGCCCAATGGTGGCCAAACCATATTTTTTTTACAAAAATTAGAAAATACGTGTGCACACGATTTATCATCAGGAGCTGTATCCGGTGCAGAAAGAATTTTTCAAATCGGAGATTTAGAAGCAGAGATATAGGGGGAAGCGCAATTTACCTGTACGCCCCCTAGCGTAAGTCTATGAATTACTTGAAATTTTTGACATTATATGAAAAACATGTCACACTGAAAACGCTATCCAACAAAGAAGGAATTTTGAAATCGGAATCCTACAAGTAGAGGTATTGACAAAAATAAGATATACATCTACGCCCCCTGGCGGATAAACTGTGGAATAGTTTAAGAAGAGAATATTCCGAAAAGGTTTATCGATCTTAGTGGCATCAGTCTACGAAATAATTTTTTCAATCGATATTTTAGAAGCTCAGATTTGATGGCAAATCCATCGGAAGCAAACATTAACACTTACACCCCCTGGTGGCGAAAGTATTCTTTACCAAAAATTTGGAATTATATGCAAACGATTTTCCATCAGGAGGTGTATGCGCTGAACAAAAAAAAAATTTCCAATCGGTGATTTAGAAGAAGAAGTATCGGGAAAAACATAATTTACCTTTACGCCCGCTAGCGGAAAATCTATGCGTAATTTGAAAAAAGTAACTATATCTAAAATACTTTTCGACATAAATAGAATCAAAAAGATAAAATAATTTTTTCAATCGGATGTTTAGAAGCAAATATGTGGAATAAAACGTATTTTTGAATTCGACATCAGCTGCATTTACGACCTCTAACGGCGAAATTGTACATCGTAAGAAAAAAAAAATGAAATAAAGGACCATCATTCGCATATTTCACGCTTGCCAATGCAAAAAGAATTTTTCAAATCGGACTAATAGTTGCAGAGATATCGTGGGGACGGACGGACGGACGGACGGACAAACGGACAAACCGGTAACATAAGCACGATCTTTTTTTACAAAATACGTGCTAAAAAAGGTATGCCCACTTTTGCATTACTTTTGGTACAACCCTCGTTTTTACCTGCAATGAAGAAGATGGGTTACTATAGAGGAAGAGTTACTCTACCAACATGTGCAATTTGAACGACCTCTGTTCGTTAATAAAAAAGTTACCCCCACTTTTGCATTACTTTCGGTACAACCCTCGTACATCCAAAGTTGTATAGGTACAGAATGTTTCAATGGGTTAGTGTCAAACTTAATGAGCGTATACAGCAAATTTCGAATAGGAACTCGTGTTCTGTGAAGTATTCCTGAAGAACTATAAGCATCTGAATGTAACAAACTTCACTGCAGACAACATATCAATGAAATATCTTAATGTTCACCGAATTTAATAAGAAAGCAAAAATTGCATTGACTCATGAAATGTGTTACAAAATATGTTTGAATTGGCGACCTCCACATGCAAATACAGTCATCGCATCGTCGACGGGAACTGTCGCATTGTCTCAAATACACCCGCTGTGAAAAAAATGCACAAGTCGTGGGAAATCCCCTACAAACAATTCGCGCACTTTCTGTGGATGATAGGGGTGCAACTGGTCATCATGCAAGATTCGCCACACAATGCGTTGGGAAATTCCTACGTGATGAGTGATGGTACGTGTGCTGGTGGATGACTGTACTTCCCTATGCGAGAGTGCATCCTCTTCGACAACGACTGTTCGAATCTACTGTGGACGACCTACATGATGCGATGCGCTCAGGAAACCCATTTCCCCCAGTCGCGGGGGAATGCTTTCGGACGTCGTATGTACTGGGTGGCACTTGTCTGTCCGGATATTGTTCTCGGTACGGGCGTTCAGCTGCACGTGCATTTCCAGCCACTGCGCGGTAGACAAAATGCATGTCACAGAGTTCTGCATAAGTGCATCGTTCCATTTAATGGACAGCAAGAGATAAAAGCACTAAGACACCAGTTACCTTCCACACAACAACGCAAATAACACACCGGAATTTGAGCGCACGAATAATAAGCATACGTAACCCAATGTCCCTTCGCACACTACGATTACGCCCACAATGTTGTTCCTTCATTCAAAGGCTTGTATTGACTCAGGATAACTTCAGAGAACACGGGTTTCTATTCGAAAGTTACTATATTACGACTACTCTACAGGTTGATTCTAATTTCATCGGACACACTTTAAGGGGTGGTATAGCACACTATAACAAACACTTTTTGTCAAACAATGTATGTCCTCACCTGTCGCTTTTAAGCATTAACACATGAATTGCTCAGAAACATAAAATAAAAATATACACCTCATTTTACAATAACTGCTCAAAGGAGAGACCGCCAACAGTAATACATGTCTGACAGCGTTGACGATTGACTTACATTTTTGAAGATGCCAGGTATTTCTTGAACAGGTGCAACAGCGACAGACTGTCTGGTGACAAGGTCCTCAGTGGAGTCAAGGGGAGTCTCGTACACGAGGCCCTTTAGATACCAGGTATTTCTTGACAGTTGCAGTAGCGACAAACTGCCTGGGGACGAGATTCTCAGTGGAATCAATGGGAGTTTCGTACACGAGGACATTCAGATGCCAGGTATTTCTTGAACAGTTACAGCAGCGGAAGACGATCTGGCGACAAGGTCCTCAGTGGAGACAGTGGGAGTTTCGTACACGAGGCCCTTCAGATGCCAGGTATTTCTTGACAGTTGCAGTAGCGACAAACTGTCTGGGGACGAGGTCCTCAGTGGAATCAATGGGAGTCTCCTACACGAGGCCCTTCAGATGCCAGGTATTTCTTGAACAGTTACAGCAGCGGAAGACGATCTGGCGACAAGGTCCTCAGTGGAGACAGTAGGTGTCTCGTACACGAGGCCCTTCAGATGCCAGGTATTTCTTGACAGTTGGAGCAGCGACAGACTGTCTGGCGACGAGGTCCTCAGTGGAGTCAGTGGCAGTCTCGTACACGAGACCCTTCATATGCCAGGTATTTCTTGAGCAGTCGCAGCAGGGGTAGACAGTCTGGCGACGAGGTCCTCAGTGGAGTCAATGGGAGTCTCGTACACGAGGATGCCAGGTATTTCTTAACAGTTGCAGTAGCGACAAACTGTCTGGGGACGAGGTTCTCAGTGGAGACAGTGGAAGTCTCGTACACGAGGCCCTTCAGATGACAGGTATTTCATGAGCAGTCGCAGCAGAGGTAGACAGTCTGGCGACGAGGTCGTCCGTGGAGTCAATGGGAGTCTCGTACATGAAGCTCTTCATATGCCAGGTATTTCTTGAACAGTTGCAGCAGCGGTTGACAGTCTGGCTACGAGGTCCTCAGTGGAGTCAGTGGGAGTCTCGTACACGAGGCCCTTCATATGTTCCCATAGGAAGAAACCGAGATTTGGTAAATAGGGAAATCGTGATGACCAAGCGACATGCCCACCCCGGCCAATCCATTCCCCACCAAGAGTGGCACCCAGATAAGTGCTCACATCAATGCTGCAATGTGCTGGCGCGCCATGCTGTTGAAATCACATTGAACTTCGAAAGACTACTGGAATATCTTGTAGCAATTCCGGCAATAATTCCTCCAGCAAAATACGACAACTCCTCCCGTCGAGTCGAGGTGGTTGCAGATATGACCCAATCAGAAAGTCGTTGACGGTACCCGCCAAAAGATTGACAGAGAATCCTGGCTGGTAAGAACGTGGCCGTGTAGTGTGCCAACTGGCGTTTGCACAAATATGAGCATTGTGCGCCTGAAACATTCCCTCATGTGTAAAAGTGGCTTCATCTGCGAAGAGCACGTGTGCTGGAAAATCCGGCTGCACTGCAGTGTGCTGCATAAACCAGCAAAAAAATTCTATGTGCGGAGGATAATCCCCAGTTTCCAATGCTTGAATTATATGTAAATGGAACGGGTATAATTTCTCCTCGTGCAAAACTCTCTATACGGTGGTTTGGATCACACGGACGCTACGTGCAACAGCTCTCGTTCTTGTGTCAAGACTTTCTTTAACCTCTTTTAGAATGTGCTCTTTCATTTCTGGAGTTATTGAACTTCTCGTCCGACCCTCATCATGCCTGCTGACATGGAATGATCCTGTTTCACACAACTGGCAATGCAAACGCTCAAAACATTTATGATCCGGCACTCACCTGTTGGGGAAAGATTTCACGGTACAATCTTCGCGCAGTTCTTCCGTTTTCATTGGCAACCCCATATTTTAGATGCATGTCTGCCTTCTCGGATTTTGTGAATTGCTCTATCCCGTCCGAAATCCGCCTTGCGACCAACGGGTTTAAGCAGAGGAACAGTTTTCAAGCGCGCCAAACAGCAACCTCTAGCGACAACACGCTTTGGCTGTGGACATATATTGTTTGCAAAAAATATTTGTTTAGTGTGCCCTACGACTCCTTAAAATTTGTCTTGTGAACTTACAATCACCCTTTATATGCTCCTGATTTTAATTGTTTTTAGTTGGAGATTTAATGAGCACCATGAACAACTCAATGGGCTGTGAGCAGTCGCCCGTCCCTAATTTAGGGCCACTGGTTCCAGGGAAGGGAGAGAGCCAGTGCCGTAAGGCACACACAGCATCCATGCCTCACCGGGGTTCGAACCCGGTCCTATCTCGGACGAATGATCAGAAGCCATTGCTTAGCCCAACGGTCGTTACATTTGTCAATAACCTTTTGAAACACCCTGTATATATTGCTCACTCCACACATTATATACATCCTTCTTATCTTATCAGAACATAAGATAAGAGGGATGTATCTTATGAGGTCAGGTCATTCAGACTTAACATCATGGCTGTTGTTGTCACATAACATTCAGTCAGTGAGAAAATGTAACGTTAAGGTCGAAGTACTTAAATAGTACAAAATCGCCGCCCCGATGGCGCAGTGGTCTAAGCGATGGCTTCTGATCGTTCGTCCGAAAGGGTTCAGCGTTCGAATCCCGGTGAGGCACGGATGTTGTGTTTGTCTAAGGGCATTGGCTCTCTCTTTTCTCTGGAACCGGTGACCCTAAATTAGGGACATACGACTGCTTATATCCCATTGAGTTGTTCACGGTTGTCGTTAAACCTCCAATAAAAAAAATAAGATGAGAACAAACTCAAAATTTATACAGAGAATGAAATTAAAAATTGAAGCGAAATTAGAATATACGTCATAGCTCTTTATGTATTCAGTTTACAGACACTGATATTACTATCCCCGATTTTTTTAAATCGAATTTACGGTTCGAGTTTGCTTGTTCAGGGAGTTATTGACTAATTAATACCTTTAGGACACTGGTTATAGGAATGGAAAAATGCCAGCGCCATTACATGCTTTTTTCTATTTGATTAAAAGTTTAACGACCACCGTGACCAACTCAATGCGCTATAAGCAGTCGTCCGTCCCTAATTTAGGGCAACTGGATCCAGGAAAGGGAGAGAGCGAGCCAGTGCCGTAAGACAAACACAACATCCATGCCTCACCGGGATCCGAACCCTTCATGAACGAATGCTCAGAAGCCGGCGCTTAGACCAATGATCTGGCTTTATACTGTATGTTTCATTCAGGATTCGAACTTGCGCAAATCTTTGACCATTGGGCAGATGCTCGCGCTTAAGATCACTCGACCACGGGAGTGATCTTATCGCGAAATGTGTTGAAAAACTAGTGTGCTAAAGAAAATAAAGAAACTTTAGAACGCCATCAAATCATTTGTTCCGCATTTTGGACAAATAGAGCAAATCTGGGAACGTTCCTCTATCAAATTAAGCATCTAAGAATCATGACCTCTAAGAAATAGTGATATCAGATCAACGTTGATATATTTCATACTCCATTGAATTTTTATATATATGCTACTGGGGATGTGTGAAAAACAGGTATTGTACAGAATGCCTATTAAATCTATAGAGTGCGTGAAATTTTTAGGCAAAGCATGAAATATTTATGTTATTTTAATACTGTATATACTTTCCCTAGGCATTTTGTATAAATCCTAGGCATTATACTGTATAAAACGACAAGGACTATTTAGGCAAAGCATGAAAATATTAAGTGTACATTTAAACTTTCATCAAGAGCTCTTCATACTTCTCAGTTTACGGCCGGGCCTGTTTTAGACTTTCATCAAGAGTTCTTCAGAATTATTAATTTACGGCGCGGTCTGTTTTAGACTTTCATCAAGAGCTCTTTAGACTTATCAGTTTACGGCCCGGCCCGTTTTAGACTTTCATCAAGAGTTCGTCAGAATTTTCAGTTTACGGTACAGACCGACACGTTTTAGACTTTTATGAATAGTTCTTCAGAATTCTTAATTCACGGCCCGGTCCGTTTTAGACTTTCATCAAGAGCTCTTCAGACTTCTCTGTTTACGGCCGGGCCCGCTTTAAACTTTCAACAAGAGTTCGTCAGAATTTTCTGTTTACGGCCCAGACCGACACGTTTTAGACTTTTATGAAGAGTTCTTCAGAATTCTTAATTCACGGCCCGGTCCATTTTAGACTTTCATCAGAAAGTACCTCAGATTATTTCAGTTAATGGCCCGACCCGTTTTAGACTTTCATCAAGAGTTCCTCAGATTTTCCAGTTTACGGCCCGTCCTGTTTTAAATAGATGTCCAGCGTTACTGGACATCTATTGCAAACAGCGGAATGCTTCCTGTAGCACAAGGGTTTTAACTCGTGGTCCACAGAGCACTTTTTAGTGGTCCACGAGACTTTGTTCACCAAGCAAATTCTAAATGGAAGAAAATATATTGTAGATGAAATGCGACTAGGAGTTTTAGAGCGAATGTTACGCAGAGAGACGTGCAATTTCTCGAAGGAATTCATATCATGGTTGTGGTTTAAGGCATTATTGCATACAGCTGTTGCAAAGGTAAGTGCATTCCTCTTCTACACTTCAATACAAACAATAAAGCAATCGGTCTAAAAATATGTAAACAAATACTTTGATCTTCTTCATTTCCACTGTAGCAACGGATAACAGCAGAAGTTTGTTTGGGCTTTGGTTTCGGGAAGATGACAACTTTGTTCACGTAAACATCTCTCGGAAAAGAAAAACAAACCAAGTGTTTTAGTCGCTAAAGCCAACGAACTGCAAAGAAATTTTGACTTCAACTTTAAAAGAAATAAACCATGCTATTGCAGACTATCATCTTACAGCCCATTTTGTTGGTTTAAGCTGTAATTAATCAATGCCTCGGGTGGCAGAATAGTTTCACTCAGAGAACTTCGCCATCTAATTGTTTAGCAAGTCAGTCTCCATTTCAGACTCAGCTTACAGCCCGACTTGTCGGTTTAAGCTGCAAACATCAACGTATCTCCTGGCAGATTCGTTTCACCCAGTGAACTTCATCATCTGATTATTTAGCAAGTCAGAACAAGCCCAGGCCCGGGATGTTTTACTTAACTGATGGGAAAAAAGCCTGGCTGGACCCGTCCTGGATTTTGTGCGAAACCTCACCAGACCTATGCTGTCACAACGGATTCACAGAACATACTTAAGGAACTATATGAACAACTCTTTAAATCCATTGTATTCATCATTTATGTAAATATATCTAAACCTCAAGATTATTTCCAATACATATCATCATGTGAAATCTGATTTCCTCAGCAGATACAAGTCTTATTTACCGAAATAAAAATGCCGAACCGTTTTCTTCCAGAACGTCGCCGAATAGAGAATCACGGAAACGGTTTCGAAAAATTTTTTAGACTCCATTATCCCCATATTTCCCACGGAAGACCTTAAAGTTGTTTAATGCGGTTGCTTTAAAGTCAGGAATAAACCTAGCGGATATTATGGCGTTGTTTTCATGATTTCCAGTTTAGTGGGATTCCACGAAAGGAAATTCGAATACAGCTTAAGAATGTAACAAGAGGATATTCCTCATTTGACATTTAATCTTGTGAAGACGCTCATTGGAGAAAATGAGCATCAAATTCTAAATAAATGAATCAGTACTTTGAGTTTTAATAATTGGTTCTTGAGCTTCATTCGCTACATCGATTTTCATCTAATTTAAATTACACGTTCTTAGAAAACTGTAGCGGTGGTTAATTCCCAAAAGGATGTTCACTGAGCCTGCGTTTGGTTTCTCAGATTTTAACATTCTGTGATTTTGAAATATACAGTGATTTAAATATAATACTTGTCACACATATCTAGCTAGTCATCTAACTCGCATAATATACACTGTGCCTGGTTAGAATTTTATGCACAATTAGTATATTTAAACAATAACTCGAAATATTGAAATGCTGGATAGGAATCAAAAGAGCCCGAAAAGTCAGAATTTAAAGGAGTATACAAATACACTGCTGGCCACCAAAAATGCAACACCAAGAAGGAAACGTCCGATTGGCCTGAAATTCTTAGCATGATTTGCCCGCGAGAGGGCATGCAAACGATTAGCATTGCAGGGCATATGCAAATCACGTGCGCCCGGCACGCCACCGAGAAGCACTATAAGAAGGGTGCACAGAAGGCAGGGTGTAAGTAGTGGAAGTGTGTTGTGCTGCCGGACCTATGCGTGGGAAGTTTTCTGATCCCTCGTCGCAGAATACGGCAGTCGTTCCAGCAACGTTTCGGAGTTCGACAGAGGGCGAATGGTGGCTTACCGTGACAGCGGTTTATCGTACCGAGACATCCGCTCCCGTGTGGGACGACATCCAGCCACAGTGAGGCGAGTAGGGCTTTGTTGGGTGCAGGAGGGACGGACGGACCGACGTGAGCGATTGTCGCAGCCGCGGCACACCGCCGAACGAGAGGACCGGCATGTTGTGCGGTGGGCATTGACGGCTCGCACCGCCACATCACGAACGTTAGCGCAGCAATTAGGGTGTGTTGGGCAACAACCTGTGTCAGCACGTACCGTTCGACGTCGTCTGCAGGAGCGGGGACTTGTCGCACCGCGCCCATTGCTCCGATTACCATTAACGTTACCCCACCAGCGACTGAGGCGGCAGTGGGCCGTTGAATGCCGCAACTGGACTACGGAATGACACGACACTGTCTTCTCCGACGAATCCCGCTTCTGCCTGCAACACCACGATGGTCGGATCCGCGTGTGGCGGCACTGCGGCGAGAGACTGTATGACGCGTGCATTATGCATCTCCATACCGGTCCGTCGCCTGACGTTATGGTTTGGGGCGCAATCGGATATGACACCCGCACCTCTCTGGTACGCATCGCCGGTACACTCAACAGCCATCTTTACATCTCCGATGTTTGGGAGCATTTAGTCTTTACCTGCAAGACCTGCCAGCGGCCACGTTTCAACAGGACAATGCGCGCACGCACGTGGCACGCATCGTGCAACAACTTTTCACGGCCCACCAGGTGTCACTGCTGCCGTGGCCTGCCTGTTCTCCCGATATGTCGCCCATTGAACACGTCCGGTCGCTGATCGGTAACCGAGTGGTCCGGCAAGCACCATCCTCGGCTACGCCTAATGAACTGTGGCAACGTGTGGAAACAGCCTGGACCGACATACCCCAAGCCCACATCCAAAGCCTCTTTCGATCGATGCCGCGGCGTGTAGCGGCCGTTACTGCCAGCCATGGGGGCCACGCGAATTATTGATGTCTGAGTGTTCCGCAAGTCGCACGGACCTGTAAGCTCAATCGTTTCATCTTTGTATCTGTTGTTATGTGTCCAGTAAATCTGGCTTTTCTCTCTCGTGTCCTTCTTGGTGTTGCATTTTGGGTGGCTAGCAGTGTACATTCACTGACAATGAAATTTGCGCACCAAGAAAGAAGCATCGGATTGAACTGAAATTTAATGCACATTGTAATACAGATGACGGATACACTGATGGCCAAAACAGAGCTGCAGGACAATTGCAGAAGGATTTGCTGCGCGCAGTCCGGTCATCTTGAATTGCTCATTGCACCGCCTCGTGCGGCGATATAGGCAGCAATACGGTCCGGCATGGAGGCAAACAGGCGCCTGATGTTTTCCTGCGGCACGGCGGAAGCTGGCGTTTCAACTGGTCTCACGTATGCTTGAAAAAGGACATGTCTAGGGAGTGGGTAGGCCATGGAAGTGTCTGGACATGACGTAGGCAGTCCTGGGAAACCAGAGCCGTGTGCGGGCGGGCATTATCCTGCTGGTATAGCGCCTCAGGAATCCCTGACAAGAATGGGAACGCATGGGGCCGTAGAATCTTATCCACATACCACTGGCCCGTCAATGATACACGTACCACTAGTAGAGCTTATCGGCTATCATAAGCAATGGCTCCCCAGACAGTAATACCTTCAGTGGGGGAGGTGTGGCGATGAATAGCGAGGTGGATATTGTGCAGTTGATCCTGTGACCTCCAGACCCGGACACGATGATCATTTGTCCCCCAAACGAAGCGGCACTCATCGCTAAACACCACACGTCGCAAGCCTGTGGCGTTCCACATCGCTCTGGCCTGACATCACCGTATACGGAACCGGCGATGTTCCGGTGTTAATGGCAGCACACGTGAGTGGCACTGGTATCGTAGATTCGCTTCCGCGAGGTGGCGGAAAATGGTTGGTAGCCACACAGGAGCCGTTACATCTGGAGCCGGTATGCTTCTTCTGGCCGGAGCATACAGAACCCGTACACCAGTGTCCAATTTCTCGTATCAGTCATAAAAAGTACTCTATCTGATAATACCGCCACCAAACGCGTTCGGCAATTTCCCAAATGCTTCCTTAACTGGCACGCCATTCAAATATTCATAGAGCAATATTGCATGCACACATTCCTTCGATACGGTCATCGTATCATCGCTACGTGGGACAAATCCTCACCACAACAGCGTCGGTTCTGTCCTTAGAATCTCTTCTTTCGCGCACAACAGTCTAGGATGTTTACATCTCCGCAGGATCTTACATTACACATACACACTGTAAATACGACTTTTCCAGGAAACTTTCTTTATAGCCTGATATAATCAAAGGAAGGGTTAATGAAAGTGGAACTCCAACAGAGTTTCGCGCAAGCATTTTATTAAATCTCACTCGTTTCTACGTTTGTTTCAAAGAGACTTCACTAAATGTTTAAAAATATAATCCTGTGACACACCAGTTTTCCTTTGATGCAATGACTGTATATATATATATTTAAGGTCCACGAAAAGAAAGATTTTAACAATATTTATTTTGCAAAATTTGTAAAACTTTGTAAGAACTCACTGCTACAAAACTCATACTTTTTTAATCGTTTGAAGGGTGATATTTTCGTTTCGACTGATGTAATGCGACAGGTTGCGTCCATACTAACACAACTTTTTCCTTTCCTGAGAGCAATATATTTTTTTCCATGTTAGGGCGCTTCATTCAAGTTACTAGGTCTTGATGTTGGAGCCTCCAGTTTTCCTTAGGCTGCAGAATTTTCGAATATGCTCTTTACCACTCCCAATGGATTTATAAGACGAATTCCTTTGCTTTTTGATGATATTTTCCATTACAATCAAGACTCTCCTTTCTAACTCATAAAATATATTTATTATATACTCTTTGTTGCCACCAACGTCGCTTTGCTTATTTGTGCAGCTGTTGTTAGAAGCGAACGTGTCTTCGCCACCGAGCTGCACAAAGAGCGCAAGATATTTTTGCTTTGAATCCTAATAACCTTAATACACATTCATATCATTCCCACGCTTCCAATATTCTGGGACAAGAGCGCTGGAATTTCTCTGAAGATGTCTCTTTGAAGAACATTACAGCGAACCCGAAATTTAAGAACCCATGAATCTGGTCGAAGTCACAATTGGTTTGATTTCCGAAGCAAAATTTATAGGCAGATATATGGTCTACGAATAAAAAGTGTTTTCCCATTCTGCGAGAAATTCATACGTAACTTTTCTAATAAAGGATTCAATCTCGTCTTCTTCAGCCTTTGGATTCGCTGCGGCGACACTTTCTAATTAAGTGAAGATGAGAGAATTCCAAGATTTTGGCGGGCACAAACTCAACAGATATATGCATAATGTTTTACTGTGAGTTCAAGAAGAATGCTAAATACAACCACTCTTTTCAAATTAAGATCAGCTTTTTCCTAGCACGTCTTTAGTAAAAAAAGATCGTGCTTTTGTTACCGGTTTGTCCGTCCGTCTGTACCCACGATATCTCTGCAACTATTAGTCCGATTTGAAAAATTCTTTTTGCATTGCGAAGTTTCAAATATGTGAATGATGATCCTTTACTTCGATTTTTTTACGATGTACATTTTCGCCGCTAGAGGGCGTAAATGCATATAATGCCGAATTCAAAAATACGTTTTATTCCACATATTTGCTTCTAAACATCAGATTGAAAAATTTTTTTTATCTTTCGATTCCATTTATGTCGAATAGTATTTTAGATGTAGTTACTTTTCAAATTACGCATAGATTTTCGGCTAGGGGACGTAAAAGTAAATTATATTTTCCTCCGAGAACACTTCTTCTAAAACGCCGATTTGAAAAGTTTTTTCTTCAGCGGATTCACCTCCTGATGGAAAACCTTTTGCATATAATTTCAAATTTTTGGTAAAGAATACTTTTGCCACCAAGGTGCGTAAGTGTTAATTTTTGCTTCTGATGTATTTACCATAAAATAGGTGGTTCTAAATTATCGATTGAAAAAATTATTTCGTGGACTTGATGCCACTCACATTGATACACCTTTTCAGAATATTTTCTTCCTTAAAATATTCCACAGTTTCTCTGCCAGTGGGCGTAGATGCATATCTTATTTTTGTCAATATCTCTACTTCTAGGAGTCCGATTTGAAAAATTCCTTCTTTGTTAGATAGTGTTTTCAGTGTGACATGTTTTTCATATAATTTCAAAAAATTCAACTAATTCATAGACTTTCTGTTAGGGGGCGTAGAGGTAAATTGCGTTTCCCCCTATATCTCTGCTTCTAAATCTCCGATTTAAAAAAATGTTTCCGCGTCGGATACAGCCCCTGGTGGGAAATCGTTTGCACATAATTTATAATTTTTTTCAAAAAATGGTTTGGCCACCGGGGGGCGTAGATATTAATTTCCGCTTCTGATGTATTTGCCGCAAAATATGAGCTTCTAAATTCTTGATTGAAAAAAACGTCGTTTGTAGACCGATACTAATCATGTCGATAAACCTTTTAGAAACATTTTCTTCTTTAAATAATGCATGGTTTCTACACCAGGGGGCGTAGATGTATATCTTACTTTTGTCAATATGTCAGAAGCTGACAGAAAACACACATAACGCCGTGGATTGTTGAACATCGTGGTGTAAGGCTAACGCGCTCGGCTAGATAGTGAGAGATCTGGGATTCGGATCCATAGCGGTAACCGAAAAAAAAATTGTCGTCTGCTATGAGTTGCTAAAACGTGGAAAGAGCGATGCCTTTGTTTATCCACTGGTATTTAGAGGATTAAAACAAGCACAATTTTTTTTTTACGAAAGTCGAATGTAAAAGATGCATACGTGTTCACTTTTTCCTCAACAGGAAAGACATCTTATTTTAATATACGTACTATTTGGAGTCTTTTTGTAAAATCTATATATTCTATTTTTATTTTTTACTGAATATATATATTTAACTGCGCATTAAATGTACCTATGTTGATTTTGATCTGTTATGAAATAATTTCGATACAGTTGCAACAGCATTAAGCATATGTCATTTTCTTAACTGGAGATTTTTATCTTTGATAGGTGGTTGTTTCAGAATTAACATCTGAATATTCGTCGGCTTTGTCTTCTGTCTATTGTTTAGAATTTTGAGCTTCTAGCTTGGAGATATTCAGGAATTTTTAAACTTGTTTTGCATTTTCGTATTTCCCTTCGCTTTTTCCTTGAGATGAGCTCACAGACTAGAAGGAGAACTGTTCAGCCCAACATGAAAAATGCAGCAGAACTACCTCACTTTCAGAGAATGATTCTTAATTCGCATGTATTTTCTTCTAATGTAGTAGTGGCTTACAGACTTCTGCGTTTTTCTCGATATATGGAAGTGCCTCCAAAAAGCGTTGAGATTGGGAAATCCTGTTCCTTAACAAATTTGGATTTACTCAAATAGGAATTACTGCTCACTTTCTTAAAAATCTGTAAGTTTCCTTTTACAGGAAGTGCCTTTAACTTCCAACACAGAGCCAATAGTGACGCATATTTGAACTTCCTTTCAAGTTCCTTACCGCTATGTAAATTGTATTACCTCTTACTTATACTTTCTCTGAAAGGCACATCGGAATCTCCATGTTCCTGCGTACGTTTCGGCAAGAACCCGTAGCTAGAGAGACGATGAATAAGAGGTGGTAATGTTGACTGAGAAAGAGGACCGTTGTCCTCTTATAACGTAAGTCTATAAAAGGAACGCCAAAAACAAAGTAGTCTGTAAATATGAGTGCATCTATAATTACACAAAAAGCTGATATATCCTGCAGTTATAATGCTACGCTTATGGTTTTTTCAGTATAATAGTTCAGATAGCTTCCTACTAACATATTTCAAGCTGCAAATTTCAAAGCAGGGCAGCATAAAAGTGTAAGTCTTTTAATTAGGTGTATCCTGGCTTCTTACAGCCATCGCACATTTTCCTCACTCTACGTAAAACTCGATCAGTGTAGAACCCTGCCAGAACTAGCACACATTACTTGTTTCATTTGCTCTGCGGTAGTACAAGGTTAATCTATCCTCTTTTTTTAAATGCACCTGAGAAACTGACTTATTTGCTCGAAGTAGGCCATGTATTATAATAAAACGCCGTTTTTTTCCTTCCACTTAACAATTGAATTTAGTACTTAGTTCAACTAAGAATAATAGTTTCAGTTTTCGGGCTTTTTTGTTTTGGTCAGCGAATGTAGAAACTGAAGCCGATTCCTTCTCCACAGCCTCGTTGGCTCCGTCCACTGTTTAGGATGCGATAACCCTTCCCTCCGCTCTCCGTCACTGAGCACAAACGAGCGCCAGCTATGTAGCTACTCACCGTAAAAGCTTTCCATCTACAACTTACAGACTACCTCCTCTTCGTAAGCACTGATGAATGAATAGTCAATAGCTGCTTCGTTCATTTCAATTGAAAATGCGATGAGATACACTTAATAGGATTTCGTCGGACGAGCTTCTAAATGTTGACAGCTGACAGTTGTTCAAAGTGCAATCAAAAGTATTTAAAAAGTGTTCTTAGATAAGAGCGGTGGGCAGAGTAGGAGCAGAGTCGAAAGCGATATTGTATGTGCAGAGAGTTAGATTAAAGCTAATGTTAAAAGCGAGCGATTTTGTAAAAGCTGATGTTAAGAGCTGTGTGCGGAGTGTCTTAAGAGAGATATTTATCAAACATGTAGTAGTGGCAAGTGGATTCATATTAGCTTCACGATCGACGTGATTTATTGAAGAGCAAGTTCTTAAAATCATGCAATGCGTTGATTATGATACGCTTTCCAACATACCCGAAATCATTACTCAATTTATGAGGATAGTGGCAGTAGAATAAATCTCGCTCCAATGCCCTGACCTTTGACCCCATTTCGAGGATATACAACAGAACCCGTTAAGTATACTTCCGGAACAACATGATAAAGTTTTGTCTCAATCGAAACATTTTTTACGTAAGTTATGACGCAAAAATGCGATGGAATGAATCCCACTCCTATCTCATGGCCTTTGACCCCATTGCGCCCATTTTCAACAGGGTTCGTTCCCATTGGTTCCCTACCACATACTAAAATTTCATCGAAATCGAACCATTTTCATGCACGTTATGACCCATAAGAGCAATGGAATGGATCCCACTCCTATGTCCTAATATTTGACCTCATTTTCCCCATTTTCAAAGGAATATGGTTCGTTACAAGGTGGTTGCCTACCACATACTAACATTTCATCGAAATCGAACAATATTTTAGCAAGTCTTGACGCATAAGGGAAATGGAATGGATATCGCTCCTATGTCCTGACCTTTCGCACCACTTCACCCATTTTAAATAGGGTTCGTCCCCTGGTGGTCCCCTACCACATACTAAAGTTTCATCGAAATGGAACCATTTTTAGGCGAGTTATCGTGCCGACAAACGGACAAAGCTGGTGCATATACGCTTTTTAAAGCTACGGTTGGAAGGCATAAATAATTGACGCGCTAAAGAGATGTAAAAAATGGACATGGATATCTAAATACTGTCTCATGACTTACCGTGAGCGTTAGTCAGAAAGCGTTTAGTTAGAGAGATATTCATTAAGGTTGAAGTTGTTAGGAACAAACAACAAACGATTCAAAATGATCAGGGTTACCAAAGTAAAGTTAAGTCACGTAGTGACAAGTTGAAAACCTCAGCATTTAAAATTGTATAACCAATTTAACCCTCTTATTGTAAAATCTGTAAGAAACATAACAGCACAGGAAGTCTTGGAAAGTCCCACGGTATTTTCAGGGAAACCTGAAAAATCCCCCAACACGTGAAACGTAATAAAATTCCGTTAGTTAGGACTCGTCTTTCTTTAAAAAGTACATCTCGAATCCTCTTGGTAAACACTGATGAATGAATAATCAATAGCTATTTCGTTCATTTCAGCCTAGAATGCGATTATTCATACTTCATCTTTATAAAACAACAAGCTCCTCTCGTGCGTCTGTGGCAGATTTCCAGCTCCAGGATTTCTTTCTTCCTTTCCTTTCCTTTTTTAACAACGAGAAGTGCTAAGAAAAAAAGAAGAGGTTTATTGAGATATTAGGAATGACTTGAAATGTCTGGATTGATGGCTGTTGAAACAAAATTACATTCTCCGATGAGCGCGTGTCTTATAAATGTCTTTTCAGTCACGGCCATCAGTCCCCAGGCGGCCATTTACGCTAATGGTTCTTCCTTTCGCAGCGGCAGACAAGATGGCGGCGCATTCGTCTCTGTCGAAGAAACTGAATCTCTGCTTCCTCCCATTAACACATGTACTGCATTTGTACCGAAATGATATTACCTGCATAATGAAATATTCCTAGGAGGGGACATGGCATCCTTTTTATTAAATATGAGAATTCAAATGAAAGAAAATTCTTGTCGTGAGACTTTTAACGATATTTTTCATCCTGCTCTCAGTGAGACTGCTTTCTGCACAAGAACGACTTATGTCATGAAAAATGCTAATCCAAAAATTACCATTTACTCGAATCTAATGACCGGTCTTTGTAATTACGAGCTTCGAAGATCTTACAGTATTTCATCGACTGACGAGATTTTTAACAAGTTTGAAATATAAATTGTGGTTAATCACTCGGTTGCTCGATTATGTCCAGCATGGACTAGCAACTTTGAAGAACTACACGTCATGTTAGTGGAAATCTAACTTTTGAAACAGCTGTCCTCATAATCTTTCAGTTCCATTTTAACAAAATTTCGAATAAACTTTTGACTTATCGAAACACTTCGTCGAATAAACACTTGACTTATCGAAACACTTCTTCGAAAAAACTTTTGTTTCGTAATTATAAATAGACCATACTGTGAATACTCAAGAGACGCAGAGTATTAAATCCTTTTATTTTTGTGGTGTAGTAAGCACAAAGATTCATTCGCCAAGCTTTAAGGTGAGCGTCTAGTGATTTTGCTTCCTATACTTCCCATGGGCAAACTTCTGTACACATTTTCTTCACAATTAATGCGTTCCCAAGGATGAAAATTGGAACATCGATTAAAATAACTACATATTATAACTTGGAATACTTACTATTTTCTAAAACATAACCATAATTATACTAAAAATCAATAACTTTTCCTTTGGTGGTGTTGAGACTAGAAAAAAGATGGCGCGACCTGTACATTGATGACGTCAGTAGACAAACAAATGTTAGATTGCTTAATTATGGTTATGTTTTAGAAAATATTAAGTATTACAGGTTATAATATCAAGTTATATTAATCGATGTTCAAATTTCCATCCTTGGGAACGCATTAATTGTAAAGAAAATGTGTACAAAAGTTTGCCCATTGGAAGTATAGGAAGCAAAATCACTAGACGTCCATCTTAACACTCCACTGGTAGGCTTTTGTAAGGCAATGGTAGACATAAAAATGCAATGAATTGGAACACGTAAGGAACCTAGATGATTTTTGAAAATAACGTGGGTGACATCACGAGCATATTACAAATTTTTTTTATCACGCAATTGTACGGTGCGTCGTGATGTCTTTCCATCTTTTAATAACGCATGCCAAACTCTTTGTAGTTTAGCAGAGACTATATCATTGCACGCTAGTTTGCAGAATAGGAATTCGACTATTTCCCTGATGGCAGTATCTTTAAAGTTCGTGTAAGGGGCAATTATTCTAATGCTATTCGTACAGGATCGGCCGATTAATGCATGACTCATCTGGCGTGGGCTGCATGTGTGACTTTTTCTTATCAGTGTGAGAAATAAAAGGCAGGTGTGTAAGCTATACCGTTTGTATATCCTGATGTAAAGAGTACCATTACGAATAAACGATGTGGAAACTGCTGAGCACCACGTGCCATTGATGTGAGATGTGAACGTCAGCTGCGAAGGTGCACGAGGGCCAATCGACACGCTACAGTGGAGCAACTCATTAGCCGAATGAATCAGGGGGCTACCGGAAGTGTGTCTAAAACGGCAGTTCAGAAAAACCTGCAGTGTGTGGAGCTCCGATGCAGACTAATGGTCACTTCACCTATGGCTAACAAAGTTGCATCGTCAGGAAAGTTTTATAAGGCGGGAAACATCAGAGAACAAACAGTCTTCAACCATTGCTGAAAGAGCACAAGCTGGTGAGGGCAGCATTATGGTCTTTGGTATGTTTTCGTGCGATTCTCAGTGTCCACGCATACCTATGGAAGGCACTATCGACCGAATTCGTTATGAATCCAACTTTGCAGACCAAACATGCGGATTGTGTTCCCTGTGGCGGATGGGATCTTCCAGAACGACAATACTACGTATCATACAGCTAGAAATGCCCGAGAGTATTTGGAGGAGGACGATGAAGACTTCAAAATACTTACTTCCCTGGCTCCCTAGTTCCTCTGAGTTAAACCCAATTGGGCATCTGTGGGACCATCTTGATCGTATTGTTCGCTCTACGCTCTATGGATCCTCCACCACGCTCCCTCCAGCAGCTGTCAGATGAACTGCAGTCAGCATGGCTCCACATACTTGTGAACACCTTCCAGCAGCTTACTGAGTCACTCCGAGCCCAGTGTGCAGCTGCTGTTTGTACTGCACATTGTGGTTACTCTGGATATTAGCTCGTGGTCACAGTAATTTGACTCGACTGTGTATAAGCTCACATATACTATAAGAATAGGACTAAAATTATCCAGCGCAAAATAATTCTTAGGGAATATTTTTCATATTTCTTTCCATTCCAGTTTTACTACGAAATTTACAAGATTCAGTATTTCTCATTTTCAAAAGCGAGGAAATCCTAATTCATTTTGGAAGAAATATTAACATTTCTAAATAAGTTGAAATCTCACTTCACTTTGCCTTGAAGCTACAAATCAGGAATACTAATGTACTCTTCATAACAACAGCAACAACAGAAACGTCCAAGCCCCGAACGTATGTTGCTTGGATATTTCGTTCACAGCAAAGTCTTTTACATTCATGAATATTTTTATTTTCGAATAAAGCTCAAAAAACCTCAGGGGAACAACTTCCCGACTTAACCACCTTGCATCGACGTGACAGATCACGTCTTGGGATTCAAATTCAATTTGTTCTAAAATGTCTTCGGACTCCCCGTGATTCAAAACACGACTTTGAGAGAAATTTCCAATTTAAACAATTGCTCTAGTAACATCGTTACAAACGAAACACCTGAAGAAAAAATACTTACTGGAAATTGTTCAGCTGTGTTAATGTCCTTGCGGATACACGAGTTTTCCTGTGTTAGTTGGCTGTAATTACCGTTCTTTTGTTTTTTTGGTTTATCTGGTAGCTACAGGTGAAGTAGATGTCAAGTAAATTGCATTCTGTTGTGTGACAACCGTACTGAAAGGAAATGTGTTTGCATATGTTATTAGCTATACTTTCTTTCTAAAGAAAAAAGTGCAGGAACCTTTTGGCATACATTATTGTAAAAGAGGGTAGAACTTCTAATTTCAGGGCTTGTGTATTAAAAACCAACTCAAATCTTGAACATCGCCATATCGTTGTTGCTTGGTGCAAATTAAAACACATATTTTTCATGGCATATTATTCCAAACGATTATATTAAAAACCAGCATTCCACAACAGTGTTATAATGCAGTGTTATAATATTGTGGCGTTATTGTGTAAACATACATACATACATACATATCACTAAGCTGTTCTCTGAGATTCAGAGGTTAGCTCCAAAAAGAAATACAAACTACCAGATATTTTTAATTACTTTTGTCGTATCAAACTTCTCCTTTTACAGCGATCTTGACATACAACTCGGGCTTCACTGATATCCATTACACGCCGTGCACAAGATCTTCTATACTTCATGCTCATAATCTTTTTCTCATGCACACACTCCTGAATCTGATCCACCCATGTCTTCCTTGGCCTTCCTCTGCCTTTCCTTCCGGCCACTTGGGCTAAAAAGATTTTCTTAGTAAGCATCTCATCACTCATTCTTTCAACATGGCCAAACCACCGAAGCATATTGGTCTCCACCTTACTAACAACATTTTGCTTCACATCACACAACTGCAACACATCTTCATTCCTCACACAATCTGAACGTGTCTTACCACAAAAGTAACGCATTTCTCCAGCACACAAACGACTCCTATGTTTCTCCTGCAGTACCCAGGTTTCACTGTCATACATCAGAGTAGGAACAAATATTCTTGCATACACATCCATGCGGGATGTGTAAACACAGCACAAAATATGCAAAAAATATACAGGGTGTCCGCGAATTATTGGACACAATACAAAATTATATAAAACAAAACATTAAACAGATAGAAAGAAACTGATTGTACTAACTTATAATGTAACTACACACGTTAATAAATTTTGGTGTGAGATCCTTTGGTTGCTCGTAGTACGGCCAAACGATACTCGATTTCATGCCATGCATTGGCAAGCATCTGAGGAGTTATGGAATTAATAGTAGCTGTGATACGCTGCTTCAGTTCCTGAAAATCAGTACAAGGCGTCTGATAGACACGATCCATCACATAACTCTATATGAAATAATTCAATGGCGTTAGATCTGGAGAGCGAGGAGACCAAGCAATGCGGAGGCACGCCGTCTTGTTGGTAAACGACGTTGTCATATCTTTTGATCTAGGGTACAGCAAAATTGTCTATCATATCCAAGTAAATGTCACCATTTATGGATTTTTCGCAGAAGAAGAAAGGGCCAATCACTTCTCTTTTTGATAGGGTGCACCACACATTAACGTTTTGCCAGTTACTTTAACCTGTTTCATCCACCGCTTGATTGAATTCGTTGACAGATGATTACAACCATACTCTAAACGGTACCGTCTTTTAACTTTAATGACAGACTTTAATTCCGCAAGCCATAACACACACATCGCCTTCTGCTGTACAGACGTTATGACCACTTATTACGCATTTCTCATACATTCCTCTCCAGGCCACACTTAGCACAATCTATCGGATTCTGGGAATAACAATTCTGCAAAACAAAAATATAGAAACCGTGTTAGTAATACGTGACATAGAAAAACAGACAATGCTCATAGTTTTTTTTTTTTTGTAAATAATTTTGTAATGTGTCCAACAATTCTTGGACACCCTGTATTGTATGAATAAATGAAATACGGGATTACAAGATTGTACAATACAAATTGAGAAGATGTGAATCCGTTTATTGGGGTTAATATGACAAGGATAGTAAGTCAGATAATATCCAAAAACTTGAGAATTTTATCGTCCTGGAGCGGGACTCGAACCTTCGTCTCCCGGATAGAGCACCAATATTGTTATATTTAAATTAATCAGAAACTTGAAACTTGGACGTTCCGGGTGGTGTAGTGGTTAGCATACTCAGGTGCTATCCGGGAGACGCGGGTTCGATTCCCGCTCCAGGACGACAAAATTTTCAAGTTTTCGGATATTATCTGACTTAACATCCATGTCATATTTACACCAATAAACGGATTCACATCTTCAAAATTTGTATTGTACAACGGTGTAATCCCGTATTGTATTCAATGATATTCTGCTCCTCCGGGCAATCGCAGGAATAAATTCTAAACCTCCAGGTTGCGCTATATATGAATGCCGGTTGCTCAGACTATCGAATCCTGTGATGGTTATATTGAAATTAATAGCACTATATTCACGTGGATTAGTAACATCAAACAGAAGTCATCGCTCTTTCCACGTTTATAAGTGTGTCACGGAAAAACTCTCATCGGCATGTCCAGCTCGTAACTGGAAGGCCCTGGGTTCGATTCCCGGTG
Organism: Macrothele yani; assembly: GCA_039090855.1. Taxonomy (NCBI): domain Eukaryota; kingdom Metazoa; phylum Arthropoda; class Arachnida; order Araneae; family Macrothelidae; genus Macrothele; species Macrothele yani. The sequence goes on along the minus strand of CM076998.1, from coordinate 21,964,092 downwards.
GCAGCCGATGATAATTTTTCTGTGACTCACTTATAAACCTGGAAAGAGCGATTACTTCTGTTTGATGTTCTTAATCCACATCAATATAGTGTATATAAATTATTCATTCACCTCCTAAGTATTTGTTCAGTTGCTGCTTTTTATCTTTGGTGAATCCCCAGCATTGTGCGGGGCTCAAGCAACTTGCCATGTGGTTTGGCAGTTAGTCCTTTGTGAGTCTGGAGAATTCGAGGCCACTCTAGTGCAGTGGTAGTAAGTCCAGCGTTTAACAGGAAGACCCTGGGTTCGGTGGTGACCGATAAGAATTTTTCCGTGACTGACTTATAAACGTGGAAAGAGCGATGACTTATGCTTTATATTTAAATTAATCGGAAACTTTAAACTTGGTCGTTCTGGGTGGTGTAGTGGTTAGCATAATCAGGCGCTATTCGGGAGACGCGGATTCGATTCTCGCTCCAGGACGACTAAATTTTTAAGTTTTCGGATATTATCTGACTTAATATCTATGTCATATTTACACCAATAAACGGATTCACATCTTCCAAATTTATATTAATGTATTGTAAGTTTGGTTGTGTACATAAATATTTAGATACTTGTTATCAAACACTTGTAATAAGTATTATGTGATCATAAAAAACAAAACTGGTGCTTCTTGTTGCATGTGTAAGCAATATATATATTATACTATAAAGCTAGGTAGAAATTGTACACGTGTAGAGAAATCCAAAAATTTCTATTAGTGTAAAATATTCATGTAGACATTTCTGTATGGGACCGACTGATAAACCTAGAGTATGTATCCTAATTAACTACATGCTAAAATTAAGTTCGTATAGAAAAAGAAATATTTACACTACTGTCACTTCGTTACAACTGAACATTTTACTTTCCCTTTTTCCTTCAAGCTGGGGCGTGAGTGAAAAAAAAAGGGAACACTGTACCTGCATTTCCACACTATGTACATTTTCCCCCCAATTAACAATTCTAAATTTTGGCTCTCGGAGAAAAAAAAATAATGAAAGAAAAAATTTCGCCTTTTGCCAAACTTCTTGACCTCGGAATATTGGAACCGAAATTCTGTAACACCACAAAGAATAACGGGAAAAACAAATAAGAGAAAAAGAACTTTTGACATTTTCTCGATTCTCAGCACTAAAGGGACGGTAAATCTGAGTTTTGAAAGAAAATCGCCTAAGGAAGAATGGTCACTCTCCTCTGAACTGATCTCTATTTTCTTCTTGCTAATTTCTCAAAAAAAAAAAAAAAAAAAAAAAAAAAATGCGTGGATAGGGAGATTTGGTAACAATGATGAGATGTCTACAAATTCCATCAACATATCAATAGCAAACGCTGAAATTAAAATCACTGTAAAGCTTACTCACAAATGAGAGTTCAATTTGTATTAAGGATTACAGTAAACTGGAGATCAGAAGAGGACTGAATTTCAGTCCTTAACTCTTTAACTGTATGGAACGAATTAACTCTGTGTGAGCAAGATTGATTGAAATGAGATTGAACGATTATGTTCGTTCAATCTCATTTCAAACTAACTAGCGAACTCCGCATTAGAAAACGTTGCTTTCCAATTAGCTTTCGTAAGCAATGCATAACAGTATGAGGGATGATTGAAACTAATCCTTTTTGGCTGATTATCTGCTAAAATGGTTATAACAATGCCGATGAGTCCAAAAAATGAATGAGAAAAAATGTTTAGGTGACATGTTCCAACCCAGTGGCATGATGTCCGTGTCAAGGGAGCTAACCATTCTCCATTACGCCTTGCGGCTTGAAGCCAAGGGTAAAGAATCGCAAGGGAGACGTCTGTCTCTAATGGCACATTTTGGTCGATAATGCATGACATAGAGAGTTCGGAAAGGAAGTGATTTGCCCTCTAGCTTTCGTAAAAGCCGGACGATATGTAAAAATTTCCAATTTTGGAGCGCAGAAAATTTTGGGCACCATTTGGTGTACTTACGTCGTTCGCTTAAAGGGCTAAATATACAATATTCCAGATTTTGCTCAACTTTGGAGGCATTTCTACCGTTGTCACACACTGAAAAAAATAATCTACTTAAAATGAGAACCTGAATCTACTCGTTTTTTTTTTAAGTACAATCGTATTGTAAACGAGTACATGGCATGCTCAAATATAAATAACCATACGTATTTTACAAATAACTGCGTCAATAAATATAATCTTGTATTACTTCATTTTAGATATAATAGATTTCAAGAGAAATTGTTTAATAAATGTGTAAAGTGACACACATAAATAATTAGTACAACAAAGTCCCTGATCACAAGTAATTTAATAACGCATAAAATATCTTTGTGTACGTTTTTATATTAACTATATTTGTATCAACCTCATAAATAATATATTTTCGTCTCATCACTATATTTGTCATAAAATTGTGCTGTCATGCGACAACGAGTATATCTATTATTTCAGATGTGTTATCGAATAATATACTTCCAGTTGATTCTATGAATAAATGAGTATGTACAGAGTACACGTATCCCAGATTTGAAATCCGGCTGCGGATGGCTTAGGTTCAAACCTAACCTGGTAGTGTGAATTTCTAACAATCGCTGAATATTCTCCGTGCATCGGACGAGCAGGTTATGTGACGACCCCAGGGTAAGAATCACGCAGTTAAAGTTCCTAAGCTCCCCTCAATTTATCTCTGCCTTCTATGTGCAAAATCGTATGCATGTACGGTGGCGCCATCTAGTGTGCTCTGTCTCTCTCACTTACGAACTCTCCTGTCAGAATCGCTAGATCAGCTCTAACTTCCTTCAGTTCGTGTGCCCTGCCCGAAACGGCACATTAGAGTACATATATTTGAAATATACGGATATTTTTGAGTACATACATTTGAAATACCCGATATGCTCTCAATTGATTTCCTGTATGTACTCAAAAATAAGTACGTGTCTTTTTCAAGAATGAGGCACAAGTACTCGGAGCTATTATAAGCCCAGAATGTACTCAAAAACGAATACATTTTGCTTATTTCTAAATACCAATTTTTAACAGTGCAGATGATGTCCTCGAAGGATACACGTTCGGAAGTGCACTACATTATGTAAAGTATTCGAACACTACCATATATTTGCATAAGTGCAAAGAACGGTTAGGAAGAGAAGAATGGCGCGGGGAAATGTGCGCTATCAGCAGACATGTACGTAAACGAGGTCCGATCAAAAGGTTCCGAGACTAGGCTGATGTACAACAAAGTACTTACTTTACTTAAATCTGGCTATGATCTCCCTCAAAGTAGTCTCCTTGGGCAACGATACACCGCTGCTAGCGTTTTTGCCCCTGTTGAAATGCACCATAGAAGTCCTGTTCGCGAATCGTGTCAAGCACCGTCTGTGATTCGCACTGGATCTCCTCCACGGTTTCAAAACAGCGACCCTTGAGCTTCAGCTTCATCTTCGGGAACAGAAAGAACACGCAGGGAGGCAAATGCGGCGAGTAAGGTGGGTGAGGAAGGGTAGTCTTGCTGTTGCGGCTGCAAAACGGGCGTGATGCCAACGCTCTGTGAGCTGCTGCATTGACGTGATGGAGCAAGAAATCGCACCAGCGCCACATTTCAGGTCGTTTGCGGCAAATGTTCTCCTTAAGAAGCCGCAGAACATTGCAGTTAAAATCGGCGATGACGGTCTAGCCCTGGTGGACGAATTAACGGTGAACAATCCCAAGAATATTGAAGAACATGATGAGCATGCTTTTGGTTGCGCTCCGGACCTATCGGGCCTTCTTCGGTCGTGGAGATGCCGGGATCTTCCACTGCAACGACCGTTGTTTGGTCTGAGGTCGTAACCGTAAACCTAAATCTCGTCCCCAGTGATGACCGGCGACAAGAACGTTGGTTCATTCACAACCAGCTGCCGAAGATCTTGACAAAGTTCGACACGGAGCGCTTCTATTCAGGGTTCAGAATCTTTGGCAGAAACTTTGCAGCAATGCGATGAATGTTCAAAACCGACGTCAGAATTTCTTACGTTCTGTGTGACACATTGACGATGGTAGCAATGTCTTGAATGGTTCTTCGACGATCCTCGTGCACCAGTTCCCTAATTTTGTCCACATTTTCGGGTGTTTTGCTCGTGGACGATCGCCCTGACCTCTCGTCGGCTTCAAGTGCCACTCAAAACATCTCGCACGACTCATTGCTTCACTGCCATAAACCTGCCGCAGCATTTCATGCGTCTCCGTTCCCGATTCGCCGAGTTGACGCAGAATTTGATGTTCGCTCGTTGCTCTAGTTTCCTGTCCATACCGAAATCGAAGCTGTGTTCTGCCCGTGGTCACCAAATATCGTGTAGCACAGCTCCCGATGTTCACAGAACGACGCCACTAGGCACAATGACTCATGAAGGTCCCTGCCCTCGACGGCTGCTCGCGCATCACCGTACTGTCTTCTGTTCGCGTGCTATGTACCTAGTCTCGGAACTTTTTGATCGCACTACGTATAAAGCAGAAGTGTTCTGTCTGGTTTTTGGTAATTTTGAAGCGGATATGCCGCGTGAACGTGAGCTTTCGGAGTTCTAGCGTGAGCTGGTGATAGGATTCATTTGAGTAAATTTTCCCCACGTAGAATTACAGCTAAACTATACAAACCAAAATCGACTGTAAATAATGTCGTTAAGAGAGGGAAGCAGGACCGTGTAACGACAACAACAACAAAAAAAAACGTTTAGAAAGGCTGCAAAAACTAAATGAGCGTGGCATAAGAGCCATGGTAAGAAATGTTGAGGAGCCCCGTTCTTTCTCTGCCGTTTTCATCGGTGCTGAAGTAGGAAATGCTTGTAATGGCTCGGTTAGTACCATAATTGTCCGCAGATAGTTACACAGTGTGGTTTATTAAGGTAGAACATTGGCATACAAGTCTCACATAACAACCGTGATGTGTCTCTATCATTCGTGGACTATGGGCGAATGGAAAGCTATTCTTTATAGTGATGAGTCACGCTTTGCACTATTTCAATCAGATGGTAGTCTTTGGATTTGGCGAAAGGCGACGACCGATTTTCGTCAGACTTTGTCCTTTCAACTGTTAACTTCGGCGCAGGCTCTATCAAGTTATGGAGTTGTTTTTCGTCAATTTGACTCTGACCGTTGGTTATTCTACCACAAACCATGAACTCTAAATGTACGTCGAAGTTCTGGATAGTTCTGCGCTACCAACAATTAACGCTAAAGTGCACCTCGACGTTCTGAATAGTTCTACGCAAACCAACAATGTGGTACAATTACGAAAATGACCGTTATATCTTCCAACACGATCGAGTTCCCTGACCAATCTGCACCGCGTGCACAGTACTGGTTTCTTGAAAATTTGGTGGATTTGTTAGACTGCCCTGTACAGAGTCCTGACCTTAATCGCAGACTGCCCTGTACAGGGTCTAGACCTTAATCGCATAGAACACCTCTGGGATGAACTAGAGAGACGGAATGGACCATAACGATCGTCTTCGCTTCCCACTCTGTCAGCAGCTTTTCAGGACGAATATTGGTTCGACGCTTGAACCAATATTCATGCCTCCCATGCGTCGACGTGTTACCACTCTCACAGATGCAAAAGTTGGACCGACTAACTACTAATTGGGATAATAAAGCCAGTTGTCACCCCCAAAATTGTGGTGTCCGAATACTTTTGATAATATAGTGTACTCCTTATTTTGATATAAAGAAAGAATGCCTTTATATCCTATTATTTAAAATCTAACGTCAACTATATTTTCGCAATGAACCGTGATCCAGCTTCCTCTGGATTATGGCGTGTTGATTTCTAGCGGCAATTGGTGTTCCTTTCACAGAAATAGTCGTCGCAAGAAATCATCACGCCATAGCCTTTAGGAAGCTGGACTGGGGTTCCATGAAAAATCACAGCAGACTTTATACTTTAAGTAATTGCGTTTATCAACGCTGTTTCTTTACATACAAATAAATGAGGAATACATGACTTTGTGAATACTTCACCAATCTTACAAAAAGAAAAAGAAAATGCTTCAAATTTTACGATTTTTTTTTCTTGGAGGTTTAACGACCACCGTGAGCAACTCAATGGCCTATAAGTAGTCGCCCGTCACTAATTTAGAGTCACTGGTTCCATGGAAGGGAGAGAGACAGTGCCGCAAGACAGACAATATCCATGCCTCACCGGGTTTCGAACCCGGATCTCCTTTCGGACGAATGATCGGAGGTCATCGCTTAAACCACTGCGCCACCGGTGCGGCATATGATAATTTGAATCTTAATTTTTGTGAGTTATCTTCAAATAACTGGAAATCTTACGCTTCCACGTGATTTAAAATTTTGACCTTCCGGCTTTTCTAGATTCTCAAATGAACTTCCAGATTTCAGGTTTCCAATACCAAAATCCCCGAACTTAGAAGAAAACTTTAAGTGCCTATCTCTAAACTTGGGTGTATTCTGCTAAATTTTTTATATCTAACTTCGTAAATTGTTTTTCGAAAGTAATGATTTTTGAAAAACGGTAACAATAGTTTCCGTGTCTGTATGGCTGTCACTCAGTAGCCTTTAGAAGAGACCACTAAGCGTAGGGGTTTGAAAGATGGCAGAAACCTGTGGAGAAATAAAACGGTTTGCAAACTGTAACAAATTTAATAGTTTTTTTAAACTTTCAACCGTTATTGAGGAAATCATTCTCTAAATCTGATCTTGCGGTTTGTTGTGCCATAATTGCGCGCAACAATTCTTCATTTAACTTTGACCTAACATTTTTTGCATGGCAGTCTTCCCCCCAAAAAAATTGAATTACACTTTGCATAAACGCGAAAATATTTCATTGGATTGTTGTGTATTTTCAGAATATCTCTTTGTATTAAATATTTCATTGAATATTTTGTCACTTCTATCCGCGAAGTGCTCATCGTTGATGGAGGTGACAGTGCTTTTTGCTTGTATCAAAATACCTTGGCTGTGCTTCTAAAATGTTACGTGCATCATTCCTTCATATTTGCCGGAAGGGAGGGGGTTGCTTGTGATTTACACTATACTGACAAAAGTCATAAAAGGACCCTTCAAAAGCAAATGAACGGATACGCCGCGTTGTTATGATGCGCGGTACAGCTGGAAACGGTATAAAAGCAAGCCTGCAGCTGACCGCAATCATATCGCACAGTGAGGTTAAGTGAAAATGTCGCGACGGGAGAAAACTTACTTTGAGAAAGGAAAGATAGTTGGGTGTTATACTAGTGGGTTGTCCATAAGAGAAACCGAGAGGCGTTTAAACATACCCAAGTCAACTGTTTTGGATCTACTGAATAAGTGGAAAAAGCATGGCGTGCCTGAAGCAGAAAAACGTACCAGCACACCAAAGAAAATCGGTGATAGAGAACGTCGAAACCTCAGGAGAGCCGTTACAGCTAATCAACGGAGTACTGCACAAGACCGCAGTGTACAGGGGAGTAAAATGCTGGAAGCTCGGTATGTATCCGTACCATTCGCAGAGAACATCATTCCATGAGTTACCATGGTCATACGGCTGCTCATAAGCCTTTCATCTTCACTCAGAATGCTAGTCGTCGCTTAGCATGGTATAAAGAACATTTATCAGGGACCGTAGATCAATGGAAACGGGTCCTACGGACTGATGAATCCAGATACACGATTCATTAGTCTGATGGTCGTGTGTGGGTATAGCAGCAGCCGGGGGAACGCTATTTACCACAGTGAGCTGTTTCTACGGAGAAGTTTGGAGCTGGCAGTGCACTTCGGTAAGGGTGTTTTACGTGGTATGGTTCCGGCCCGTTGGTTATCGTGGACAAACCTGTTACCCAGCACGTCTACCTTGCTATTCTGTACAATTATGCTCTACAAACTCTGTGGCAATACTATGAAACCGGGCATTGTTGGTACCAGCAGGATAATGCACCGAGCCATGAAGCAAGGATTGTTATGGCGTAGTTTGACGATAATTCTGTATCGTTTGTGGCCTGATCTTAATCCTATAGGGCATCTATGGGATGAATTAGAGCGCCGCATAGGAGGTTTGGAACGAAGGCCTACTACTAAACAACAGTTAGCGGCAGCATTAAGTACTTAATGGAAGCGCATACCTATGGCTGTGTTCCGAAACTTTATCGAAAGCATGTCTGGAAATTTCAGTGCATGAATTATGGCCAAAGATGGATCGACACTGTACTAATGTATATCAATAAATGCTATGTTGTGTTTCTCTTCTAGATGCCGGGTGACTTTTGTCAGTAAAATGTATACCACTACTCTGCTGGTGTTATCACGCGCAAAAAAATAATTTTTCACTGCTTCTAACACTTCGACTTGTTATTTTCTGGAAATAACCCCAGGAAATTAAAATTTGAAATTGGATATTGTGTACTCTATTTGATTTCCGAAGTGCTGCGTGTATCCTTCCCCCATAGTTGCCGGCCGGTTTGTTTACGTTAGACTGCAGCTCTCCGTATGTCATTACTCGCTATAAATAGATCCAATATCTTAAATTACAGTTTCTTAAATCATTTACAGAGAAAATACCTTTCAACGATATGGAAACAGGGTACGATAAATGAAATCCGAGAAAAATGTGAATTTTCTTGCATTTTTAATTTTTTCAAAGATTAGTTTCGGAAATCCTTCGTTCGAGGATTCTCCCACCTCAACTTGACTATTTCTTCATTTTATCTTGATGCAATCTGGCACTAAATCGACTCTCAACACTAAAGGGGGAACGACTAACTGTCAAAAAACTCATATCAAATATCATAGTAGCTGCAGCCATAACTGGTATGCTGCACGAGATAGTGCTTTTATATCACGCATTCCAATCGTCTCACTTGATCTTCCATTGGTGTTTAAACGCCCTCGCTCGCTGTTCGTATCAGTTTTGCCATGTTTATCAATAACATACAGGGTCATTCGTTAAAAGTTGTTGGACTCAAACTGAAAATTAAATTCCATGTTTTTTCCGTGGTCAGCTCTATGTTGGTTTCTTCGGAGTTAGCAAAAATGTACCCTAGACTCCAAATGGAAGAACGATCAACATTCGTTGGTCCAGAGGCTCTATAAGGTTACACGTATCCACTAACAATTTGGAAGTACGTTACATTGCACTGAGCACAACAGAATACAAAAATGTGTGTGTGTAAATGTTTCAAATAATTCAAATCTCCTATATTTGCAGTCAATGATCACTGCTGGTTTAAGGTAATTGCTCAGCACAAGTGTAGTTTCTTTTTATTTATTTATTTTGATTACCCTATATTTCAAAATACCTCTATGGAATATATCCTATTCAAAGTTTCACGAAAACTCGGAAAACTCCCAAAAGCTTATTTACGTATTTTTGTTGCACATTGTCGAAGCAGGGTTTCTTTGCTAGTTTTCAATATTCAGTTTTTCTGGCCAGCTTAAATTATGAGTAATAGTTTGCCTCAGCTCCGTAACGGATGACATCAATACCAGTCTGGTTTAAATTTCAAGGAGTGCTAAAATCATGTTTAGGTATAACTCGCTTTATTCCGCTTCAATTTACGTTCGCTTCACTTTGAATTTAAAAATAAACGGCCGGCTTTAGTTGAAGTCCAACTCACGATTGGAGGGGAGATCAATCAGGACTTTGCCCGATATCCTAGATACAGACGGCCCGGACATTGTAATAAAACTATAATGCTAAATGATTAAACTACGGCCTAAAATTTAAATAGTTAAATAAAAAACAGAATACATAAATGACTTAAGGGTGTATAATATAGTGACATAAATGAACTCTTATAGAGTTTTGGTCAAGAGGAACATTTAGAAGAACTAGTTCAACGAAGACACAGGGGAAAATGTAGCTGACTCTTCAATGCCGCTCAGGACACTAACAGTGAAATCAGTCGCACACATCCCTTATTAATAGAGTCTTTTGCTCTAGTTAATAAGGAATGTGATATTTTCTGCAGTAACGATCTAACTGGGAGTGCAGCTCAACCGTTAAGAGAGGAGTTGAGACAGCTCTAAAGCAATACTATAACTCATTATCAGAAAAGAAAAAAACTAAACAAACATCTCTTCTATCGTTAAGAGACGAATTGAGACAGTTCTATCAAACAGACATCTATTTAATCGTTAAGAAATTATAGAGACAGTCCTACATCCACAATATATAGGAATAGAGACAGTCCTACATCCACAATAAAACTTATTATCGCAGAAGAAGAAAACAAAACAGACATCTATTCTTTCGTTAAGATAGGAATTCAGACAGTTCTACAGTTATACTATTACATATTATCAGAGAAGAAGAAAACCAAAGGGAACCCAATTCTATCGTTAAGAGGGGAAGTGAGACAGTTCTCGTTAAGAGAGGAATTGAGACTATAACTTATTATCAGAAAAGAAGAAAACCAAACTGACATCTATTCTATTGTTAAGAGAGGAATTGAGACAGTTCTACAGCTATACTATAACTTATTAACAGAGAAGAAGAAAACCAAAGATACATCTATTCTATCGTTAAGAGAGTAATTGAGACAGTTCTACAGCCATACTATAACTTATTATCAGAGAAGAAGAAAACCAAAGAGACATCTATTCTATTGTTAAGAGAGGAATTGAGACAGTTCTACAGCTATACTATAACTTATTAACAGAGAAGAAGAAAACCAAAAATACATCTATTCTATCGTTAAGAGAGTAATTGAGACAGTTGTACAGCCATACTATAATTTATTATCAGAGAAGAAGAAAACTAAAGAGACATCTATTCTATTGTTAAGAGAGGAATTGAGACAGTTCTCCAGCGATACTGTAACTTATTACCAGAAAAGAAGAAAACCAAACAGACATCTATTTGATCGTTTTTGAAGCAGTAAGTTTTATTTTTCTTGAACATTATTATCTTAAACATTATGCATTTTCCAGTATGTAAATTTCATAAAATAAAATATTTTTCATGTATTTTGTGGTGATTATTAAAAATTGTGGAGCGGAACCAAAAGCATTTACATATGTTCCCATTATATTTTGCTTCAATTTACGCCATTTAATTTTACGACGGAAATCGCAGGGACCTAACTCCGGAGTAAACTGAATGCCATCTAAATTATTGAAATCTAATTGGCATTTAAAGATGCAAAATGCTGATGTAAAATTCGGTTCCTAGAAAATGAAGCGCAAGTACCGCTGATAGAAATATGCATCATGTTCCCAATTCAAGAAATATTTGAACAGAAGTGTTAACTTTAGAAGGTGTTTCAATTTAAATACCCTTTTAAGAAGTGTAGGAAAAAAATTGCTCTGCAAAAGAAAGAATGACTTCATTTCCTTCTCGACATTTTACATATCTTTTTTTCTCTTTACGAAATCACGTATGAGAGAACAAATGATAAAATTGAAAAGTAATTTTAAGATGAAGTCCAGGAATGCATTTGTAACTTTTTCTTTATATTATGAGAGAATGGGAACAGCGATGTTAGAGAGCTGGAGGGGTCTGCCGGATGCTGTTAAGATGAAGATGAGCTAGCGGTGACGTTAAGAAGATAAAGTCAGAGAGGCAGTCACCTGCGGCAGGGATATCTTGTTACATCGCAGACATAGAAAAGGGAACGAGCAACTGTAACCATGGGAATTCGCTACGTCAGAGGCACTTACCCAACACGCCGAGACGGAAATTGACGGTGACCACAATCACATGTCCGAAGCTGGCCAGAACGCTCCCATCGTAGGGATTCCCAGCATTCCATTCGTAGGATTCTCCATGGATGAACACCAGCACAGGAGCTTTCATGCCGTCTTTACCATCTGCAATGATAAAAGATTACACACAACACTTTAGCATTGATCTGTCAACATCATTTGTTTCGTGCAATGGCACAATGTACTTTGAATGAACTAATGCGTAAAGGAGTTTTTCCATATTAAATACTGGAAATTAGACTTACCTACATGTATATGACAGTAATTAATGATATCATAGCATCTCTTATTCTCCTTTACAGTGAAAAAATGATATTACGGGTTTTATAGTTGTATTTTGTATACAGTTGGTGGTCAAAGTTTCGAACTAGAACCTAGTCCTAAAATTAGGATCCGCCAATCTTATTCAATAACAGGTTAGTAAAATCATGCAATGCACTGATTATGATACGCCTTCCAACATACTAGAAATTGCTCGCAGACAAATTATCCTCCCTACCTTGACTATTGATTCGTTCAGTATACCTCCGGAACATCATACTAAAGTTTTGTCGCAACAGAAGCATTTTTGGTCAAGTTATGAGGATAATGGTTGTAGAATAAATATCACTCCTGTGCCCTGACCTTTGACTTCATTTCAAATATATTAAACAGAATTGGTTCAGTATACCTCCGGAACAATATACTAAAGTTTTGTCGCAATAGAAGCATTTTAATCAAGTTTTGGCACATAAGGGTGATAGAATGGATCCCGCTACTATGTTTTGACCTTTGACCCCATTTCACCCAATGCCAATAGGGTTCGTCCCCAGGTTGTTCCCTACCACATACTAAACTTTTATCAAAATTAAACCATTTTCACGCAAGTATCGTGCGGACAGACAGACAGGATCATATACGCTTCTTCAACCTATTGTAGGAGAGCATGAACAAGTTAGTAAAATCATGCAATGCATTGATTATAATACGGTTTCCAACATTCCAGAAATCATTTCTCAAGTTATGAGGATAATGGCTGTGGAATAAATCTCGGTCCTGTGCCCTGACCTTTGATCCCATTTCGATTATATTTAACAGAACCGGTTCAGTGTACCTCCGAAATAACATGATAAAGTTTTGTCGCAATCGAAGCAATTTTACGTAAGTTATAATGCAAAAGGGCTATGGAATAGATTCCGCTCCTGTGTTCTAACCTTTGACCCCATTTCACCCATTTTCAATAGGATTTGTCCCCAGGTGGTCCCCTGCCACATACTAAAATTTAATCGAAATCCAACCTTTTTTACGTTAGTTATGACGCATAAGAGCAGTGGAATGGATCCCGTTCCTATGTACTAACCTTTGACCCCATTTCGTACACTTTCAATAGGGTTCTTTCCCAGGTGATCGCCTTCGACATACTAAAAGTTCATCGAAATCGAACGATTTTTACGCGAGTTATCGTGCGGACGGACACACGCACACAACGCGTGACGTAATGAGGCAGATGGGAATCACGAACATCTGCTCGCAAGAGTGTGACGTCATGAAACTTTAATAGGATCCGCACACAATGCGTGACGTAATGAGACAGATGGCGTGACCGCGCGCCAACATCTCAAGCATCTCAAGAGCGAGTTGTGACGTCATAAGATTGTTCCCAGGTGGTCCCCTAATACAATAAAATTTCATCGAAATCGAACCATGTTTACGCACGTTATGACGCATAAAGGCAATGGAATGCATTCCGCTCCTATGTCCTGACCTTTGACCCTACTTCACCCATTTTTAATAGGGTTTATTCCCAGTTGGTTCCCTGTAATATACTAAAATTTCATCGACATCGAACCATATTTACGCAAGTTATGACGCATAAGGGCACCGTAATGGATCCGACTCCTATGCCGTGACCTTTGACCTCACTTCACCCATTATCAATAGGCTTCATCCCCAGGTGGTCCCCTACAATATGCTAAAATTTCATCGACATTGAACTATATTTACGCAAGTTATGACGCATAAGGTCAATGGAATTGATCTCGCTCCTATGCCGTGACCTTTTATCCCATTTCATCCATTTTCAATAGGTTTCCTCCCCAGGTGGTCCCCTACCACATACTAAAATTTCATCGAAATCGAACCGTTTTTACGCGAGTTATCGTGCCGACAGACGGACGGACGGACAAAGCTGGAGCATATACGCTTCTTCAACCTACGGTTGGAAAGCGTAAACAAGTTAGTAAAATCATACAACGCATTGATCATGATAGGCTTTCCAACATACCAGAAATCATTACTGAAGTCTTACTCAAGTTATGATTATAATGGCTGTAGAATAAATATCTCTCTTATGTCCTGACCTTTGATATCTTTTATCTTATTTTCAACAGGGTTCGTCCTCAGGTGGTCCCCTACGACATACTAAAATTTCATCGAAATCGAACCATTTTTTCGCAAGTTATGACGCATAAGGACAGTGGAATGGATCCCGCTCCTATGTCCTAAACTTTGACCCCGTTTCGCCCATTTTCAATAAGGTTTGTCCCCAGGTGGTCCCCCACTATATACAGTACTAATATTTCATCGAAATCGAATCGTGTTTACGTAAGTTATGACGCATAAGGACAATGGAATGCATCCCGCTCCAATGTCCTGACCTTTGTCCCCATTTCGCCCATTTTATTCAGGGTTCGTCCCCAGGTAGTGCCCTACGACATACTAAAATTTCATCAAAATCGGACAGTTTTTACGCTACCTATCGTGCGGACAGACGGACAGAGCTGGAGCATATACGCTTCTTCGACCTACGGTTGGAAACCGTAAAACAGGTAATTTGAAGAGGGGATTGAAATGGCGAGAAGTGCAACACTTAACGCGGATCGCATTCCCTAGCAAATGTCAACAACCACTCGAGTGACGTAAGACTGACGATGAACTTGGTCCTAGTTCTAAAATTTGACCTCCAATTATATACAAATTGCATCTATACAACCTGTAGAATAAACTTTTTAATGTATAACCAGGTCCTAGTTCGAAAATTTGACCACCAAAAAATTTGTAATATCAATTTTTTTCATGAACTGGGTTCTAGTTCGAAATGTTAGCAACCGAAAAAAAATGTAATAAAACGAGGTTCTAGTTCGATAATTTACTCACCAAAAGAAATGTAATATTAATTTTTTCATCAACTAGGCTCGAGTTCGAAACTTTGACCACTAATTATATACAAATTTCCTCTATAAAATCCGTAATATCAATTTTTTAAGGTATAACTAGGTTCTAGTTCGAAACATTGATCACCAAAGATATATTGCTATAGAACGGGGTCCTAGTTCGAAAATAAAAATAAAAATTGTAATATAAATATTTTTCATAAACTAGGTTATAGTTCGAAAACTTGACCATCCAATATATACAAATTGCCTCTATAAAACCAGTAATATCAATTTTTTAATGCATAACTAGGTTCTAGTTCGAAAAATGAACCACAAAAATTGCTATAAAAGAGGTTCTAGTTCGAAAAATGAACCACAAAAAATTGCTATAAAAAGAGGTTCTAGGTCGAAAATTGGACCACCAAAAAATTAAATATCGAAAACTTAACTCCCAATACGTACACATTACCTCTATAAAACTCGTAATATAAATTGCTTTCAGTGTCTATCACGATTTTTTAACTGTAGAAAAAATTAGAACTATATATGATTTTAAATCAGCTCCTATTAAACTCGTAGTAAATTTTAAAGATCACAATTGAAAAGATTGAGTTACAAATTATTTCCGCCGTGACCGAGTGGCCTTTTTTTAGAGGAGGGGTTTAACGACCACCGGTAGCACATCGATGGTGTCGCCCGTCGGTAATTTAGGTCCACTGGTTCCAGGGAAGAGAGAGAGGAAGAGACAGTGTCGTAAGACAAACCCAATACTCATGCCTTATCGGAATACGAACCCAGACCAATCTCAGACGAATATTCAGAAGCCAGCGCTTGAACCACTTAGTCACAGAGGTGCTCCTAGTGGTTTAAAATGTTTGTCCTGTAAAGTAATATCCAAACTAGGTATGACGCGGAGTCTTTGCAGTGTCATACGGGCCCAACGGCAAACATCATGATTCGGAACGCCATTAGGTTCAATTCGCGATCTCGCCTGTGACGAACTGAGGGAACCCTCAACAGCCACATCAGGGATGTTATAGATGCAATAGAGGCAAAGGTGATATCCTTGCTCCAGCGCTTTCCTGGCGCTATATTCCAGCAGGACAATGCTCGTTCACGTGTGACCCGGAATGTCCAAGACCTCTTCCATGCACGGCAGAAACCACTTCTTTCCTGGTCTGCACATTCGCCGGATATGTCCCCGATTGAACATGCCTGGAACACGGTAGCTGAGCGACTGGTCCGTCAGGCGTCTCTGCCAGTCAGCACATATGAGCTCTGGTCTCGCACAGGAGCAGCTTGACAGGCTATTTCTTAAGACGATATGAATAACTTCGTCCATTCAATGCCACGCCATGTAAAGACGTTAGTTATGTTCTAGGTGGCTTCACACGATACTGTGTTTTCAAAAAAAAAATTTGTATAACTCAACAAATGTAATCAGTTATCTCCTGTGACATGAGGAATCTGTGATATAAGTTTCACTTGAATAGCGCGATTCTTTCTTGGTGTTGCAATTGTCAAAAACAGTAGTATAAGTTCATGATCAGCATAGCTCATTATCTCTCTTTCTCTCTCTCTCTCTCTCTCCTCGTCCTCTCTCCCTCCTCTTCTCTCTTCTCTCTCCCTCCTCCTCGCTCCCTCCTCCTCTCTCTCCTCTCTACTTCTTTCCTCTCTACTTCCTTCCTCTCTCCCTCCTCTTCTCTCTTCTCTCTCCCTCCTCCTCGCTCCCTCCTCCTCTCTCTCCTCTCTACTTCTTTCCTCTCTACTTCTTTCCTCTCTCACTCCTCGTCCTCCCTCCCTCCTCCTCTCTCACTCCTCGTCCTCTCTCCCTCCTTCTCTCTCTTCTCTCTCCCTCCTCCTCTCTCTATCTCTCCTCGTCCTCTCTCCCTCCTCCTCTCTCTCTCTCTCTCCTCGTCCTCTCTCCCCTCTTCTCTCCCTCCTCTCTCCTTCCTCTCCCTCCTCTCGTCTCCTCTCTCTCTTTTCTTTTCTCTCTCTTCTCTCTCTCTTTTCTCTCTCTTCTCTTTCTCCTCTCCTCTCTCTCTTCTCTTCTCCCTCTCTCTCTTCTTCCACCTCTCTCTCCTCTCTCCCTTCTCTTCTCTCTCCCTCTCTCTTCTCTTTTTTCTCCCTCTCTCTCTCTTCTCTCTTTTCTCTGTTTCTTCATTCGTTAAGTTCTACGTTGTGACGAAAAAATGATTGGAATTTCATGGACTGTTAGAAAAGATGTCGGGATAATAAGACCTGTTTGGAAATTAATTTGAAAGTTAGAACTGCATAGAAATGCACTTCAGACAATTCTGTTCTGTGAAATAAGTGAAAGGATACTGTCGATGTTGCGTTTAAATTGATTGTGGAGTGCATTAGATTTGCTAACGGACACTATTGCAATAGTCAACATGGCGTTTTAGAGGTACTGATATCATTATTTCAGAATTTGGTATACAGGCGAGGACATGAAGACGATCAGTCAAGTTAAGAGGTGTAACAAATATAAATTAAAGAATCTACTGTGAAAGAAAAAAAATAAGAAGTGATTTCAAAGTAAGGTATCTACATCAAGTAGTTCTAGAAGTTGGCCTGTATCTGGTATTGTATCCCTACGTTTTGTTTGGACTCCTAGCGACCAGTGTAAACGCGGTAACAGAAAAATTCTAACGCTAAGAATATTTAGATGAATGCAAATGAAACAAATAGGAGCACAACATGATGAGTAAAAAGAAGAAATTTAATGCATGAATAAAACGTTAAGAATTGCGATGACATGAATGAATCTTTTGAATGTTTCAAAGTACAGAATCTTTTCCGAAAATATTACAGGAAACGGCCGTCTGGGTACAGACGGTGGTCGATGAAAAATACGACAAGGGTAAAGAGGATGCCTGCAAGTGGTGCCCCACGGGTAGTGATATCTTTGTGATCACTGGGGGAATTCTCTACTACAGAAGCGTTGCAAATGAGGAAGATGATGGATGGAGAAACTGTAGTGAATGAACCAATGCTGAGAATCGCAGTGACTGTGGTATAGAAGGTTTCTCCTCTGTTTCTCCTCTAGTGAGGCTCGCAGTGACTGTGCATTGCTGAGGCTCGCAGTGACTGTACATAGAAGGTTTCTCCTGTGCTATTTTCTTTCTGTTCAGGAAGTGCGTCGAGGTTCTACGGGTAGGCGCCCATTTTTTCCTGGACTAAAGCTTATTTATGAAATACCTCATGAGCATTACGGAACTGTCATCTTTCATCATTTTGATTTAGTGATTATTCTCATTGATGTAATTGTGTTTTTATGGATGTGGTGTGCACGCTTCTGACACGAAATAAATAAGTAAAATCTATATATTAATTTTATAAGTTTTTTTTTACTGTGAGTCTTATTTTGAGAGAACGGCTGAACATAAAGTAATGGTTGAGGTATAACAAAAAAGGTCTTACCATGTATGTGTGCCAGGCGAAGAGACAAATGAGATTGGGGCAACAGTTCGGGCGTTGTGGGGTGGCAAAGCCCCTATGTAAAGTCTATGGGAGAAGCGTGCGGCCATTATCTACATCAGGCGCTCAGTTAGTTCTCAGACTTGGTGTGTGTATGGTGCTCTATGATCATCCTAAAGTAAGTAAATACTTTATTGCATACTTACCCTTAACAGAATGTCGCTCCCGCAGAAAAAATGAAAGAAAGAAAACGTTTGACCGTTACTGGAAGGCATGAGCGATCAATGGGTCGCAACTACGCTATCTACCGACAAGTAATTGGACACCCTGCAATCGACGATAGTTGCGGTCCTGATACACGCCACGGCCGCCGTCGTTAAATATCGTGTGGGAAACAACAACGCAACCAGTCGCATGCTAGATGTCACGCAGTTCGGAGCTCTCTGATTTCGAGAAAGGTGTAATCGTCGGGTATCACAGAAATGGCCGATCCATACGTGACATATCAAGCGAGTTGAAATACCCAAAATCGACAGTGGCCTACGTGATTGGCCAGTGGAAGATTAGAGGTCACTGTCGGAATTTGCCCCGACCCGGCAGACCCAAAAAACTGGGAGTTAGAGACCGACGGGTGCTGGCCAGAGAAATTCGGAGGAACCGCACAAAATCGATGGGCCACATCCGCGAGGAGTTTCAACAGGCATCCGGGAGTGTTCTTTCGATGAATACCATCCGTAAGGAAGCCCATCTGCTTGGTTATCATGGACGTGCTGCCGCACACAAGCCTTTGATCACCAAGTCCAATAGCGCTGCTCAGCTAACGTGGTGCAAAGAACGTCGACAGTGGACCGTTGAACAGTGGAAACAGGTTCTCTGGAGCGACGAATCAAGGTTCACCCTCTACCGTTCGGATGGCAGGGTCTGGGTTTGGCGTCTGCCCGGAGGACGCATCCTGCCGGAATGTATTGTGCCAACTGTGAAGTTCGGCAGCGGTGGAATTACGCTATGGGGGTGTTTCTCCTGGTATAGCACGGGACCCTTGCCCGCAATTCCTGGTAGACTCAACGCCGAGACCTACTGCACCATTTTGGATGACCATGCGCTTCTTACGCTGTGGCAGTTTTACGGGGTGTACCCATGTTACTTTCAGGATGACAATGCCACCTGTCATGTTGCGAGGTCCACCATGGCTTGGTATGGTGACAACGGGGTTAATCGAATGGACTGGCCTGCGCAGAGCCCGGACCTTAACCCTATCGAGCACACCTGGGACGAGTTGGAGCGTCGACTTAAGAGGTGCCTCCACCGTCCGAATTCGGTGAAGGACCTGACCTGTCTTCTTCAAGCCGAGTGGAAGAAAATACCGCTAGCCGTCGTACAACGCCTGATTGAGAGTATGCCCCGGAGGGTCGCAGCTGTAATCGCCGCTCGTGGAGGCTCCACCAGCTATTGAAGGTGAATAAACTTCATTTTCCTTTGCTATCATAGGTGTCCAATTACTTGTTGGTAGATAGTGTATATGTCTCAGACAAGAGAGAATGAAGAGTATTCACAACGCGAATCTCATTCCAACAAGATTTACAAACACAGTTGTGACTGAAGATGAGGATGAAAGAGTGCGCTATCCAGTTGAATATTTGCACACGATCGAGATGAGTGGACTTCCGCCTCACATTTTACGACTGAAAAAGGGTGCAGAAGTAATGTTCATCACGAACCTGGCTGCCCCGGTGGCGCATTGGTCTAAGCGCTGGTTTATGATGATTCGTTCGTGAAAAGTCCGGGTTCGAATGCCGGTGAGGCATGGATGTTGTGTTTGTCTTACGGCACTCTCTCTCTACCTTCCGTGGAACCAGTGACCCTTCATTAGAGACGGGCGACTGCTTATAGCCCATTGAGTTGCTCACGGTGGTCGTTAAACTTTCGGTTAAAAAAAATCCCGAACCTGGACTATTTTCTTTACTGAAGTGGTTAAATGAAGTTTTCAATCAAATAAAGTTTACATTTGTCGTTTCATATGAGTTTATTCTTCTCAAAAAAAAAAAGAAAAAAAAAGAACTAACCGTCTATTCCGACGGGTTTCGTCCAGTTCGTTTTACTTTGGAGAAAATAAAATAGGCGTACTTTTGATTTCGCTTGGCAGTTGCTCAGGTATCGCACCTTCCTGGACTTTTCCCTTCACAAATTAATTGCGCTTTATTATTTGCTTATATCTATTTTTGAAATTAACGACTTTCGAAATTTAAAATGGCAACTTAGAAAGAAAAATAAAATGACGACGTATGAGTTTGTCGGGTATGGAATTCTAATTTCTGTACTTTAGAATGGATATAAAAATATATAATATTCCTAAACAGCTGGGGTGCACATAAATCACACTTCAATAGCAAGTAACCCCACGGCCAAGTAGAAAGAAAGCCGTTGACTTAAAATATAATCCCAGAATATTTAATACAGACATTCGACGTGGACTAGGGGCATCAAACAGAGGTCATCGCCCTTTCCACATTTATAAGTGAGTCACGAAAAAATTATCATTGGCCACCACCGGTAATCGAACTCAGGGTCTTCCAGTTACGCGCCGGATATGCTTCCACTGCACCACAGCTGCCTCGAATTCCTCCAGACTCACATACACTAACTGCCAAGCCAATATGGCAGGTTACTTCTTGGAGCCCCGCACAATGCCGGGGATTCACTAAAGATCGTAAGCAGCAACTGAACAAATAATTAGAAGGCGAATGAATAATTAATACAGACATTTGACGTGGACCAGGAACATCAAACAGAAATGATCGCTCTTTCCACACTTGTAAGTGAGTCACGGAAAAATTATCATTGGCCGCCACCGGGAATCGAACCCAGGGTCTTCTAGTTACGTGCCAGATATGCTTCCACTGCGGGTAACTGGAAGGCACTGGGTTTGATTCCCAGTGGCGGCCAATGATCATTTTTCCGTGACTGACCTATAAACGTGAAAAGAGCGATGACCTCTGAGGTTCCTAGTCCACGTCAAATGTCTGTATTAATTATTCATTTGCCATCTAATTATTTGTTCCGTTGCTCCTTACCATCTTTGGTGAATTCCCAGCATCGTGCAGGGCTCCGAGAGGCAACCTGCCAAATTGGATTGGCAGTTAGCGTATGTAAGTCTGGAGGAATTCGAGTCCGCTGCGTGCAATGGAAGCATATCCGGCGCGTAACTGGAAGACCCTGGGTTCGAATCCCGGTGGCGGCCAATGAGAAATTTTCCGTGACTCACCTATAAACGTGGAAAGCGCGATGGCCTTTGTTTGATAATCTCAGGATTTTATTCTGAGTCAACAGCTGATTGATATAAGCTGGATAATATCCTGTTGACCAGAATATAATACAGATGGTATCAACACAGACATGAATCTTATGGATATGGCGCTTATTTGTCCATCACATTATATTACAATAGGATTTATCACTAAAATAATATAACTATACTAGTAATCCGGATTTTTTGGTGTAGAACAGAAATCAAGTTTCCAAGATTTCGCACATCAACCAGATGGCTTTTTCAAAGAAGGTAGACAGCAAACCGCACACTGAATAATAGAACGCTTCTACAATTTGAACACGGGGACTTGACTTGACAGTACACGAACAGATGTGAATGTAATTAGGCATTCAAAGAGATGAGGCGTTCTGTTTGTTTAGCACGCGGGATCATGGAAGGAAAACAAAAGGTATTCACTGTTTAAAGAACTGGGTACAAACTTGTGGCAACTCGAGAGACACGCTATCACTGCATAGCTCGCTGTTGGTAATTTTTTTTTTATTGGAGGTTTAACGACCACCGTGAGCAATGCAATGGGCTTTAAGCTGTCGCTCGTCCGTAATTTAGGGCCACTGACTCCAGGGGAGGGAGAGAGCCAGTGCCGTAAGACAAACACAACATCTATGTCTCACCGGGATTCGAACCCTGATTAGAAGCCATTGCTTGGACCACTGCGCCACCGGGGCGGTCTGTTGGTAATGATCATCCAAAGTTTCGCGAATGGCAGTAGATCTAAGGGTGGAGTAGGGAGCTAATTTCTTTACGTCGTACCACATAAAAGCGTCTAACTTGAACTTGATTTCTTTGGATAGGGCTGTGGTCACTTTGCCATTCTTTATGCTCTTTTTATGTTCGTTGACTCTAATTCTAAATGAACGTTTGGTCATTCCAGTGTAGTATTGCTTGGAGCCGTCCTAATATTTTAGAGGAAGGGCATTAACACCTGCTTCAGTGGAAAGGATGGGGGAGGGGATGCTTGTCAGTGTTTCCTTTAAGCATGACATATAAAGACATCGGAGACATAATATGCCACTACCGAGGTTCATCTTCTTGAGCGCGTTCTTGAGCTGATAGGAAACACTTTATTGGTTTTATCTCTCCCGCGATATCAACTTCTCGCAATCTCTTGACACGTATTTCTCTACAAATAGCCACTAACTCAATTCTATTAACATTGAACGTCGTTATTTTAATTTTCTCTGACTAAATAATAGCAAATTCTAAAAGCTGTTACAAAGCTATTAAAAAAGCTGCTTGTAACGTTTAGTGAGAAAATATTCAACGTGAATTAACGGGTTTTACATAACGGAATAGAAAACTCAAAAGGAAGCTGGTCTTTCCCTTGATCACGCTGTCATCCGCTTATTTCCTTTTCCATTCATTCTTGGTTACACAAAGCCTGATGTTTTTTAACCCCAAAAATGGCTCTAAAATATAGCACGCTTTCTCCCAAATGACACCACAACAGAAAGTTTTGAATAACTAAATGCTAAATATGATTTCAATCCAAACTGCCTTTTCTAACTTAATTACAATGTCTCGCATTCCATTGTAGGGAGGATGTTTGGCATACAAAGCGTCGTTAAATTCTTTATTTTAATCCCAAATACTCTTCGAAATGTACGTACAAGTTCGCAGAATTATGTGCAGGGTAACAAGCGTCGAAGACATATTTTTTCTAGTGGGAATTGTATTTTGCTTTTGTGTGCACGAAAAATAATCACACCTTCGACGAGACGTTTCCATAACTTAATCCATTTGTGAAGCAGGTAACATGTTTCTAGTATATGTAATCCTAATCGCATCCCGCAGTTTCTTGGCGACGGGAGTGGAATTTTTCTCAAAAGAAGGAGAAGTCGGAGAAGGAAGATATGACGTCCGTAATTCTTCTTTAGAACTTTCTAACATTGGGTTGCTTCGTTCTTCGCTGTGTTGCGTAACAGAGATAGTGACACTCACTCGAGAAATCCATCATCTCCACAAAGAGCACGGTTGGGAAGTTTTCCAGTGAGCGCGTTCGTTTTCTTGGCTACTGAAGCAACGCTTGTAATGACATGCATCGCAGAGTGCGGCAAATCTAATCTTTGGAAGGATTAGAGTGCCACGGTGGAGAAGAAACATTGCGAGCATGAGAATGGCTCGTAAGCGGGGATAATTCTGGAACAGATGCATTTCAGGAAAAGAGTGTCGATGCCCAAGCGGATTTTCAGTATCGTTTTATCTGCACTCCACTTGGTGCCGCACATCCTTTACCAGCTTCTGAGTGGTCATTATACGTCTTATTTATTGGATGACAATGATATCCAGAACTTCTCTCCTTCTTCTTTAATTTGAAATTTTACAGCCCTCTCATTAACAATAGGGTTACAAAACGCTAAATATTAAATGAACAATAATGTAAAAAACAAGAGTTGCGAATACACAGAAAATTTCTGAAAATAACGTACATCGAATTTGTCGCTAACTCTCCGTCTTTTAACGGAATTTCCGTTTTTAAAAGTTCCCGCATTATTTTCAACATCCGTATTTTCACAGATTTTTCGTTGTCACTAGTTCTGTTTATTTCAGAAAATTCCGTTTCAAGTTTTTTTCCGTATTTATACAGAAATTTCGCAAAATCCAACATCTTGAAAATGTCAGAGCAGCCCCGGTGGCGCAGTGGTTTAAGCGATGGCTTCTGATCATTTCTCCGAAATGGGTCCGGGTTCGAATCCCAGTGTGGCCTGAATGTTGTGTTTGTCTTACGGCCCCGGCACCCTCCCTTCCCTGGAGCCAGTGGAACTAAATTACGGACGGGCTGCTGCTTTTAGTCCAATGAGTTGCTCACGGTGGTCGTTAAACCTCCAAACAGAAAAAAAAATTAGTCGAGTTTTCACGAGCCCAGATTTTGCAACAAATACTTCAGAAGCAGAAATTAACACATATAACCTCTGGAGGCCAAACCATTCTTTACCAAACATTAGAAATTATGTGAAAAATACTTTCCACCAGGTCTTGTATGCGATACAGGAAGAATTTTTCAAATCAGAGCTTTAGGAGCAGAAATAACGCAGAAAACGCAATTTACCTTTGTGCCCCCTAGCGGAATGTGTATGATTTGCTTGAAAATTTTGAATTTATAGGAAAAACATTTCGCATTGGAAACATTATCCAACAAAGAAGGAATTCTTCAAATCAGACTCCTAGAAGTAGAGATATTGACAAAAATAAGATGTACATCTACGCCCCCTGGCATAGAAACCATGCACTATTTTAAGAAGAAAATGTTCCTAAATGGTTTGTCGACATGACTAGTATCGGTCAACAAAGGACGGTTTTTTCAATCGAGAATTTAGAAGCTCATATTTTGCTGCAAATAAAACAGAAGCGGAAATTAAGATTTACGTCCATTGGTGGCCAAACTATTTTTTTACGAAAATTAGAAATTATGTGCAAACGATTTCCCATCAGGAGCTGTATCCGATACAGTAAGAATTTTTCAAATCGGAGATTTCGAAGCAGGGATATAGGGAGAAACGCAATTTACCTTTACGCCCCCTAGCGGAAAGTCTATGAATTACTTGAAAATTTTAAAATTATATAAAAACATGTCACACGGAAAACACTATCCAACAAAGAAGGAATTTTTCAAGTCGGACTCCTAGAAGTAGAGATATTGACAAAAATATGATGTACATCTACGCCCCCTGGCGGCTAAACTGTGGAATATTTTAGGAAGAAAATATTCCGAAAGAATTTCAGTCCACGAAAGAATTTTTTCAATCGATATTTTAGAAGCTCAGATTTTATGGCAAATACATCAGAAGCAAAAATTAACACTTACGCCCCCTGGTGGTCAAAGTATTTATTACCAAAAATTTGAAGTTATATGCAAAAGATTTTCCATTAGGAGATGTATCCGCTGAAGAAAAAAAATTTCAAATCGGAGATTTAGAAGACGAGGTATCGGGGAAAATGTAATTTAATTTTACGCCTCCTAGCGGAAAATCTATGCGTAATTTGAAAAAGTAACCATATCTAAAATACTCTTCGACATAAATGGAATCGAAAGATATAAATTTTTTTTCAATCGGATGTTTAGAAGCAAATATGTGGAATAAAACGTATTTTTTAATTCGACATATTCTGCATTTACGCCCTCTACCGGCGAAATTGTACATCGTGAAAAAAAAACGAAACAAAGGATCATCATTTGCATATAGAATTTTTCAAATCTGACTAATAGTTGCAGAGATATCGTGGGTACAGACAGACGGACGGACGGACAAACCGATAGCAGAAGCACGATCTTTTTTTACAAAAGACGTGCTAAAAACATGTCAGCCTTTACGCGACAGAATGGTTTTCTTTCTGCCTGTGGTTAGGATCGAACCCAAGCCGTGCGTCTTAACCACTAAGCCAGAAAGTCAGAGGAATCAGACTGACATTCAAGGTAAAACTAATTGGGTGATGAGGATTATTTTTCTTAATTAATGCTAGTGATTTACTTATCTTATTCTCTATTGGAACTTACTATTTTTTTGAGTACCTTTGTAATAACTTTATTTTTCTTACTACAAATTACATTTTTTTCATCGTGGTTTTTAGAGGAGACAGAATGATTCGCAGTAGTTTTAGATTTTTTTCCAAATGAGAATAACTTTCAATTATCCTTAGAAAAGGTGCAATATATTGTTTTATAATATTACACCGAAGAGCTATTACAAATAACCACCTACCTAATAAGCTGTAGGATCCCCTTTAGTCCTTAAAACAGCGGCCACTCGGCGAGGCATCGATTCACTGAGGTGGCGATAGGTATCCTGGGGTATCTGGTACCATAATGTCAACAGCAGGTCCTCCAGTTCTTGTACACTTCCGGGTGGTGGTGATTTAGCGCGAACTCGCTTTTCCATGTCGAACAACAAGTTTTCGTTTGGGTTCATATCAGGTGAATTTGGAGACTAGGGCTATAATAGAGAGTCACCAGCATGTTCGTCGAACCACTCCTTGACGATTCTGGCAGTGGCGTATTATTCTGTTGGAAATGGTCATCACCAGCAGGGAACACAGTTGCCATGAATGGGGGAACTTGGTCCCTCAACGATGTTCAGATACATAAGAGATCACGGGGATTGAAGGACGTAAAGTGTCCGAAAGAGACATTGCCCAGAGAATAACACCGCCGCCGGCGTCCTCTTTCCGCCAACAGGGCATCAAAAGTACCATAGCCGCCGATGGTCCATTGCACTGATCACCACAGTTTTAGCCACGGGTGATTTTATGCACTGTAGCCCTGCGGTTGTTGTGCACAATGCACCGCAGTCTGTCTCTGCTGCCTTCTGATATCAATGAGTTGCGGATGACGGTTCGTCGCTTGGCCATATGTGCACCAATTTTGATACATACTAACTACAGCGACACGTGAACAACCCACAAGGCGCGCCGTTTCCGAGATCGTCACTTCCAGGCGCCGTGGTATCAGAATTTGTTCTTTATCAAACTCAGATAAATCGGCAGATTTTCCCATTCTGGCTCCGATTGCTATTCTAAACGAAGTGATGCGTAACATCACAGCCTCTCCTTGACAAATGTCAACCCCGCCTTCTCGTGGTGCATCCTGTTCCCACTAAAGGGGCTCTGACGACCGCCAATAGCGGTATAACTATACCATCGGGATCAGAGGAAATGCTATCCCACACTCACCAACCCGCTTGGCCAGCGTGGTGAGTTATGGCCAAACACCTCCAAAATGACTCTACAACTTAAATCTTGGCCCTCAGTCTCCGGCAGCTGGAATGTACCTGGCCAAGGCAGCGGCCAGTGCGACATGAAGGCAGAGGGTGCTAAGAATCCCCGGAGGACCGGACTAGGCTGCCATTTGATGCTGACCTTGGCTACCTATAACGGACGCTCCCTATCTTCTGATTCAAGGCTTCTTGAATTGGAAGAGGAACTACAAAGGATCAAGTGGGACATCGTGGGGCTAAGTGAGGTAAGGAGAAAAGGAGAAGATCTCATTGAACTGAAAAGTGGACATCTCTTCTATTATCGTGGGACAGATACTGGCAGAACTAGTGGTGTTGGATTTATAATAAACAAGAAACTGAAGGATAAAGTGGTAGAAGTTGAAAGTTCCTCTGACAGAGCTGCACGACTCGTTATCCAACTATCGAGAAGATACCAGGCTCAGATTATTCAAACTTATGCACCCACCACAAGTCATCCTGAAGAAGAAATTGAAGAATTTTATGAGGAAATTCGTCATCTAAATAATAAAGGTAAGCAGCACTTAAAGATAATTATGGGAGATTTCAATGCAAAAATAGGGCAACGACAACAGAATGAAACTTCAGTAGGTAAATTCGGTCACGGCAACAGAAACCAGCGTGGAAATACTCTCGTTGAGTTTGCAGAGGCAGAAGGATTTTTCATCTTGAACTCCTTTTTCAAGAAAAAGCCACACAGGAAATGGACATGGAGACATCCAATTGGGACGACAAGTGAAATTGATTTTATTATGTGTAACAAAAAATTCGTCATCGAAGACTGCAGTGTGCTGAACAAGTTCAACACAGGTAGTGACCATAGATTGGTGAGATGTAAGATGCACCTCAACACTAAACTGGAACGTGGCAAGCTCATAAGACAAACAAAATGTATTGACATAACCAACCTTAAAAAACACCATAATACTTTCAAGTTGGAACTGAAGAACAGATTCTCTGCTTTAGAAGGCCTAACATCGGAAGAAGTGGATATTTCGGAAGTTAACAGAAAAGTAACCAAAGCTCTAATGGAAACAGCAACAAAATTAGCTGGGTCTAAGAACAAGTTGCATGTGAACAAATTATCAGGAAAAACCAAAATGTTGATGCAAAAAAGAAGACAGATGAGGACAACTAAAGAAGATGTGACTTCCAAAGTGGAATATATAGAGCTATGCAAGACAACACGAAAAAGTATCACTGAAGACGTAAGGAAATTCAACTGTGAGCTAGTGAGGAAAGCAATTGAAAACAACCAAAGCCTAAAGATAGCAAAGGGACATCTCAGTAAGGGAAGAAAACAGATTATGGCTCTGAGAAAAGAAGATGGTTCTATAACAAGAAATAGAGGCGAAATTTTGACAAGAGTGAAAGATTTCTACTCCAAATTATATGAAAGGGATGATACATGTACTCCAGACATCATGAAAGGTACCAGAGTTCTTCCAGTCCTCCCAGCAGAAGTTGCTCATGCAATCAAGAACATGAAGCGGGGGAAAGCTCCAGGAGAAGATGGAATTACTATAGACATCATACAAGAAGCAAGTGGAGAAATTGAAACAGTACTCGCCCAAATTTTCACTCGATGCCTTAATGAAGGGAAGATTCCTGAGGATTGGAACAATGCTACAATGATCCTGCTACATAAAAAAGGTGACATTGAGGATCTCAGGAACTACAGACCTATCAGCCTCCTATCAGTGGTTTATAAAATCTTCACTAAAGTTCTTTCACACCGCTTGAAGGTAACACTGGACATGGCTCAACCGAGAGAACAAGCTGGATTCAGGAGTGGCTACAGCACAATAGATCATATCCACGTACTGAGAGAACTAATTGAAAGAGCGAGGGAATATGAACTTCCATTGTGCATGGCTTTTATCGATTATGAAAAAGCCTTTGATTCGGTGAAACCATCAGCAGTTACCACGGCTCTGAAATCCTGCGGTATTGAAGATGCATACATTAATATTATTAATAACATCTATGAAAATGCAAGTGCAAAGATTCGGCTGTTTGAAAATACAACACACATAAAAATTGGAAAGGGAGTGAGACAAGGTGACACCATATCTCCGAAGCTCTTTAATGCCACATTGGAAAATGTCTTTCAATCACTGAACTGGGAAAACAAAGGGATAAAGATTAATGGAGATTATCTAACCCACCTTCGTTTTGCTGATGACGTAGTCATTTTTGCAACTACCCCATCAGAGCTGCAGAGTATGATCCAGGAACTTGCTGACAAGAGTAAAGAAGTGGGATTAAAAATGAACTTTCAGAAGACAAAAGTGATGTTCAATGCTTTTACAAGAAATGAAGATTTATCGATTGATGGAGAAAAACTGGAGATAACAGATACGTATGTTTATCTTGGACAGCAGATATCAAATGAGGGTCACATTGATGAAGAAATTAATCGGCGTACAAAACTTGCCTGGAGAGCTTTTGGAAGAAACAGCATAATTTTCAAGAGCAATATGCCATTATGTCTTAAAAGAAAAGTGTTTGATCAATGCATCCTTCCAGTGCTTACGTATGGTGCAGAGACGTGGACCTTAACTAAAAAAGACATACAAAGGCTGCAGACAACTCAACGTAGCATGGAGAGGTGCATGCTTGGAGTAACCAGGAGAGATAAGAAGAGGAACTCGTGGATCCGAAAAATGACGAGAGTGGAAGACATCATGATCAGAGTTAAATCCCTGAAATGGCAATGGGCTGGACATACTGCCAGAAGGACAGACCATAGATGGACAGTCGAAATTTTAGATTGGATTCCAAGGGACAGGAAAAGACCCAAAAAAAGACCACATGGGAGATGGGTGGATGAAATTCGTAAATATGCGGGAGTGACATGGAGGAGACTGGCACAAGACAGACCGTTGTGGAGGAAACTTGGGGAGACCTTCGTCCAGCAGTGGATTGATAATGGTTGACAATGATGATGATGATGATGATACTGCTCGGTGAACTTCACCTGCTCCATAGTTGGTCTCCAGGCGTGCTGATAGGGTGTAGTCATAATCTAATGCCACATCGCTGTATTTCACGAAACTTCTAAATATAAAATTTACTTTTGATACCTATACAGGGTGCATAGGAAAGTCCTTTTAGCCTGGAATAACTTGCGAACGGAGGGAGGTACAGTTATGCAAGCGAGATAACGGTATAGTAAAGCGACTACACCCGATCGAATCCAACCGATAGCAGCGTCACTAGTGGCGAAATGGGGAAGTTAGCCATTGCAAATCAAAAACCAAAAAAGATAGAGCAAACGCTCCAAATACAAAGTTGTAGAGCAGCAATTAATTAGTAAAAAACGACATTTTTTTCACACAGATAAGATAAATTGTCGCCTGAATACCCTAAAATGTCCAAAATCGATGCGCGACCTTTTGTGTCCACTTTATTATGACCACCCCTCAGTGCATCCTTGGGCCACCTTTTGCCTTTAATACTGCGTCGATACTTCGTGGCCTGAAATTCACGAGATATTGATAGGTGGTTTGTGGAATCTGAGACCATGCTTGATGAATAGCACTTTCCAGGAATGTCAGATTGCAGGGTTGTGGATTCAGCTGTCTGATGGCTCGTTCAACTTCATCCCACAAATTCTCAATGGGGTTGAGATCTGAAGATTGTGGGGACCACCTAAGCAAAGTAAACTCACCGGCATGTTTCTGAAACCAATCCTGTATAATACGAGCACTATGGCAGGACGCATTATCTTGTTCAAAGTAGCCATCGCCATTGGGATAAACCATCCACATGATAGGATGCACTTGGTCCGCAACGATGTTTAGATATGATGCGCCAGTCAGACGTTGATCAACATGAATTAAAGGGCCCAAAGCATGCCAGGAAAACATTCCCCAAACCATAACGTTGCCTCCATCAGCTTGAAGGGTTGTAGCAATGCATTTGGGGTTCATGCTGTCGTGCTGTTTCCGCCAAATTCTCACTCGGCCATCGGCATGGTGCAACTGAAAACGTGATTCATCGGTCTACATTATTTGTTTCCAATTATCGACTGTCCAATCCTTGTGCTCCTGTATGAACTGGAGACGTTTTCTCTTGTTAACTGCAGACAGCAAAGGTGTTTGAACAGGCCTTCGGCTGCCATATCCCATCCGACGCAGTGTACGGCGAACAGTGCGTGTAGAGATCATTTGAGGGGATCCTTGATTAAGATGGTCTGTGATTTGCTGCACTGTTGCCTGTTACCAGTCTGGACACTCTCCGTACCGCCAGAGCAATGAGTAGTCGATGGCGACCACACGTTGCACGTAGAGACCCAGTTTTTTGGCTGACAGTCCAGTCTTTAAACACTTTAACAACAGCTGCTCTGGAACATTTCACGAATGCGGCGGTTTGGGTGATACTCGCTCCATAGCTCCGAGCTCCTACAATCATCGCAAGTTGAAAGCCCGTCAAATGGCATTTTTTAACCATCTCGTCACCCAAAAATCACTTCTACTACTTTCGCAAGCACTACGTTTTCCGTTTTTACACTAGCCTCGTCCTCTGGCGGCAACAACGTGCAGCCATAACTCATTTGCTTAAAATTGTCAGGTGGTCATAATAAAGTGGTCACTCACAACGCCCCGTCCTACACAATCCTCCTTTGCACTTATGCAAATATGTGATAATGTACGAATACTTTTTATAATATAGTGCATGTCATTTCTCTTCTCTTATGGTGCATTTAGGGAGTCTTTAATTACATAAATTTGAAGCTTATTACTCCTAAATTCGTTCATATGCCAACGCACTGTTTGTGGAGACATCCGGTAAAGCCTTTCATCATATCATTATTGCCGCTGTTGTACATATGCGATACAAACATTACATTTGTAGAAACAAATAAATGCAAGACTTTAAAACAATCGTGTTTTGTATGTCTAACACATGATCGCACAAGAGCTTCAGAGCTTTAACTCGGCAATTGGCGGATTTTTCAAAGCCCTAGAACAACATAGACAAAAAGCTGCAGAACATAAATAGAAAACATGCTTAAACGAATCTTCTGTATTTAGTTTGTTGCACCGATGAGCGATTACATTATGACCACCAACCTAATAAGCTATAGGACATACTTTAGCCAGAAAGACAGCGGCCACTCGGCGAAGCATCGATTCGATGAGGTGACGATAGGTATCCTGTGGTATCTGGTACCATAATGTCAACAGCAGGTCCTCCAGTTCCCGTACATAACGGGGTGGTGGTGATTTAGCGCGAACCCGCTGGTGCAAGTCGAACTACAAATGTTCTATTGGGTTCACGTCAGGTGAATTTGGAGGCCAGCGCATTAACAGAAAGTCACCAGCCTGTTTCTCGAACCACTGCTTGACTATTCTGACAGTTTGGCACGGCGCATTATCCTGTTGGTAATGCTCATAACCAGCAGGGAACACAGTTGCCACGAATGGGAGAACTTGGTGCGCTACGATGTTCAGATACCTTAGAGCTGTCAGGGATTGCGCTATTAGGATAATGGGGCCTAAAGTGTCCCAAGAAAAAATCGCCCGTGGTATAGCACCACCGCCTGCTTGTTTTCACGCAACAGTGCATCCAGGTGCTATAGCCGTCGGCTTGTTTTCACGCAACAGTGCATCCAGGTGCTATAGCCTCCGGCTTGTTTTCACGCAACAGTGCATCCAGGTGCTATAACTTCCGGCCTGTTTTCACGCAACAGTGCATCCAGGTGCTATAGTTTCCGGCCTGTTTTCACACAACAGTGTATCCAGGGGCTATAGCCTCCGGCCTGTTTTCACGCAGCATTGCATCCAGCTGCTATAGCCTCCGGCCTGTTTTCACGCAACAGTGCATCCAGGTGCTTTAGCCTCCGGCTTGTTTTCACGCAACAGTGCATCCAGGTGCTATAGCCTCCGGCTTGTTTTCACGCAACAGTGCATCCAGGTGCTATAGCCTCCGGCTTGTTTTCACGCAACAGTGCATCCAGGTGCTATAGCCTCCGGCCTGTTTTCACGCAACAGTGCATCCAGGTGCTATAGCTTCCGGCCCCTTTTCACGCAACAGTGCATCCAGGTGCTATAGTTTCCGGCCTGTTTTCACACAACAGTGTATCCAGGGGCTATAGCCTCCGGCCTGTTTTCACGCAACATTGCATCCAGCTGCTATAGCCTCCGGCCTGTTTTCACGCAACAGTGCATCCAGGTGCTATAGCCTCCGGCTTGTTTTCACGCAACAGTGCATCCAGGTGTTATAGCCTCCGGCCTGTTTTCACGCAACAGTGCATCCACGTGCTATAGCCTCCGGCCTGTTTTCACGCAACATTGCATCCAGGGGCTATAGCCTTCTGCCTGTTTTCACGAAAAAGTGCATCCAGGTGCTATAGCCTCCGGCCTGTTTTCACGCAACAGTGCAACCAGGTGTTATAGCCTCCGGCCTGTTTTCACGCAACAGTGCATCCACGTGCTATAGCCTCCGGCCTGTTTTCACGCAACAGTGCATCCAGGTGTTATAGCCTCTGGCCTGTTTTCACGCAACAGTGCATCCACGTGCTATAGCCTCCGGCCTGTTTTCACGCAACATTGCATCCAGGGGCTATAGCCTCCTGCCTGTTTTCACGAAAAAGTGCATCCAGGTGCTATAGCCTCCGGCCTGTTTTCACGCAACAGTGCATCCAGGTCCTGTAGCCTCCGGCCTGTTTTCACGCAACAGTGCATCCAGGTGCTATAGCCTCCATCGGTAATCGGCGTA
This sequence comes from Macrothele yani, assembly GCA_039090855.1. Taxonomy (NCBI): domain Eukaryota; kingdom Metazoa; phylum Arthropoda; class Arachnida; order Araneae; family Macrothelidae; genus Macrothele; species Macrothele yani. Next base: position 21,930,078 of record CM076998.1, on the reverse strand, counting down.
TCTGCGCTCTGTCGTGTAGGCGATGCACCAGAAATCTCGATTCGTCAGACCATGTCACTTTCTTCCAATCATCCACTGTTCAATCTCGATTATACTGGGCCCATTTCATGTGTTGTTCGCGATGATGTGCAATGAGCCTGTTGGACCCGGCTGGGGCTTCGGCTACGCAGGTCCATGCGCAGAAGGCTGCGATTAACTGTGCGCTGACACATTGTTCTGATCACCACTGTTGTAGCTACTGGTTATTTGTCTCACTGTGGCACTGCGGTCGCTGTGAACAATGCGCGACATTCTCCGCTCCGTTCTGGCACCAGTGATCTATGGACGACATACGACTGGACGACGCTTCGTCGTTTGGTCATCTGTGCTCCAATTTGATACGTACTCGCTACACTGGCACGTGAACAAGCCACGCAGTTTCCAAGATCGTAGTTCCGAGGCGCTGTGTCATCAGAATTTGTCCTTTATCAAAGTCTGATAAATCGGCAGCTTTTCCCATTCTGACTCAGAGCAGTCTACTAACCGAAAGCCGGTCCTCGGGTTGTATATGTACTGATCTCTGAAGCTCACCTGCGCCACCGTTTGATCTCCAGACCCCACACAGTTTTCTACGCTGGGGTGGTCTTAATGTAATGGCTCACCGGTGTATTTTAGTACCTTGAAAAGGCTACACTTCGGAGAGTGAAATCTTGGAGATCATGCACTATCTTGTGTAACGTGCCTGGCCAGCAGGACGCACACGACATAAAGGCAGATAGCAGTCAGAACGAACGTCCGCGTAGCTCAACTGGTAGTGTGACTTCTTCCGGAATGATGGAACCCGGGTTTGAGCCCCGGCGTGGACAAAAATGACGGAGAAATTTACTTCGTCATAATGGCGCCCGAACTTTCCGGAACACCAGGCCGTTCAAAATCTCGCAATGGTGTGATGCTCTTTCCACATCGCGAGAGAGGTAAAATAAGGAAATCCCTTCTTCAGCGCTTCGAAAAATAAATGTGTGTGACGTTGCATTCCACACACTAGATTGACTGGGAGTTTTCAAGTACGTTCTACAGCGGATGGCTGCCTGCAACGACTCATGGTCACGGCTGACCCGTGGTCCATGCCCCCGGCCCTCTTTCGGGAGCGGGGTGTGTGTGTGAGATGTGACGTTCCTGCCAGCAGGACGCACACGACATAAAGGCAGATAGCAGTCAGAACGAACGTCCGCGTAGCTCAATTGGTAGTGTGACTTCTTCCGGAATGATGGAACCCGGGTTTGAGCCCCGGCGTGGACAAAAATGACGGAGAAATTTACTGCGTTATAATGGCCCCCGAACTTTCCGGATGACCCGGCCGTTCAAAATCTCACAATGGTGTGATGTTCTTTCCACACCGCGAGAGAGGAAAAATAAGAGAATCCCTTCTCCAGCGCTTCAAAAAATAAATGTATGTGACGTTGCATTCCACACACTAGATTGACTGGGAGTTCTCAAGTACGTGCTTCAGCGGATGGCTGCTTACGACGATTCATGGTCACGGCTGACCCGTGGGCCATGGCCCTCTTTCGGGAGGGGGTGGAGAGATGTGACGTACCTGCCAGCAGGACGCACACGACATAAAGGCAGATAGCAGTCAGAACGAACGTCCGCGTAGCTCAATTGGTAGAGTGACTTATTCCGGAATGAGGGGACCCGGGTTCGAGCCCCGGCGTGGATAAAAATGACGGAGAAATTTACTTCGTTATACATGTTTTATACATATATAAAAACCGTATTATTTTGAAGTCTTGAGATTATTTGTTTCTAGTTAATGCTGATGTATTCATAGTATTTTCTTCAATACATTTGTATTTGAATCAGTGAAAACTATGTTTCTAAAAGCCACTGATACGTACGGTGTGAGCAATCGTTGTTTTTTGTATAAATGCTTTTCAAGCTTTTCACCAAAGCGGCGAGAATCAAATCATGATGTACGCGCACAAACGAAGTTCCGATTTATAATTTAAAGCATGCGTAGTACACGACTTCTGCCTTGAAACAACAACTGGGGGAAAAAAAAGTTCCCCAACTTGGGAATTTTTTTCCAGTAGAATCACTCATGAGGAATCGCTAGTATGTTTCTTCTTCTAGAATTCCCGACCTAACAAAAACTGTTTCACATACTAAGCTGCAATGTTCATGTCAAGCAGCTTGTAATAATACCCAGAGGTAAATCCTTTTGTCTTCATCCATTATACCTTTTTTTTTCTTTTGAATTCATCATCATCTGCCCAACCGAAAGAAAAGAAAAACCGTTTCGATTTTCCATTCGGCCCTCCAAACGCATTTAATCATAGTTTTAATTACTTATATGGCAATTTCCAGCGATAAATTCGGAATGTCGAAGTGAAACAGAAAAAAAAAAAAAGGAGCGAAAAAAAGTAGCAAAAAAAGAAGACGAATCCGGATTTTTCTCATTCACAGGCCATTAAACAAAGTTAATCGTTACACAAAATTAGTTAGGAAAAAAAAAGTAGAGCACAAAGTGCTGTGTCGGAACAACGACTCTCTAGAAAATGAACATCCATTTATCGAATGGTGTTCAGTCCCTGAGTATGACTGTTTTTTTTCCTCTTCATAAATGCAGCCTATCCCGTCGTGTTTTTGATATTTGGATTCTGCCCCTTTCATGTGTTGCAGCCTTGTCGTGCCATAAAAAAATCCATAAAAGTCCGGAAGGACAAATTATAAAATTCATAATTAAAAACACCATGATAATGTAAGCACGATAAACATTTCTAAAAAACCGTTTGCTTTATCAGTGATTACACGGAATAACTTCTACGTATTTAAAAAGGGCATTAACAGAAATAGCATCTAAGAAAATATTTGAAGGATTTTTTTTTCCATACATATTTCAAGCGTTAGTTTCGCTAATACGAACGGTTCTGTAATTTAGTTTTTGAAGAATAAGGTTTACTTTAAACTGTTTCATTGTGGCAATTTATAATGAGGTTCGGACTTTGAAGTAAAATGACAATCGGGGAAGGGAGGCAAATGTTGTGCCATAAAACCCCTGTGCGCTTTACGGAATATAGTTTCATAATTACGTAATGCAGTTAATGAAGAAGAAAAAAAATTAACAGGGTTGCACACTAACGCAACCATTCAAGACAGCAAAGTTGAACTCATCAAAAGAGTTTTATATAGGAACTCGTCAAAGAGTTGTATCAATGTCATCAATCGATTAAATTATTTTGTATAATACAACTAAACTGAGTTGTTTTTGCATGTGCAACACCCAGCTTTTTATACACTATATTGACAAAAGTCACCGGGTACCTAGAATAGAAACACAACATAGCATTTATTGTCATACATTAGTACGGTGTCTGACCAACTTTGGCCTTAACGCATGAACTGAAGCTTCAAGGTATGATTTCGACAAGGTTTTGGAACACGGTGATAGGTATGCGCTTTCATTCAGTACATAATGCTGCCGCTAAATGTTGCTTAGTAGTAGGCTTTGGTTCCAAACTTCTTATGCGGCGCTATAATTAACCCCATAGGTGCTGTTATGGGATTAAGATTAGAACTCTGTGCTGGACAGTCCACACACGATACGGAATTATCGTCAAACCACGCCGTAACCGCCCATACTTTATGGCTCGGTGCATTATCCTGCTGGTACCAACAAGACTCGGTTCCATAGTATTGCCACAGAGTTGGTAGGACATAATTGTACAGAATATCGAGGTAAACGTGCTGGCTTACAGGTTTGCACACGATAACCAATGAACCGGGACCATGCCACAAAAAACACCCCTACACGAGTACACTGACAGCTCCTAACTTGATCGTAGGAACAGTACACTGTGATTAATAGCGTTCCCCCATCTGCCTCCATATTCACACACGGCCATCAGACTGATGGAACGTGTATCTGATTCATCAGTCCATAGGACCCGTTTCCATTGATCTACGGTCAAAGATAAATGTTCTTTACACCATGCTGAACGACGAGAAGCGTTCCGAGTGGAGATCAAAGGCTTATGAGCAGCCGCACGACTACAGTAACCCATGAAATGAAGTTCTCTGCGAATGGTACGTGTACATACCGAGGTTCCAGCATTTTTACTCGCCTGTACACTGAGTTCTTCGGCAGTACTCCGTCGTTTAGCTGAAACGACTCTCATGAGTCTTCGACGTCCTCTAACACTGATTTTCTTTGGTCTACCTTTAGGTTTTGCTGCTTCATGCACGCCATGCTCTTTCCACTTATTCAGTACATCCGAAACAGTTGACTTGGGTATATTTAAACCCTTCTCGGTTTCTCTTATGGACAACCCATTAATATAACACCTAACAATCTTTCCTTTCTCAAAATCAGTTCTTTCTCGTCGCGACATTTACACTCAACCTCACAGTGCAATATGATCCCGGTCAGCTGCAGGCTTGTTTTTACACCGTTTGCAGCTGTACTGCGCATCTTAACAACGCAGATTATCCGTTCATTAGCTTTTGAAAAAGGGTCCGGTGACTTTTGTCAATATAGTGTATATTCGGAACAATAATGAAGTTCCATGTTATATCAACGTCACTTACGGCTACTATAAGTTCTGTACACGTATCCTCTGTATGTAATCAACAAACATTTGCCAGTAATGAGAAGTGACGACGTAAACCAATTTGACCGCGGGCAGATGATAGGAGCTTAGAGGTAGGTGCCAGTATTTCGAAAACAGCCCCACTTGTTGGATGTTCCTGTATTGCTGTATAAAGGGTGTACCAGGACGGGATTAGCGATGCACAAACACCCAGAAGAAGGACTCACATTGGTCAGCCGCTCGCGGTTGATCATAGAGGTGAGCTTCGGTTGTCACGATTGGTATCCGTATAACGCTGTGCAACAATAACCCAGCTCACCTACCAGTACAACAGTTCGACCTACTCGTATTTCCGCATGAACCATGCGCCGTCCCTTGATTCTACTTTAGTTCCACAGCTAGAGACCAGCGGGGATACGAATGATGACGCCCATTCATAGCAAACAACTCCTTGCATGGGCCAAGGAACGTCGGCAATGGACTCCCCGACAGATCGATGAAGGTGGCCTGGAGTGATTAGTCCCGCTTACTTCTGCACCATCCTAATGGACGGGTTCACATACGACGTAAACAGCAGACAGCCGTATTCCCTGGTCGCACAGTTAGTGTTCAACATGCCATACTAGAAATCATTACTCAAGTTATGACGATAATGGCTGTGGAATAAATCTCGCTCCTGTGCCCTGACCTTTGATCCCATTTCGATTATATTCAACAGAACCGGTTCAGTATACCTCCGAAAAAACATGATAAAGTTTTGTCGCAATAGAACCATTTTTACGTAAGTTATGATGCATAAGGGCTATGAAATAGATCCCGCTTCTGTGTCCTAAACTTTGACCCCATTTCGCCTATTTTCTAGGGGATTGGTCCCCAGGCAGGCCCCTACAACATACTAACACTTCATCCAAATCGAAGCATTTTTACGTAAGTTATGACGCATAATGGCGATGTAAGTGATTCCGCTCCTATGTACTGACCGTTGATCTCATTTTGCCCATTTTAAACAGCATTTGTCCCAAGGTAGTCTACTACCACATTCTAAAATTTCATCGAAATCGAACCTTTGTTTCGTTAGTTATGACGCATAAGAGCAGTGGAATGGATCCCGCTCCTATGTCCTGACATTTGACACCATTTCGTTTATTTTCAATAGGGTTCCTTTCCAGTTGGTCACCTACCACATAGTAAAATTTCATCGAAATCGAACTATCTTTACGCGAGTTATCGTGTGGAGGGACATACGCACATAACGCGTGACGTAATGGTGCAGATGGGAATCGCGACCATCTGCTCGCAACAGTATGACGTCATAAAACTTTAATAGGATCTACACACAACGCGTGACGTAATGAGACAGATGGCGTGACCGTGCGCCAACACCTATATCGCGAAAGTGTGACGTCATAGGATTTCTAAGCATGGATTACATTAATCGGACGACGCCATGACACTAAAAACGTGGTGATTCGGGGTGGTTATTTAATCCACTAAACGAATTTTCCTTAAGTCGAGATCAAGCTAAATCGATCTCTAGTACCAGAAAACGGTAGGTTAAGGACTTTCATCAAAATCCTTAGAGCCTTTTTCAAAATAAAATTAACATACCTACAAGAATTGCTCCTTCATGGTAGACGTCAAGTAATTTTTCTCCCTGTACGTCCAATGGTAAAAATTCTGTACACATTTTCTTCCCAATTAATGCGTTCCCAAAGACGAAAATTTTAACAACTATTAAAATAACTTCAATTTATAACTTGGAATACCTAATATTTTCTAAAACGTAACCATAATTATGCAATCCAACATATGTTTGCCTACTGACGTCATCAAAGTACAGGTCGCGGCATCTTTTTTCCGGTTTCAACACCACCAAAGGAAAAGTTACTGTTGTTCAATATAATTATGGTTATGTTTTAGAAAATATTAAGTATTCCAAGTTATAATATGCAGTTATTTTAATCGATGTTCAAATTTTCATCCTTGGGAACACACTAATTGTGAAGGAAATGGGTAACACTAGCTGATGACACTACCTGCACCGTCAAAGTGCTGACTTCGCAGGGAAATGCGGAACTCTCTCGAATAGTTTTTGGGATAGATGGTATCCTAGCCGGCGTTCCGACAGCCAGCCTGTCAGTCACCGGAAACCACGGTCTTCTACTCGGACAGACTCGGTCCAGAGACCTGTGGGGATCTGCCTCCCCCACGGGACTGGTACCTTACACCCCCTGTCACAACCCGTGTGTGCGACGTGCTATGGGCAGTCGGGGCAAGCAACTTTTTTAAAATATCTCATCTCGTGGCCGGGAGATCGCCCGCCAACGCGAGTTTTTTTGGGACTACTGTCCTTTATTTAGAAACTCAGCACGATTACAAAAAAAAATTTTCACTATGAGGGTCGCATGCACCCCTCTCACAATACTAAGATACTAAACAATCACAACATTGAAATATTTACATTGTTCACAGCTCTAGGGCCAGAGCTGTGTTGTTGACCCCGGGCCAGGGTCAAATCAAACACTTTGGTCAGTCGACCGAGAAACTCATTATTGAGAGTTACGTACCTCCGAGGGTACTTCCATTTGTCAACCATAGTTGACCCGACTCTTTCTTTGCTCAAGTTCCCTAACAAGACTAGGACATGTCTTGCTGAAGCTGGAGTGAGCAACGTCCAACTTCAGTCGGAACTTGGCATTCGCAGCGGAGCAGTTGCTGCAGTTCGGTGCGGCTGCACACCCGGTGGTGCTGGTGCCCAACTTCACCACAATTGCCGCACCTTGCATCAGACTCGGGGCAGTTGCCTCGGAAATGGCCGAACCCATTACACCGAAAGCACCTGACCTCCCTCAAAAATTCCTTTAGACGGAGCACTGACCAACCCAAGTTCAGTGTCTTCCGCCTCACCAAGTGCTTGAAGGCCTTGGGTTCCACGTCTGCCACCCAGTGGACCCTGCCTCCCTTGCACCTAATGGGAAAACAGGCTTTGAACCCGTTCTCGAGCTCTGGGTTCTGCCCACAAACCATCTGCTCGAACTCTTTCCCGGAGAGTCCCTCGTCGACACCGTACACAATCAACCGAGGGTTTCTCTTCCGTGGGGCCGTGGGAAGTGTGCAATCCTTGGTCAGTGGATTGCTTCTCAACTCCTGGGCAAGGCGGTCGAGCTCCCCGGGATGGGAACACTCCACGGCGACCCCTCCTTTCCTTATACTCCGTAAGCTCTTGACCCCTATCTGCAGTTTAGTTGGGTTTACTGCAGTTTTCAGGGTCTTCTTCGTGTCCTCTGAGGACGCACTCTCGACTGTCGGGTAGACCAAGAGCACGTGTCTCCTGTCTACCGACTTACCCTTCTTCTTTCTATTCTCAATCGGGGCGGGCGAAGGCCCTTTTCGCCTTGATAGCCCCCTTCCTAGCCACTTCGGCGTAGGAAGCCGCTTTCACTTCGGCTTCACTGCGCAACTCGTCCCGCACGGACAGCATGCCCTCGACATGGGCCACCCGTGCTGCTTGCTCAAAACAAGCGTCGCTAATGCTGCTCAAGGCAGCAAACACCTTCTCCCTCCCTGAGGAAGTGACCCGCGAGTCCAGGATAACGGACTGTACTTCCGAGGTGAGGCGGGAGATCCGTTTCAAAAACAACTCCTCGGGTGTAAGCACCGGGGGTGTCCCGGGATGCGTACCTCCCACCGAAGGTACCTCTGGGCACCCCGCGGACGACCCCTCAGGAGCCCGAGATTCGGGCTGGGGTGTTGTTTTCCCCTTCCTTGCCATGGGCGGAACTGGCAAGGGGTGCTTACACCCTTCGTGGGCGTAGCGGCTTTAGAGCCCCTCGCCTGGGGAATCGTCTTCGACAGTTTCCCCCAGCAATGGGCTCTACCTTCCGGCTGCTCTCGGAAGAGGGGCTAACCCCTTTAGCACTGCCGACAGGGCATGGCAGTGCTTCTGCCGCTACCTTCTGCGTCCGGGAAGCCCCGGACGATGTGGGGACGGGCCCCTTGGACTTCACTCTACCCTTCTGGGTAGTTGGCATCTCTGTGGGAGAGATGAAACAAAAACACAAAAATTTCTTCTAAGTACTGAGTGGGCACCCGGAGGTTCTCCCACTCTAGTCTAACCTTAGAAACCGGGCGCTCGGGCTTTGGGCGGGCGAGGGACCCTCGTCCGCGGGACCGATACGGCGACGACGTACCCGATGACTGATGCCAGAGTCTCTATGCGAGCTGATCGGAACTTCGCCCTCACAAGGGCGTTTTTACTAAGTCCCGTCACTGCTCTAATCGATGGGCAAAATATAGTACCCAAATCGAAAAAAAAACAAAATTCGCGAGATCGGGATTGAAACCCGTCTCGCGGTTGGAATCGTCAGTTCTGCTCAGCAGCGCAGTTCAGCTCAAACAAACACACACGGAAACTCTCACCCGGTCGGCATCAGACTGACCGGTCAAGATAATGGGTACAAAAGTTTTTCCATTGGAAGTATAGGAAGCAAAATTACTTGACGTCCACCTTAATAGTATGGGATAAGGGCAATGGAATGGATCGCAATCCTATGTCCTAACCTTTGACTCCAGTTCGTCCATTTTCAATAGGGTTTGTCCCCAGGTTGTCCCCTATCACATACGAAAATTTCATCAAAATCGAACCATATTTATGTAAGTTATAACGGATAAGGGCAATGAAATGGATCTCGCTCCTAAGTCGTGACCTTTGCCCATTTGTCTCATTTTCAATAGGTTTTGTCCCAAGTTGGTCCCCTACCACATACTAAAATTTCATCGAAATGGAACCATTTTTACGCCAGTTATCGTGCGGACTGACGGACAGACGGACGGACGGAAAAAGCTGGAACATATATGCTTCTTCAACCTACGGTTGGAAAGCGTAAAATATCCTCTTCGTTTCTTACGCGTTCCAATTCCCTGCATTTTTAGCGCGTCTTTTGTAAAACAAGTTTGTAAAATCATGCAATGCATTGATTATAATACGCTTTCCAACATACCAGAAATCATTACTCAAGTTATGAGAATAATAGCTGTGGAATAAATCTCGGTCCTGTGCCCTGACCCTTGATCCCATATCGCTGATATTCAACAAAACCGGTTCGGTATACCTCCGAAATAACATGATAAAGTTCTTTCGCAATCGAAGCATTTTTACATAAGTAATGATGCATAAGGGGTATGGAATAAATCCCGCTCCTGTGTCCTAACCTTTGACCCAATATCGCCCATTTTAAATAGAATTCGTCCCCAGGCAAGACCCTACAACATACTAACATTTCATCGAAATCGAAGAATTTTTACGTAAGTTATGACGCATAATGGCGATGGAATTGGTCGCGCTCCTATGTCCTGACCTTTGACCCCATTGCGCCCATTTTCAACAGTGTGTGTGGCCATGTGGTCCCCTACCACAAAATCAGGATAAGGACGATGGAATGGATCACAATCACAAAATCAAATTTCTTCGAAATCGAACCTTTTTTAAGTTACTTATGACGCATAACAGCAGGCGAATGGATCCCGCTCCTATGTACTGACCTTTGACCCCATTTCGTTTACTTTAAATAAGGTTCCTTCCCAGGTGATACCCTACCAGATACTAAAATTTCATCGAAATCGAACGATTGTTACGCGAGTTATCGTGCGGACGGACATACGCACATAGCGCGTGACGTAATGAAGCAGATGGGAATCGCGACCATCTTCTCGCAAAAGTATGACGTCATAAAACTTTAATAGGATCCACACACAACGCGTGACATTATCAGACAGATGGCGTGACCGCGCGCCATCATTCTCAAACGCGAGATTGTGACGTCATAAGATTTCTAAGCATTGGAAACATTAATGGAACGACGCCATGATACTAAAAACGTTATAATTCGGGGTGGTTATTTAACCCACTAAACGAATTCTCCTAAAGTCGAGATGAAGCTAAATCGATTTCTAGTACCAGAAAACGGTAGGTTAACGACTTTTATCAAAATTCTTAGAGCCGTTTTCAAAATAAAATGTACATACATACATACAAGAATTGCTACTCTAAGGTGGATGTCAAGTAATTTTGCTTCCTATACTTACAATGAAAATTTTAACATCGATTAAAATAGCTTCATTTCATAACTTGGAATACTTAATATTTTCTAAGCCATAACCGTAATAATATTTTCTAAACCATAACCGTAATTATGCAATCCAACATTTATTTGTCCACTGAAGTCATCAAAGTACAGGTCGCGCCATCTTTTTCTGGTTTCAAAACCACCAAAGTAAACGTTATTATTTTTTAATATAATTATGCTTATGTTTTAGAAAATGTCAAGTATTCCAAGTTATAGTATAAAGTTATTTTAATCGATGTTCAAATTTCCATCCTTGGGAACACACTAATTGTGAAGGAAATGTGCACAAAAGGTTTTCCATTGAAAATATAGGAAGCAAAATTACTTGACGTCCACCTCAGTAGTGTGGAATAAGGGCGATGGAATGGATCCCGCTCCTATGTCCTGACCTTAGACTCCACTTCACCCATTTTCAACAGCGTTTGTCCCGAGGTGGTCCCCTACCACATACTACACTTTCATTGAAATCGAACCATATTTACACAAGTTAATGACGTATAAAGGCAATTGAATGGATCCCGCCCTTATGGCGTGACCTTTGACCCCACTTCACCCATTTTCAATAGGGGTCGTTCCCTGGTGGTCCCCTACCAGGTACTGAACTTTCATTGAAATCGAACCTTATTTACGCAAGTTATGACGCATAAAGGCAATTGAATGGATCCCGCTCTTATTGCGTGACCTTTGACCCCACTTCACCCATTTTCAATAGGGTTCGTTCCCTGGTGGTCCCCTACCACATACTAAAATCTCATCGAAATCAAACCATTTTTACGTGAGTTATCGTGCCGACAGACGGACGGACAGACGGACGGAAAAAGCTGGAGCATATACGCTTCTTCAACCTACGGTTGGAAAGCGTAAAAGATCATGCTTATTTTATCGGTTTGTCCGTCCGTCCATCTGCACCCACGGTCCATCTGTGCAACTATTAGTCCGATTTGAAAAATTCTTTTTGCATTCGAAAGCTTGAAATATGCGAATGATGAACCTTTATTTCGTTTTTTTTTACGACGTACAATTCCGCCGCCAGAGGGCGTAAAGGCAGATGATGTCGAATTCAAAAATACGTTTTATTCCCCATATCTGCTTCTAAACATCCGATTGAAAAATAATCTTTTATCTTTCGATTCCATTTATGTCGAAGAGTATTTTCGATATAGTTTCTTTTTCAAATTACGCATATATTTTCCGCTAGGGGGCGTAAAAATAAATTGCCTTTATTCCGATAACTCTTCTTCTAAAACTCCGATTTGTAAAATTCGTTTTCAACGGGTACATCTCCTGATGCACAATCCTTTGCATATAATTTCGAATTTTTGGTAAAGAATACTTTGGCAACCAGGGGGCGTAAGTGTTAATTTTTGCGCCTGATGTATTTGCCATAAAATCTGAGCTACTAAAATATCGATTGAAAAAGTTCTTTCGTGGACTGATGCCACTCACATCGATAAACCTTTTCGGAATATTTTCTTTCTAAAATATTCTACAGTTTCTCCGCCAGGGGGCGTAGATGTATATCCTATTTTTGTCAATATCTCAACTTCTAGGAGTCCGATTTGAAAAATTCCTTCTTTGTTGGATAGTGTTTTCTGTTTGACATGTTTTTCATATAATTTCAAAATTGTCAAGTTATTCATAGACTTTCCGCTAGGAGGCGTAAAGGTAAATTGCGTTTTCCAGTATATCTCTGCTTCTAAATCTCCGATTTAAAAAATTATTTCTGCACCGGATACAGCTCCTGATGGGAAATCGTTTGCACGTAATTTAAAATTTTTGTCAAAAACTGTTTGGCTACCAGGTGGCGTAAGTATTAATTTCCGTTTCTGATGTATTTGCAGCAAACTATGAGCTCCTAAAATCTCGATTAAAAAAGTCTTTTGCGGACCGACACTACTCGTGTCGACAAACATTTTAGGAACATTTTATTCTTGAAATAATGCATAGTTTCCACGCCAGGGGCGTAGATGTATGTCTTATTTTTCTCAATATCTCTACTTCTAAACGTCCGATTTGAAAAATTCCTTCTTTGTTGGATAGTGTTTGCGATGCGAAATGTTTTTCCAATAAATTCAAAATTTTCGAGTAAATCATAGACTTTCCGCAAGGGCGCACAATGGTAAATTGCGTTTTCTGCTCCTAAAACTCCGATTTTAAATTTTTTTGCTGTATCGCATACAAGACCTGACGGAAAATATTTTTCACGTAATTTCTAATGTTTGGTAGAGAATGTTTTGGCCACCAGGGGTCATAAGTGTTAATTTCTACTTCTAATGTATTTGTAGCAAAATCTGGGCTCCTGAAAACTCGACTGAATTTTTTTTTCTTGGACCGATACCGCTCATATGGATAAACCTTTTGTGAATACTTCCTTCCTAAAATAATGCATGATTTTCCCACCAAGGGACGTAAAGTCACATCTTATTTTTGTCGATAACTCTGTTTCTAAGAGTTCGTAAGCTCACGACTCCGTTTACAGCAATATCTGAGGGATTAAAGACCCGATTGAAAAACTTCTTTCTTCCGTCAGATACTATTATTTTCCATACCGGTTCCATTGACTTTGAATAGCTTTGATAAATTTAATTTGCATCAGAACGGATTCAAAAGACGTGCTTATTACACCCGAAAATTTGGTGTCATCTTTCTTGTTATGTCTAGCATTGCCTTGAAAAAGCCTCTCAGTGGAGTGCGAAAGCTTCGTGAATCTTTGTGCTTAATACACCACAAAATTAAACGGATTTAATCCGTTATATACGCTTCATGATTAAATATTTTGGAAATTATTAGCACATAAAAAAAATATTTTTCTGCTGTTTAGCACCTAAATATCCGTTCCCTAATCATCATCATCTAGTCTCCCAATAAAACTCTCAGTCAATTCACACGGACATAGACGAGGCTAGCACAAACTGCAAAATTATACGTATAAAGACAGCTTTGCACATTGATCAACCTTTTTAAAGAAAACATTGTTATACAGCTGAGGTCACACTTCCCATATTTGGATAATTCAGCTGCATAATCACTTTGTGACCTTGCGTGAATTATTACACTATGATAATTAAAATATGTTATAATTTATATACTTTATTTTATCGTAGATCACCATAAACAACTATTAGCGAAGTAAGCAAACGGCAATTTCTTATTTATCACTACCAATTCCGGGAAATTGAACTACCCAGCGCAAAAAGACAAACAGAGCATCCGTGCAGCATCCATGTCTTGAACAGGGGCACCCTAGTGGGGATATATAGACAGTTCCTTCACCTTTGACTACTCGGACAACGGAATGACATAAGATCTCTTACCTCGCCAAGCGTTTACCCACGAACAGCAAAATTAATATTTGATAACAATAAATCTTTATTTAAAGTGTTTTGCAATCCTTTATTGGACTGATTACAAGGGGGAGAAAAGACTACTGAATTACTTAATTCAGATATTCTCCCCTCTCTTTAAGGGACCTGTAAGTAAACTCAGAATTTTTCTGACAAAAGCTCTTCAAGGCTGATTTGCAGAGTCATTTAGTTTGTCCTTCAAAGAGAGAAAGAAAAGAAAAGAGAGAGAACCCTGATTTTTTGAGACATATCATTCTTTACCTAAATCTGTGATCGCTGTTCTTTCTTCACTTTGATCGCTCTGCAGTATGTAATTATGCCGTGTCAGGTTCCCTTCAACATCAGCCTTGCATTTGAATAAATGGAGTTTTGCTTAACACTGAGATGCTTTCGGAAAATAGTAGGTTTTTATTCATGAAAGACACTACATGTCCTGAGAGACACAAGCAGATTTCATTGCCATTAATCTTAGTGAACGTTAAGCGAAGCAACGGAAGATTATGCAGTTGCAGAAAATGAAGATGTGCAAATTAAACCATAATTTCTATCTTCATTTCAATGTGTCTCGTTGTTCAGGGCAAACGTGATTTGCATATACGTAGGTGCTCCTTTCATCGAATCAGATAAAAAAAAGTTCAACATGCATTTTAAAGATCGAGTTCTAGAACCGTTCTATCTATCTATCTATCTATCTATCTATCTATCTATCTATCTATCTATCTATCTATCTATCTATCTATCTATCTATCTGTCTGTCTGTCTGTCTGTCTGTGTCTGTCTGTCTATTTATGGTATTGTTCTTTTCTTACGGAGAATATATATATATATATATATATATATATATATATATTCTATAAAGAAGATACCTAAGCAAATATATATATATATATATGGGCTAAGTGAGGTAAGGAGAAAAGGAGAAGATCTCATCGAACTGAAAAGTGGACATCTCTTCTACTATCGTGGGACAGATACTGGCAGAACTAGTGGTGTTGGATTTATAATAAACAAGAAACTGAAGGATAAAGTGGTAGAAGTTCTAAGTTCCTCTGACAGAGCTGCACGACTCGTTATCCAACTATCGAGAAGATACCAGGCTCAGATTATTCAAACTTATGCACCCACCACAAGTCATCCTGAAGAAGAAATTGAAGAATTTTATGAGGAAATTTGTCATCTAAATAATAAAGGTAAGCAGCACTTGAAAATAATTATGGGAGATTTCAATGCAAAAATAGGGCAACTGCAACACAATGAAACTTCAGTAGGTAAATTCGGTCACGGCAACAGAAACCAGCGTGGAAATACTCTCGTTGAGTTTGCAGAGGCAGAAGGGTTTTTCATCTTGAACTCCTTCTTCAAGAAAAAGCCACACAGGAAATGGACATGGAGACATCCAAATGGGACGACAAGTGAAATTGATTTTATTATGTGTAACAAAAAAATTCGTCATAGAAGACTGCAGTGTGCTAAACAAGTTCAACACAGGTAGTGACCATAGATTGGTGAGATGTAAGATGCACCTCAACACTAAACTTGAACGTGGCAAGCTCATAAAACAAACAAAATCTATTGACATAACCAACCTTAAAAAACACCATAATACCTTCAAGTTGGAACTGAAGAACAGGTTCTCTGCTTTAGAAGGCCTAACATCGGAAGAAGTGGACATCTCTGAAGTTAACAGAAAAGTAACCAAAGCTCTTATGGAAACAGCAACAAAATTAGCTGGGTCTAAGAACAAGTTGCATGTAAATAAATTATCAGGAAAAACCAAAATGTTGATGCAAAAAGAAGAGAGATGAGGACAACTAAAAGAAGATGTGACTTCCAAAGTAGAATATATAGAGCTATGCAAGACAGTACGAAAAAGTATCACTGAAGACGTAAGAAAATTCAACTGTGAACTAGTGAGGAAAGCAATTGAAAACAACCAAAACCTAAAGATAGCAAAGGGACATCTCAGTAAGGAAGAAAACAGATTATGGCACTGATAAAAGAAGATGGTTCTGTAACAAGAAATAGAGGCGAAATTTTGACAAGAGTGAAATATTTCTACTCCAAATTATATGAAAGGGATGATACATGCACTCCAGACATCATGAAACATACCAGTACCAGAGTTCCTCCTGTCCTTCCAGCAGAAGTTGCACATGCAATCAAGAACATGAAGCGGGGAAAAGCTCCAGGAGAAGATGGAATTACTGTAGACATCATACAAGAAGCAAGTGGAGAAATCGAAACAGTACTCGCCCAAATTTTCACTCGATGCCTTAATGAAGGAAAGATTCCTGAGGATTGGAACACCGCTACAATGATCCTGCTACATAAGAAAGGTGACATTGAGGATCTCGGAAACTACAGACCTATCAGCCTCCTATCAGTAGTTTATAAAATCTTCACTAAAGTTCTTTCACACCGCTTGAAGGTAACACTGGACATGGCTCAACCGAGAGAACAAGCTGGATTCAGGAGTGGCTACAGCACAATAGATCATATCCATGTGCTGAGAGTACTAATTGAAAGAGCGAGGGGAATATGAACTTCCATTGTGCATGGCTTTTATCGATTATGAAAAAGCCTTTGATTCGGTGAAACCATCAGCAGTTACAATGGCTCTGAAAACCTGCGGTATTGAAGATGCATACATTAATATTATTAATAACATCTATGAAAATGCAAGTGCAAAGATTAGGCTGTTTGAAAATACAACACACATAAAAATTGGAAAAGGAGTGAGACAAGGTGACACCATATCTCGAAGCTCTTTAATGCCACATTGGAGGGTGTTTTTCAGTCACTGAGCTGGGAAAACAAGGGGATAAAGATTAATGGAGATTATCTAACCCACCTTCGTTTTGCTGATGACGTAGTCATTTTTACAAGAAGCCCATCAGAGCTGCAGAGTATGATCCAGGAACTTGCTGACAAGAGTAAAGAAGTGGGATTAAAAATGAACTTTCAGAAGACAAAAGTGATGTTCAATGCTTTTACAAGAAATGAAGATTTATCGATTGATGGAGAAAAGCTGGAGATAACAGACACGTACCTTTATCTTGGACAGCAGATATCAAGTGAGGGTCACATTGATGAAGAAATTAATCGGCGTACAAAACTTGCCTGGAGAGCTTTTGGAAGAAACAGCATAATTTTCAAGAGCAATATGCCATTATGTCTTAAAAGAAAAGTGTTTGATCAATGCATCCTTCCAGTGCTTACGTATGGTGTAGAGACGTGGACCTTAACTAAAAGAGACATACAAAGGCTGCAGACAACTCAAAGTAGCATGGAGAGGTGCATGCTTGGTGTAACCAGGAGAGATAATGAGAGGAACTCGTGGATCCGAAAAATGACAAGAGTGGAAGACATCATGATCAGAGTTAAATCCCTGAAATGGCAATGGGCTGGACATACTGCCAGAAGGACAGATCATCGATGGACAGCCGAAATTTTAGATTGGATTCCAAGGGACAGGAAAAGACCCAGAAGAAGGCCACATGGGAGATGGGTGGATGAAATTCGAAAGTATGCATTAGTGACATGGAGGCAACTGGCACAAGACAGACCGTTGTGGAGGAAACTTGGGAGACCTTCGTCCAGCAGTGGATTGATAATGGTTGACAATGATGATGATGATGATATATATATCATCATCATCATCATTGTCAACCATTATCAATCCATTGCTGAATGAAGGTCTCCCCAAGTTTCCTCCACAACGTTCTGTCTTGTGCCAGTTGCCTCCATGTCACTCCTGCATACTTTCGAATTTCATCCACCTATCTCCCATGTGGTCTTCTTCTGGGTCTTTTCCTGTCCCTTGGAATCCAATCTAAAATTTCGACTCTCCATCGATGGTCTGTCCTTCTGGCAGTATGTCCAACCCATTGCCATTTCAGGGATTTAACTCTGATCATGATGTCTTCCAATCTTGTCATTTTTCAGATCCACGAGTTCCTCTTCTTATCTCTCCTGGTTACTCCAAGCATGCACCTCTCCATGCTACTTTGAGTTGTCTGCAGCCTTTGTATGTCTCTTTTAGTTAAGGTCCACGTCTCTGCACCATACGTAAGCACTGGAAGGATGCATTGATCAAACACTTTTCTTTTAAGACATAATGGCATATTGCTCTTGAAAATTATGCTGTTTCTTCCAAAAGCTCTCCAGGCAAGTTTTGTACGCCGATTAATTTCTTCATCAATGTGACCCTCACTTGATATCTGCTGTCCAAGATAAACGTACGTGTCTGTTATCTCCAGCTTTTTTCCATCAATCAATAAATCTTCATTTCTTGTAAAAGCATTGAACATCACTTTTGTTTTCTAAAAGTTCATTTTTAATCCAACTTCTTTACTCTTGTCAGCAAGTTCCTGGATCATACTCTGCAGCTCTAATGGGCTAGTTGCAAAAATGACTTCGTCATCAGCAAAACGAAGGTGGGTTAGATAATCTCCATTAATCTTTATTCCTTTGTTTTCCCAGTTCAGTGATTGAAAGACATTTTCCAATGTGGCATTAAAGAGCTTCGGAGATATGGTGTCACCTTGTCTCACCCCCTTTCCAATTTTTATGTGTGTTGTATTTTCAAACAGCCGAATCTTTGCACTTGCATTTTCATAGATGTTATTAATAATATTAATGTATGCATCTTCAATACCGCAGGATTTCAGAGCCGTGGTAACTGCTGATGGTTTCACCGAATCAAAGGCTTTTTCATAATCGATAAAAGCCATGCACAATGGAAGTTCATATTCCCTCGCTCTTTCAATTAGTTCTCTCAGTACGTGGATATGATCTATTGTGCTGTAGCCACTCCTGAATCCAGCTTGTTCTCTCGGTTGAGCCATGTCCAGTGTTACCTTCAAGCGGTGTGAAAGACCTTTAGTGAAGATTTTATAAACCACTGATAGGTCTGTAGTTCCTGAGATCCTCAATGTCACCTTTTTTATGTAGCAGGATCATTATAGCGTTGTTCCAATCCTCGGGAATTTTCCCTTCATTAAGGCATCGAGTGAAAATTTGGGCGAGTACTGTTTCGATTTCTCCACTTGCTTCTTGTATGATGTCTACAGTAATTCCATCTTCTCCTGGAGCTTTTCCCTGCTTCATGTTCTTGATTGCATGTGCAACTTCTGCTGGAAAGACTGGAAGAACTCTGGTACTGGTACCTTTCATGATGTCTGGAGTACATGTATCATCCCTTTCATATAATTTGGAGTAGAAATCTTTTACTCTTGTCAAAATTTCGCCTCTATTTCTTGTTACAGAACCATCTTCTTTTTTCAGTGCCATAATCTGTTTTCTTCCCTTACTGAGATGTCCCTTTGCTATCTTTAGGCTTTGGTTGTTTTCAATTGCTTTCCTCACTAGTTCACAGTTGAATTTCCTTAAGTCTTCAGTGATACTTTTTCGTACTGTCTTGCATAGCTCTATATATTCCACTTTATACTTAAGAGCAAAACTGAAGACTAAGGAAAAAATTTTAGAATTTAAAACGAAGGGTGCAAAATAACCTGAAAATCAAAACGCGCAACGCAGCAGTTTTGAAAATTCAGAATTCACATACTATAAAGATACCTAAGCAAAAAAATACATATATAATTTTGACTCACACCTAGTACAACATAGAAAAGGTTATGTATCTACCTGTGTGAGTAAAAGGAGAAAAGAAAAAAAAATAAAATAAAACAACTGAATGTAGAAGGTGTCGAGAATACTGAGCCTTGGCTTTATCAAGGACCAGCAAAAACTCTGCATTTTCTCACTTCCACAAAGACCTAGTTGGAAATGGGTTTCTGCAAGGCCATAGATGCAAGTAACATTCCCACCTAAAATAGTTTAAAAAATATATATATAAGTCATGTCCTCCGTAGAGTAGCATGACCTAGCACTAGTTAACAATTTCGCTTGCATCCATTAACCTTCATGGCCCGACCCATGCTCTTCATCTGTTACTATTAAACAGAGAGAAGAAGATTAAAGAGAACTCAAGCTGTGAGAGTGACATAATAAATAGAAATGATTTTCAGCTATAACGAAATTCCAAGTTCGTTTGAGAGAGAATTTAAACCTGAAAAACAAATTTTACATTGCAATTAAAAAAGGAAATGTTAATTTATAACGAACAGATTTTTGAAAGAAAACTTGAGTCTAAAACCCCTACTCTACAACTTATGACAGCACGAAAACGAGAATAAGTTAAAGATAATAATTAACTAAAGAAAACTTTGTGAAAGTTATATACCTTAAACAGTTAGTTGCAATATGTACAAAGTATTTCAGCAGTGCTTTAAGTGCATAATTAATTAGTTATTAAGAACTTAACTACTTTGAAAAAACAGCGCATAGACAGCGCATAGAAAAGGAACAAGCTTAGCCATCTTCTGTTCCTAGGTACCACAAAAGACGCTCAAAGTTACAAAGAAAAGTAAGAGTTAAAACCCGCATAAATGTTAATAGACAAACCAATGCTTAAAAGCTGAAAAGCTAAAAAACGACAGAGAAAAGGTACATGAAGTACAAACATTGAACTTATAAAACCTTTTACATATATATATACGTATATATAGATAAATAGATATTTCGACCACTTTCTCCATATACATATCTATCGCTCTCCCTGTCTACATATCTATTTCTGTCTTCCACTTTGACTGAGTGCTATATTTTTTATTCCTGAGTAGAAATATTTTTCCAATATTCATGGATTCTTAGTTGCGAATTCTGGTTTATTTAAATACTTTTCCATCCATGAAGCTTAACAACTTCCTGGAATTTTAAGTTACAGCAACTGGAACCAAACAAAAAGATTCGCGTTTCTCATATCTCTGCTTTGGGAACTAACTTCTGAAAGTCGTTCTTCCCTAATTTACATCACCGGTTCCCACTGCATCTCTAAATATCTAAACCAAATAAAACTCAAGGTTTACATAATATATTTACACTGTGGTACACTTCAATGATTTTCAAACGAGATATTCATAGCAAACATTCTGGCGTATGTCTACAAATTCAGTGTATGTTTTGCTCAGCTGGCTTAAAGTGTTAAAATAAATATTACATATCATCATACCCAGTCTTTTGAAAGTTGCAGTGTGCAGTTTTTACGTTCAGTCTGGTAGGGCAGACTGCGGTAATTAACATATTATTTTTATATTTTATAGCATGTACATCACCGAGAATTGCCAAAATTAACAACAACGTGACAAATAGAAGAAAGACAGCACGTTTATAAAATCAAGCGACGAACTTTCTATGAAAATTCAGTTGCAAAACGAATATGTGTTTTTTTTCCGTGTTTTAAAAAAAATGAATGGCTTTTATCAACTGCATTACTGACCTTTTGAAGGAAGTTTTATCCCAGCACGTGCGTAGCTACTCAGTATTGTTAGCGTTGATTTTTCCTGGATTCCTCAGTAGAGAGCGATGATACTAATCTTGCGGATATAACCACTGAAAACTTCATACTGCGAAAATTGCAATAAATTTTTAATTCAGTACCAATTTTAAACTCCTTACGTTATTTTATACTGACTTTAAAAGGGCCAAACGTTTCCCTGATTTAAAAAAAAAAGGTACGCAACTCAGTTTTCGGGCCAGCGTCATTCCAGTTTTCCTAAAATTGTGAACATGATACGTTGCACGGAAACATTTAACTGAAATAAATTCTAGTGATGAAAACAAAGGAATTAAAACAAGAAAGACGACACCGAATTTTCGGGTCCAACAAGCACGTCTTTTGAATCCGTTCTGGGGCAAATTAAATTTATCAAAGCTATTCAAAGTCAATGGAACCGGTATGGAAAACAATAGTATCTGAAGGAAGAAAGAAGTTTTTCAATCGGGTTTTTAATCCCCCAATATTGCTGTAAACGGAATCGTGAGCTTCCGCCCTCTGGTTGCAGACTTCTGCGTTAAAAAAAACATGAATTTATATGATATACATTTCGCACCGGAAACGCTCTCCAATAACGAAAAAGTTTTCAAATCGGACTCTTAGGAACAGAGATATCGACAAAAATAAGATGTGACTTTACGTCCCCTGGTGGGAAAAACATGCATTATTTTAGGAAAAATTATTATCAAAAGGTTTTTCCATATGACCGGTATCGGTCCAAGAAAAAAAAAAATTTAGTCGAGTTTTCAGGATCCCAGATTTTGCTACAAATGCATCAGAAGCAGAAATTAACACTTATAACCACTGGTGGCCAAACCATTCTTTACCAAACATTAGAAATTATGTGAAAAGTATTTTCCATCAGGTTTTGTATGCGATACAGGAAGAAGTTTTCAAATAGGACTTTTTTTTTTTTTGGTTGGAGGTTTAACGACCACCGTGAGCAACTCAATGGGCTATAAGCAGTCGCCCGTCCCTAATTTAATGTCACTGGTTCTAGGGAGGGGAGAGAGCCAGTGCCGTAAGACAAACACAACGTCCATGCCTCACCGGGATTCGAACCCGGAGCCCTTACGGATGAATGATCAGAGCCCATCGCTTAGACCACTGCGCCACCCGGCAATCGGACTTTTAGAAGCAGAAATAACGCAGAAAACGCAATTTACCATTATGCCCCCTAACGGAAATTCTATGATTTACTTGAAAATTTTGAATTTATAGGAAAAACATTTCGCATCGGAAATACTATCCAAAAAAGAAGGAATTTTTCGAATCGGACTCCTAGAAGTAGAGATATTGACAAAAATAAGTTATACATCTACCCTTCCTGGCGTAGAAATCATTCATTATTTCAAGAAAATGTTCCTGAAAGATTTGTCTGGTAGCCAAAGTATTCTTTACCAAAAATTTGAAATTATATGCAAAGGATTTTCAATCAGGAGATGTATCAGCTGAAGAAAACATTTTTCAAATCGGAGATTTAGAAGAAGATTTATCGGGAAAAAGTAATTTACTTTTACGCCCCCTAGCGTAAAATCTATGCGTAACTTTAAAAAGTAACTATATCTAAAATACTCTTTGACATAAATGGAATGGATAGATAAAATAATTTTTTCACACTATTGCAAGCATCTGTAACACGACGACGTAGATCCAGCAGACTTGTAGCCGCTGTTGCATACACCTGATTTTTTACGTAACCCCAGAAATCCAAGCTCACCATTCTCACACATCGTACGGACCCCTAACCTTCTGATCAGGGTACATCCTGCTACTGGTTTTTATATCATAGGTACGGTGCAACGTCACAATCTGCATTTGCATACCGCCACATTTGCGAAATGTGAATATGCAGATTCGAATCGTCGCGCATCGGTTTCAGACATTATAGGGTACACAGGGGACAATTTATCTCATCCGTGTGAAACAAATGTCGTATTGTACTAATTAATTGATGCTCTACAACTTTGTTCTTGGAAATTTTGCTCTATTTTTTTTTTCGTTTTCGATTTGCAATGGCAAACTTCCACATTTCGCCACTAGAGGCGCTGCTTTTGGTTGCATTCGATCGGGCGTAGTCGCTTTACTATACCGTTATCTCACTTGCATAATTGTACCTCTCTTCGTTCGCAAGTTATTTCAGGATAAAGGGACTTTTCTATGCACCCTGTATATATATCTATATCAGTGGCGTCGCGTGCCCATTTAGGTTGGGGATGCGCTGTTATGGGAGAAACCACGCAAAAATGTTATGTATCCCGAGCTAAAAAATTAACTCATTGATTTTGAACGTACGAAAGCATTTCTTTTATTTAGCGGTCGTCTAATTATTTGTGGTAAATATCTTAACATACACGCAATTGTAATAAAATTCTGAATTTCCTGTGCAAATACTAGAGTGATGGACTGTTTTTTTATAAGTTTTAAATACAAGATGACGCTTACCTTGTATAACCCGCTTTACACAATCTGCAAAAGCTTTCGCAGAAAATGTGGCACTTAGTGCATCGTCCACTTTAATGGATATCAAAATTCAAATTGTATGCTTAAAAATGTATTGATAAACACACCGATTCACACAGCGACGAAAAGACGGAAAACAGTAACTCGTAGCAGAACGTTGAATAGTGTTTATGACTCCTCGCAATTCCAAACGCAAACAAATAAGACCAGTGGTGTTTTTTAAGCGCGAACACTCTGGGAAGTTTCGCTGCGTTGAAACCACAAGGAAATGAAAACATGACATGCAGCGCCATCTGGGGAGCTATGTATTACCTTTGCTTTAAAGACCTGGGTTATCCGCTGGTAATAATAGCATCCCTTCAGCTGCAAATATTACTTACTACGTTTTGTTTACTGAATGAAGCGGTGAACCCTCTCCTCCTCACGAAAATATTTCACAAGGGAATTAATTTCATCCACACACGCGAAGCCTTAGGACAAACTTCGGCTAGTCGTATTAAAAATACGCAAAACAAATTCCCCCAAAAACAATATAACAGCAAATCGTATCACAAGTTTGAACTGCAATGCTCCGTGAGCCCGCAAGCGGTGCTCATTTTGGATAGCACACCCTGAATGTTTCGCTGTTACGTTGGAAACCACAGCGAATTAAGAATGTGATCTGCAGCGCCATCAGGGGAGCGCTTGTACCACAATTGCTTGAATATCGTCGGATTTGCGAACCTTTTCTACTGAACGAACTTTTTGTCCTTAATCGTACTGAACGAACCTTTTCTTCTTAATCAAAAAATTATATATGGAAATTAATTTCAACCACCACTCGAATCCTTAGAGAGAATTCTGCGAGTTTATTAGAAATAAATCCGAAGAAATAATATTGATAATATAGACTAAAGTGTGACTCTGTTTAGTTGTGCGCAGCTCACATAGCACACCCCTAATATTCGCCCCTGATTTATATATATATATATATATATATATAATCCAGGGGCGAATATTAGGGGTGTGCTAGGTGATAGCAAAAATGGCTCCATTGCTATATATATATATATATATATACACTGGCGGAAAGTGAAAAAAGAACACCAAGAAGGAATTGGCGGACGATCATGAAATTCACATGTGTTAATGGGGTCGAGTTTACGTAGGTGTGATGTTAATTTCGGGACCAACCGGTGAGCGCTTACGCCACAGCACGGCATAATATGCAAATTATCGTCGGTTGTATTTAAGGAGTACGGCGAAGAGAATGTAATCAGTCGTCGGCGTACGGACACGTGCGAAGACCATGAAGAAGCTGCAATGCCTGGACATGAAAGACGTGTACGATTTCAGCAGTTATCAGACTTTGAGTGAAGTCGCCTAGTCGGACTCCACGAGGCCGGGATATCGTATCGTCGTATTGCGGAGCGATTTGGACGGGAAGTATCGGTGGTGGTACGATGGTGGCGTAGATGGTCCGAGGAACATTCCCACACGAGAAGACGTGGAACCGCGAGTCACAGACGGACTGATGAGCGGACCGATCGACGCATAAGAAGAGCGGCGTTGTCAAGCAGAACATTCACTGCGACGCAAATCCGAGCTGCTGTTGCACCTAAGGTGACTGTGCGAACCATCCGCAACCGTCTACTGGATGCAGGACTACGTGCACGTGTGCCTCTGGCATGTGTTCCTCTGACTCCAGCCCACCGTCAGGAACGGCTGCAGTGGTGTCGCCGACGTCTGCACTGGAGAACGCAGTGGCGATCTGTCGTGTTCAGCGATGAAAGCAGATTCTGCTTGGGAGCCTCAGATGACCGTGTGTGTGTTCGCAGACTCACAGGGGAGCGTCTCCATCCTTCTTGCATCCGCCAGCGACACACAGGGCCTACACCTGGTTTCCTGGTGTGGGGAGCGATCAGCTATCACTCTCGTACACAACTAGTGTTTGAACCGGGTACGTTAAACAGCACCTCCTACATCAACAACATCATTCAGCCCGTTGTTGTGCCATTTGTAAGGTCGGTTCATCGTGGTGTTTTCCAGCAAGATAACGCAGTCCCACACACGGCACGTGCAACGCAACTTGCACTTCAGGGTGTGAGACAACTTCCATGGCCTGCACGTTTACCGGATTTGTCCCCCATTGAGTACGTGTGTGATTTTATGGGACAACGACTTACCCGGTCTCCACGGCCAGCCACGACAATCCCCGATTTACGCGTCCAGGTTAAGGATCCTTGGAACTCAATACCCCAAACTTACATCCAACATCTGTACGACAGACTCCAAACCAAGAAAATAGTGGTGGGTTCCAATGAAGGTTCTTAGCGGGAAAGTGAGGTATATATATATATATATATATATATACACAGTCGAGTCACATTATTGCAACCACATCCTACTTTTGACGTCAATAGCGCGTAGCCAATGTCGTAAGCTGTCTCGGAGGGTATATAAGGTGTGTTGTAGGCATTCTGACAACATATCACTCATTGCTGTCATGGATAGAAGGATTGATTTATCAGATTTGCAAAAAGGTATGATTTTCGATTTTCGGTACAAGACTGGCAGTATTTCTGAAATAGCGCAGTTTGTGTGCTGTTCGCGTGCTGCTGTGGTTAAAATGTTTCGTGATTGGAAAAATGACACCATTGCGAATAAGCGACGTGACAACTGTGGAGCACCACGTGCCATTCATGTGATAGATGAACGTCGGCTTCCCAGGTACGTAACGGCTGATTGGAAAGCTACATTGGAGGAACTCACTGGCCGAATGAACCAGGGAGCTACCGGAAATGTGTCTAAAACGACAGTTCAGTGAACCCTGCTTCGTAGCTCCGATGCCGACGGATAGTCACCACACATATGCTAACGAAGGTGCATCGGCAGAAAAAGCTTACATTTGCACGGCAGTATCGGCAATCGACCTCCGCTAATTGCCAAAGGATTGCCTTCTTCGATGAGTCACGCTTTCTGCTTCATCGAACGGATAGACGTTGACGTATAAGGCGAGAAACATCGGAGAACAAACGCTCTTCAACCATTGCTGGAAAAACACAAGCAGGTGTTGGCAGTGCTATGGTCTGGGGAAGGTTTTCGTGGCATTACTTGCGTCCACTCATACCTGTGGATGGCTCTATGGACCGAAGTCGTTATGAATCCATTCTTGAGATCACGTACACCTATATTAGTACATGCTGATCGTCTTCCCTTGGGCGGATGGGATCTTCGAACACGACAATGCGACGTGCCACATAACTAGAAATGTCATTGAGTGGTTAGGAGAGCACGATGAAGATTTCAAAGTACTTCCGTGGCCCCCTAATTCCCCAGACGTAAATCCAATTGATCATCTTTGGGACCATCTCGATCATATTGTTCGCTCTATGGATCCTCCAATACGCATCCTCCAGTAGCTGTCAGATGCACTGCAGTCAGCAGGGCTCCACATACCTGTGAACCCTTTCCAGCACCTTATTGAGTCACTCCCAGCCCATCTAGCTGCTGTCCGCGCTGCACACGGCGGTTACTCTGGATATCAGCTGGTGGTCACTGATGTGACTCGACCATATGTATATCATCATCATCATTGTCAACAATTATCAATCCACTGCTGGACGAAGGTCTCCCCAAGTTTCCTCCACAACGGTCTGTCTTGTGCCAGTCTCCTCCACTACATATATACAGTATTATGTAGTGCATTGGTAAAGGAACAAGGTTCTTGTTCTTTGACCAATCATTAATTTTTCAGCGCATGAAAACCAATTTTGGGCGCCTTGACCAATCATTTTATTTTCGGGGAACAATAATCTTGGAGTACCATCTGTTACCAAATATCAAAAAGAATTTGTCTAGTGTACAATTTGGGGCAGACGAAGATGTCGGAACTGTCGAATTCAATTTTGACAGCATTGACAAACCATTTTATTTTCAGGGCACAAGAACGTTTTAGAACCATCTGTTACCAAATATCGAAAAGAATTTGTTCGATGTACATTTTGGGACAGATGACGATGAAGGAACTGTGAAGCTAATTTTAACGCCCCTGACACAGATCGTTTTATTTTCAGCGCACGAGCACCCTGGAGCCCCATCTGTTACCAAATATCAAAATGAATTTGTCTAGTGCACATTTTGGACAGACGAAGATAGCGGAACGGTGGAATGCAATTTTGACACCTTTGACAAATCATTTTATTTTCATGGAACAAGAACCTTAGAGCCCCATCTGTTACCAAATATCAAAAAGAGTTTGCCTAGTGCACATTTTTGAACATACGAAGATGGCGGAACGGTGGAATGCAATTTTGACAGCTTTGACAAATCATTTTATTTTCATGGAACAAAAACCTTAGAGCCCCATCTGTTACCAAATATCAAAAAGAGTTTGTCTAGTGCACATTTTTGAACATACGAAGATGGCGAAACGGTGGAATGCAATTTTGACACCTTTGACAAATCATTTTATTTTCATGGAACAAGAACCTTAGAGCCCCATCTGTTACCAAATATCAAAAAGAGTTTGTCTAGTGCACATTTTTGAACATACGAAGATGGTGGAACGGTGGAATGCAATTTTGACACCTTTGACAAATCATTTTATTTTCATGAAACAAGAACATTAGAGCCCCATCTGTTACGAAATATCAAAAAGAGTTTGTCTAATGCACATTTCTGAACATACGAAGATGGCGGAACGGTGGAATGCAAATTTGGGCACCCTTGGCAAATAATTTTACATTTATAGAACAAGAACTCTGGAGCCCCATCTGTTACTTAACATAAAAAAAAATTGTCAAGTGTACATTTTGGAACATACGGAGATGGCGGAACGGTGGAATGCAATTTTGACACCCTTGACAAATCATTTTATTTTCATGAAACGAGAACTTTGGAACCCCATTTGTTACCAAATATCAAAAGGAGTTTGTCTAGTGCACATTTTGTGACATGCAAAGATGGCGGAACGGTAGAATGCAATTTTGACACATTTGACAAATCATTTTATTTTCTTGGAACAAGAACCTTGGAATACCATCTCTTATCAAATATCAAAAAGATTGGTCTGGTGTACATTTTGGGACAAACTTGGAGATGAAGAAACTGTGGAATTCAATTGTGACAGCCTTGACAAATCATTTTATCTTAAGGGAATAAGAACCACGTATCCCCTTCGGAGATTGTGTAGACTTTCAAGGAAATTCTATAGAAACAACTGTCATGTTTTTTCACAAATTGTGGAATTCCATCATTGTAAGGCCCACGACTTTTCGCACACCTCTCGCAATTGTGATAGGAATCTTCTATCTAAAAATGTATTTCCCTCAATAATATTCAACTGAAATCACTTCATAATCTTAACGTTTGTTTCTTGGTACCATCCAGACTAGTATGATGGTATTCATATCGTAAGTAGCATCACCAAAATCAGAAAACGCGCATTATCAGATACAAAGGTGTCAAACAGAAACGGCTCTTTGTGTGTGGACGATAGCACATTTCTTTGTTCTTTTTTTTAAAAGAAAGATATAAAGAAAGATCCTCTGTTTGCACTCTGAATAAAGCGCTCTGCTCTTCCAACTGTAATTGCATTTGTAATCTCAGAGAATTCCTTTCGTTTCAGAAGAAACTTTAAATTCTTATTTTTTTTTTCAGTCGTGCATTTCTTTCGGCTATATGAAACGAATATCAATAAATATATTATTACAGAAAGCATATGCAGATGTCAGTCAACGTCATCTGGTATTCCGGGAGAAAGTCCTATTTTTACTTTCCTCGTCAAAGGAAGTTTTCTTTTCTTCCATCTAATCACGACTTCTCTTTCATCTGTTACAATATCGTATCATATACCTGCATCGCATCCGCAACAGAGGAGCTATGCTTTTATAGAGCTTCGAGCCTTTTCTTCTGGTTATTTTCCTTTATCTCCCTTCCTTCTCTTTTTCTTGTTTGTGTGCCTTTATATCTTGTACCATTGCTGTTTACTTTGTTTGCCTAAAGAAAGGAAGAGGACTGCCTAACACGGCGTCTCGGGTCATGTTCAACATGATTACATCTTTGGATGGCGGATGGATTGAACACTGACTGGGGAGTTTGAGAGTTGCATTTTATTCATATATACACGCGGGGTTTCATCGCGGTGATCAGAATGCTATCTGAGAAGGAGAATGGATGATTCATTTCAGCTATGCAGTCTCGAATATCAGGGAAAGAACGAAGTAGGTTACTATTTGGATAAAAAATGAATTCCTTATTCCCCCTCAGGAAGATTCACTCTTCTGTCAAACAATAATTAAGATAGGTATTTTATCATCAAGACGGGGTAAGTAAGAAGAATATAAATAATAATTCATATATATATATATATATATATATATATATATATATATATATATATATATATATATATATATATGTCAGTTAATTAAAGCTTAAGGCGGTTGACTTCGATTAAAGATGCACCGTCCCAAGGTGGATCAAGGAACTAATATAGAAGTGGATACCATGCGTCAGGAGACCTTCCTTCTTCTTTTTCTCTTCCGTCTAAGAATTTTCCATAGAGCAGATTCTTCCAGTCTACTCTGTTCCTTATTTTTCTAAGATGTTCATCATACGTTCTGCAGCCTGAGAAGTTCTTTATTCATTTCAGCCAGGTAAGTCTTGGTCACCAAGTCTTTTTTGTTCTGTTGTGAAAGTATTTACAAAGGCCGTTCCATAAAATTTGAGACTACATTTTTTGAGCTGGCAACAGTGCAAAGGGGAAAAATATTCATGCAGACGATTAACTGAAGTAAGACAAATCTACGTATGACAAAGTTATTAACCGTGGCAGACGATTCTGGTTTTCTTATTGCGCCGTTGTTTAAGGTACGTCTGCATTTCGCCATAGAGGTATGGAGCTCAGTGATTCCGTGTTAAGAAGTAAAATGCGTTGCGCGATAAAATTTTGCTAACGTTTGGGTAAAACGGCTCCCAAAACAGCTGATTTAATGAGTCCAGGATTTTTAGATGGCACCATGGTTTCAAAAAAAGGCGTTTGTCAAAAGAACTCGTTCCTAGTCCTAATTGTTAACACTATTTGGGTAATCCTTCAAAAAGTTCGACGAACTATATAAGAAGACATAGCGGCGTCCACTTATATTTCAAAAAGTCTGCATTTCGCATTCTAAGCGACAAATTACTGCAGCATCGTGTGTGTTCCGGATAGGTACCTCATCACTTGAGTTGTGAACAATTTTTAGCCAGAGTTCAGGCGTGTCATGTGTGGAAACAAATGATTGAAAAGGATCCAAACTTTCGGAACATACACTGGCGGAAAGTGAAAAAAGAACACCAAGAAGGAGACGCGTGATACCAACGAAATTTGTACAGCATTATAACGGAATACAGAGGATAACGTGATCAAAACATTATGGCAAAATACAGCTGTATTTGCCTGTAAACTGAAAAATAACATTTCCATGTCACATGGTTAGTACGAGGTTGAACCGCTATGAACTGCATCACACTGTGCAATTCTGGCATGGAGTCTGTCGCACAGATGTTGGATGTAAGTTTGGGGTATTGAGTTCCAAGCATCATCAACCTGGACGCGTAAATGGGGGATGGTCGTGGCTGGCCGCGGAGACCGGATAAGTCGTTGTCCCATAAAATCCCACACGTGCTCAATGGGGGACAAATCCGGTGAACGTGCAGGCCATGGAAGATGTCTCACATCCTGAAGTGCATATTGCGTTGCACGTGCAGTGTGTGGGCGGGCGTTATCTTGCTGGAAAACACCACGATGGACCGACCTTACAAATGGCACAACAACGGGCTGAATGAGGTTGTTGATGTAGGAGGTGCTGTTTAACTTACCCGGTACAAACACTAGTTGTGTACGGGAGTGATATCTGATCGCTCCCCACACCAGGAAACCAGGTGTAGGCCCTGTGTGTCGCTGGCGGATGCAAGAAGGATGGAGACGCTCCCCTGTGAGTCTGCGAACACACACACGGTCATCTGAGGCTCCCAAGCAGAATCTGCTTTCATCGCTGAACACGACAGATCGCCACTGCGTTCTCCAGTGCAGACGTTGGCGACACCACTGCAGCCGTTCCTGACGGTGGGCTGGAGTCAGAGGTACACATGCCAGAGGCACACGTGCACGTAGTCTTGCATCCAGTAGACGGTTGCGGATGGTTCGCACAGTCACCTCAGGTGCAACAGCAGCTCGGATTTGCGTCGCAGTGAATGTTCTGCACTACAACGCCGCTCTTCTTATGCGTCGATCGGCCCGCTCATCAGTCCGTCTGTGACTCGCGGTTTCCACGTCTTCTCGTGTGGGAATGTTCCTCGGACCATCTACGCCACCATCGTACCACCACCGATACTTCCCGTCCAAATTGCTCCGCAATATGACGATACGACCACCCGGCCTCGTGGAGTCCGACTAGGCGACTTCACTCAAAGTCTGATAACTGCTGAAATCGTACACGTCTTCCATGTCCAGGCATTGCAGCTTCTTCATGGTCTTCGCACGTGTCCGTACGCCGACGACTGATTACATTCACTTCGCCGTACTCCTTAACTACAACCGACGATAATTTGCATATTATGCCGTGCTGT
The DNA here is from genome assembly GCA_039090855.1 of Macrothele yani. Taxonomy (NCBI): domain Eukaryota; kingdom Metazoa; phylum Arthropoda; class Arachnida; order Araneae; family Macrothelidae; genus Macrothele; species Macrothele yani. The sequence goes on along the minus strand of CM076998.1, from coordinate 21,897,590 downwards.
GGCGTAAGCGCTCACCTGTTGGCCCCGAAATTAATATCACACCTACGTAAACTCGACCCCATTAACATATGTAAATTTCATGATCGTCCGCCATTTCCTTCTGGGTGTTCTTTTTCAATTTCCGGCAGTGTATTAATAGCTGCCGGTGAAACATTAATGCATGATTCCGACCCCCTTATGAAGCGCGCAATGAGCGTCTGGAAGCGCATATGCTTGCCTCCTTCGAAAAAGTCCGTCAAACCAAATCAGCTGGGAAAGTGATGATGATGATTTTCTTTGTTTATAAAGGTGCAGTATACCAGAATACTGTTCCAGTACAAATACTGTCAATGCCGTGTATTACATTTCAGTCTTGAAGCGTCTTCCAGGACACATATCAATTAAGAGATCCGAACTGGTGAGCAAGTGGACCTTACACCACGATAACGCCCGTCCGCATGTGGCAACTTGTGTTGAACAGTTTCTTACGAAAAGCAGTACTGAAATCATGACACAGCGAGCTTCCTGTCCTGAACTCGCCCTGTGCGATTTCTGATTGTTTCCAACAATGAAGGAGATGTTCCGTGGCGCAACAATCGACACAGATGCCGACGTTATTAAAGCTGTACAGGGGTCGCTAAAGCATGTTTCCATAAAATGCCTTCGCCACATGGTTTGAAAAGTGAACTGAACGATGGGACCGTTACATATCATCAGAGGGAAGCTACTTTGAGAAAGAATAAGATATATTTTTCTGTTCCTATATTTCTTCATTTTGTGGGATTTTACACTTTGTTTTTATGGAACAGCCGTTGTATTAAGATGTTAGGTTGTATGTTTCCATTCATGCGTGCAACGTGACCGAACCATCTCAGTTGCTGTTTTTTAATTTTTTTCCAATATTGTCATTTGATATGACAGTTGTCTTCTGACTGTGCTATTTGTTTTCTTTTCTATCCAAACTGTTTTATTTATTTTTCTAGAGCATTTCATTTCAAACACTAATAATTTCTTCTCCTCTCTTGTCTTAAATTGTACACTGCTGGCCACCCAAAATGCAACACCAAGAAGGAAGCATTCGATTGGCCTGCAATTCGCAGCATGCGTCGCCCACGAGAGGACATGCAAACAATTAGCATTGCAGGGCGCATGCAAATCATGTGCGCCCGGCACGCCACCGAGAAGCACTATAACAAGGGTGCACAGTAGGCGGGGTGTAAGTAGTGGAAGTGTGTTCTGCTGCCGTACCTGTGCGTGGGAAGCTTCCTGATGCCTCGTCGCAGAATACGGCAGTCATTCCAGCACGTTTCGGAGTTCGACAGAGGACGAATAGTGGCTTATCGCGACAGCGGTTTATCGTACCGAAACATCGGCGCCCGTGTGGGACGACATCCAGCCACAGTGAGGTGAGTATGAATTCGGTGGGTACCGGAGGGACGGACGCATCGACGTGAGCGATTGCCGCAGCCGCGACACACCACCGAACGAGAGGACCGGCATGTTGTGCGGCGCGCATTGACGGCTCGCACCACCACATCACGAACGTTAGCGCAGGAATTAAGGTGTGTTCCGCAACAACCTGCGTCAGCACGTACCATTCGACGTCGTCTGCAGGAGCGGGGACTTGTTGCACGGCGCACATTGCTCCGATTACCATTAACGTTACACCACCGGCCAGTACGGCGGCAGTGGGCCGTTGTACGCCGCACCTGCACTACGGAATGGCACGACATTGTCTTCTCTGACGAATTCCGTTTCTGACTGTATGACGCCTCCATTATGCATCGTGATATCGTTACGTCGCCTGGCGTTATGGTTTGGGGCACAATAGGAGGTGACACCCGCACCCCTCTGGTAGGCATCGCCGGTACACTCAACAGCCACCGCCACAACTCCGACGTTTATGCAGCATGACGTAGGGGGTGTGGGGGTGTCGGACGGGTATAAAGCACATGGGAGGTGTACGCTCAGCACTTCGGTAAAAGCTATTCCACGGTGTACATCGGTTTGAACGACGTCGAGGTGCTGCCACCGTGTGATATGGCCAACAGGCTATCCAGTAGACGACATCTGGATGATTTTACCTGAAGTCGCGTCATTGCGAAGTTGGAAGAAGGTCGAAGTGTGACTAGTGTGGCCGAGGAGTTCGGGATCGCTCACAGCATCGTTTCACGAGCTTGGAGAGCATTTCAAACGACAGGAAACGCTGTCCGAGAGTTTAGCAGTGGTCGTCCACGAGCAACCACGGCGGCGGACGACCGGTATATTGTCCTACAGGCGAGAAGATACAGAAGGCAGACAGCGGGAGAAATCGCAAGGTACATGCAACAGACAACTGGACGTCCGTTATCGCGTTTTACCGTGGCCAGGAGACTTCATAAAGGTGGTCTATTTGAACGACGACCAGTACGGTATGTGCCATTAACGCCTGCTCATCGGAGGCGGTGATTTCTGTGGTGCCAGGGACACAAGAACTGGACACATCAGCAATGGGTTAGAGTTCTCCGTACGGATGAGAGCCGATTTAGTCTGACGTGCGATTCTGGACGTATACACATCTGAAGAGAGCAAGGAACACGCAATCACACCTCTAACATCATCAAAAGGGACCGGTTTGCAGATGGCGGAGTTCTCGATTCGGGCGGTATCATGCTTGGTAGCCGTACTGACCTCCACAACTTTCAAGGAGGTTCAGTCACTGGTGTCCGCTATTGTGTCGAGGTTCTCCTTCCTTACGTGCGTCTGTTTAGAGGTTCTGTGGGTCCTGAGTTTCTCTTCACGGACGACAACGCTACACCTCATCTTACAGTGGCTGTCGCAGAGCTGTTGGACAGTGAAGATATTCAACGCATGGATTGGCCCGCAAGGTTCCCTGACCTGAATCCAATCGAACACGTGTGGGACCCTGTTGGGAGACGCTTGGCAGCACGTCACCAGCCACCAGCAACGATTCCGCATCTGCGATTGGCGTTACAAGAGGAATGGGCCGCGATGCCTCAACAGCTCCTTGACAACCTCGTCCTTAGCATGGACAGACGTTGTAAATCCGGCAACGCAGTCGGGGTGATCATATCCCTTACTAAAGACTGGATTTTTCTTGGCAGCCGCGTGTCACATGGACGTTTCTGTCTTCTGTCCAGTTGTGCTCGAAGCTACCTTTTTCAATAAAATGTCTTTGTATCCTTTGGATTCCTTGTTTGGCCGGTTTTGCTCACTTGTCCCATATTCTTACATCTTGGGGATCTTATGGTATGATTTGAGTCGATGTGGAGCACTTCTGCACTACGTTACATTCAAAAAACCTTCTCGTCCTTAATTTTTGCACGCCAGTGTGTTTGTCTATGCATTCAAGGATGTGTGTAACATGTATGAATCTGATTTATTTTATATCATGGTACAGGATAAATCGGTTTTGAACAAAAAATGAGAAATGTTACAAAAAGATGAAAGAATATCAATAGTACCTTTTGTAAATCAGAATGGGACTGAATGATGTTATTGGAAAATGTAAGCAAACATGCTGTTTTAAGAATTTTTGTCATGAGGTTACCTAATCACTCTGTTTTCAATTCCTACGTTTTCATAATTAGGGAACCGATAAGTAAGAACGCACGTTTGCCTTCTTCCTTTTTTATACTGTCATTCAATTAATATCAGCCATTTTTTATAAGCACATCTCTTTATCGCTACTCTCGCTTATCTCCCTTGTACGGCGGTTTAACAAGATTCAAATCCATGTACAAGTGTAGATCTCCATAGTTCAACTGTATATGCATGAATATGCCATTATCTTCCTTAAATATCCTCAGTCCACTACTGGATGGATGTTCCCAACAGCTGTGCAATACATGTCATATATAATGCTTTCGAATTTCATCCATATACACTGAAGAGCAATTGAATTAGAGATACCTGCCTAGTAACGTGTAGCACCACCTTTCGCCCTGATGACGGCGACGGTTCGTCTCCGCATGGACTCGACAAGACACCGGAAGCGTTGGGAAGCCATACGGACCCACGACCCCTGAACAAGCTCTCACAGTTCACGAAAATTTGATGGAGGAGGGTCAGAGCCTCGAACATCTCTCTCGATGGCATCCCACATGTGCTCGATGGGATTGAGGTCAGGTGACCTAGCTGGCCAAGGAAGCAATGTCACGTCGGTGGAGTGTTCATCCAACCATTCGGATACAATTCAAGAGCGATGGCACGGTGCATTGTCTTGTTGCAGGATGCATTCTCCAGTGGGATGTAGAAGACGCACAAACGGGAGGAAATTGTCGTCCTGGATATCCCGGTAACGTTGACCTGTGAGGGACGATGTCACACGTACCAGGGGTCCCCTTTCAGTCCACGTAAACAGTCGTCAGACGAGAATGCCACCCCCACCAGCTTGAAGTGTACCCTGTTGACAAGAAGGATCCATCGCTTTATGTGGTTTGCGCCGTACTCGTATCCTGCCATCCGCATGTACGAACGTGAATCTCGAGTCATCAGTCCAGGCAACATTTTTCCACATGTCTAGGGTCCAGTGGCGATGTTCCCGCGTCCATGCTAATCTTTGCACTCTGTGATGTGCGGTCAGCAGCGGTACCCACGTGGGACGATGGCTTCTGTACCCCATAGCGAGGAGATGGTTCTGGATGGTGTGGCTGCTTACACGTTTTTGTGCACCAGCGTTAAATTGCCGAGTGATTTCTTGCAATGAAGCCCATCTATCCGCTGTTGACAATGCGAGCTTGCCGACGATAACCCCGCACATCTACACGCTGTTGTCCACGGCAGTTGATCCTTGCAGGGATGGTTTTACTGGATTCGATGTAATCACGGTGCACCCGTGATACAGTGGCTCGTGAAGTGAAGATCCTAGTGCCTGCATGACTTCCGAGATGGAGTGAGCCATTCGTCGGGACCCGACAATTTTCCCACGATCAAATGCGCTTAGATCTTTTGTCTTACCCATACTGCATCCGACTCTTACTGATTCCCGTCGCATCCCTCCTTATATTATCGGATCGCTGCATACGTCATGTCGTTTCCGTTTACAGGGCCTCCTACAGCGCCACGCCTGTTGTCTCTAATTCAATTTCTCTTCAGTGTATATTCAAAATAGGCTTTTCTTGGATCGTGTTGAAGGCAGGAACACGTCTCAATATAGCATCTTACATTTCCTGGATCGTATTAAAGTTGGGAGACCTGGCTGGTCCATTCATACGGACAAAGGGCTCCTCTTGAAGATATTCTAACAGCCTTCCACGGTGGTGAAGAACGTTATCCTATTGTTGGGGAAATGCATCTCTTATGGCAGCGGCATATGGACAAACATTGGGTTCCAGTACATCGTCCGTAATAACGTCGAGCATTCATTGCTCCTTTTGGAAGCACACAAATGTCTATGCATCCACCTGAATAAATGCTATCTGAAACCAGCGCGCTGCCACTATTGTAAGAGCCCTTTTAACGGGTCATCGTGTGATGATAGCGCGCCCCTCGTTCTCTGAAGAGCAGAGCACTCCTAAAATCGACATGTTAAGCAAATCTGAACTCTTCTGTGAAGAGCAATGAACTCTGCTGGTTTTCCGTTCAAATAACGTAAGTCTTGCCCAACTCAAACCTTTCACATTTAACGGGAAAAGGGTGGGTTGTGTGGTAACGGAATCGTAAAGTGCAAGTCTCCAAGCATAAGCATCTCCCTCGTGAATACTTCTGCGCACAGTGGAAACAGATACAGCCGTTCTTCTAACCAAAGCAAGGGAAGTTCGCAGCTGTGTTGACGCGTACTGTACCTCCGTGCACTTATTAGTAAGCAGAGGTATCGTCCACCAACGAATGGTTTAACCCTAATACTTCCTACGCTGTTCCTCCGGGAAACTTACTGCGTGTTCTGAAATTGGTTTCACAGTCTGTGAACCACAGGATTAACATGCAGCCATCTTGCATCTTCCACCTGATTTTCGCAGATGTTCTGATCTCCTTCCACTTCAGTTCATGTGTTAAATGATATCTCGCAGCCACTGCAATAATATGCTATTCCGGATCTTTTCTTTCCACTCCGCAAAGGATGTGACACACTATAATGGGGAGGGAGGAGACACATACCTCCGTCTCTTCTTCATGTCAGACAGCAATGACAGAGGTGACACAAAATAATGGTGACGGGGCTAAAACACACACATAACACCACCATATCAGACATTGGTGATGGAGGTGACATACAGCTCCGTAACATCTCCATGTCAGACACCTCCGTAACATCTTCATGTCATACAATAGTGACGGAGGTGACACACACCTCCGTAACATTTTTATATGTGACAATGGTGACCGAGGTGACACAAAACGATGGTTACGGAGGTGACACAAAATGATGGTGACGGAGGTGACAAAATAATGGTGACGGAGGTAAACAAAATAATGGTGACGGAGGTAACCAAAATAAAGGTAACGGAGGTGACACAAAATAATGGTGACGGAGGTGGCACACACCTCCGTAACATCTTCATGTCAGACAATGGTGACGGAGGTGCCACATACCTCAGTAACATCTTCCTGTCAGACTATGGTGACGGAGGTGACACAAACCTCCGTAACATCTTCATGTCAGACAATGGTGACGCAGATGATATACACCTCCGTAACAGATCCATGTCAGACAATGGTGACAGAAGTGACACAGAACAGTTGTAACGGAGATAACACACACCTCGGTAACAGCTCCATGTCAGACGGAGGTGACACACACCTCCGTAACAGCTCCATATCAGACAATGGTGACGCAGGTTACACACACCTCCGTAACAGCTCTATGTCAGAAAATGCTGTCGGAGGTGATGCACATCTCCATAACAGTTCCATGTCAGAAAATGGTGTCGTAGGGGACACACCTCCGTAACAGTTCCATGTCAGGCAAAAGTGACGGAGGTGACACACACCTCCGTAACAGCTCCATGTCAGACTACTGCAACGGAGGTGACACATAATAACGGTGACAGAAATGATACACAGCTCCGTAACAGCTCCAGGTCTGACAACGGCGACGGAGGTGAGACACACACACACCTCCATAACAGCTCCTTTTTATGCTGTGGCTCATTTGCATAAACCACCGTCATTATTTGCATACGATATCGTGAACCACACTATATTTTACGTCATACGCTCAAGTTTCGTGCATTTCCAACTTTTCTTTCACAAATAATGGCTATGTTTCTGTTTTTTTCCTTAATTTATGGAAACCAGGGTATATTTTTGCACCTGTCCTATAAAAGTTAATTCAATAAATAATAATGAATGCAAAGTAACACAACTGCCTGCTGAATTCAACGTCTCATTTTAATGTTATACTGTTGGTAAAAATAAAATATTTCCGAGTGCGTCTGTGAAGGCAGGAACTGTGTCTCTCATAAATAATATTTTAAATATCTTGGCGTAACATGTAAACGCAGCGACATTTTCAGCAGGGGAAAAGACTGTCATATTTGAATGAAAACCCAAAGTAAGCCATATTTCCTCGTGGCTTCGGCGATAATGAAACAGGCATGATATTAAGCACTAGATTGCCTGGTCCAAGCAACTCAGAAACGGCAAACTTTATCGGCTATGCAAGGACACCTTTATCGAGGGTGTACAATGGGTGATGCACAAACAGAAAAAGACGGAAGGACATTCGAGGGCAACAGAGACTGAGGAGATTGTACGAGGTATGTCTACCAGTCGTGACATCACTCGAAAGTCTACCAGTCGATTGACAGAAAGGACTATTGGAAGTTCGAGGGCAACAGTGGCTGAAGAAGATTGTACGAGGTAACAGATAAGCTGTAGAACAGAGACATAGAGGAGAGAATATCAACATGCACAACCCGCTGCACTCTCGTGTAAATTAGATATGAAAGCAGTGAACAGTGTACCACTCGTCTGTAGAAGAAAATAAAAGCTAAATATGAGTGCATTGGGCATTGGAGCACCAAACATGGATCCTTTAGTTCACGAAACAGGTCAGGGTGCCTTCGTCGTAGGGTGGTACGGAGCGTTGTCTCCTAATCATCAGACCTACATAGGCCGGGATCCGAACCCCACGGCGAGGCATGGATGTTGTGTTTGCCTTAAAAAGATGGCTCTCTCCATTCAGGTGGAAAGAATGGCCCAAAATTATTGACGGGCGACTGCTTGAAGCGCATTGAGTCACTCATGGTAATCGTTCAACCCCCGATTGCCCCCCAAAAAAACAATTTCGCCTGCTACGATGACTCACGTTTTCAGTGAATACAACACGATAGATGGGGCAGAATTTAATGTTAGTAGCTTGAATCGTTGGATCCCATCCTCCAACCAATAACTCTACAGGTTGGCGGAGGTGGTGTAATAGTCTGAAGTACGTTTCCATGGCGGTATTAGGCTTCTTAACCCTCTAGAACAGCATTTGGATGCCACGAAATATCCTAACATCATTACAAACCACACACATCCGTACGTATTAATGGTGTTACCATGGTTCGCAAAAAGATTTCAATGAGGATCGGATCATTCGCAATGGTTTCCAGTGTATGACTGATGTCTAGTGCTGTAATAGCTCACACAATCCACATATTGTAACCCAATCGAACAGCTGTGTGCTGAGATTGGGAGCGGCATTCGTAATAGTTGCACACGTCGCTCCAGCAAACATTCATCAATTGAATGGTTTTCTGCAAAAAAGATACCTCCTTTTTGTAGCAAACAGTTTCACGGAATTAGCTCCAGTTAATTTTGGAAAACTAAAAAAAAAAAAAAACCCGGTTTAAAATTACAATTTTCAGGTTGTGTCAAAAAATTGTTTCCACTTAATGTCCATTGTGTTTCACATGATTTAGCTCTATTAGCATGCAAAAGTATGTATTCTGGAGTACAGAGCGAATTTTAGAATGTTGGAGCTACCTCCATCTTTCACAAAATTATGACCAATCACTTTCTAAGGGTCAAATGTTGCACAAACGTTTATACTACCGTTTCAGTATTTTATTTTCAAAACTGGACATTGAAATTAAACATTCTTTCAATGTAATCAAAGGCAAAATTACACGGTTTATTCGTCAAGTTCACCCTCTGTAGCATATGGCTCATCCGGTGCATTATCTGGTATCAGTACATTGGAGAACCACGTTTCGTTTTGACCGACATACTTGCGGGCAAGTTCCATCACATCTTGGAATTTGGCAGCCTTGAGTGTTAGGGAGTGGTTGTATGCTGGTTGAAGATCATTCCAGTGTCAAAGGGGTTCCATTTTTTGGGGGGAGGGGAAGAAACATCCGCACTGATTTGAGCAAGGCAATGCCAACCCTCTCAACGCATAGAATGTTTCCTTTGTCGATACGGGGCTTTTCATAAGTGGAAATTTCGTATTTAGTAATAAAATATTTCTCTTCTTTTTACCGCTGGTTATGTACCACACGTGCCACGCAATGAATAACAGAACCTCTAGACTGTAACCGTCATGCCAACAAACCATGCCAGCGGGGTTACCAGATTTTTTTTTCTTCTTCTACAGCCGAACGCCTTTGAAAAAGGACAAGTTTTCACAATTTGGCCATAAAAAGGTCAACCTGGCAACCCTACACGTCAGTCGTTTGGGTCAAGAAGGAGGCAGCTCCTGGAGCTGCATCTTTCTTGCCCCAGACGAACAAGACAGTCAGCTCCATGTGTTGAATACCTCCGGTGCTAATGCTCGGATCTACCCCTTCTTGCACCAATCGAATAAAGATTATTCTTTACACAAGTTTGGATATACAACTCAACACACCCCAAAATTGGAGCTACCTCCTTTCTGCGGCAAACTCTTCAATTGACATCGCCACTGCATCCGCTTGGCTAGATATATCTCTACAGCACCTTGCTGAATCCATCTCGCACCACATTGAGTTTGCAATAAAGGACAACAGACCGCCAATACGATATTGTTTTTTCTAATGATTTGTTACTTCAGTGAGTAGTTCAATGTCGGAGATAATACTGATTTCAACCCATGTTTCGATACGTTTTCGTTTTAACTCAAAATGTTAAAAAAAATGTTTTTTTGTCATCCGATAGCTTACACCATGGCATCGCATATGTGATGCAACAAGATAAACTATTAAATATTAGAAGAGAATCAACCCTTTAAACGGCCGATGTTCCTAAAGCAAAATGTGCCGAAAATTTTGTGCGCTTCCGCTAGCGGTCGGGGTTTACGAAAGCTAGGATAAAACAATTTCGTGCTTCCCCTAATCCCAGCAGCACATTTCATAAACCTGTCATATGCATTAAGAGCTCTCTATTTAGTGCTTCATGAACCAAGGCATGATGGGAAAGGGTTGATCTCTCCCTGACATGCACACCATGACACTGGGTAGAGACACGTGACATACAGCCGGTAATGAGTTGGGATGTATTACCGTCATTTGCAAAAGACCACCCGTCAATTTATTGAAAATGATATTTTTAAAGAAACAAGTAACTTCTAGTCAGCGATATTTAAAGAAATGATAGCACAGATGAATACTTACATTCTTTACAACACAAAAGGACCGAAATAAGTACTCTCTGTCATCCCCTTTTGTTTTTATAACGGACAGAATACGACGTGGTATACTCTCAATGAGGGATCTGAAGCAGTCACTTGAAATGTCTTTGCACCACACGTATTTTATCGCGTTAATCAAAGCTTGGGAATTTGATGGCTGTTTTTCTGCTACCTTGTCTTTTGAAATGATCCGTAAATTGTCGATGGGGTTAAGCTTGGGACTATTTCGGGGCCAGTTAAGCACAGTTACGCTTTTCCTCTTTAGGTAGTCCTTTACTGTCTTTGATCAATGCCATAGAGCATCATCATGCATAAAGACTGTGCATCTGTGCACCTGCATATGAGTTAACAACTTCTCACTTAACATTTCCAAATAAAAAGGACCAGTCATGGTAGAGCCTCTCAACAAAGAAGGAAATAATAAAGCAGTACCGGTTGCTGACATAGCAACCCATATCATATAACTAGGCGGATGTCTCACGGTGCTTACGGTGTATTTTCCATCAAACCTTTTGCCTTTTGGTTGTCTGTCTTTCACGTGATTCAAATTGACGCACAGTCGATTCATCGGAGAAAAGAACTTGGCTCCAATTTTTAGCTGTCCACGATTGATGTCTCTTCGCAAACTGGAGTCTCTTCTGTTTCATGAAAGAGGATAGCCCAGGTTTATGTGTAGGTTTATAAGACTTATGACGAAGTAAATTTCTCCGTCATATCTATCCGCGCCAGGATTCGAACCCAGGTCCCCTCATTCCGAAATAAGTTGCTCTACCAATTAAGCTACGCGGACATTTTATTCTGATTCCTATCTGCCTTTATGTCGTGTGCGTCCTTCTGGCAGGTACGTCACATCTCCTGGCACGCTACATCATCTCCCCCTTATATATATATTTTTTTTCGAAGTGCTGGAGAAGGGATTCTCTTATTTTTCCTATCTCGCGGTGTGGAAATAACATCACACCATTGCGAGATTTTGAACGGTCGGGTCATCCGGATAGTTCGGGCGCCATTATAACGAAGGAAATTTCTCCGTCATTTTTGGTCTATGCCGGGATTCGAACCCGAGGCCGCTTATTCCGGAACAAGTCGCTCTACCAACTGAGCTACGCAGACATGTATTCTGATTACTATCTGCCTTTATGTCATGTGCGTCCTGCTGGCAGGTACGTCACATCTCCCTCCCCCCGAAAGAGGGCCGGGGGCATGGCCCACGGGTCAGCCGTGACCATGAATCGCTGCAGGCAGCCATCCACTGAAGAACGTGCACTTGAGAACTCCCAGTCAATATGCTGTGTGGAATGCAACATCACACATTTTTTTATTTTTCGAAGCGCTGGAGAAGGAATTCTCTGATTTTTCCTGTCTCGCGGTGTGGAAATAACATCACACCAATGCGAGATTTTGAACAGCCGGGTCAGCCGGATAGTTCGGGCGCCATTATAACGAAGTAAATTTCTCCGTCATTTTTGGTCTACGCCGGGATTCGAACCCGAGGCCGCTTATTCCGGAACAAGTAGCTCTACCAACTGAGCTACGCAGACATGTATTCTGATTCCTATCTGCCTTTATGTCGTGTGCGTCCTTCTGGCAGGTACGTCACATCTCCTGGTACGCTACAGACTTTAATCAAAAATCTTTGCTAAGAAGTCGGGAAACAGTGCTGATGCTAATATCAGACCCTTTTGAATGTAGAAAGGTCTTGATTGTCTTTCACGAACTCCTCTGAGAACTCATAATTATTCGCGTTGTCATCACGTGAGGTTGTTTTACTTTGACGTCCACTTCTCTTTTTGTCGCTAGTTTCACCTGCATCTCGATATTTCATGATCGTATTATGAATAGCAGTCTCGCTCACATTCACCCTTCTGCTTATGTCACGTTCGGAGTATCCTTCATGATATAAAGTTACTATTTGGGCCCTCTGAGTAACACTTAATGACGCTTTTTTGCCCATTTTTCGCTATATAGAAAATACGTACAAAACCTCTCAGCCTAAAAACCAGAAGCAAACTGACGCTCGCACGCTTCATTCAACTCTATCAACAGCTCCCGCTTAGAAAGATGCAACAACGACAGGAAGTTGAGTATAACAAACAGTAGCTGACCCAGTCGGTAGAAATCTCCTAGTACCAACAGGTGGTCCTAAACTTTTTCAGGACTACAATATCAATCATCCCCCTAAATATCCCCTTGAATAAGAAAGCCAAGGAGAAAGGAACGCTTCATGATGCGCAGGTTCACTCATTCAAGCCACGTTCGGCCCACGTTCTAGACAGCGAATATATTCGTTTGTGCTGATTTCAGCCCATTTCTCTAACAGCGAGTGAATTCGTTCCAGCAAGGTAAAGGGTTAAAAAGCCTCACCCAGTTTATTTACTTTTTCATCCTTTTTGTTTTACAGTTTAAGTATTAGAAAATTTACTTTGTCGGTTCGTGGATTAACATGGAGAATGTAGTGTACATGCATTACAGCACAGAAAATTACAATACATTTAAACTCTGGAAAGATGGTCATATTTCGGTTCACCTAAATAACGTTGAAAATATTCTGTTCTTTTCCTTTGTTATTTCTATATTTTTCTCTGAAAGTATATATAAAAAAAAAAGTGGCATTTTCTTGTGGGCAGAATGCGCTACAACCTGACATCCGTGTCCAAAAATAAATGAATAATGCTGACATTGTGGACTAACGATCCTTCATTATCGTCGTCCTAGGAGAAGAGGAACTTTCTGACTAATTATTACCAATGTATTAAAGCATATTATCCACGAAGTGACCGGATGTGATGAATTTGACATGTTCACTTAATGATCTACTTAGCAGGATATGCAAGTCCCGTATCTGTTGAATAATCCATCCTCTCAAGAGAAGGGAGCTTCGCGTGTCTCGAAGATTCTAATTACAACGTGATTAAGTCCACCAGGAACAATTTCTTAATCCCGTGCTTCTTAATCGGGCCTTAATTGCTTCTCTTGTGCTCTGTGTAAACACTAGTGACCTGGTAGCTGTCAAAGTGTTTTGAGGAAATGAGGACCTCGTTATTGATATAAAATGTAGCTTTCGAAGCCGATGGAAGATCATGAAGATCACCTTAACGACTTGGTTTAAACGATTAATGCTTTTAAAAGCACGCTGTTTTTGAGCACAGAAAATTGATAACCAGGATACTAATCAATGAGGAAACGCTTGCAGATATTAATCCCGGATAACCTTAAACACAGGGCATTATCGACATCCCTGTCGACACCTCATGCATCTATAAGCACACGGAAGCTCTTACTTCAGAATATTCGCTCAATGTCTATCTATCAATGCAATGCGATACTGTGACATGATACGATGGTTACCAGCTAGATTATAATCCATGTTTAATAATATGGGTGTCTTTGGCTGAAAAGGGAAGCATGGAAACGTTATGATTTATTAGAGTGCGTCGTGAGTAATGATTGTAGAAAACTAAACATCGAATAATCATGAGCGCGCGCATATATTTTTCCAAAAAGTGTGAATGCAATGTTTCAGTAAGCAACCCCTCTTTAAACTCTAAGAATTTCTGGATAAATAGCTGAAATACTGTCTTTGTGATGTACTACGGAGGAGACGCACATGTCAAGACGGCAAGTAGCAGTGATAAACCCCTGTCGATTTAGCTTAATTCGGAAAGCATTCGGGTCCGGAGCAGAACGGTGTGGCTTTGATCCCGCCATCGGCAAATTTGTTTCACATTGGCACTCGAACGTAAAAATGTAACTACTGTCAGCTAGGTTCTTTGAGAAATGCGTGATGTTTCTTCCACACATCTTCTGGAATGAATGATAATTTTTCTTCGCTTCGGAAAATGTCTGATGTTTCTTCCACACATCGTCTGGAATTTATAAGAATTCCTTCTTCGCTTCGAAAAATGTTTCATGTTTCTTCCACACATCGACCGAAATAAATAAGAATTCCTTCTTCGCTTCGAAAAATGTGTGATGCTTCTTCCACACAATCGTCTGGAATTAATTGAGAATTCATTCTTCACTTCGAAAAATGCGTGATGTTTCTTCCACACATCATCTGAAATAAATGAGAATTCAGTCTTCGCTTCGATAAAGGTCTGATGTTCCTTCCACACATCGTCTGGAATTAATGCGAATTCCTTCTTCGCTCCGAATAATGTGTGATGCTTCTTCCACACATCGTTTGGAATAAATAAAAATTCCTTATTCGCTTCGAAGATTTGTAGTGTTTCTTCCACACATCGTCTGGAATTTATAAGAATTCCTTCTTCGCTTCGAAAAATGTTTCATGTTTCTTCCACACATCGACCGGAATAAATAAGAATTCCTTCTTCGCTTCGAAAAATGTGTGATGCTTCTTCCACACAATCGTCTGGAATTAATTGAGAATTCCTTCTTCGTTTCGAAAAATGCGTGATGTTTCTTCCACACATCATCTGAAATAAATGAGAATTCAGTCTTCGCTTCGATAAAGATCTGATGTTTCTTCCACACATCGTCTGGAATTAATGAGAATTCCTTCTTCGCTCCGAATAATGTGTGATGATTCTTCCACACATCGTTTGGAATAAATAAAAATTCCTTATTCGCTTCGAAGATTTGTGGTGTTTCTACCACACATCGTCTGGAATTTATAAGAATTCCTTCTTCGCTTCGAAAAATGTTTCATGTTTCTTCCACACATCGACCGGAATAAATAAGAATTCCTTCTTCGCTTCGAAAAATGTGTGATGCTTCTTCCACACAATCGTCTGGAATTAATTGAGAATTCCTTCTTCGTTTCGAAAAATGCGTGATGTTTCTTCCACACATCATCTGAAATAAATGAGAATTCAGTCTTCGCTTCGATAAAGGTCTGATGTTTCTTCCACACATCGTCTGGAATTAATGAGAATTCCTTCTTCACTCCGAATAATGTGTGATGATTCTTCCACACATCGTTTGGAATAAATAAAAATTCCTTATTCGCTTCGAAGATTTGTTGTGTATCTTCCACACATCGTCTGGAATTTAGAAGAATTCCTTCTTCGCTTCGAAATATGTGTGATGTTTCACATCATCTGAAATAAATGAGAATTCAGTCTTCGCTTCGATAAAGGTGTGATGCTTCTTCCACACATCGTTTGGAATAAATAAGAATTCGTTCTTTGCTTCGAAAAATTTGTGGTGTTTCTTCTGCACATTGTCTGGAATGAATGAGAATTTCTTCGCCGCTTCGAAAAATGTGTGATGTTTCTTCCACACATCGTCTAGTATTTCGGATAACTTTTTCTTGGCTTTGAAAAATGTGCGAGGTTTCTTCCACACATCGTCTGGAATTAATTAGTATTCCCTTTCCGCTTCGAAAAACGCGTGATGTTTCTTCCACACATCGTCTGGAATTAATGATAATTCCTTTTTTCGCTTCGAAAAAGGTGTGATGTTTCTTCAACACATCGTCTGCAATTAATGAGGATTCCTTTTTCGCTTTGAAAAATGGGGGATGTTTCTTTCACACATTGTCTGTAATAAATGAAAATTCCTTCATCGCTTCGAAAAAGGTGATGTTTCTTCCACACACATCGTCGGTAATAAATGAAAATTCCTTCTTCGCTTGTAAAAATTAGTAATATTTCTTCCATACATTGTCTGGAATTAAATCAGTATTGCTTCTTCTTCTGTGAATTTCGTCAAGCATGGTTTGGAGGCTGACCCGAAAACTAATGATTCCGTCCCTGCCCTTTTTCAAGGAGGAACATGTGTGAAATACTACAGAGGTGGCGCACATATCAAGACGGAAAGAAGCAGTGACAAACCTTGTCGATGTAACTTAATTGGGAAGTCATTCGTCTCCTGAGCTGAAGGATGTGGATTCGAGTTTGGCCACAAGCGAATTTGGGTATCTCATCTCAATCTCACTGTGTAAAGGGAAATATGTTCACTTCGTAAGACAACGTAAAAAAAAATGTTAATAATATTTAATGACACTTTAAAAAATAAATGAATACATGTTGCGAAACTTGTATAGCTAGCAAAGAACAACGTCTTATGATAATTAGGCTCGATTATTATTATGTCTCTCCTGTTTGGAAGAAAATAAAAATTGCAGTCTTTCATTATTGGCTGACCCGAACGATTCGACAACCTTTCTTATAAAATATGCGTTTCCGCAAACCCAACTTCGATGGACACTCATTGTACACGGACTTCCTAGTCTCTCCAAGGTAATGGCTGATATTACCAGAGACTCCACTCTACGCAGGGTACTGAAAGATCTTACAATGGCACATGTTGTTTGGATGGTCACTCATTATACAAAGAGTATCTAATCTCTCCTCTGTCATGGTTGATCACACACAAGACTTCACCCTATGCGGGATACTGAAAGATCTTTCAATGGTACATGCTGTTACGGGGAATGTGGTTACGGTTTGTAGTGCCCTTTTCAATGCTACATTTTGTTGCGGCGAATGTGGCTGCAATTTGCAGTGCACTTTTCGATAGTGCATTTTGTTGCCGGGAATGTGTTTTGTAGTGCTCTAGAAGCTGCCCAAAAAATTTCCCTGTTTCTTGCATACATTCTAACAGAAATCGTTTCTCTTTCCGCTAAAAAACTTGTCATTCCAAAAGTGATGCCACGACTTTGGTTCTGCTTAAATTATCAAGATACTCGTCGTATATTTCTGAAATATCTTCGACAAATAAATGAAATTTAGCCTCACCACGTTTGCTCGTATATTTGAAAATAAATGAAAAAGATAAAATGAAGGTTCCTTCTCTTTCTAGAATTTGCTTTCCAGACAAGTTATCAAAGAAATCAAATTCGGTATGTACATAGATTTACGATATAATTTTATTTCGGCAAATTTGATGATACATTGGATTTATGCACTCTTTTGTCCATGTTCATGAGGGCAGGCAACGGGTTTCTGAATATAAAATAAAAACGGGTTTCTGCTACTGGGAAGTCCACCGGGATGATAAAGGGCATGGAATATGGTAAGCGTGGTTTGCCGTAATGAGCGCAATCTCTAGTTTTTAATACAATCAAATTTCCTTCCTTATTTAGCCTTCATTTTTAAGCTTTTATTCTTTAATTTTAACTTTACGTTTAGGTTTTTTCTCTAGTTTCCAAGGTGGATCACTTGATCCTCCTTCACGTTGCTGCAGATGGATAATGATTTAAATCGAAAGCATGACCAACTCAACCAGGGGCTGCTCCTCTAGGCTCGCTACGCTCGTTTCCAGAGTAGCGCTCGGGCCCTGCAGCCTGATCTCCAAGTACATCAGATGAAATAAAAACTGGAAAATTCATATAAATTTAAATTTTAATTGCATGCCTAAGCAAATAAGGTTTGTTATTCCAAAATTTCAGAGGTTTTTTTTTACTGTCGTTCATTTTTGGGAGGTCGGACTTTTGTCGTTTGAACTTATAAGCACTTACCAAATTTACCACTAAGGAAAACAGAAGCGGTCCAAAAGCATTCCCGTAAACCGTTATGCTAAACCGTTAATTAAGGTGGACGTCAATTAATCTTGCTTCCTATACTTCCAATGGAAAAACTTTTGTACAAATTTCCTTCACAATTAGTGTGTTTCCAAGGATGAAAATTTGAACATAGATTAAAATAACTTCATATTATAACTTGGAATACTTAATATTTTCTAAAACATAACCATTATTTTATAAAAAATCAATAACTTTTCCTTTGGTGATGTTGGAACCAGAAAAAGACGGCGCGACCTATACTTTCATGACGTCAGTAGACAAACAAATGTTGGATTACGTGAATATATGGCTATGTTTTAGAAAATATTAAGTATTCCAAGTTTTAAAATGAAGCTATTTTAATCGATGTTCAAATTTTCATCCTTGGGAACGCATTAATTTTCCAGAAAAAAATGGCGCTACCTGTACTTTGATGACGTCAGTAGATAAACAAATGTTGGATTGCATAATTATGGTTATGTTTTAGGAAATATTAAGTATTCCAAGTTATAAAATGAAGCCATTTTAATCGATGTTCAAATTTTCATCCTTGGGAACGCATTAATTGTCCAGAAAAAAGATGGCGCGCCCTGTACTTTGATGACGTCAGTAGACAAACAAATGTTGGATTGCACAATTATGGTTATGTTTTAGAAAATATTTAGTATTCCAAGTTATAAAATGAAGCCATTTTAGTCGATGTTCAAATTTTCATCCTTGGGAACGCATGAATTGTGAAGAAAATGTGTACAGAAGTTTTTCCATTGGAAGTATAGGAAGCAAAATTACTTGACGTCCACCTTAAACAACTGAGATAAGTAGCTTTACCAACTAAACATATGTATAACAAATTATCTGCGTCACCATGGCAGCAGGTCACGAGACCAAAACGTTCCTCTGTGGTTCTCGTGAAGACAGACAAGCCGTTCATTTCTTTCCTTTGCGTCTTTAAAAAATGCTTAAAAATCAGGAAATGACTTTTTCTTAAATTTATTTTTGTAAAAAAGGGACGATAGTTGTAAGTTTATGCTGTAAGAATTGTAATGCGTCATAATTGATAGTTTGCCATATATCCGTTTTTTTAAATGGATCCCATCGCGAAATAGAGAATTTTGTGAAATTTAGAAACTTAATTTCTCGTAAACTAAATCAAAATTAAAAAAAAAAAAGGGCGAAGAGGTGCAAAAATTCGGTAATGGCACTACATGCCTACAAAGTTTCGCGGTTGTGTTGCTGTTATTGTGTCCAGAACGCAACCTGATAGCACTTTTTTGCTTACCTTAACTTTGAAATACAGTAGCTCTTGAAGTATCGCTTGAATCGAGAAACGGTTTATTTCAGCGTATTTTCCAAACAATTCTCTACAAACGATGTAAATTTCATATTTTTGTGTTCAATACGTTTTTTGAATTGCGAGCTAGGAAAGCAAGAGTGTCGCTAAATTTCTAAAACAGCGGCAGTTACAGTTTTTTCGAATAGAGAGAAGCTATCTGGACAAAAGAAAACACAGCGGTAAATCAGCTGTCGGTACAGGCAGCCCCTCTACTTTTGTACAAAATGTGTTTCTGAGGAGACAATCATGAAACTCAAACAAACAGATTCCAGAATCGATCATATATAGAGGATTTTAGGAAGGGAGTGTCTGACCACAGGTCTTAAACAACCCTTGGAAATAGGAAGCTAGGAGATTTCGGCTAGAGTGCCCGATAGGAAAGTGACTCGGAAGCGAGGTAGAAAGGGGGAGGAAGACGCCCTTATTTATTACCGGGTGGCCAGTACCTGGGGTCCGACGGCTTAACATGTTCGCTGCTTTACGACCCACCCGTGGGTTGTAACGCGTTAACTTCTACATTTTTCAGAGGAGTAAAAAAATGGTTTATATATATAAATCTCTAGTGGATATATATCTCTAGTGGATATATAGTGCAAAGATTCGGCTGTTTGAAAATACAACACACATAAAAATTGGAAAGGGAGTGAGACAAGGTGACACCATATCTCCGAAGCTCTTTAATGCCACATTGGAAAATGTCTTTCAATCACTGAACTGGGAAAACAAAGGGATAAAGATTAATGGAGATTATCTAACCCACCTTCGTTTTGCTGATGACATAGTCATTTTTGCAACTACCCCATCAGAGCTGCAGAGTATGATCCAGGAACTTGCTGACAAGAGTAAAGAAGTGGGATTAAAAATGAACTTTCAGAAGACAAAAGTGATGTTCAATGCTTTTACAAGAAATGAAGATTTATCGATTGATGGAGAAAAACTGGAGATAACAGATACGTATGTTTATCTTGGACAGCAGATATCAAGTGAAGGTCACATTGATGAAGAAATTAATCGGCGTACAAAACTTGCCTGGAGAGCTTTTGGAAGAAACAGCATAATTTTCAAGAGCAATATGCCATTATGTCTTAAAAGAAAAGTGTTTGATCAATGCATCCTTCCAGTGCTTACGTATGGTGCAGAGACGTGGACCTTAACTAAAAGAGACATACAAAGGCTGCAGACAACTCAAAGGAGCATGGAGAGGTGCATGCTTGGTATAACCAGGAGAGATAAGAGGAGGAGCTCGTGGATCCGAAAAATGACGAGAGTGGAAGACATCATGATCAGAGTTAAATCCCTGAAATGGCAATGGGCTGGACATACTGCCAGAAGGACAGACCATAGATGGACAGCCGAAATTTTAGATTGGATTCCAAGGGACAGGAAAAGACCCAGAAAAAGACCACATGGGAGATGGGTGGATGAAATTCGTAAATATGCGGGAGTGACATGGAGGAGACTGGCACAAGACAGACCGTTGTGGAGGAAACTTGGGGAGACCTTCGTCCAGCAGTGGATTGATAATGGTTGACAATGATGATGATGATGATGTATATATCTTTAAATGACCCACCGGTGGGTCGTACAGCACTGTATTGAAACAGTTACGACCCCACCGGTATGTCGTAACGAACTACAAAAAAAAAAAAAAATCGCCGAGAAACGTCGCCGTAGCAAACGTTTTAACGTACCCATCCGACGCACGGCGGGTATTTAGTGGTTCGAGTGTTCGTAGCTGTCTATGATCGAACCTGAAGTTATTTCCGCGCCAATAACGGACGTTGACCACTAGGCCACCCGCGGCCCCAACAAACAGATTTATATAGGGTTGATGCATAAGTTCATGTCGTTTTTTTCACCGCACTACAGCAATGTATTACATCAGAAGGGAAAACAGAATCAATCAACTTTGTATTGTAATCCCATTGTTTACGATGATGTGCCAACGTCTTGATAAGTCTGCAATGCCATTCTTGAAAAAGTTACAGTTTTTGCTGCGAAGAATTCATCAAGGAAATTTTGGAGACCAACATTTTTGTTTGTTTGTTTGGAGATTTAACGACCACCGTGAACAACTCAATGGGTTATAAGCAGTCGCCCGTCCCTAATTTAGAGTCACTGGTTCTAGGGAAGACAGAAAGCTAGTGCCGTAAGAGAAACGCAACATCCATGCCTCACAGGGATTCGAACCCGGGTTAGACCCCTTACGCCACCGGGGGGGAGATGAACACCATTGTTGAACATTCTGTCACGGAGTGCATCGACAGAGACCGGAACAGGTGATTGTCTGAAGGGGCGACATCTAGGAAGTAGGCCGGGTGTGGAAAGATCTCCCATTTCATGTCCTGAATGGCCATTTTGGTTATGTTTGCACTGTGAGGGCGTGCGTTATCATGCTGGAGAAAGACACCATGGCGCCAAAGTGGCGGTTTCTGCTGAATTGCCCACTCCACAGGACGGAGTTGCTCACAATAGAATGCAGCGTTGATAGTCCGATTCCTCGGCAGCATTTCCCAGTGAATAATGTCTTTCATGTCCCACCAGACAATAACATGATCTTCGCAGGATGAAGGTCATGTTTTGGACGTGGTGTTGGCGGTTTTCATTTGGGGAAGGGGGGGGCTTAAGCATTCCCTCCGATGTCTGAAATTCACGTACAAGCACCACTCTTCATCTCCAGCGACGTGACAGAAAGAGTTTGTGTTGCTGAGAGCATTGGTGATACCTGGCGAGCAAGGAACCACATATGGCAACACGCTGATTCTTGTTGTCATTGTTGAGAGAGTGAAGTACGCAAGACCCCAATTTTCGGACCTTTCCCATACGTTCCAGGTGTCGCGCTGCTGTAATCCATCTCAGTGGCCAATTTACGTATGGTTTGACGCGAATCCAAGTGGATGAGATGGCTAAAACGATACTCATAAAAGTGAAGTCAAAATTGCTTCCTCGGAAACGTTCAAACCATTTGCGGGCTGTCCTCGGAACAATATCATCCTCCCCATATACAGCACAAATTTGTCGAGTAGCATCGGCGGCTATGGATCCCTTGTTAAACTCGTAGAGGAGCAGATGTCGCAAATGTTCATTCGTCTTTACTTGACACTCCATACTTTCGGACGTGAAAACCAAAAAACCATTAGACACAATCACGCAACGCAATATTATTTAGATACACGATATTACTGGCTACATTTTGATATACAACTAACCATCTGCAGCGTCACTACTGACCTTGGAAACGCTCGTGAAATAAAACAGCATGAACTTATGCATCAACTCAATAGATTGCTCACAGTATTTCACCTGGCGCTGTTCGGTAAAAGTTACTATGAATGGAAAACTTATTATATTCACACCGATAGCAACATCCAAAGCAGAAGTATCGCACCCAGTAAGGTGGGATGGTGGAATTAGCAATGCATGTAAACAGATCAGGTCACTACGAATTGGAAACCAACCATGAAAAGGTAATAATGGGCAAATACAGAGACGTGAGTCTGAACATGGCAAGAGAGTAGCTGGAGAGGAGAGCGGATAGTTAACGCTTGCATCACAGTAATGTTTCATGCTATTGATGATGGTGTCTTGGAGCTAAGAAAAGAGCCAAAGGGCCATTTGTCCATGAAAAACCAGTCTAAGATCCTCCAGGACTTTTGGAGGGTTATTGAAGGCAGTCACGCGTCTCCCTATGGAGTCCCGGACATGTCCTTAGAGCCCCATTTGGCTCGCCTATCTATAGGAACAATGGTCTTCTCATGAAGAATATCCATCTGCTAGCAGAACTCTGTGGTTATGAAACTTATCATCTTGTAGTAGAAATGTATCTTCTATAGTAGAAGCATAAGGGCGAACATATACCCATATAAGCTCCTCCAGGCCTTTCGGAGGGCCTGGAGAAGCTTATATGACATCATATCTATGGCATTGAACATTCGTGGTTTCCTTTGGAAGCCCTTAGAGGTCTGGGCGTCCATCTAACGAGATGTCATTCCGAACCAGAACGCTACCACCACCGTAAGTGTTCCTTTCGCGGATCATAGAAAGATGATAGCATGTCCCTAGCTCTCTCCTGATCACAGCACGCCTGATATCGTTTTTAAAATCAAATTTGGACTCATCTGTGAAGAAAACTGGTCTTCATTTGCTTTCTGTCCAACAGATGTACAGCCTGTCTAATTCACACGTAAGAGACACATAGAGTGCTGGTCACCTAGCATGAAGACTTCCTTCATAAAATATTCTGCGCACAGTGGGAACAGGTAACACCGGGCCTCTAGCCACAGGAATGATCAGAGCAATCCTGGAATTGCTCAGAAAAGCAAATCTAGACTCATCTGTGAAGACTGATTTTCATTCGCTTTCTGGTCAACAAATGTATACAGCCTGTCTAATTCAAACCCCATTTGACGGTGCATAAGGAACACGCAGAGTGCTGGTCGATTAGCATAAAGACCTTCTTCGTGAAGTCTTCTGTGCACAGCGGAAGCAGTTACCACCGTTTATGTAGCCGCAGGAATGACCAGAGCAAGCTGGGAATTTCTCAGAAAAGCAAATCTAGACTCATCTGTGAAGAAGACTGGCCTTCATTCGCTTTCTATACAACTGATGTACAGCCTTGTTTAATTCAAACGTTCTCTCCTGAGAAGGTGGGTAAGGGAGACGCAGAGTACAGGTCGTTTATCATGAAAACCTCCTTCGTGTAGTCTGCTGCGCAGAGTGGAAGCAGATACTACCGTTCCTGAAGTCGCAGCAATGGCAGATTGCAGCAGCGTTGAAGTAGCCGTTCTCTCCCTCCGCATAAGATATCGGTCTTATACAGATATTGTATCCCCAGGTCTTCCTTTACTCTTTTTTCGAGGAGCTGATTGAGCACTTCAAAATAAATTCCGCAGTCTCTTGACCACAGAAGGATTCACATGCAAGCATCATACGGCTTTCACCTGCTTTGAGCTGCCTCTAGTCTTCCGATCGCTCTCCACCTCAGTTCATCTGTTAAATAATGTCTCGCAACCATTGCACCAATTTGACATCTCAAAATACTTTGTTTACATTCCACAAACGATGTGATCCACACCTTTGCAACAATCTCTTTTATTCTGTAGATCATTTGCATAAACCGATGATATCGTCACCCACTTTCATACGATACCTGGACCCCGTATTACATTTTAAGTTTTATATTCACGTTTCGTGCATTTCCATTTCTTTTTTTTTCTTTCCACAAATAATCGCGATTTTTCTGTTTGGACGTAGGACTACGTCTAACTCCTTGGGTAGCATGGGGCTACTCACAGCCAACCCCCTGTGACAAAAATAGGTCCCAATTAAAATTATGTCAGCATGTTCGTAAACAACACGGAGTCCAATTCGCGACAACACGGAGTCTTGTGTTAGCATGTTCGTAAACAACACGGAGTCCAATTTGCGACAACACGGAGTCTTGTGTTTGCATGTTCGTAAACAACACGGAGTCTTGTGTTTGCATGTTCGTAAACAACACGGAGTCTTGTGTTTGCATGTTCGTAAACAACACGGAGTTCAATTCGCGGCAACACGGAGTCTTTTTTTAGCATGTTCGTAAACAACACATAGTCCAATTCGCGACAGCACGGAGTCTTGTGTCAGCATGTTCGTAAATAAAACGGAGTCTTGTGTTAGCATGTTCTTAAACAACACGGAGTCTTGTGTCAGCATGTTCGTAAACAACACGGAATTCAATTTGCGACAACACGGAGTCTTGTGTTAGACAGTTTGTAAACAACACGGAGTCTTGTGTTAGCATGTTCGTAAATAACACGGAGTCCAATTCGCGGCAGCACGGAGTCTTGTGTCAGCATGTTCGTAAACAACACGGAATTCAATTCGCGACAACACGGAGTCTTGTGTTAGCATGTTCGTAAACAACACGGAGTCCAATTCGCGACAACACGGAGTCTTGTGTTAGCATGTTTGTAAACAACACAGAGTCCAATTCGCGACAGCACGGAGTCTTGTGTCAGCATGTTCTTAAACAACACGGAGTCTCGTGTTAGCATGTTCGTAAACAACACGGAGTCAAATTCGCGACAGCACGGAGTCTTGTGTCAGCATGTTCGTAAACAACACGGAGTCTTGTGTAGCATGTTTGTAAACAACACGGAGTCTTGTGTTAGCATGTTCGTAAACAACACGTAGTCCAATTAGCGACAACACGGAGTCTTGTGTTAGCATGTTCGTAAACAACACGGAATCCAATTCGCAGCAGCACGGAGTCTTGTGTCAGCATGTTCGTAAACAACACGGAATTGAATTCGCGACAACACGGAGTCTTGTGTTAGCATGTTCGTAAACAACCCGTAGTCTTGTGTTAGCATGTTCTTAAACAACACGGAGTCTTGTGTTAGCATGTTCGTAAACAACACGGAGTCTAATTCGCGACAACACGGAGTTTTGTGTCAGCATGTTCGAAAACAACACAGATCTCAATTAGCGACAACACGTAGTCTTGTGTTAGCATGTTCGTAAACAACACGGAGTCCAATTCGCGACAACACGAAGTCTTGTGTTAGCATGTTCGTAAACAACACAGAGTCCAATTCGCGACAACACGGAGTCTTGTGTTAGCATGTTCGTAAACAACACGGAGTCTTGTGTTAGAATGTTCGTAAACAACACGGAGTCTTGTGTTAGCATGTTCGTAAACAACACGGAGTCCAATTCGTGTACTGCGCAATACATCGTGCGCGCGGAGTAGATAATGAAGTATTTCTGGGTGTGCCGCCGCGTTTGACTCAGTCTACCTCGGCAACCGTTGGCGCAACGTGACTGTGCGTGTTATTGTTTAAAAACTCTCCACGAGATCTATTCCTAGATCTCGTTATTGTTTAAAAACTCTCCACGAGATCTATTCCAATATATAAAAACATATTGCAGTGGTTTAAATTAAAATTAAAAAAAATGTTTTCGTGTGGACGGGTCGACATTTTCGACAATGCCGTGGAATTCGCAGAATGAACGCAAGCAAAAGTCGAGAAAATCAAAACGAGAGGCAAGAGCAAGTGATGAGGAATGTAAGAAGCCCAAGAAGACAGAGCACCACGTTGGGTAATTCGTGTACCGATCTGCTTTGTGCGCGCAATGTATCCAGCATTATTTGTAAAAATTATGTAAGCTACCTTTTATATCATAGATGTGTGTTGGCAATAACAAATTAAATAAACGCTTTGAAACCATACTCGACTAAATCATTTCAACTCTCCGATCTGCAAGTCGTAGTCCTACGTTCAAAACCGACGGCTCAATCGGAACTGAGCCTACCAGTATTTAGGTTTGTTAATTTGTGGAAAGCACTGTATTTTATTTAAATTAAAGAGCATGTTGGTTTAATCGGTATCAAATTAAGGAGGTTACCGAAAGGCGATGAGCAAGGGTTTTATTCGTAGTTCAGATTAATACATTCTAAAAACGAAGTATTGTACCAAAATAATATTACTTTCTTTGAATTAATTGATATTGACTTCAAGATGTTTTGCTGTATAAGAACTGAAATTACACTAGAGCTCTTATTCAGTGTTCAAATTAAAACTAAAAAAATCTGTGCGGTTTTTCATGTAAATGGAAGCCTAAAAACCCTGAAGGGAATGTAAATCCAAATATAAGGACAAATGTATGTCCCAGTCACCAAATAATGCTTGACAGTGTACGTACCTCAGATGCCATCGGACGGCATGCCGCATATTCGGATGTGGGAATATCCGATACGGACTGTGAAAGAAACGCGGGACGAAGGTAAATAGATCGAAAAAGACCGTGTCCATTTCAAGCTGCGCAGATGTGATCAAGAATGTGTGTGCGCAAAAGGATGTGAAAAGCGAAAAAAAAAAAGTCGCCGAAACAGGAGCACACAGTCCTGATGCACAATATGAAAGGCGAGCGAAGAAGAAATAGAAACAGGTCACGTGGATATTCAGGAATCAAAGAGATTGGACTCCCGGGAAGAAGAGGAAGAAATGTAAAGAAAAAAACAGGCGAAGAGAAAAAAAAAAAAAAAAGAGAGAGACATGACGAAAAAGAAAAAAATGGAAGCATTCTTGCCTGAAATGATACTGAACGCATTGAATGCTTGTTTTTCGGCCACCATGCATTTATTTCGGATCAGATATTCGGGTACGAGAAATGTTCTTTGAGGTGGTTTCTTCTTCGAGGTTGTTTACAAAAGTGCAGTTTTCTCCCTCTCCGTGGAATGAAATATGCGGTTGAAGAACACAAATAATCATTCTTTCGGTGGAAAAAAGTAATAAAAGATTATTTGAAGAGAACCTAGTATTCCGAAGAAAGGTTTAATTAACTCTCAGCTTGGCGAAAAATAAATCTCGCTTTTCGTGAATTGAGATAGTTTATTCTGACGTAATCCACATCGCTTTTAATTTCCATGATACGTTGAATGGGAACAGTAATTATGATAAGGGAATCTTAATTGGTGCTGCTTTTAATGGTATTTATTTCATTACTTTAAGTACAAAGCCAAATTCGCACTCATACGTATTTTAAGTAGGAAAGGACTGTTTGTCTATCTATCTATCACTCAGTAGAATATACACAAATGGAATCAACTGAAGGCACTTTTCTGCACTTCATTTTATTTATGAAGACCTCGATCTTTGTAAGGAGAGTGAAAAAGATGGGTAATTAATAAATTGTGTCTGATAAAAAAAACTAGTAAAATGAAAAGCATTCTGGGTGTCACCAGGAAAATATAATTTTTTTGTGAATGTATAAAATATGGAGATTCCTTTTCTGCAGAGGAAATTAACTATGATTTTAATTTTAAAAATTCCAACGCAGTTCCAAATCTCAAGGAAGCATGGAGAGATGCATGCTTGGTGTAACCAGGAAAGATAAGAAGAGGAACTCGTGGATAAGGAAAATGGCAAGAGTGGACGACATCATGAGCAGAGTAAAATCACTGAAATGGCAATGGAATGGACATATTGCCAGAGAGACGGACCACCGATGTACAACCAAAATTTTAGACGGGAATCAAAGGGACAGGAAAGGACCCAGAAGAAGACCACATGGGAGACGGGTGGATGAAATTCGAAAGCATGCGGGAGTGACATATGGGAGACTGGCTCAGGACAGACCTTTGTGGAAGAAACTTCGTGAGAACTTCATCCAGCAGTGGATTAATAATAGTTGGCAATGATGATGATGATGATAATATATATATTATCATCATTATCATAAAAATAAAACAATATTAAAAACAGAAAAAAAATGAAAAATGCCAAAACTTCCAAACCAAAGGAGCACCGGAGCAAACGAAAACATAAAACAAAAAAATATATTTTTCAATAAACTGGAAGAACACAGGGTTTGCAGTGCGAAATGTGGTTTGCATGAATTCTCTTGAACTGGTCATTAGTTAAGTGGGCGTCGGGCAATGATTACTTGGTTTGCTAGTAGTGGGTTCTTTGTCCCTTTTAAAGTTTTGCTGAATTTACCCTTAACTTTAATTTAGTCCTTTGCAGCAAACCGAATAAGCAGAAACCCACATTTTTCTGGTCTTTGAAGATATGCGAGAGATTTTCTTCATGCTTGCCCCCTGACAAAACCAGACTCTGTCACATGATCTGCAACCCCTGTGTTCTTCTAGTTTATTAAATAAAATATTTTTTATTTTTGTTTTCGTTTGTTCCAGTGCTCCGTTTGGTTTGTAAGTTTTGGCATTTTTTATTTTTTATTTATTTTTAATATTTCTTTTAATTTATATTGGTTTGTTTTTAGCATTATATATGTGTATATTTTGATTTTTCTTTAGTGCAGTCTTGGAGGCTTTAGAATTTCAAAGCTGCTTTTTTATTTTGTGCTGCTATTTGGCCTTTTCTGCTATATATATATATGTATATATGATTATGAAAAAGCCTTTGATTCAGTGAATACAAAAGCAGTTACAATGGCTTTGAAATCCTGCGGTACTGAAGATGCATACATTGATATTATTAATAACATCTATGAAAATGCAAGTGCAAAGATTCGGCTGTTCGAAAATACAACACACATAAAAATTGGAAAGGGAGTGAGACAAGGTGACACCATATCTCCGAAGCTCTTTAATGCCACATTGAAAAATGTCTTTCAATCACTGAACTGGGAAAACAAAGAGATAAAAATTAATGGAGATTATCTAACCCACCTTCGTTTTGCTGATGACGTAGTTATTTTTGCAACTACCCCATCAGATCTGCAGAGTATGATCCAGGAACTTGATGACAAGAGTAAAGAAGTGGGATTAAAAATGAACTTTCAGACGACAAAAGTGATGTTCAATGCTTTTACAAGAAATGAAGATTTATCGATTGATGGAGAAAAGCTGGAGATAACAAACACGTACGTTTATCTTGGACAGAAGATATCAAGTGAGGGTCACATTGATGAAGAAATTAATCTGCGTACGAAACTTGCCTGGAGAGTTTTTGGAAGAAACAGAATAATTTTCAAAAGCAATATGCCATTATGTCTTAAAAGAAAAGTGTTTGATCAATGCATCCTTCAAGTGCTTACGTATGGTGCAGAGACGTGGACCTTAACTAAAAGAGACATACAAAGGCTGCAGACAACTCAAAGAAGCATGGAGAGGTGCATGCTTGGTGTAACCAGGACAGATAAGAAGAAGAGCTCGTGGATCCGAAAAATGACAAGAGTGGAAGACATAATGATCAGAGTTAGATCCCTGAAATGGCAATGGGCTGGACATACTGCCAGAAGGACAGGCCATCGATGGACAGGCAAAATTTTAGATTGGATTCCAAGGGACAGCAAAAGACCCAGAAGAAGACCACATGGGAAATGGGTGGATGAAATTCGAAAGTATGCGGGAGTGACATGGAGGAGACTGGCACAAGACAGACCGTTGTGCAGGAAAGTTGGGGTGACCTTTGTCCACCAGTGGATTGATAATGGTTGACAATGATGATGATGTTGATGATGATGATATAACTGAACAAAAACCACAGGACTACAAAATAAATTACATGATGAACATAGCCAAGAAGTATGCACAGAAAAAGATTGTAAGAGAAGGACTACAGAAAAAGAGATCGCCATGCATGACTTTATCAAGGACCAGCATGGATAACCGTCTCTCTCCTCTACAGAAACCTGGAAATGGATCTCTGTTACGCAAACTTGCTTGGTAATTAACTCAAAGATATCGGCCAAATTTGCAATTTATAAACATGGAAGCGACTATTAAACAAAGGGACACCCTTATATGATTTAAAAATAAGGCCACTTATTGAATCAAAAAATTTAACAATTTTAATTATAAAATTAAAAAAAAATGTCCTACTGGCCCAACGCGTTAGCTAAAACTCTTCGTTAAGACCAAATGACGAATATTTTTTTGAAAATAGCTTAAACAAAAAGTTAGAATATTTACAACAAATGCTTCACCATATTTCCCTTTATATTTGCTTCTAAACATCCGATTCAAAAAAATCTGAGCTTCTAAAATATCGATTGAAAACATTTTTTCGTGGACTGATGCCACTCACATCGATAAACCCTTTCCGAATATTTCCTTCCTAAAATATTCCACAGTTTCTCCACCAGGGACGCAGATGTATATCTTATTTTTGTCAATATCTCTACTTCTTTGAGTCAGATTTAAAAAATTCCTTCTTTGATGGATAGTGTTTTCCGCGTGACATGTTTTCCATATAATTTCAAAATTTTCAAGTAATTCATAGATTTTCCGTTAGGGGGCGTAAAGGTAAATTGCGTCCCTCCCTATATCGCTACTTCTAAATCTCCGATTTGAAAAATTCTTTCTGCACCGGATACAGCTCCTGATGGAAAATCGTTTGCACATAATTTATAATTTTTGTAAAAAAATGGTTTGGTCACCAGGGGTGTAAATCTTAATTTCCGCTTCTGATGTATGTGCAGCAAAATATGAGGTCCTAACTTCTCGAATGAAAAAAAACATCGTTTGTAGACCGATACTACTCATGTCGAAAAACCTTTTGGAAACATTTTCTTCTTAAAGTAGTGCATGGTTTCTACGCCAGGGGGCGTAGATGTATATTTTATTTTTGTCAATATCTGTACTTCTAAGAGTCCGATTTCAAAAAATTCCGTCTTTGTTGGATAGTGTTTCCGATGCGAAATGGTTTTCCTATAAATTCAAAAAAATCAAGTAAATCATAGACTTTCCGCTAGGGGGCAGAATGGTAAATTGCGTATTCTGCGTTATTTCTGCTCCTAAATCTCCGATTTGAAAAAGGCTTCCTGCATCGCATACAAGACCTGATGGAAAATATTTTTCACATAATTTCTAATGTTTGGTAAAGAATGGTTTGGCCACCAAGGGGTATAAGGGTTAATTTCTTCTACTGATGCATTTGTAGCAAAATCTGGGATCCTGAAAACTCGACTAATAAATTTTTTTCTTGGACCGATACCGCTGATACGGATAAACCTTTTGAGAATACTTTCTTCCTAAAATAATGCATGGTTTTCCACCAGGGGACGTAAAGTCACATCTAATTTTTGTCGATATCTCTGTTTCTAAGAGTTCGTAAGTTCACGATTCCGTTTACAGCAATATCTGAGGGACTAAAAACCCAACTGAAAATCTTCTTTCTTCAGTCAGATACTATTGTTTTCCATACCGGTTCCATTGATTTTGAATAGCTTTGATAAATTTAAATTTACCTCAGAACGGATTCAAAAGAAGTGCTTATTACACCCGAAAATTCGGTGTCATCTTTCTTGTTATTTGAATACTTACATTTGTATATTTCAATTCATTAAATTTATTTCTAGCTAGCACTTGTAAAATTTTACATTCCGATGTCTTAATTAGCAATACGGTTTGCACCAATATGAATCAACAGAAACGTTAGCTCCATTGGTTTAACTCCATAAAGGAATTCACTTGATAATGTATAAACTAATAAAGTAATTAAAACGTAATACACAGGCGTGCATTCGAAAACGTTTAGAAGAAATTTAACCACATATTGTGACTGCAACAATACGAGTTATATTATATTCCATTGCGAAATGAGTTTAATGGTGCCAACGGCTTCTTTTCAGCAAGCAATGACAAAAATTGATTTTAAATCAACGATATTTCGAGGAGGAGAAATATTATATCGCGGTGAAGAAATCTTTGAAATGCTCTAAATGCCATAATGAACGCCGTTTTCTTCTAAAGGATTAATTATACCAAATCTTTTAATGTCTGAGAAAACGAACTGAACGAGATGAACGCTGATGTGTCTACATTCTCTGAGAAAGCTGTTTTTCGCAAACATTGGTTCCTAAATATCAGATGCTTATTTCTCCTCCTTCCGAATTAATAAGCCAAATGGAACCCATTATTGCTAACATGCCATTATTAATTTGAGCTGGAGTAAACACGTGAAAATTAAAATTACAAGCTCACGCTTAATTGCGTCATACAATGCACATCCTTTTAAAGTGAAATCGGCAGGTTAACAGTCTTAAAAGCATCCTTGGAAATGACGATGAAAAGACTCGTGACTGTAAATAGCTAGCATGACTCGAAAGTATGTATTACGTAACAAAACATGAAGTACAAAAATGCCTGTCTTTTCAATGAATGAAATACAGAATCTCACCAGTGTAGAATACAAATTTGGAAGAGGTAAATCCGTTTATTCGTGCAAATATGACATGGACGCTAACTTAGATAATGTCCGGAAACTTGAAAACTTCGTCCTGAGTTGAACCCGCGTCTCCCGGATAGCGCCCGAATATGCTAACCACTACACCAAGCAAAACGACCAGGTTTCACGTTTCCGATTAATTTGAATAACACCATCACAGGATTAGCTGGTTGAAGCAACCGTAATTCATATATAGCGAATATGGAGGTTTTCCAGATTAAAACGTCTGCGTTGTTAAGATGCGCGGCACAGCAGCAAACGGTACAAAAACAAGACTGCAGCTGACTGCGATCATATTCGCACTGTGAGGTTGAGAGAAAATGTTGTTGCGGGAGAGAACTGACTTTGAGAAAGGAAAGATTGTTGGGTGTTATACTAGTGGGTTGTCCATAAGAGAAACCGAGAGGCGTTTAAACATACCCAAGTCAACTGTTTTGGATGTACTGAATAAGTGGAAGACACATGGCGGGCCTGAAGCAGCAAACGTACCGGCAGACCAAAACAAAATCAGTGATAGAGGACGTCGAAGCCTCAAGAGAGTTGTTATAGGTAATCGACGGAGTACTGCACAAGACCTCAGTGTACAAGTGAGCAAAAATGCGGACCCTCGGTATGTACACGTGCCATTTGCAGAGAACTTCATTCCATGGGTTACCGTGGTTGTGTGGCTCCTCATAAGTCTTTCATCTCCACTTGGAAGGCTACTCCTCGTTTATCATGGTGTAAAGAACATTTTTCGTGGACCGTAGATCAGTGGAAATGTGTCCTATGGACTGATGAATCCAGATACACGATCCATCAGTCTGTTGGCTGTGTGTGTGTATGGCGGCAGCAGGATGAACGCTACTTACCAAGTCAATGTTTGGAGCTGGCAGTGTAATCGTGTGTGTGTGCGTGTGTGTGTGTGTGTGTGTGTGTGTGTGTGTGAGGGGGGGGAGGGAGGGCGGTTGTGAGGTATGATCCCGGCACATTGGTTATCGTGGACAAACCTGTTAAACACACACGTCTACCTCGATATTCAAGGCAATTATACGCTACCAACTCTGTGGTAGCGTATAATTGCCTTGAATATCGAGGTACTACGGAACCGAGCCTTGTTGGTGCTAGCAGGATAATGCACCGAGCCATAAAGCAAGGACTGTTACGGCGTGGTTTGACAATAATTCCGCCTTCTAATATTTCTTCAGTTGCTGCTTGCCATCTTTGGTGAATCACCAGCATTGTGCGGGGCTGCAAGAAGCAGCCTGCCAAATTTGCTTGGCAGTTAGCGTGTGTGAGTCTGGAGGAATTAGAGGCCGCTGTGGTGCAGCGGAAGCATATCCGGCGCGTAACTGGAAGACCCTGGGTTCGACTCCCGGTGGCGGCCAATGAGATTTTTTTCCGTGACTCACTTATAAACGTGGAAAGAGCGAAGATCTGTGTTTGATGTTCCTGGTCCACGTAAAATGTCTGTATTAATAATTCCTTATTGTGTGTGGACTGGCCAGAACAGAGCCCTGATCCTAATCCTATAGAGCACCTCTGGGATGCATTAGAGCGCCGCATAAGAAGTTTGGAACCAAGGCCTACTACTAAGCAACAGTTAGCGGCAGCATTATGTACTGAATGAGAGCGCATACCTATCGCTGTGTTCCGAAAGCTTGTCTCGAAGGTTCAGTGCATGCATTAAGGCCAAAGGTGTACCGACACCATACTAATGTGTGTCAATAAATGCTATGTTGTATTTCTTTTCTAGGTATCCGGCGACGTTTGTCAATATAGTGGAAGTATTTCGCTACATCTGGAGGTTTTGGATTCGCTATATATGAACGCTTGCTGCTTCGACTAACAAATCCTGTGATGGTTATATTCAAATTAATCGGAAACTTGGTCGTTCAGGGTGGTGTGTAGAGGTTAGCATGCTCGGGTCTATCCAGGAGACGCGGGTTCGATTCTCACTCCACGACGACAAAATTATCAAGTTTTCGAATATTATCTGACTTAACATCCATGCCATATTTACACCAATAAACGGATTCACATCTTCCAAATTTGTATTGCCTATCTTTTGATCTCGCAGCTTGATTTGTGAAGGAATAAAATGGTAAATTATATTTTGAAGCAGGCAGATTTTTTCAACTATTAATTACACTTTGAGAAAATTTAATATTCCGCACAAGTGTTAATTTCGAAAGAACTAAGAATACAGATTAAATCGGCAACGTTTATTCACAATTCAATATTTGAATTTCAGATGGACTATAATTTCGCTGAGGTTTGGATCGACTTCATCAGGACAAACGGAACGTATATATTTAAATCATTGTGACATCACCTGAGATTTGACACGAACGGATTTTGGTGAGTTAAATGCAGTCGTTGACATGCTTTGAAGGGTTGCGATAGACGTGGAAAGCTTAAAAGTTATTAAGCTTGATAGTCGAATCAGGTTTATCAATGAGTTTAGCGTTTTCAAGTCGAAATTAATGGTTATTTTCATGGTATTGTTGGGCTACCAACAGCTTCATCTGTTCACAGTTACTTATGTAAGTGTTGTGTTTCTTGAAACGGTAGCTTAAGGCCTTTCGGTTATGTCCTGTACATTCCCGGGGAATTCATCAGATCTCTTGTGATTTGGTAAATTCCGTAGGATTTCTGGTGATTTTGATAATTCCCCTATGCTGCATTTTGGCTACAAAAAACCTGCACACCATCCTACAAATTCCGTTGAAGCCTCTGAAAGGCACCGTTTGGCGTGAGTTCACAGCACTTTCAGCAGGTCTTTTGTAAAAAAAAAGTGATGCTTATGTTATCGGTTTGTCCGTCCACCTGTTGACACCATATCTCTGCAAATATTTTTCAGATTTGAAAAATTCCTTTTACACTATAAATCTTGATATATGCGAATGATGATCCATTTCGTTTTTTTTTTTTTTTTTTTTTTCCGATGTAGAATTTCACCACTAGAGGGTGTAAATGCAGATATTGTCGAATCCAAAATACATTTTATTCCTATATTTGTTTCAAAAGATCTGATTAAAAAAATTCATTAACCTTTCGATTCCATTTATGTTGAAGGGTGTTTTAGGTATAGTTACTTTTTTCAAGGTACACATAGATTTTCCGCTAGGGAGCGTAAAAATGAATTGCGTTTTCCCGACATCTCCACTTCTAAAACTCCGATTTGAAATTTTTTTTCTTCAGCGGAGACAGCTCCTGATGGAAAATCTTTGTATTTATTATAATTCCTAATTTGTGGTAAAGTATAATTTATCTACCAGGGAGCGTAAGTATTAATTTCTGCTTCCGATGTATTTGCCACAAAATCTTAGTTTCTAATACCTGGACTAAAAAATTCGTTCGTGGACCCATGCCACTCACAAAGATAAACCTTTTCGGAATATTTTTTTCTTCAAATATTGTATGGTTTCTCCAACAGGTTGCGAATATGACATTGGTGGAGTAAAAACAAATAAAACAGCCTAGGCCTAGTGCCTATAAATTAATATTTGATGCCTAAGTAAACGCCCAATATTATTAACTTGATTTGCTTTGTAAACGTTGTGAATATGACATCGATAGAATAAAATCTGGTAAAAGGGCCTAAGCCTAGGGCCTGTGAATTAATATTTCGTAGGGCGTAAATTATATCTTATTTATGTCAATATCTGTGCTTCTAATAGTCATATCCACGATTTCTGAAAGACAATGCGACGATGCAATTAGATGCCTTCGCTGTCTGCAAAATTGATCGTGTGGCTTGCTTTCAAATAACGGCTTGATTTGTGCGCCGTCAACTTTACTTATTTTTCCAGAACTTGATTAATGGACAAGTGACTATAAGCGCTCAACTTTGCAAATGAATGTTTTAAAATAAATATGGGCACAGACGACCGCTTACAGCTCCCTAACCATACACGCTTCTATGGGTTTAGAACGCGTTTCTGCTCCTGCGATTGTAAATGGAACCTTTAAATGACAAAAATTAACCTTGTTTTCGGCCTTTTTCAAACGTGGACCAAATGAACACAACTCGATCGCGTACGACACCTTAAATAGTGACGTACTGGAAACTCACATTTAGGAATATGTAAATACGAGGGTATTTTCAAAAGTTTTGCACAATGCAGGTTATCTCTTGAAAAAACGAATTTATTTTACAACATATCTTTACAGGCCTTTGGAATAATTTCCATGTTTCTTTATGACAGCGGCTCGACGTTTAGGCGAGTCTTGTATTTCAGTCAGGACACCTCCATTGTTGAGGCGTCGGATTATTCGGGTTACGTCATTAGAAACATCCTGAATCGCTTCCCGTGGAGTGGCTTCTTCAGTTTTAGGAAGAAGTCCTAGTCTGGTGGGCTCGTGTCAGGACTGTACGTCACTTGGGGAAGCAATTCCCATTCAAACTTTTCCAAAACGTCACTTCCTGTACGGGCAAAATTAGGCCTCGCGTTGTCGTGCAAAATGGTGACGTCAGCTTCGAGCATGTCGGGAATTCTTTGGCGAATCTATGGGCGTAAAACATATTGCAGAAACCTTCTGTAGTATTCCGCTTTTACAGTGGTCTCCTAAGTTACTATGTCATTTGCTATCACTCCAACCTTATCATAGGCCATAATCATCATCAGCTTAACCTTCGATTGTTAGCGGTGGAATTTTTTCTGGCTGGGTGATTCTGGATGTTTCGACTGAGCGGACTGAGATTTCAGTTCTGGTTCAAAATCTCGTGCCCAGGTTTCTTCTATAGCAACAATTCTGCCCCAAAACTTCTCGCCTTCTGTCTCGTACCGCTCAAGCAATTCTTCTGTGATACCTATGCGAACTGCTTGCTGTTCTTCACTCAGTTTATGAGGAGGGCAGCCATTTTTCTTTTCTGTAATTTTTCAGTTAAGATTCTGGAAACCAAAGCGGTTATGTTTGCTTCACATGAAATCTCACCACATGTTTTCCGTCGATCTTATTCCAAAATGCTGTTGATGATAGCCACAGAAGTGTTTTCCTTTGGATTTGATGGCCGGCCGCTTCTTGGGTCATCTTCGATGCTTTCCCGACCTTGTAGGTATCAAGTTAGTAAAATCATGCAATGCATTAATTATGATACTCTTTCCACCATACCAGAAATCATTACTCAAGTTATGAGGATAATGGCTGTGGAATAAATCTCAGTCTGGTGCCCTGAACTTTGATCCCATTTCGATTATATTCTACAGAACGAGTTCAGTATACCTCCGAAATAACATGATAAAGTTTTGTCGGAATGGAAGCATTTTTACATACGTTATGATGCATAAGGGCTGTGGAATATATTCCATTCCTGTATCCTAACCTTTGACCCCATTTCGCCCATTTTCAAAAGATTGAGCACATTTCGCCCATTTAATAGACAGGACTCTACAACATACTAACATTTCATCCAGATCGAAGAATGTTTACGTATGTTATGACGCATAATGGCAATGGAAGTGATTCCGTTCCTATGTCCTGACCTTTGACACCATTTCGCCCATTTTCAATAGGGTTTGTCCCCAGGTTGTCCCCTACCATATACTAAAATTTCATCGACATCGAACCAAATTTACGCAAGTTATGACGCATAAAGGGCAATGGAATGGATCCCGCTCCTATGCCGTGACCTTAGAATCCACTTCACCCATTTTTAATAGGGGTCATTCCCAGCTGGTCCCCTACAATATGCTAAATTTGCATCGACATCGAACCATATTTACGCAAGATATGACGCATAAGGGCAATGGAATGGATCCCGCTCCTATGCCGTGACCTTAGACCCCACTTCACCCATTTTTAATAGGGGTCATTCCCAGCTGGTCCGCTACAATATGCTAAAATTTCATCGACATCGAACCATATTTACGCAAGATATGACGCATAAGGGCTATGGAATAGATCTCGCTGCTATGCCGTGACCTTTAACCTGACGGACTGACAAACCTATAACAGAAGCATGATCTTTTTTTACAAAAGATGTGCTAAAAAAGACGAGCGAGTCTTTCTTGAATCGGCATTGCATATCCAAAAGTTGTTTCACTTATTACCCATAAAACATACACTTTTTCTTCTGTTCATTTTATTTTTTGCAAATTTCGCTGTGTTAAGTAACACTCAAACGTTTTCTTTAAGTTCACAGATAGAAATGCATCAGTGAGCCATTCCATTATGATCATATCCACCTGGAGAGAGAATGGTGACGCAGGTGAAGGTCACATAGCAGTATTTTGTATGAATACAACCCGAATACTAGCTTTCGGTTAGTAGAATGTTCAGAGTCAGAATGGGAAATTCTCCGACGTTTGATAAAGGAAAAAATGAGGTAGCACGGCGGATCAAAACTACGATCTCGGAAACGGATCGGCTTGTGGGTTTTACGTGTCATTGTAGTGAGTACGTTTCAAAAGTTGTGCACAGATGGCTAAACGACGAACTGTCGTCCAGCGGTGTGTCGTCTGCAGCTCACTGATACTATAGAGGAGCTCGGTGTGTTGCGCATTGTTCATAACGGGGTCACATCACTCGCAGCTACAACAGTGGTGATCAGGGCAATGTGTCACATCCCACAGTACATGTCAGCCTTCAGCGCATGGGCTTACGTAGCCGAAGACCCTGCCGGGTCCCGGCATGCTCACTGCAGGTCATCGCCAACTACGCATGAAATGAGCCCATTATCATCGAGATTGGACCGTATAAGAAAGGTGCCTGGTCTGCCGAATCAAGATTCATGGTGTATCATGTAGACGGCTGAGCGGAGATACGCCGATTACCAACAGAGGCTATGGCACTTGGATGCATTGTTGGGCGGAAGCAGGCGGGCGACGGCGGTGTTATGCTGTGGTCGATGTTTTCTTGGGACACTATAGGCCCCATTATCCCAAACCCTGACAGCTGTCAGGTACTTGAACATCGTTGCGGACCAAGTTCACGTATTCATAGCAACTGTGTTTCTTGCTAGTAATGACGATCACCAGAAGGCTAATGCGCACACTGCCAGAATCGTCAAAGAACATACTGGTGATTTTCTGTTAATGTCCTGGCCTCCAAATTCACCTGACATGAACCCAATCGAACATTTGTTATTTGACTTGTAAAATCGGGTTTGCGGTGCTAAAACACCACCACCATTGGAACTAGGAGACCTGCTGTTGACATTATGGTACCAAATACCCCAGGATACCTATCGCCACCTTATCGAATCGATGACTCGCCGAGTAGCCGCTGTTCTGCGGGATAAAGAGGATCCTACAGCTTATTAGGTAGGTGGTCAAAATGCAATGGTTCATCAGTGTACGTTCAATGAAATAGTGTTTTCCATTTCCACAAATTCTTCACGAAAAAAGTTTCTTTTGAAGTTCTGCTAAGTCCATTTATGCGTGGAGCTGTTGCGACACTTGTCGATGTATTTGTTGAGGTATCATTGCAACACCATTTTCTTTTTTGAAACCATCGCTGCCTTTGCGACGTTAAGCAAACATTTTTCAGTTCACGGCAATTCAATCGAAGAAATTGTGTACCCTAATGTACGTAACACACATTCCACTGGAATTAGATGATTACACATCGCCAACACAGGGAATACTCTTTTACTTTTCTCTAATCTGGGATTATGTCAACAAGCAGTGAACATGTTTACATAGATAAGATATTTTTTGAAATACCAAATTACTAACGAGTCCAAGAACACAACATTTCTTGGGAATCAATCAGCTAAGAAAAGTTTTACATTTCGTGAAAAATATCGTTTGTCCTTCTTTTAACACTCAAGACTGCCTCAAAAGTGATGGACTGTCTTTTATTTCATAAAATAATAACAAGTTAGTAAAAGCATGCAATACATTGATTAAGATACGCTTTCCAACATATCAGAAATCCCTTGGTTTTGAGGGGACTAAACTATGGTATAACGTTTGAGGTTCACATATATCAAACTGAAATCTCTTTGTGACCGTGTTACGTATTTCTATTATCAAGAGGTACCACACATAAGCCGTTTTATAATTAAAAACCCTATCTAAATCGGTCAATTTTCACGGAAGTTATCGTGCGAAAATAATGGCTAACAAATCTCACGAACGCGCACTGCCCGCAATTGCTGACAAAAAACATTTTTGGCGGAACTGATTCTAAAGTCGTTACGGAACAACGTATTGTATTTCGTCGCAATCGAAGCAGTTTTAGTCAAGTTATGGAGGATAATGGCTGTGGAATAAATCTTGCTCCTGAGCCCTGACCTTTGAACCCATTTCAATGATATTCAACCGAACCGGTTCAGTATAGCTCTGGAACACATGATAAAGTCGTGTTGCAATCGAAGCATTTTACGTAAGTTATGACGCATAAGGGCTATGGAATGGATCCCGCCTCTATGTCCTGACCTTTGATCCCATTTCGTCCATTTTCAATAGGGTTCATCCACAGGCAGTCCCCTACCCAATACTAAATTTATATCGAAATCGAACCATTTTTACGCGAGTTATCGTGCTTGCGGACAGGCAGACAGACGGACGGACAAAGTGTACGTGGTCTGCAAGAATGGACTCGTAACGAACTCGGTCCATAGTGCCTTCTACAGATATGAGTGGACCCAGGGAATGCCACGAAAACATTCCCCAGACATAACGCTGCCCCCACCGGCTAGTGTTCTTCCAGCAATGGTTGAATAGTGTTTGTTCCTCCGATGTTACCCGCCTTATACAGCAACGACCATCCGTTCGATGGAGCAGAAAACGTGACTCATCTGAGAAGGTAATCCTTTGCTATTCAGCGAAGGTCCGATCCCAATACTGCCGTGCAAATGTAAGCCTTTTCTGCCGATGCCAATTCGTTGACATAAGTGCAATGACCATCCGTGTGCATCGGAGCCCTGTGCGCAGCAAGGTTCGTTGAACTGGCGTTTTAGACACATTTCCGGTAGCCCCCTGTTTCGTTCGGCCAGTGAGATTTTCCATGGTAGCATGGTGATCGACCCTCACGCACCTTCGTAGCCGACGTTCACCTCTCATATCAATGACACGTGGTGCTCCCCAGTTTCCACTTCACTTATTCTCAATGGTGCCATTTCTCCAATCACGATACACTTTAACGACAGCAGCATGCAAAGAGCGCACAAACTGCGGTGTTTAAGATATACTGCCTCGCTTGGTCCGAAAGCCGATAAGCATACCTTTTTGCAAATCTGATAAATCGCCTCCTTTTATCCATGACAGCAACGCGTGATATGTTTTCTAAATGCCTACAGCACACCTTATGTATACCCTCCAAGCCAGCTCACTACACGCGCCTTCTTTCATTGGCTACGCGCTGTTGACGTCAAAAGTAGGAGGTGGTCACAATTGTCACTCGACTGTGTACTGCAAAGCATAAACTCTGAAGTTCTGATTAATTCTGTCCTACCAGCATAAGCCCTCAACGTTCTGATTAATTCTGTCGTGCCAGCAGTGTAGCAGTATTGTGGAAATGACCGTTGTCTTTTCCAACTCGATGGAGCTCACTGCCACTATGCACTGCGTGCGCTGTACTGGTTTCTCAAAAAATTTGGCAGAATTGTTAGACTGGCTTGCTCATAGTTCTGTTCGTGATCCCATAGAACACCTCTGGTATGAAATTGAGCGCCAGATACGAAATCGACTAGAGCGATGTGTTCCCTCTCCACCCTGACACCAGCACTGCAGGAGGAATAGCGAGTCGATAGGAATGCCTATCGAGACCATCCTAAAATTGGTCGAAAAGTGTCTCGACATGTTACCGCTGTTGTACCAGCGCAAAAGGTGGACCGATTAACTACTAATTGCCGCCCCGGTGGCGAAGTGGTCTAAGTGATGGCCTCTGATCATTCTTCCGTAAGGGGTCCGGGTTCGAATCCTGGTGAAGCATGGATATTGTATTTGTCTTACGGCACTGGCTCTTTCCCTTCCCTGGAACCAGTGACCCTAAATTAGGAACGGGCGACTGCTTATAGCCCATTGTGTTGCTCACGGTGGTCGTTAAACCTCCAATAAAAAAAAAAACCCTACTAATTGCGATATTAAAGCCATTTGTCACCAAAGATTGTTGTGTTTTAATACTTCTGACAATGCAATGCATGCCTTACATTATAAACTACCGTAATCTGAAATTTCGAGTTTGTGCCTTTTTTCTTTTTGGAAGATTCACAAAAAAGTTTATAATCGTATTTAACAATTTGAAATTTCATTTATAAGCTTTTTAGGTCATCCCCTAGAAAACCATATAAACAACGGTTTCACGATGCCTATTACATGATCCTTACCGCGTATCTTTTATGAATATGATGAATTATTTAAAATATAGTTATTGCAGAGACAATTTAGTTAATGGCTATACTTCAGGATTTTTATCATGAATTGGCTAGATTGCTTAGCAGCAATTGAAAGTACACTGCTCGATATAGAATATGTCACATTATGAAGGAATGCAAGAAGTGAGACGAATAGTGTCACACATGTAGACAAATCAGTCGAAGAGAAGTGATTTAAAATACCTGAATGACTGACTACACGCATGCAAAGGGCAGGGAGTGAATTGCGATCATTTATATTAAAATTGTTTTGATTATTTGAAATTGGTTACTTCTTTAAGTGACACTCGGTATTTCTGGTTTTCTTCTTTACATTCATTAAGTACTACAGAGAAATGCTTATGACAATTTCGAGTTGTTTTAACAAAAAACATGGTGTATTACAAATAAATAAATAAATAAGTACCTTTTCACTTTTTGCAAACTGTGTTCTTCACCCTCTTGTAAAGTATTAGGCCTAAAAATCAATTGGTTCTCTAATTTTATATACTCTGAAACTAATCATGATCTTTCTTATTTTCTGTAGAGAAAAACGTTTAGTTTTGATTTATTAATAGAAAAACAATGTTTTGTTTTAAATATAAACTCATCATTCTTCAAGCTGTGTTGTTCTTAAAAAACTTAAAAGCTCACAGGGGAGTATTTACTAACGTTATTGTAAATACACTAGACTGTGAATACACAAGAAAAGCATCCCAGCAAAAACAGTGTTGCTGGGCCAGCACTGGCCCAGCACTATGCTGCCGCCGCCCAACCGTCAATAAAATGTTCCGGCGGCCACCACATGGGCCAGCAATTCGGGGCCGGCAGCTGGCCAACAGTGGCACCCCCATCAGTTGTCATACGCTAGAACAGGGTCATTATAGTTATTCATCACAGGAAGTAGCTGCCACAAGTGTCCCTTCAGCAGCCCTGCAAACACGTTCCATAAATGATGACTGGCCTAATGTGGTCCGCTAGTTTCCCGGCAGTGGCAGCCGGCAATCACGTGACGTAACTGGTGGCTTGCCGAATCTTGTATACCAATTTCCCAGTAGTAGACATAAAAAATAATAATAACCGCAGTTTCCCAAAGCTACGACTACTTTGTTTTCCCTTACGAAACTTCTGAATTATAGCACTGCGCTGAGGAAACT
Organism: Macrothele yani; assembly: GCA_039090855.1. NCBI lineage: Eukaryota > Metazoa > Arthropoda > Arachnida > Araneae > Macrothelidae > Macrothele > Macrothele yani. Next base: position 21,853,158 of record CM076998.1, on the reverse strand, counting down.
TTCTCAACAGGCCCTGAAAAACGGCTGTTTGGATCCGGCTGCAAACAAACTAAGGACCGCCTGCGTGTGAAGCGGGCGCTTTACCAAGTGGACTGATTTCCCACGCACGAGCATTTGCTTCAAGCTGAGCCATTTTCCTGCCGAATGTGTAACTAATGGTTCTCTTTTTAATTTTATAATATTGCAAGGTATTTTTCATAAATGTCAGTTTCATATAATTCATAAATTTATTTTTTCAACGTAACGATTGTTTTTTGTTTTTTTAAGTTAAAGGAACTTCACTCATTTTCAAGGAGTATGTACTAACTTAAAGGCGCTTTTCAAAGTTTTGTGCTGTCCTTGTCGTTTTGAAAGGCTATTGTTGAATTAATATATTTACCCATTCATGTCAAATTCTGTTACATTTTTAACGTTGTATCTTTCATTTCCGCTGTCCTAAGCTACATTTGTTTTAAAGAGGAAAGATATTTTTATTTAACTTCGTTATTCTTAGAAGCGAATTCCTCCAGTCTTGTGTATTCAATCCATGGATGAGTATACTACACTGCTGGACAATTGCTAAGGACGGATGACAATAGCAACGATAGCAACCATAAAATGGAAGGCAGGAAAATGTGGAAATTAGCATAAGTGCGGGATACAGTAAGACGTGTTGTGCGTATGCAAATTTCGGATTGCCGAACTTGTTTGTGACGTCATAGCGCTGATAAGAGATAGAAAGGATTTGGCGCGTATTGACCATTGTTGTTCAAACGCAAAGTTGAAAGGGAAAGAATCAATTGACGAACTTGCAATTTTCAGTATGTCTTCCCGACATCACCTAGATGATTTTACGCGTGACCGTATTATTGGCAAGATTGAAGAAGGGCGAAAAATAACAGATGTTGCCAGGGAGTTCGACGTCAGCCACAGTGTTGTTTCAAGGCTTTGGAAATCATTTCAAACAAATGGAGAGTGTAGCAAACGTCACGGGGGAGGTCGTGTTCGCAGTACGACACCTGCAGAAGATCGGTATATAGTGCTATCAACAAAAAGACACCGGCGCAGCACAGCTAGTGAGGTAGCAAATCAGTTTATGGCTGCTACTGGCAAGCGGATCTCCCGAAAAACTGTCGCCAGACGTTTATATGAAGGAGGACTATACGCCCGCCGTCCTGTTGTGTGCATCCCATTGTCCAGACGTCACCGTACCGCCCGTTTGCAATGGTGCCATCAACATCGCAATTGGACTGATAACGACTGGTCTGCTGTCCTCTTCTCAGATGAGAGTAGATACAGTCTATCGTCTGATTGTCGACGACAACTGATCTGGCGTGATAGTGGTACTGCATATTGTCCAGCAAACATACAGGAAAGGGACCGATATCCGACATGTAGTGTCATGGTATGGGCTGGCATCATGATCAATGGCCGTACGTCCCTCTATGTGCTTCCAACTGGGACTATGACTGGCCAACGATACATTAATGATGTTCTGCTACCTCATGTTCGCATGTTCCGTGGTGCTGTCGGTGATAGATTCATTTAGATGGACGACAACGCAACATGTCATCGAACAGTCGCTGTCCAGGAGTGTCTTGAGAGCAAGGATATTCAACGCCTCGTATGGCCAGCACGTTCTCCAGGTCTGAATCCCATTGAAAGTGTGTGGGATGCTTTGGAGAGGAGTCTTGCTGGTCACCAATGCCCTCCAATAAACAAGGACACCCTCATCCGTGCACTGGCAGAGGAATGGGATAAATTACCCCAACAGCTGCTTGATAATGTTGTGCAAAGCATGACACGACGTGTGGAATCTTGCATCGCCCTCCATGGTGGCCATATCCCGTATTGACATCTTACGCCGGAACGCCTGCGGACGGTAATTGCATTTTTTTCACGTTTACGTATTCTGCACAAAATGGCCTGTTTGTCCCTTGAACACGTTCCAAAGCCTTCTGGATTTCAGAGCACAATAAATTGTCTTTCTTGTAATGTCCTGGCATTCTGACATTATTTTATTTCACTTGGAATCCAACCACACTTACTTTTTTATGCGCTATATAGCCGTTTATGATCCGTCCTTAGCAATTGTCCAGCAGTGTATATCCGTATAGCGTTGCTATTTTTTTTTTCAAATAATTGATGAATTTTGTACGCGTATAATTCTTTTCTTTTTCCAACAAATGCTTTTTCATGTTTCTCGAGGACTGTTGTTTCAAGCGGTTTAGTGTATGTGAAAACGAAAGATTACACACAAATTATTTCTTGTTATTCATGGGAATGGAGTGGGTGTATTTCATGGCTGTAATTTAGTATTTAATAACTTAATCTGATATCTGCGTCGACGTGGCATTTCATTAGGAAATTAATTCTCCTCTTTGCGTATGGATTTTTTTCTTAACATACACTAAAATAGCATGATGGCGATATCGTCATCTTCAACTAACTGGTACCACGAGAGGCACAGAACGTGATGCTTCTGCGCATGCACAGTCCCTTTGCTTCCATCTGGTGTTGGGGTTTCATCGGTTGCGAGCTACGGGCAACTGGTGGCACATACTCGGAGGCCCGCAACTCACGGCGATGCTGCTGGGCCGTCAATGGCTGCCAACTGATGGCGCTGCACCAACGGACCGTTAGCGGGCCGTGAGCCGCAGATTTCAGCGAGCAGTGACCCATCACTGCCAGTTGGTGGCCAGCAGTTTCCCAACACTGGTGTTTTTGCTGTGATATAACGTATTAAATACGTTTATTTTTGTGGTTTAATAAACATAAAGATTCGCCAAGCTTTCGCACTCCACTGGAAGGCTTTTTTACGCTTTCCAACCGTAGGTTGAAGAAGCGTATATGCTCCAGCTTTGTCCGTCCGTCCGTCTGTCCGCACGATAACTGGCGTAAAAATGAGTCGATTTCGATGAAATTTTAGTAGGTGGTAGGGGACCACCAAGGGACGAACCCTATTGAAAATGGGACAAATGGGGTCAAAGGTAACGACGTAGGAGCGGGATCATTCCATTACCCTTATGCGTCAGAACTTGCGTAAATATGGTTCGATTTCAATGAAAGTTTACTATGTGGTACGAGACCACCTAGGGACGAACCCTATTGAAAATGGGTGAAGTGCGGTTAAAGTTTAGGACATAAGATCGGGATGCGTTCCATTGCCCTTATGCGTCATAACGAGCGTAAAAAAGGTTCGATTTCGATGAAATTTCAGTATGTAGTAGGGGACCCCCTAGGAACGAACCCTATTGGAAATGGACGAAATGTGGTCAAAGGTCAGTACATAGGATGGCGATCCATTCCATTGTCCTTATCCCATATTATTAAGGTTTTGCTTCCTATACTTCCAATGGAAAAACGTTTTGTACACATTTTCTTCACAATTAATGTGTTCCCAAGGATGAAAATTTGAACATCGATTAAAATAACTTCATATTATAACTTGGAAAACTTAATATTTTCTAAATCATAACCGTAATTATATTAAAAATCAATAACTTTTCCTTTGGTGGTGTTGAAACCAGAGAAAAGATGGCGCGACCTGTACTTTGATGTCGTCAGTGGACAAAAAAATGTTGGATTGAATAATTACGGTTATGGTTTAGAAAATATTAAGTATTCCAAGTTATGAAATGAAGCTATTTTAATCGATGTTCAAATTTTCATCCTTGTGAACGCATTATTGTCCAGAAAAAGATGGCGCAACCTGTATTTTTATGACGTCAGTAGACAAACAAATGTTGATTTGCATAATTATGGTTATGTTTTAAAAAATATTAAGTATTGCAAGTTATAAAATGAAGATATTTCAATTGATGTTCAAATTTTCATCCTTGCGAACGCATTAGTTATGCAGAAAATGTGTACAAAAGTTTTTCCATTAGAAGTATAGGAAGCAAAGTTACTTGACGTCCACCTTAAAGTAGCAATTCTTGTATGTATGTATGTACATTTTATTTTGAAAACGGCTCTAAGAATTTTGATGAAAGTCGTTAACCTACAGTTTTCTGGTACTAGAAATCGATTTAGCTTGATGTAGACTTTAGAAGAATTCGTTTAGTGGGTTAAATAACCACCCAGAATTATAACGTTTTTAGTGATGGCGTTGTTCCATTAAGGTTACCAATGCTTAGAAGCTTATGACGTCCCAACTCGCGTTTGAGAATGTTGGCGCGCGGTCACACCATCTGTCTCATTACGTCACGCGCTGTGTGTGGATCCTAATAAAGTTTTATGACGTCACACTCTTGTGGCAAGCAGATGGACGCGATTCCCATCTGCCTCATTACGTCACGCGTTGTGTGCGTATGTCCGTCCGCACGATAACTCGCGTAACAATCGTTCGATTTCGATGAAATTTTAGCATCTGGTAGGGGATCACCTGGGAAGGAACCCTATTTAAAGTGAACGGAATGGGGTCAAAGGTCAGTACATAGGAGCGGGATCCATTCCACTGCTGTTATCGTCGTAACTAACGTAAGAAAGGTTCGATTTCGATGAACTTTTAGTATGTGGTAGGGGACCACCTAGCGACAAACCTAATTGAAAATGGGCGAAATTGGGTCAAAGGTCAGGACATAGAAGCGGAATCACTTCCATCGCCATTATGCGTCATAACTTACGTAAAAATGCTTCGATTGGGATGAAATGTTAGCATGTTGTAGGGTCTTGCCTGGGAACGAATTCTATTGAAAATAGGCGAAATGGGGTAAAAATTTAGGACACGGGAGCGGGATCTATTCCATAGCCCTTATGCATCATAACTTTGAATATCATCGACATGGGATCAAAGGTCAGTGCACTAGACCGAGATTTTTTCCACAGCCAATATTTTCATAGTTTGAGTGATAACTTGAGTAATGATATCTAGTATGTTGGAAAGCGTATTATAATCAATGCATTGCATGATTTTACTAACTTGTTTAAAAATAAAGCGGGTAACATAACAAACATGTTACACGGATTTTATCACGTAATTATAAGGCACGCGGCGATATGTTTCCATCTTTTAATAACGCATGTCAAACCATCGGTAGTTCAATAGAGACCATATCATTGAATACCAGTTTGCTGGAGAGGGATTGGACCGTTTCCTTGAAAAAAATATCCCAGTGGAATGCGAACTTTTGGCGTATCTTTGTACTTATTACACCACAAAAATAAACGGATTTAATACGCTATATGCGTTTTTAGAGTATTTACTATTTTTTAAACAGCTGTAGGTCTTTTACTTGCTAAATGAACTGCGTTACGGTTAGTTGATAGATATTTTAACACTGTAGATTTGAAAACTCAGAGAGAAATTTGTGCTTCATCTTAAACGGAAATACGTTATACGAAAGGATCTTAAACCGAAAGTGTTGGTTTTGGTTTTTGCTGAAAAGGAAATTTTCCACAGGTTCTTTCTGATTCCCACTCTTTCGTCCCGTGCTTAAGCTCTTCCTTACATTTTCTCTTCACTATTTAAATTCTCAAGGCAGTGTATCAATGCAGTGTACCCTGATTTCTCCCTTTAAATTTTCACTTGCACGGAAGTCATGCTTTCTGTTATTAGATATTTATTGGCTTGAATGGCTTTATTTTTGGCACACAAATTTAAGGATCTCCTTTTCTTTTTAAATATTTAGTTGTGTTCTTTGTTAAAAAAATATTTTAATGACTTCTTTCTTCCCCTTAAATTTAAAGTGGCTCGCATAACCTGTCTTCTATTATGCATAACTTGGTTTCTATTTATGTTCTGCCTTTGCTTCATTTAAATTATTATTGACCTACACGTTACATTTTTGTTCACTGAATTTTTAATGCATAGTATGCATTGATTTCTATTACAAAAATTTGATGGCATTCATCCTGTACAAAATATTTTAATTACCTGCTTTCTGTGTTTAAAGGTTTCCTTACGCTGATCGCATTTTCACTGGCTTTTATGTTTTTTTAACTTTCTTTCATATATCCATAGCATTTATGTCTTGTTTCTGATAATTGATTTCAGTGGCCCAGTTTTGTCATTAACTTTCAATAATTTGCTTGTTATTTTTAAGTTTTCAATAAGTTACGTACCGTGATCGACATCTTGCATACTATTTTTTATTTCAATAAAACCTCAATTCAGACTTTTTATGTTTCAGCAGTGTTTACTTCATGCTGTGTTCGTAATTTGTTTATAAATTAAGTTTACAGAGCTTAGTCTGTATAATTTCATGAGGCAGGCTCCGTTTTTCTATTGAAAATGATAAATGTCATATTTTATTGCATTAGACAAAACTACTTGTTCGATAGATTATAATGCATTTGTATTAAATTGCATGTATTCTTGGACTTCTACGTTATGTTAAGGTTAAATGTAACTTAACGTGACTGCAAAATACAACGGTTAAGCTTTAAAATCAAATTAAAGCTTTAGCTTCAACTTGATTAGAAGTTTAGATCTTTTTGCTAACAACAGATTACTTCTCAGTCGTTTGCCTCAGATGAAAATCTTAAGTAAACATATAAATGTCAAATCAGCAACACGGCAGTGATTAAGTGATGATAGTCGACTTACAGGTAACCATTCTTCATCTTTATTCGGAAATCAGGAATATCCATATCAACAGGACCTCTTAAGGCTGTCTCTAAATGAGTGTAAGGGTTCATCTTCTGCGATAGATGGCGCAAAATATCACTCCTTGGGCGTGGCTTTTACGTCTTGTGGGACTGTCCCAGTAGTTGGTGTCAGCGAATCACTGCAAAATTCTCCATATTCTGAATGGAAGCGGTCTCTCGTTGGCTCCACAATGAAAAGACAAAATACGCGCTGTTACGTTTTAATCAATGACGTTTTTGGGGTAGAGCTTAGTAGCTAGGCGGAGTTTCGTAGCTCAAATTCATGCGTTCTCTGCTAATGTACACATTTTCTCTTCAAAAAATGAACGTACAGTAGGATTTAAGATGATTTATGGGAGACAAGTTTCCAGTCTCACTTTTGGCCCCCATTTAATTATTTCTATTTGGCCTAGATAATTCAAAAATCTCAGACAGAATGAGAGATTTCGTTTCTTCCAAACAGAAACACTGGTGAGCTAATTTATTGCGCCATCTAACGCCCGAATCGGAATACTTTCGAGTCAGATAAACAGAATTAAAAAAAAAGTACTAAGTATTGTTTCGGAATAATAACTGGTGGCACGTATTAGCTATTGGTTGGTTTTATTTGTGCTGAAAATTTCAAAAACTACAAAGTAATAGTCTTCGAGAAAATGTGTACAAAAGAATTTACATTGCAGATATAAGATAGAATTTATTTTACACTCATTCAAAGACAGCCTTAAGACTTTATGATGCGTTGAATGAAATTTAGTATTAGAACGGTCTTTCCAAAATAAGGATCGCTTGTAACATTGAATGTCTCTATGCTCTCTACATGAATACAACATGCTCAAATTCGACTGAATATTGCACATGAATCATTCCTGAATTGCTCTCTCACCATGAATACGGCTCGCTTATTAAAAATGGTACACCTACAATTGCACATAGAGTACTACTCATCTAAGGCTGCACATAGAACACTGCAAATCTAAGATTACACATAGAATACTGCTAGCTCAATAGCACATCCAAGATTGCACTTAGATTAGTGTTAATTTAGGATTGGATATAGAACACTGCTCGCTCAATCGCTCATTCTAAGATTGCACTTATAGTATTGCTCACTCAATCGCTCATCTAATATTACACGTAGATTACTGCTCACCTAAGACTGCACATAGGACGATACTTGCTCAATCGCTCATCTAAGATTGCACATATAATACTGCTCACTCAATCTCTCATCTAAGATTGCACATAAAAAACTAACCGCTCAATAGCTCATCCAAGATTGCACTTAGATTACTGTTAATTTAAGATTAGATATAGAACACTGCTTGCTCAATCGCTCATTCTAAGATTGCACATATAGTACTGCTCACTCAATCGCTCACCTAAGATTGCGCGTATAATGCTGCTCGCTCAATCGCTTACCTAAGATTGAGCATTGAACTCTTACCTCAAGAGTGTTTAAATACGTAGCCTGCTTGCCCCTTGACCTGCTGTCAGGATTGCCAACATCAAATTCATCGGAAAGAACCACGCGTCGGTAACTCAGAAAATATTTAACAAAAAGAACCAAATTTACATAACACACAAACTCAGAAGGAAGAGACATACGACACAACACATAAAAGTGCATCCCTCCCCCTTTTTTTCGGCTAAATTGTTTTATCTGTTGACGACTACCTGGATGAATACACTACGTGTTTTTTTGAATTTTGAATTTTTTTTTAAATTTAATTTATTCAGTTTCACAAGTTTTTTTTTTTTAAAATTTAGATAGTAAAGCTACTAGCATGATCTGATTTCACTGAAATTTCTTCGAGCTACGTTTCACTTGAAAAAGGCTACATTATTTATTATCCGTAGTAAAATAAATAACGTGTAATTCAGGTTTTAATTTTAATGTTAGTAAAATCATTCTTCGATAGCGAGGGTTGGCGCAGTAATCTTGAACATAATGTAAACAAGAAGATTCAAAAATTACTCATCTTATTCCAGTGTATCAAAAAACGATGTTTATTAACAGAAATGTAGACAGCGACGACTACAAATGACTGATGGAGTAGTTATAATTTATATATACATCCTTTTTTAAACTTTAATACGATTATAATTATGTTCCATTGCAATAATGTCCGGATAATCAAAATTGACGGCTATTTACATTCATTGGATTCACAGCACTGGATAAATGTCTCCTTGTCTGTTATCTTACGAGGGCTAGTTCATCGTACGACACATCCTCGTGTTTTCAGAACGTAGCACGTTGCTTGGCGTCGTTCCGCTTATCGTGTTTGGTTACGGTTTGTTCCCAGGAGTTCCATCATGCAGCTCACAACTTTTTGATACATATTTAAATTAATAATATATAGTGCAAACAATAATGTATAACTTCTGTTGTTGTGAATTATTTTTGAAATTTCTTTTTACGTCGAAAAAACAATTCATATATTGAAGAAGTTTTTTGTTGTGCAATTTAGCAGAACTGTCAGTAGAATCAACGCTTCAGCTAAAAGGAAAGACATGCAATTTAATTACCCATTTTTATTATTAATAGTTGAAATTTGTAAGCAAGTTAAAAACACTTGAAATACGAAAAATGTCTAAGATTAAAATGAAACGGACATATTTTTCTTTGGGGGGGGGGAGGATGAATGCAAATGTTAGTTTTCGAAACATGAGTTCTAACGCTCCCTATGTTCTTTTTCCAGTTGAGTGCATTAATCGTGAGTGTCGGCGTTTTTTCATAAGAAACCCATGCATGTTCAAAATAAAAATACGGACAATGCCTTTTTCCAATAACATTTCCCTCTTTTGCATAATCTTTAGTTCTTCTAAAGACACAAGTGAAACAGTCGGTTTCCTACAAAGACCAATATAAAAAAGTTATTTCTTTTACTTATCTTCAATGTGGTCGTAGATCTCCAAAATATAAGCATAAAAAAAGTGTTGTCCTTCATCAGTGGTCGGCATTTCGGCTTTATTCAATATTCCAAGAGCTTTCATTACTTATTTCGGATGTTTTATGACTGCGACTGTTGTTTCCCCATCCGTAGGTAAATATAATGGAGTAAAAGAAAATTTTGTTGTTTCCGAAAATACCGGGTTTTCCTTTTCCCTTCTCCTGGTTTATCGATTTTGAAATCTGGTAATATCAAGGGAGGGACATATCAAATGGAATATGGTTAACCAAAGCTGACATATTCCATTCAAGCACTTGCTTTATAAAATTGTGAAACGCACCAGATAACTGCAGGATGGAAGAGGAAAAGTGCTTCCCGTCAAACTACACAGTCATTATTTTTCATATTTTCTGCTCTTTTATGTCCCGAACTCACGTCTAAGAAAAATCACTCCCCAACTTTCCATGAAGATAAGGAACACAAGGAAATTTAAATTTATGACTTAACAAAGAATAGTTAAAGAAGTCAGCAAAATTTTCAGTGTCATGCGATATTCATTTGAAAAATTTGTTTTGCGATCTAAAGATATCCGAGATTTTTTGGTACAGAATGAATATAACTTGACTGATAGATCCGCGAATGCGATCGTGTTAAGTAAACAAAAAAATGTATAATGATCTCTCTTGTCATGCGTATGGTATTAAAGCAGATGACGCATTTCTGTCGGATAATTTTACAACGCACGTGTTGTGAAAGTTGGCAAATTTTGAAATATTGCCTTACCACTTGAAGGAATCTAAGGTTTGAGAATATCGCCTAAAAATGGGAAAAACTATTGTCACTTTTTGCAATCCATCGAACTACCAAAAATGAAATAAAGATATTTATATTTTTCTTTTTCTAAATCTAATATGGCTGATATGTGCTTCCATAAATATATGATATCCTATACTAACGATTTCACATATTTCACCCTATTTAATTATTCATCACAAGAAATAAAAATTGATATAATCCTTCAAGTGTAGTGGATATTTTTGCTGCTCAATAACTTAACGTAAGCCTTTGGTTTCGAGATCTTGTGACCTCACTGATCATGCGCCCTTCCGATTGTTTTAAACGATTCCAAAGCTAGAAAGCAGGGGATGAGCATATGCACACATTACCGTGAATGCGGATTTTTCCTTTCTAGAATTTCATCTTCATTTAGTACAAGAAATATGGTCTTTTCCCTAACTTTTCGAATTATCTTCTGCTGCTCACTTAGTATTGTATGTATAACGTATACTCTATGTGGACAAAAGTGATTAGACACCCCAACGCAGGCGCAATGGGGTTCTTTCGCGGTAGACTCGTGGTCGAAAAGGTATATAAACGGTAACGACATTACGTACCAATCAAATGGCCGCGAATGGCTGAGTGGTTAGCAGTTCAGACTACCAATGCAAGGTCCTCAGGTTCAATCCTGGGCTGATCTTGCTGAGGTGGTGTGATTTTCTAACAATCACTGATATCCTAACGGCCCCCAGGCTGGACCCACTGGTTAAATGGGTATCCTTTCTTATGCCCCCTACCCTGAAATTCTCTCACCCCTCTATGTGCAACATCGTACTTGTACGGTGGCGCCATCTACTGTACTCTAATCTCACTACAAACTGTTCAGTCAAAGTCGCTAGCCTTTCTTCCATTCCTTCCGTTTCTGTGTCCTGCCCAAAAGGCGAACTCGCTGTAGGTGGCTGGGACCTAAAATTTACTGTGTGGACGGAAGTCCTACAGGAAAATGACGCATGCTTGCTTGCGTACTACTCAATCGCTGATAAAATGGCTGGCAGGAGATAGCTCTTCGAAGTTGAAAAGGGCGTTATAATCGGCTGCTCAATTGGAGGTATAAGCAAAAGAAGTATTGCTGATATCAGACAGGTCGCTATATCGACTGTGGCCTTTGTCATCAAAAAGTAGAAGAAGACGATACATTGCAGGACTTACCTTCGGACTGGAACACCCACGAAACTGCAACCCATGTACCGGGGGGTGTTGGAGAGGCAGACCCGGAAAACCAGGTCCTGACCAATGCACGCAATGGCACATGAGTTCTAGATAGCCACAGATGTTATGGTCTCCCCAAAGACACTTCGAAGAGAGGCCCATGTACGCGCGGATCAGGACCATGCATCTTCCCATAAATATCTCATCACAAAGACCAATGAAGCCACTCGGCTAAAATGGTATCAACTGCACACAAGTTGGACATTGTAGCTATGGCACCAGGTGTTATGTAGCGACGAATCCCGCAACTGGTCCGCATTTCTCCTATCAGGAGAAATGCGGTTACAGTGATCCAGGATGCGTTGCTGAAGATGGTGTTTGTCGCGGATTTTCTCAGTATACACCATGTGTTTCAGATGACATCACAAATAAAATTCGAGTGGTGTGAGCTCGGGGGATCTAGGTGGTTATTCTACAAGGCCACACCGGCCAATCCAACGACCAGGAAACTGAACATCTAGCCATTGACGAACAGTTGCTCCGTAGTGTGGTGGAGCCCCATCATGTTGGAAACAACCGAGGAAACAGCCATCATCATTCAGAAGAGAAATTAACACTGTTTCCTGTGGCGTTTCCAGGTAGCGCTCAGTATTTTGTTTATTGTCGATGAAAACGGGTCCGATTACACAGATGCCCCATATTCCACAAAAACCTTTAAATTGCCAACGACTTTGGATGGTTCTGTTCAGTGAGTGTTTCTGTTACTCCAGTACTTGTGGTTCTGACGGTTAAGTTCACCACTGACATAACAATTGGCCTCCTCACTGAACAAAATATCCTTTGCAAATGAGGGATCTCTTTCATGTTGGTCTAAATCCCAAGTGCAGAACTCGACACGTTAATCACTGTCATCCACTGATAGATACTTTGGCATCTGTATCTTGAACGGATGCCATTGAGCTATGTGAAGAATCCGTACAATAGCTGACTGGCTAATACCACATTCAGCTGCGAGACTTCGTGAGATACATGGACCCTTTGCATAGGATACCAAGACCATTGTTGAGGTTTCCTCGTCGGTAGCAGTTTTCGGCCGACCACTACGTAGCTTGTCGTCCACAGTCCATTTTTCTCGGAATGTGGATATCAAATATGCGACAGTACTGTGTGAAATTGGAGCTCTTTCTGGGTGTCGGTTGTTGAAGCCTGTCGCTGTGACACGGCAGCTGCGTTCCCCAAGACATTAGGATATCCTCTTTCGTCAATGCCATCTTCAGTTACCTGCAGCAAACAATGGTTATTTCAGATTTCTGTGTTGATAACTTGTGAACCACACAACACATATGTCAAACCTGATTACGGCAATCAATTTCTGAGAAAAGTGTGGTCTTGTTTGATATGCAACATGATCCCCTTACCATTTGAAAAATCTGACCTTGATTCAATATGGCGGATTTCAAGATCGCGGCCATGATCCGGAAATAGCCTAAATGATAGGACCCTCACCGATCCTTTGCTGGGGTATTCATATATTTCATTTTCCCTCCCGTTTCTGAAATACAAGGGTGTCCTGCGACTTTAGTTTCACACTGTATTCTGATTTCCTTTGGTGGGAAAATATCTGCGAAATTACCCAATTTGAACATTAAAAAGGAATCCAATACAAAGATATAAAATGTTACAATTATGTTTTTCTTTTATGATTGGAGGTTTAACGACCACCGTGAGCAACTCAATGGGCTATAAGCAGCCGCCTGTCCCTCATTTAGAACCACTGGTTCCAGGAAAAGGAGAGAGCTAGTGCCGTTAGGCAAACACAACATCCATGTCTCACCAAGATTCGAACCCGGACAAATAATCATGAACTACCGCTTAGACTACTGCCCCGCCATGACGGCAATTACGGTTTTCACCTAACTGAGAAAGTGCGCTCGTCACAGAGAATGCATTCTGAAAAAAAAAATTCATTCTGGGTCTTAGAAAAAGAGATGTTGTAGTAAACGGAAATCTATATTTACGATTCCTAGGCGGAAAACTGGGTCATTAGACGCAAGCCATTCAGGTAAATGTTGCGATAGCAACGGTTTTCTGGTCTAGGAGATATTTGTTGGGTTGGGTTTTGTATTCTTAATTTAATTTCATTTCATTTTTTTTTTGTTGTTACACGATTCTAAGAAAAAAAAGAGTGAAAGAAAAACATTTTGACAATTCATAAATGTTTGACATGAATAGGAACAACAGGGAAGACAAGGGATAAAACCAAAAATGGCCTGACATAGCCCTCTACTCCCCGAAAACGAAAAACAAATGAAACAAGACACAGATACATCAAGTCAGACAATCAGCTTAAGTTTTACGCCTTTTCCTTTTTTATTTTTGAGCTATTGAAGCAGAAAATATTTTAATTTTTCTTTAATAAATTAAAATGATTGAAATTAGTCAGGTCATTGGAAAAAGAATTCCAGTATTGAGGACCTCGGTAATTTAAGGTAAGTTTCATTGATTCAATTTTTGGAAACATATTTTGTAATTGTAATTTATTCCTTGTTTCATAAGAATGTTGAAGTCCATCAAGTAATATAAAATATGAATATAAATTATATTTAATTCATTCAGATATAATTTTACCAAGATTAAAGTAGTATAGCTGAGTAATAGTATATTATGTTTATTAGGATATACTTTTGTTCTAAAATTATTAAAGGTCAGTTATCAGACTGTGATTTGAGATCAGTTAGCCTAATATATTTATTTTGTAAAATTTTAATAAGGAAATATGGCTTCAAATAGAGATATGCATCTACATCCCCTACAGGTAAAAATTGTGCCTGCCAGGAAGTAGGAATTATAAATGAAATGTTTTCCACAGACGCCGCCGGCTGGCACAAAAAGTAGTTTCTAAAATGTGACTTCCAGGTGCAGAGATAACAAACAAATGAAATTATTCATGTACAACTTTCAATACTGCCAGAAACATTTTGATACTGAATAAACAAGTGGATATTATTACTTTTTGTTTCAAAATATTGTAGATAGCGAAACCGGAAAATGTAAAATACACATCATAATATTTATAGCAGCTGTAGTACCATAACCTAATAGGTTTCTAATTTGCAAAATGCTGCATAGTTTTTCAGTTATGCGTTGACAAATTACTGTTGGGTTCTGTCAGCGGCCTCTCGAATTATCAGAAACGGCCATGAGTTCAAATCCTGATCGAAGAATGGGAGAGATTAAAGCACAAAGGCACAATGGCAACAACCGTTAATGAATTTAAGGAGGGAACATTCCGAACAGGAAATAGAGAATTTAACAGCAAAAAAAGGAAAAGAAAAGACTGCGATGGCTGGTGCGATAATCCGATGTCGTTACAAGAGTGCTAGAACTCTTCGACATTTATAGCTGCGAATCGAGGAAGGAAAGGGAGAGAAAAATAGCTTGTCAATGAGAAACCTTTATTTCAGGTAAGAAAAAGAAAAGAGAAGATTGAAAACGCAACGTTTCTCTCAAGTATATATATATATACACACGCAGAAGTGATTTAATCTTATATTAAATGAAACAAAGTTACAAGTATATTGTCATGGTTTTTTAAGATGTTCTTAAGAAAGAAATGGCATTACAGACCTCTATTTTCTCTGAATCTGTGTACAGCATTTATACTGATGAAGAGAAGAACTAGATTCATTTCCATTGTTGTGCGGTTAACTTTCGTAACAACAAAAGCTAATTTCCATGAGATGCTAGAGTGAATATTTATTTTAAAATCACATGGAGGTGCTCAAAAACCGTTACTTACCGATTCAAAATTTATAAAGATAGCACTGTTGCTCCGTTGCTTCCGAAAAACTTCCGAGATACTTTAGTGGTACAGTGTTTAATTGCGTACATCACTACATAATCGTCCGAGTTCGATGCAGGTTCGAATCCAGTTCAGGTATATGCGCTGTGTTTGTTTCTTTGTACTATCGGGATGGTTTTATTCTTTCCCTGGAACCCTACGTTAGGGACGCGTGACTACCTGTATCTTTCGTTGTTTCACGAGAATATTAGATCGCGGAACAAAACAAATGAATAAACACTTAGACAAATATACACTATCTACCAGCAAGTAATTGGACACCTGTGATAGCAAAGGAAAACGAAGTTTATTCACCTTCAATAGTTGGTGGAGCCTCAACGAGCGGCGATTACGGCTGCGACCTTCCGGGGCACACTCTCAACCAGGCGTTGTACGACGGCTAGCGGTATTTTCTTCCACTCGGCTTGGAGAAGACAGGTCAGTTCCTTCACCAATTTCGGACGGTGGGGGTACCCCTTAAGTCGACGCTCCAACTCGTCCCAGAGGTGCTCGATAGGGTTAAGGTCCGGGCTCTGCGCAGGCCAGTCCATTCGATTAACCCCATTGTCACCATACCAAGCCATGGTGGACCTCGCAACATGACAGGTGGCATTGTCATCCTGAAAGTAACATGGGTCCACCCCGTAAAACTGCCACAACGTAGAAAGCGCAGGGTCATCCAAAATGGTGCAGTAGGTCTCGGCGTTGAGTCAACCAGGAATTACGGCTAAGGGCCCCGTGTCATACCTGGAGAAACACCCCCATAGCATAATTCCACCGCAGCCGAACTTCACAGTTGGCACAATACATTCCGGCAGGAGGGTTTTACCAGGCAGACGCCAAACCCAGACCCTGATATCCAACAGGTAGAGGGTGAACCTTGATTCGTCGCTCCAGAGAACCTGTTTCCGCTGTTCAACGGTCCACTGTCGACGTTCTTTTCACCACGTTAGCCGAGCAGCGCTATTGGACTTGGTGATCAAAGGCTTATGGACAGCAGCACGTCAATGATAACCGAGCAGATGGGCTTCCTTACGGATGGTATTCATCGAAAGAACACTCCCGGATGCCTGATGAAACTCCTCGCGGATGTGGCCCATTGATGTGGTGCGGTTCTTCCGAATTTCTCTGGCCAGCACCCGTCGGTATCTACGTAACTCCCTGTTTTGTAGGTCTGCCGGGTCGGGGCGCATTCCGACTGTCACCTCTCATCTTCCACTTGCCAATCACGTAAGCCACTGTCGATTTTGGGTACTTCACCTCGCTGGATATGTCACGTATGGATCGGCCATTTCTCTGATACCCGACGATTACACCTTTCTCGAAATCAGAGAGCTTCGGACTGCGTGGCATCTTGCATGCGACTGGTTGCGTTGTTGTTTTCCACACAATATTTATCGGCGGCGGCCGTGACATGTATCAGGACCTAAGATATCGTTGATTGCAGGGGTGTCCAAAAACTTGTTGGCAGATAGTGTATAATGAATGTATCTTAATTAAATTAGTGTATTACTTTGTGTAATTGCTCTAACTTCGAAGTTAGTGCATGAAGATTTGTATGCTAGGTCACCCAAAATCAGCCATCCTCTTGTCAGTCATATTCAGCAAGGATACACAATAATTTTCAATTGATATCTAGTGTTGATGTTTCTTAAAAAGATTGTGCCATACCTATCCAAAATACAAATGGGTAGTTTGCGACAACTGCGGTCTAGCATAATCGGTAGGCAAAACGATCAAATGCTCTCATTCAGAACTTGCACGAAATGTTATTCGAGAAAGTTATTATTGATGACATTACTCGAATTCGTTCTTGTGATTCCTTTTTATTTATTTTGTTTTGTTTGGAAGTTTAACGACCACTGTGAACAATTCGATGCGCATTAAATAATCGCCCGTCCCTAATTTAGAGCCACTGGCTCCAGGAAAGAGAGACAGATTGGGACGTAAGACAATCACAATATCAATAGCTACCCCCGATTTGAACCCGGACCCATCTCTGGCGAATGATCAGAAGCCAATGCTCAGACCACTATGGCATCGGGTTGGCTCTCGAATTCATTCAAAGTACTACTCCTAGGGACAGTTCTAATTTACTCATCACTACGGCCAAACCGGTTCCACCATAGGAGGATGACAAAGAAAAGCACACTTCCGTTTCCTGTCCCATATCTGTGCCATAAAACTTCGGAGAGTTTTATGATTTGATGAACATGGTAATCCCACTGCTCCTAAAAGAAATTTAATACATGTGCTGGTTTGGATGCCACTTACACATACTACTGTTTACGCGGCGTCGACCAAACAGATTCGGCACTTATCATGACCATCCGTTCCTCATTATCGCAGGTCGACGCAAATTAACATGAAGCATTATTCGAATAAAATGGAGGAAGTTAAATAAATGGCTTTTAATAAAATTAGGTGATCACAAGGCGAGTACAGCACATATAGAAACATTTAAAATTACAATATGATACTCGTACTTCCTCCGCTTACGGAGAGAAACAACGGCTCAAGATGCCAAGCAACATCAATCTGCCAGCATCGCCTTCAACAAAGCAGACCGTTATCGCTAACAGCTTCTTGCTCTCCCAATTCGCCATTTTTTCGCAGGTGTGCGCAGAAACAGAAACAAACTCCACGCCGCTAACATGCTGGATCAGACGGCACTTAGCGACATTTACCACTTCTATCAATTTTATTCTGCTTGGTGGTTGTTTACATAAAACACAGGTTCTTCTCTCTTCTTTTACGATGGGTATCGCTAACATGCTGGATCAGGCGGCACTTAGCGACATTTACCACTTCTATCAATTTTACTCTGCTTGGTGGTCGTTTACATAAAACACAGGGTCTTCTCTCTTCTTTTACGATGGGTATTGCATCATCACAGAAAGTAATGTGGTTCAGCCTTCTGAGGATCACTGAACTGTTCGTATCGTAAAAGCTGATATGCGGAAGAGACGGAATCTGCCCATCACCATTCCCAAACAAGTGGCCTCACATGAAGCGAGACAAGGAATGCAAAGTCCTGTTTCCTGCTCTGTATGAAAATGTAGGGCTTTGGTCGGGGATGCGCCTCATTCAGTGATGTTACTCAGTTTCTCGAGGATCACTGTGTTATTACTATGTGAAAGGACTGGTTCGCAAAAATGATCCGATCTGCCCCTCACAAGTTCCAAACGAGTGGCTCCCCAGAAAGACAACCAAGAAAAGCGAATTTCGGTATTCAGCTTCGTGTGCGTAAATAAGGCTTTGGTCGTTGACGGGGATACATTTTCTGATTCGATCTCAAACGACCGATTTCCGGAATAGAATAAATCTGCCCAACACTACTTCCGAAAGGTTTTGCATAAGAGAAATTCCGTTTGTTTTCACTTGGCGTCTCTGTTGCAGTAATTACCCCACAGAGGAATAACTTACGATCTTACGTAAAATATCAAAACCTCTACTTGAAACAAAAATATCCCTAAAATTAAAATCCATCAGAAATCTCAAAGCATAAAAATTACAAAAATTAAAATGAAAGTAAAACACAAGTTAAATAAAATTAAATGAAGTATTTGCTCTCCTATTTTTATCAGATGTCTAAAAAAGAAATGGCGATTGTTTTTCTTCATTTGGCTACAAGAACAAAAAATATTATTTTTAGAAATTGGATTATATCGATTTTAAAGAAATTTACTAATGAATTTTGCGCTTCTTTTGAAGGTTTCGACAATTTCGACATTTTTGCGGTTGAACCGTTTTGTAGCCGTTGGAAAAGAGATTTATTTTGTAGTGGCGCTCATTTCTATTGAAGAACGCGTTCAGAAAAGAAACAAAAACACTTATTACATTTAATAAACTAACGATGCGCAATTACCTTTGCTAAATTCTAAGTCTCATATCATGTAAAATGAAGTGATTGCATATTAAATTTGGCCATCAATTTAATGATATGGAAATAACAACGCACATGCCTTTTCAAACCCATTAATATATTGGTGTCCATAATTAAAAGTCATTTTTCCAAGGCTGCTGCAGGTGGAAATATTGCTCGGAATGACTTAAAAATGTGCATGAAGATTACTAAGGCGATATAATTTACTTTGGTGGAAAAACAAACGTTGGTTCCAAGAGGATAAGCGGCGCTTTTGTGCAGTGGAGAAAAATACAACACATGAAAAGAAGTTACCGTACAGAAGAGAAACTTTGAGGTTACACAACAATATGTTCTATTATATGCTGCCCTGCGGTTTCTGCAACATGCTGAAATCGCAACATAGCATGCTCAACCACAGACTAGTATATTCATTTGAGTTACACTAAGTTTACTATGTGACCACAATACACCGTGATCTTCAGATGTCTCCAAAGCCAAAAATTACACGGTTTAAAGTTTAGTGAGCACTGTTGCCAAGATGGGTTGCTTATTCCTTTTTGATAAAATGAGCGTGCAAAAATTTCTTGACACGCGTTGATGTGTGAGGTGGAGCTCCATCCTGCATATAAACTGCTGAGTCAAGGCACTGCATCGCCAACAGAGATGATTATCGCAAGGCCTAACAGAGCATACAACGATATATTTAGGATCAACTTCTTTGAAAAAGAAAGGTCCAACGATGAATTCCTCCGTAAAACCCCACCAACAGTGACTACTAGGCAACGGAACTGAAGCTTGCTCATGTTGTGTGGATTTTTTCTTGCTTAAAGTCCGTAGTTGTGTGTGATCGCAAGCATGTCGGAGTGACCCGAGGAATGAGGAAGGATGTCTCAAGGCATACATATGTAGAGAGAAGAAACTTGGGAAGGCCTTCATCCAGAATACAGTACGAGGATTTTATAAATATATGTTGTATATTGCTGTTAAATTCCGATTAACCTACATTATCGATATTAGTTTTTCGGATTTTTCTAATACAACTCGCCAGAGTGTGTCCTAAAGCTTCGAGTCGTCGATAAAATTAATTCCACCATATAATGTTTCCATTACGAGGAGGATGTTCTTTCAGTAATCACATCGCATTCGCGCTAAGATCTTTCCGTGTGAGTTTTCGCGTGTGCACATCCGACGATGTCAAGCATCTGCAATACAAGAGCTCCCTAGATGGCGCAGCAGATCACGTTCTTATTTCTCTGTGGTTTCAAACGTAACAGCGAACTCTCAGGGTGCGCTAGCCAAAATGAACACCGCTTGCAGTCTCATAGAGCAGTGCAATTCAACGTTGTGATACGAGTTGATGTTATGATTTTTAATGTACTTCTTATAAAATGGGCCGAACTTTGTCCTAAGGCTTTGCGTGTGGGGCTAAAATTATTTTCTTTGAGCAGTATTTTCCTGAAAAGGAGAAGGTTCGTTGCTTCGTTCAGTAAACAAATAATTGTACGTAATATTTGCAGCTGTAAGAGTGCTGTTTTACCTGCGGACACCTCAGATCGTTAAAGCAACTGTAATACAAAGGTTTCAAGATTTTTTATTTTCTTGTAGTTTCAACGCAGATGCCAAATATTCCAGGATGTGCGCCCTTAAAAAAGCACTACTGGTCATACTGGTTTGCGTTTGGAATAGCGTGGAGCCATAAACAGAATTCAACGTTCTGCTACGATTTTTTTGATTGGTGGTTTAACGACCACCGTGAGCAACTCAATGGGCTATAAGCAGTCGCCTGTCCCAAATTTAGGGTCACTGGTTCCAGGGAAGGGAGAGAACCAGTGCCGTAAGAAAAACACAACATCCATGCCTCACCAGGATTCGAACCCGGACCCCTTTCGGACGAATGATCAGAGGCTATCGCTTAGACCACTGCACCACCGGGCGGCCTGCTACGAGTTACTGTTTTTTTGTCTTTTCTTTGCTATATCAATCAATGCTTATATTAGCACAGATTCAAATATACAATTTGAATTTTGATATTTATGTAGGAGGAGGAACAGTGTTAACGATGTACTAAATGTCCCATTTTCTGCCAGAGCATTTGCAGATTGTGTAAATATACACTATCTACCAACAAGTAATTGGACACCCCTGCAATTAAGGATATCTGCGGTCCTGATACACGTCACGGCCGCCGCCGTTAAATATCGTGTGGAAAACAACAACGCAACCAGATGCCACGCAGATCGGAGCTCTCTGATTTCGAGAAAGGTGTAATCGTCGGGCCTCACAGAAATGGCCGATCCATACGTGACATATCCCGCGAGTTGAAGTAACCAAAATCGACAGTGGCCTATGTGATTGGCAAGTGGAAGATGAGAGGTGATTGTCGGAATATGCCCCGACCCGGCAGACCCACAAAACTAGGAGTTACGTAGATACCGACGGGTGCTGGCCAGAGAAATTCGGAAGAACCGCACCAAATTGATGGGCCACATCCGCGAGGAGGTTCAACAGGCATCCGGGATTGTTCTTTTGATGAATATCATCCGTAAGGAAGCCCATATGCTCGGTTATCATGGACGTGCTGCCGCCCACAAGCCTTTGATCACCAAGTCCAATAGCGCTGCTCGGCTAACGTGGTGCAAAGAACGTCGAAAGTGGATCGTTGAACAGTGAAAACAAGTTCTCTGGAGCGACGATTCAAGGTTCACCTTCTACCGTTCGGATGACAGGTTCTGGGTTTGGCGTCTGCCTGGAGAACGCCTCCTGCCGGAATGTGTTGTGCCAAATGTGAAGTTTGGCGGCGGTGGAATTATGCTATGGGGGTGTTTCTCCTGGTATGGCACCGAACACTTGGTCGCAATTCCTGGTAGACTCAACGCCGAGACCAACTGCACCATTTTGGATGACCACGCGCTTCCTTCGTTGTGGCAATTTTACGGGGTGGACCCATGTTACTTTCAGGATGACAATGCCACCTGTCATGTTGCGAGGTCCACCATGGATTGGTATGGTGATAACGGGGTTAATCGGATGGAGTGGCCTGCGCAGAGCCCAGGCCTTAACCCTATCGCGCACCTCTGGGACGAGTTGGAGCGTCGACCTAAGGGGTGCCCCCAACGTCCGAAATCGGTGAAGGAACTGACCTGTCTTTTCCAAGCCGAGTGGAAGAAAATACCGCTAGCCGTCGTACAACGCCTGGTTGAGAGTATGCCCCGGAGGGTCGCAGCTGTAATCGCCGCTCATGGAGGCTCCACCAACTATTGAAGGTGAATAAACTTCGTTTTCCTTTGCTATCACACGTGTCCAATTACTTGTTGGAAGATAGTGTAGTTAAGGAAGGTAAGCTTCGTCCTGTATTTAAAAACCATAAAAAATACTGAAAATTCGTTCATCACCGTATCATTTTTACAGGAAATCCAGTTTTTTCTTACAATGGAGTGTATGTAAAAATCTTTATCATAAGTAATTAGGCGACTACTAAATAAAAGAAAAACAGCCCGAACTTTCATCCATGACATGAAAAAAACATTTCACTATTTTCGGAAAGTACCCTTATTGACTTATGGTTAACCTTAAGAAGTGAGTTCTGACCATAACTGCCAGGCCTTGTTTACATTTCTGCTTTCGGGAACGTAAGTTTTTGAAATTGTGTGCTTCATAATTTTAATTACGGATATGTGTGGTTCATTTGGGAGTTACTTGTAAGTTCCAGATTTTTTATGTTATTTAAGTTCTACTAACCGGTTCAGGTAGAGAAGGCAGAGTGCTAATGAAATATTTGATACTAAATTAGTTAAAACATCTGTCCTTTGGCTGCGAAAAATTCAACGCTCTCATGAAACCTGAACCTTAGGCCCCCGTGCTCCAGACGACTTTCCCTGATCAGTGGTCTGGTGCTCCGGTGTGCTTTAACTTTTAAAAGTAAGGATTTTTCTAATTTCTATCTTTTTGTATTTAACCATTTTAATTCTTTTTCAGGATTTTTAGGATGTTATTTCGATAGTATTGTATTGGGATTGTAAATTATTTGTGGTTGAATCTATTACTATACTAATTATGTTCAACACCTGCAACTAGGAGCGGTTTTGCAACAGACATGTTACATTTGTACGCTTCTTGCTGATTTTTTAAGTCTTGTGATATATATACACTGCTGGCCACCCAAAATGCAACACCAAGAAGGAAGAATCCGATTGTCCTGAAATTCGCAGCATGCGTTGCCCGCGAGAGGACATGCAAACGATTAGAATTGCAGGGCACATGCAAATCATGTGCGCTCGTCACCTCACCGAGAAGCTCTATAAGAAGGGCGCACAGAAGGCGGGGTGTAAGTAGTGGAAATGTGTTGGGCTGCCGGACATGTGCGTGGGAAGCTTCCTGATGTCTCGTCGCAGAATACGGCAGTCATTCCAGCACGTTTCGGAGTTCAACACAGGACGAATAGTTGCTTCCAGCGACAGCGGTTTATCGTACCGAGACATCAGCTTCCGTGTGGGACGACATCCAGCCACAGTGAGGCGAGTATGGATTCGGTTGCTGCAGAAGGGACGGACGGACCGACGTGAGCGATTGCCGCAGCCGCGGCACACAACCCGACGAGGGGACCGGCATGTTACGCGGCGGGCATTGACGGCTCGCACTGCCACATCACGAACGTTAGCGCAGCAATTAGGATGTGCTGCGCAACAACCTGTGTCAGCACGTACCGTTCAACGTCGTCTGCAGGAACGGGGACTTTTCGCACGGCGCCTATTGCTCCGATTACCATTGACGTCACACCACCGGCGAGTGCGGCGACAGTGGGCCGTTTAACGCCGTACCTGGACTACCGAATGGCACGGCATTGTCTTCTACGACGAATCCCGCTTCTGCCTGCAACGCAAGGATGGTCGGATTTGCGTGTGGAGGAACCGCGGCGAGAGGCTGTATGACGCCTGCATTAAACATCACCATACAGGTCCGTTGCCTGGCGTTATGGTTTGGAGCGCAATTGGATATGACACCCGCACCCCTCTGGTACGCATCACCGGTACACTCAAGAGCCACCGCTACATATCTGACGTTTTGGAGCCTGTTGTCCTCCCTTACCTGCAGGACATGCCAGCGGCCACGTTTCAACAGAACAATGCGCGCGCGCACGTGGCTCGCATCGTGCACCAATTTTTCAAGACCCACCAGGTGTCACTGCTGCCGAGCCTACCTGTTCTCCCGATATGTCGCCCATCGAACACGTCTTGTCGCTGATCGGCAACCGAGTGGTCCGGCAAACACCACCCGCAGCTACGCCTGATGAACTGTGGCAACGTGTGGAAGCAGCCTGGACCGACATACCCCAAGCACACATCCAAAGCCGCTTTCGTTCGATGCCGCGGCGTGTAGCGGCCGTTATTGCCAGCCATAGGGGCCACAGGAACTATTGATGTCTGCGTGTTCCGCAAGTCGCACGGGCCTGTAAGCTCAATCGTTTCATCTTTGTATCTGTTGTTATGTGTCCAGTAAATCTGGCTTTGCTATCTGGTGTCCTTCTTTGTGTTGCATTTTGGGTGGCCAGCAGTGTATATATATATAGGCCTATATTAGAGGCGAATATTCTGGGTGTGCTCGTTGTGCGGTGCACACCCACACAGAGTCGCAATTGATTTAACTTATAGTATAGTTTCGGATTTATTTCAAATAAGACTCGCCAAAATTTGTCTTAAGCCTTCGACTGGTGATTAAAATTAATTCCACCACGCAAGGTTTCCATTAAGAGGAGAAGGTTCGTTTAGTAATCCGAATATCACATTTGTCCTAAGATCCTAGGGTGTGCTGTTTCGCGACAAAACATCTGACGATGCTCAGCAACTGTTTTACAAGCGCTCCCTAGATGGCGCTACAGGTCACGTTTTTATTTCCCGGTGTTTTCAAACATTACAGCTGATCTCTCTGGGTGTGCTAGTCGAATAGAGCACCGTTTGCAATCTCATGAAGCAACGCAATTCAACGTTGTGATGCGAGTAACTGTTATATTGTATTTTTGGAAAACAAACTCACCGAAGTTTGTCCTAAGTCCTCCGGTGGTGGCTAAAATTAATTACCTTATACAATGTTTTCGTAGAGTGGAGAATGTCTGTTTCTTCGCTGTGTAAACAAAGCATAGTAAATAATATTCCCATTCGTATGTGTGTCGCTTGGCCAGCGGACACCAGAGGAGTGTGAAGGAACTGCGATACAAAGCTCTCTAGATGGCGCTGCAAGTCTCGTTTTTAGTTCCTTGTGGTTTTAACGCAGAGCAAAAAGTTCCCAGGGTGCGCGCGCCTAAAAATGTATTACTTGTCATACGTTTACGTTTGGAATTATCACGTGGAGTCATAAATACGTACAATTCAATTTTCTACCACGAGCTGCAGTTTTTCAGTCCTTTCGACGCAGTGCGAATAGATTTGTTTATGAGCACAGATTTAAAAACATAATTTGAATTTTGTTATCCACATACGATGGGATAACAAAAATTCATTCATTTTTTCTATTAAACGACCACTAAATAAAACAAAATGCTTTCGTGTGTTCAAAATCAATGCGTGATTTTTTCAGCTCGGGATGCATAATAAAATGTTTGCGTGTTTTTTTTTCCCCGTAACAGCGCACACCCAGCATATACATACATACATACACTATAGTGATAAAAGTCACCGGACACCTAGAAGAGAAACACAACATAGCATTTATTGACATGCATTAGTGCGGTGCCGGTCCACCCTTTGGCCTTAATACATGCATTGACCCTTCGAGACATGCTTTCAACAAGGTTTTGGAACACAGCGATTGGTATGAGCTTCCACTCAGTACATAATACTGTCGCTAACTGTTACTTAGCCGTAGGCCTTGGTTCCAAACTTCTTATGTGGCGCTCTAAATTCATCCCATAGGTGCTCTATGGGATTAAGATCAAGGCTCTGTGCTGGCTAGTCCGCACACGATACGGAATTATCGTGAAACCACGCCGTAACAGTCTTTGCTTTATGGCTCGGTGCATTATCCCGCTGGTAACAACAAGACTCGGTTACATAGTATGGCCACAGAGTTGGTAGAGCATAAATGTCTAGAATATCGTGGTAGACATGCTGGTTAGCAGGTTTGCCCACGTTAACCAGTGAGCCGGGAGCATACTACGAAAAATATGCCCACACGAGTACACTGCCAGATCCAAACGTGACTGTAGGAACAGTACACTGTGGCAGATAACGTTCTCCAGGCTGTCGCCATACCCACACACTGACATCAGACTGATGGATTGTGTATCTGGATTCATCAGTCCATAGGACCCGTTTCCATTGATCTACCGTCCACGATGAATGTTCTTTACACCAAGCTAAACGACGAAAAGCGTTTCGAGTAGAGATGAAAGGCTTATGAGCAGCCCCACGACCACGGTAACTCATGGAATGAAGTTCTCTGCGAATGGTACGTGTGTATACCGAGCTTCCAGCATTTTTACTCACCTGTACACTGATGTCTTGTGTAGTAGTCCGTCGATTAGCTGTATCGATTCTCTTGAGGCTTCGATGTCCTCTGTTATTGATTTTATTTGGTTTTCCGGTACGTTTTGCTGCTTCAGGCACACCATGTGTCTTTCACTTATTCAGTACATATAAAACCGTTGACTTGGGTATGTTTAAACGTCTCTCGGTTTCTCTAATGGACAACTCACTAATATAACACCCAACAATCTTTTCTTTCTCAAAGTCAGTACTCTCCCGCCGCGACATTTTCACTTAGCCACCTCACAGTGCGATATGATCGCGGTCATCTGCAGGCTTGTTTTTATACCGTTTGCAGCTGTACCGTGCTTCTTAACAACGCAGAGGATTCGTTCATTTGCGTTTGAAGGGGTGTCCATTGAGTTTTGTCAATATAGTATACATACATACATACATACATACATACATACATACATACATACATACATACATACATACATAGATATTGTAAAATTTCTTAAAAGTGTTTAGTCAATGCCTGTTCTTACGTATGGATCAGATATTTAAACTTTATCTAAATAAGATATATCGAGATTGCAGAGAACGGAAAGCAGCATAGAGAGGTACATACTTCGTGTTACCTGAAAACATAAGAAGAGGAAGTCTTGGATGAGGTAAATAACAGAAGTGGAAGAAATTATCAGAATAAAGTCCGCGCAATGGCAATGTGCTGGATATATTTCCAGAAGAACGGACCACCGATGCATAACAGAAATTTCAGACTGTATACCTAGGGACAGAAATAGACCCAGCAGACGACTCAGAAAGTATGTCTTCATTCGAAGGCATGCCGGAGTGAAATGGAGAAAACTGGCTCAAGACAGACTATTTTGAAGGAAACTTAGAGAGACCTTCATCCAGCAGTGGACTGAAAATGTTTGAAGAAGAAGAAGAAGATGATGATGATGATTATGATACATGTATATATTAATAAAACAAAGTTCCTAGTTAATACCAAAGGTTCCTACTGATATAAAAGCATAGTTCCTACTGAATAACCCTAAAGTTTAATGAGTAGCTAGGTATATGTTTATACTATTAGAAATCAAAATACCTAGAATCAGTTATGCAGAAATTTTGATCTGGTATTTGACTTTTCGAAAGACAGCGTTGCTGTTGGGTGCACGTGAGCCAGAGAATGTGCCAAAGTATTATTATATATGCGCATCTTAATTATTGTAAGTCTCATTTCGGATGAAACAAATATTCTCCGTATTTTCAGTGTTTGACTTACACTATTTGATTGTTCAGAGTAGAAAGCTCATGTATTAGGAACAATACTGTATTGCCTGAAGGTCCTTAAAAGAAGACTTTCTTTTCGAATCTAAACACACATGTATTTATATCCAATCATCTGCATATCGGATGTAGCACAAGTACTGCATAAAAATTAATAAGATTTGTTGATATAAGATGTGCAAAAGAATGGCTTCTTCTGAGCATGAAATGATATTTCTCCTTCCATCAATATTTTTCCAGTTTTCATGGCTGAAACAAATATTATCCAAATCCTCGAATGTACCCTACGTTTAAATAGCTTAAATTCATGAAGGAAATTTTTCTTTCATTTGTCAAACAGTGTTTCTTCCTACACGCAGTAGTGTGATAGTATGCAATTACAAAAATGAGTAAGTGATAGATTTTAATCATTCAAGGGAGGATTCTTTCTAGGATTATAAATGAGCAGGGTTTCCGAATTCGAGAAAAAATTATACTTTTCATCTCAGAAGGGTATTCGTTAAAAAGAGCAAAGCGCAGGCTATGAATAAAGTAAGTTATAGTTTTTTTATTTTGATTCATTGAAAAAACTTAAACAAGATAGAACATCAAACAGGTACAAAGAACATTTCAGATTTGCAGGATTTTCTTAAGCCTTAGATGCAAGTACGGCACATAATCTTAGCTTGCGGAATTGAGGAAGAGAAACCGCTCCATATAAAACGCCTAAAATGAATCGTGACTATAAGCACAAACAGCATGAATAATGAAGCACGCTACTTAAAATCAGCAATTAAGGTCTTCATCAAGTCGAACAATATTTTTTTCTAAACGTTTTAAAAGTTCACAACGTAACACACGGGTGTCGTACTCAAATATCCGAATGAAAGATAACATTTAATTATTCACCACTAGAAGAAAGTCCGTCAATAATGACGGGGGAAATAAAATTTATGATACAGAAATTATTGACATTTATTTATTGAGTGTTTGAGTTCCACATCAATAGATGGCGACGTTGACTCACAGCTTTCTGAAAATTTCCCGAGCAGTCCGTTATGGAATTTGATAAGACAGGCAGTAGGTTTTTTATGTGTTTTATAAAACCTTCATCCTAACAAATAATCTGCTGTCGCTATTTCGTAAAAACTTCCTTGTACACAATATTTTTCGTATACACTGACTGTGAACCCTGTATCAATTTTCCCTGTTCTTTTCCGTAAGCTATTTTTATCTTGACGTTGCCACATACAGATGGTTAAACACCGGTTCAGGTAGTGAACCAAAATTCCTGATGTAAAGTATTTACGTAGACGCCCCAATGGCGCAGTGGTCTACGCGATGGCCTCTGATCATTCGTCCGAAAGGGGTCCGGATCCGAATCCCGGTGAGGCATGAATGTTGCTCACGGTGGTCGTTAAACCTCCAACCAAAAAAAAAACAAACGCTTTCGTATCTCTAGAGTTGACCGTGTGACTTAAAGCATCTCTGACGTCATGTGAGAATGATTTGGATTAGATGACGTCACACCAGCAGCTGTGTTCTTTTTTTCTATGACAACAAAACAAAGTTGCATACGTGTGGACTGTGCGCGTGTAGGTGATGACGTCACCTATACGAAAAGCTAAGTGTGACGTCACAAACATTTGTTTCTCGGTTGTTGCTATGACAACTTAAAACATGGCACGGAGGAGGAGGAGCGTTCTAGTAGATTATATGTTAGGATGAAGGTTTTTTTTTCTCGAGTTGAATGACATTTTATTCTTTTGCAACCTTCTTCAAACTTTAAATCATCTTAATACCTTCTTCCAAAGTCAGTGAGTGAAAAATGACCTTCAGTTTCTTAAGGAACATGAGTTATTCCGCTCATAGCAAATTTTTGCTGGTACAGAAAAATATTTGAACAATTTATTAGGTTAAAGCAGCACATCCCAATAGATGAGAGAAAGAACAATAAAATTTAAACTCTTAGATTACAATGTGGGAAAATGGCGAAGATTAAAGGATCAGCATCGAAACACTTATAAGATTTTACGTTACAAGAATATTCTTTTCTTGTTTGGGGACTTTCCGAAAATCAAGACAAATTTGAAGTGCTGTAACTAGTCCCTCGTTCCTGATTTGGGGACACTAGTTCCAGGAAAAGTAGATATCGACACAATTGCAAAGATAAATACACAACCCAATTGACTTCCGCGACTCGGATGACTAACCAGAAGCGTAGAAAGCCACAGAGCTGCAAAGACAAACACATCACTCACTTTACTTTCGCCACTCAGACGACTAGCCAAAAGCGTAGAAAGCCACAGAGCTGCAAAGACAAATACATCGCTCACTTTACTTTCGCCACTCAGACGACTAGCCAAAAGCGTAGAAAGCCACAGAGCTGCAAAGAGAAATACACCACACATTTGGCTTCCCCCATCTCAGATGACTAGCCAGAAATGTAGAAAGCCAAACTGCTGCTAAGACGAATATAACACTCATTTGACTTCCGCCACTCAGATGACTAGACAGAACGTAGAAAGCCGCAGAGCTGCAAAGACAAACACATCACTCACTTTACTTTCGCCACTCAGATGACTAGCCAAAAGCGTAGAAAGCCACAGAGCTGCAAAGACAGACACATCACTCACTTTATTTTCGCCCCTCAGATGACTAGCCAAAAGCGTAGAAAGCCACAGAGCTGCAAAGAAAAATACACCACACATTTGGCTTCCCCCATCTCAGATGACTAGCCAGAAACGCAGAAAGCCACACTGCTGGTAAGACAAATATAACACTCATTTGACTTCCGCCACTCAGATGACTAGCCGGAAAAGTACAAAGCAACAGAGACACAAAGACAGATACATAAATTATTTGACTTCCCCCACAAGATGAATACTCACAAACGTAGAAAGCCGCACAGCTGCAAAGAATAATAATACATCACTTATTTGACTTCCGTTATTCAGATGACCAGCCAGAAATGTGGAAATCCACAGAGGTGCAGAGGACACACATTTGACTTCCTCCAAGTCCGATGACTAGCCATAAACTTAGAAAGCCACAGAGCTGCAAGGACAAATACATCACTCATTTGATTTTCCCTAACTCAGATGACTAGCCGAAAACGTACGCCTGCGACGACTCGGATAACTTAATGGCAAGGCGAGTTGCGTACTAAAGGTAAATGGATCGATCCTCATGGTGAGTAAGTAACAAAACTGGATAAAGGTATTTTAGCCATCAGAATCATGGCCCTAGATCATCAGTGGGAGTAGTGGGTTGTAATGGCTTGGAACTATGTGGCGAAATGAATAAAGAACAAAGATGACACCGAATTTTCGGAGGTGATGAGCACATCTTTTGAATCATTTCCGGCACGAGAACGACACTAAAGCGCCAAAATAAATGGGATAACCTAGGTAATATAGCGTTGGTCCGCTTCGTGGTCGTATTTACGCCCTCTGGTGGCAAAGTTATTCATCAGAGAAAATAAGGAAATAAAAAAAATCGTTTCCAGATTTCATGCTTTCAAATGAGAAAAGGATATGGAAGAGTACGGACATCAGTCTCACCACCAAATGCAGACGGGTTCATTCTATTGTGTTTCTCATAGCAACATTGGGTGTGAAAGATAGACCTTAAACAAATTAGTAAAATCATGCAATGCATTGATTATAATACGCTTTCCAGCATTACAGAAATCATTACTCAAGTTATAAGAATAATGTCTGTGGAATAAATCTCGGTCCTGTGCCCTGACCTTTGATCCCATTTCGATGATATTCAACAGAACCGGCATGGTATACCTCCGAAATCACATGATAAAGTTTTATCGCAATCGAAGCATTTTTACGTAAGTTATGATGCATAAGGACTACCGAATAGATCCCGCTCCTGTGTCCTAACTTTCAAGTTATAAGAATAATGTCTGTGGAATAAATCTCGGTCCTGTGCCCTGACCTTTGATCCCATTTCGATGATATTCAACAGAACCGGCATGGTATACCTCCGAAATCACATGATAAAGTTTTATCGCAATCGAAGCATTTTTACGTAAGTTATGATGCATAAGGACTACCGAATAGATCCCGCTCCTGTGTCCTAACTTTTAAACCCATTTCGCCCATTTTCAATAAGGTTTGTCGTCAGGTGGTCCCGTACCACATACTAAAATTTCATCTAAATCGAACCTTTTTTACATTAGTTACGGCGCTTAAAAGCAGTGGAATGGATCCCTCTCCTATGAACTGACCTTTGACCGCATTTCGTTCACTTTAAATAGGGTTCCTTCCCAGGTGATCCCCTACCAGATACTAAAATTTCATCGAAATCCAACGGTTGTTACGGGAGTTATCGTGCTGACGGACATACGCACACAACGCGTGACGTAATGAGGCAGATGGGAATCGCGACCATCTGCTAGCAAGGTGTGACGTCATAAATCTTTAATAGGATTCACAAACAACCCGTGACGTAATGAGATAGATGGCATGACCGCGCGCCAACATTCTCAAACGCGATTTGTGACGTCATAAGATTTCTAAGCATTGGTAACATTAATGGAACAACGCCATCACTAAAAACGTTATAATTCGGGGTGGTTATTTAACCCACTAAACGAATTCTTCTAAAGGTGAGATCAAGCTAAATCGATTTCTAGTACCAGAAAAGGGTAGGCTAACGACTTTCATCGAAATTCTTAGAACCGTTTTCAAAATAAAATGTACATACATACATACAAGAATTGCTACTGTAAGGTGGACGTCAAGTAACTTTGCTTCCTATACTTCCAATGAAAAAACTTTTGTACACATTTTCTTCACAATTAATGCGTTCCCAAGGATGAAAATTTGAACATCGATTAAAATATCTTCATTTTATAACTTGCAATACTTAATATTATCTAAAACATAACCATAATTATGCAATATAACATTTGTTTGTCTACTGACGTCATGAAAATACAGGTCGCGCCATCTTTTTTCTGGACAATTAATGCATTCACAAGGATGAAAATTTGAACATCGATTAAAATATCTTCATTTCATAACTTGGAATATTTAATATTTTCTAAACCATAACCGTAATTATGCAATCCAACATTTTTTTGTCCACTGACGTCATCAAAGTACAGGTCGCGCCATCTTTTCTCTGGTTTCAATACCACCAAAAAAAGATTATTGATTTTTAATATAATTATGATTATGTTTTAGAAAATATTAAGTTTTCCAAGTTATAATATGAAGTTCTTTTAATCGATGTTCAAATTCTTACGCTAGTTATCGTACGGACAGACGGACGGACGGACAAAGCTGGAGCATATACGCTTCTTCAACCTACGGTTGGAAAATTAAAAAAGCTGACTAACGGAGGAATTATGCATTTGAGCTTTGGTGCGGGTGAATATTGTTAGGGATACCATGGACAGTACGGTGGGTCATTTGTTTTTTTCAATTCTTCGTTTCTAATAGCGAAAAAAGGGTGCTAAATGATGTCTTAAAATCTTATATGCAATTTTGTAACAATTGCATATCATCTGCCTCTGGATTGATCTTGAAATTGCATGTAAAAATTGCATATGATCTTCTGGCAGCAATCTTGAAATTCAGAATGAGGTCAGAACGACGTGTATACAATATTGTTAAGATATTTCCGAAGAATGAAGCAGTCCAATTTATTCCAAAAGAATAAATTAGTTATTGGCAGGAATAATTAACATCTAGATACCCGTCAGCCGAACTCAAAACCATAATCGATCCTGTCATAGAAAGAAATACAGTCAAACCCCTATTTAAAGGACTGCGACTTAACGAATTCCGCGATTTTATGTACAATTTTTATGGTCCCGACGGAATCACATTGAAATTAATGCTTGTCGTTTCCCGATTTAACGAACACATTTCCTCAATTTAGCGAACGTTTTTAATTTTTAAACCACAAAACTATGTTAACCAGCATTTTCACGTTAAAAGTTAGTTCAAATGCAATCCATTGATGATGTTTTCGATGAACAGATTAGACTAAATGCACCAGATTCTTATGAAGAAGATGAAGCAGAACTGGAAGTTAGCTGCTTTAGTGATGCTTGTTACAGTATAGAATGTGCTAAAAAGTACTTGATACCTTTCGATATTAATGATAATGTTTTTAATGCACTTCATAAATTTGAAGCTGCAATTTATAAAGCTAAACGTTCGGAAAAAAACATAAGCAATCTTCTCTACAGAATTTCTTTTCTACAGTGTAAAAAGGTATCAACACATATTCTGTTTTTACAAGTTAATTAGTACTAATTGATGTTCTGTTTCATGCCGTTTAGGATACTGAAATCATTATTTAAGAAGCTGAAATCAACTATCGTATTTTTCGCGCAATTTTAAAGAACGCTTAAATTTTGCTGCTACATATTGAAGTCTAATATCTACGAATCATGTATTTAAAGTAAATGTGTACGTATTGTAACATTTTTGATAATTAATTTGTAATTAAAAGTACTATACGTACTTTACGTACTTTTAATGTCACTGAAAGAAAGAGAACGTAGCTTCTTACGTATTCTATTATGAACACTAGCTTAATTTGAATGTTCCATTGGAAAGGCTTTCTCGATTTAGCGAAGTCCGCGATTTTACGTACACGACTGTCGGTCCCCTGAAGTTCGTTAAATCGAGGATTGACTGTTATTACTTCGCACACCCGAGAATTTTTTTCTGGGAGTGTTAACTGACCACCAAAAGCATATCAGAGATTTAGCTGCGCGTCGTATTCTGAAAGCTCGCATAATGAAACCAACTAAAACCAGGTTCTTCCAATTTCCAAATATAAGCCTTGATGCTTCAGCTTACTATGGTCTCATTAATTGGCAGCAAAATGTAACCGAACCCACAATACTAAAGAATATATCTGATGAAGTTCATCAATCAATTGTCAAACAAGGAGGGGAAGGTGAATTGCCTCTTCCTCTTCTACGTCTGCCATGTCATACTCAAACATTTGAGAGAACTGTAAAGCCTGTGACAGACGTCTCGAGAACTTTATGCACTAAAGCAGAAGGAGGCTTTATTAAGGTGAAGACAGTCGCGCAAAGTAATGCCGAAATTTAAAAGGAAGAAGAATTTTGCTGCTGATTAAATATGTATTAAAAGTATTTTATATTTTATTTCATTATTAGTGCCTTTCAAATGATGTTTGAAACTCCCTTTTGGGTTTTAACAGCAGACGATGTTTCTCAATTTTATGAAATTTCAAAAAAATCTCAATATGGAGGCAGAAGATTATAGGCAATTGTTACAAAATTTCATACGTGATTTTAAGCCCTCATTTAACACCCTTTTATCACCATTCCAAAGCTATATTGGACAAAAAGAAATCCCATGCATTCGTGACCAACAGATGATTTTTCTCAATTTCATGAAATTTCAAGGTCAACCCGGAGGCAGAAGATAATATGCAGTTGTTACAAATTTTTATAGGTGATTTTAAGACATAATTTAGCACCCTTTTATCCCTATTACAAACCGACAACGGACTAAATAAATTCCCGTCCATTCGTGACACACCCGAATAGACAGAAAGGTTTACTAACAAAGAGGTTTTAGAAAAGATTATAAAAAATACCATGGACAGCAAGAGTTACCAACAAAGAGGTTCTAGAGAAGATTGTTAAGGATGTCATGGACATCATGGACAACCAAAAAAGAGGTTCTAAAGCGCATCAAAATAGAAATGTCACTTCAGGGAAAGATTATCAGGCTACAGCTCATTGACTTTGGTCATATGATGCGATCAGACTCATTAGAGAAAATATGATACTTTTTTGTTCTTTTTTTATTGGAGGTTTAACGACCACCGTGAGCAACTCAATGGGCTATAAGCAGTCGCCCGTCCCTAATTTAGGGTCACTGGTTCGAGGGAAGGGAGAGTCAGTGCAGTAAGACTAACACAACACTCATGCTTCACCGGGATTCGAACCCTGACCCTTTACGGAATAATTATCAGAGGCCATCGCTTAGACCACTATGCCCCAAGAATGATGTTTGGAAAGGCGAAGGGAACAAGAAGACGAGGACGGCGAAGAGCATGTTGGCTGGACACAATCAAAATGAATGCTGAGCTGGAAATGAAGCAGCTGAGGGAAAGAGTCTTACGATCGGGAGGTATGGAAGTCCGCAGCCTGCAGAATCGCCGAGAGTCGGACACGACTGAATGGATAACATCATCATCATCAATGAGAAAATATTTTTTTTAACTCGGTCTAATTGTTGCCTAGATATGTTGTTCACGGGCAGACAAAGCGATAACATAAGCATGTACTCGTACTTTTTTTACAAAAGACCTGCTGAAAAGTTATAATGATCGTCAACTGTCATGCATATATCAGAATGCGAACTTTTTAATGTACCCGCGTAGTACCAGTGCGCCCGGAACTATGTTTTTAAAACAAAACCGTCCTTGATTAACTCAGTGCCTCGCAGATCTTTTCGAATTCGCATGTTGCTCAAATATGGTACCTGTGTGTACGTGCATAGCAATTGTTTAGACATCGTTAATGAATCCATCTTCGGTTATCGGATCAATGCAGTAATATGGAAGGTGCAGTAATTTATCGGTAATGGATACAATCATTAAAGCAGATTCAATAATGTGGAAAACTTTTATGTGATGAAAATTCTTATTAAATGATAGGAATCCACCATTAAGGCCACTATTATTATCATCTGTTTTGCTAGCAACTTCGTAGATTTCACTCATGTTCTCTGCATGAAAAATGAGATTAATATCTTTCGTAATTTCACTTAACTACGTCGTTACTAATAGCAATGTTGTGAGCCGACCTCTTACTTCTATTAGGGATTTTGTCGAATTTATTAACGCTTGTGCAGCAGAGAAATTGTTAGAAATGCATAACAATATAATTTATTGTTCTTTTTATCTTCATAGTGTGAGGGCAATGAGAGATACCTCCAACACGTAGAAAATAAAAGCATCTCTAATAAGAAATAAAATCAAACATTCATTCCTGTTTGTCATAGAATTTATTTAATATAAGAAATCATTATCTGTCGAAGTAAAATATTAGTATTACATGAAATCATTATTAGATCAAAATTCAGCCTAGGTTTCAATCAGAATGTTAAATTATTTTGCATCTATCAACGAAAAAGGGCAATCTTCGCTTCTTTCCGAAATAACTCGATAAATTACTTATGAACTCCATCAGTATAGAAGCAGTATTCATCCAATGATATGGTAATTTTACTTAAAAATCTTTCGAACTAAATCTTCGTCTTCACCTTGCACTCTCACCAAAAAAAAAAAAAAAAAAAAAAGAGGAAAGATATCAAAGAGTGAATACTGAAAAGCGGACATCTGGAGCTTTAACGTAGATTATCTGTGAAGGGAGTGTGCATTAAGATAATTGGCTTCTCCCAGCTCTCCAAACGTATATCCGAAATTATGAATGCTTTATTGATTTTTCTTCCAGATGGTAAGGCAAAATGCCTATAAAATTTAGCGGCACTGCTAAAAAAGAATATCCGGCAACGCATATTTTTATGTGAAATTATGAAAAATGGAGGCAGGCTTGGTATTTCTGTTTCACAATTACATAAATCACGACAAAACGAAAGCAAAATATCCGGTAATTTACTTTTACGAACTAGATTATCATTATTTTTAAACCTGGTTTTGAAACTCGAAAAGACTTGACAATTTCTTTGTTATTGATTTTCACTGTGGCTTCTTGGTAATCTAT
Organism: Macrothele yani; assembly: GCA_039090855.1. NCBI lineage: Eukaryota > Metazoa > Arthropoda > Arachnida > Araneae > Macrothelidae > Macrothele > Macrothele yani. The sequence continues at coordinate 21,815,519 of CM076998.1, read as the reverse complement.
CTACCGACACATCTACGTAGGTAGTTACGTGCAACTGCGCACGTACTGTTAGACTTTATGCACACGCAGCGTAAAGTTGTGAAATCGAACTTCATTTTAAGAGGGAAATATTTAGAAAAAGATGAAAATAGTATGGCGACATATGATTTGCCATGGTGGGTCAAGAGTTCTTCCCGTTGTGAGCTACAGATAATGTTGGTGCACCAAACATTATCAGTAAATTGTAACAAATGAGTCTGAAAACATGCGTTTGACACGGAGCCACATTGCGTTATTAGATGAGAAAACAATGGAGGTCGGGTAAACGTGCTGTTCTTGTGCCTCCTATTCCATTACTGGAAGAAAAAGATTAAACATGACAGCAGCAACTAGCGAAATTTTTGCAGTCGATGGCTTGGACACAGTGGACAGGCCTCTTACTTCTATATATTTTTCTTTCATTTTTGCGCAGTGCTTCTGAACTTCAAGCCCAGGTCAGGAGCACTGCATTAAAATGGTTTTGTCGTTTCAACGCTGCGGACACTATTCTCGTGCACACACTCAGATGAGGACGTCTAAGGGCCACCAACACTGGCAGCCTGGTCTTAAAATGGTTTAGGCGTTTCAAGTCTGGAGACACCAATATCGTTCGCAAACCCAGGTCAGGGTGTCTAACTAACAAAAGCAATGACAGCCTGATCGAAAAATGGTTCAGGCGCTTCAACTCTGGGAACACCAGTATCGTACATAATAAGCCCAGGTCAGGACATCTAACGACCACTAACACTGAAAGCCTGGGCGAGAAATGGTTCAGGCGTTTCAGCGCTGGTGACACCAGTGTAACCACACAAGCCCAGGTCGGGATATCTAACGACCACCAACATTTAAAAAGCCTGGTCGAAAAATGGTCCAAGCGTTTCAGCGCTGGGGACACTAGTCTCGTCTAGGTCAGGACGTCTAAACACCACCAGCACTGGCAGTTTGGCGGAAACACCAGTCTTGTTCACTAGCCCAGGCCAGGACATCTAACGGCCACCAACATTAACACCGCGGTCGAAAAATGGTTCAAGCGTTTCAAAACTGGGGATACCACTCTCGTACACAAGCCCAGATGAGGACGTCTAAGGACCACCATCACTGACAGCCTGGTCGAAAAATGGTTCAGGAGTTTCAAGGCTGGATACACCAGTATCGTACACAAATCAAAGTCAGGACGTTTAACGAGTAGCAACATTGACACCCGGTCGAAGAATGGTTCAAACATTTCAGCGCGTGGGACACAAGCAGAGGCAGGACATTTAACGACCACCAACACTGACGCCTGGTAGAAAAATTGTTATGAGGTTTCAACGCTGGGAACACAAGTACCGTACACAAGCCCAAGTAAGGACGTCTAACGACCACCAACACTGAAAGCCTGTGCGAGAAATGGTTAAGGGGTTTCCGCGCTGGTGACACCAGTCTGGCACACAAGCCCAGGTCAGGAGACCTAACGACAACCAACACTTAAAAAGCCTGGTCGAAAAATGGTTCAGGCGTTTCAGCGCTGAGTACACTAGTCTCATACACAAGTTTAGGTCAGGACGTCTAAAGCCCACCAGCACTGCCATTCTGGTAGATAAATGATTAAGGATTTTCAACGCTGGAGACACCAGTCTCGTTCAGAAACTCAGGTCAGCATATCTGACGACTACCAACATTGACACCGTGGTCGAAAAATGGTTCAAGCGTTTCAAAGCTGGGGACACCACTCTCGTATACAAGCCCAGATCAGGACGTCTAAGGAACACAAACACTGACAGCCTACCCCAAAAATGATTCAGGAGTTTCAATGCTTGGGGAATCAGTATCGTGCACAATCCCAGGTGAGGACGTCTAACGACCAGAAACATTGATGAATTGTTCAAGCGTTTCAACGCGTGGGACACAAGCCGAAGCAGGACATCTAACGACCACCAACACTGACTCCTGGTAGAAAAAGGTTTAAAGAGTTTCAGAGCTGGAGACACCAGTCTCATACACAAGCCTACGAGAGGACGTGTAACGACTACCAACACGGGCAGCCTGGTCGAAAAATGGTTCAGGCGTTTAAAAGCTAGGGACACCAGCATCATACACAAGCCCACATCAGAACATCTAAAGACCACCAACATTGGCGCCTGGTAAAAAATTGGTTAAGGAGTTTCAGCGCTGGAGGCACTAGTCTCCTACACAAGCCCAGACAAAGACGTGTAACGACAACCAACACTGACAGTCTGGTCGAAAACTGGTTCAGGCGTTTCAACGCTGGGAGAACCAGTATCGTACACAAGCCCAGGTCAGGACATCTAAAGACCACCAACACAGAAAGCCTGGTCAAGAAATGGTTAAGGGTTTCAGCGCTGGAGACGCCATGAATGCACAAGCCCATGTCATTACATCTAACGACCTTGGTCGAAAAATGGTTCAGGCGTTTCAGCGCAAGGGATATTAGTCTCATACAAAAGTTTAGGTCAGGACGTCTAAAGACCACCAGCTTTGGCAGTCTGGTAGATAAATGATTAAGGGTTTTGAACGCTGGTGGCACAAGTCTCGTTCACAGGCCCAGGTCAGGACATCTAACGACAACAAACATTGATATTGTGGCCAAAAAATGGTTCAAGCCTTTCAAAGTTGGTCACACCACTTTCGTACACAAGTCCAGATGAAGTCGTCTAAGGACCACTGACAGCCAGATCAGAAAATGGTTCACGAGTTTCAAGGCAAGGGTTCACGTGTATCGTGCGGCTGCTCATACGCCTTTTATCTCCACTCGGAATGCTACTCGTCGTTTAGAATTACCGTGAACAGTATATCAATGGAAATGGGTCCTATGTACTGATGAATCCATATAAACGATCCATCAGTCTGAAGGCCGTGTCTGGGTACGGTGGCAGCCGGGGGAATGCTATTTACCACAGTGTACTCTTCCTACGGTCAAGTTTGCCTTAGTGGTTAGCGAGTCGGACTAACAATGCAAGGTCCTCAGTTTCTAACCTGGGCTGATCTTTCAGAGATGGTATGATTTACTAACAATCGCTGAATATCCGCCGTGCATCGGACGAGCACGTTAAGGGACGGCCCCCAGGCTGGACCCACTGGTTAAATGGGTATCCTTTCCTATGCCCCCCTGAAATTCTGTCACCCCTCTGTGTGCAGCATCATACTTGTACGGTGGCGCCATCTACTGTACTCTAATCTTACTAAAACTGTTTTGTCAAAGTCGCTGGACTTGCTCTCATTCCTTCCGTTTCTATGTCCTGCCCAAAAGGCGATCTCGCTGTAGGTAGCTGGGACCTAAACTCAACACACTGTGGACGGAAGTCCTACAAGAAAATAACAAATACTACGGACAAGTTTGGAGCTGTCAGTGTACTCGTGTGTGGGTGTTTTTCGTGGTATGGTCACGGCCCATTGGTTATCTTCGACAAACCTGTTAACCAGCACGTCTACCTTGATATTCTGGACAATTATGCCCTACCAACTCTGTGGCAATACTATGGAATCGAGCCTTGTTGGTACCAGCAGGATAATGCACCGAACTATAAAGCAAGGTTTCAGCATCGCTTAAATAGTTCTCTGGGAGCGATACATCGAAATGACGGTAAAACCATGGCAATACAATAAAACAAGGCAAAACATACAAAAAAACTACACATAACAAACCGCGACAGGGGAAACATTACAGTAATGTGAACAAACAATGATGAGCTTAGAGCACGATGCAGGACTCAATGAGTAAAAGTTCAGTACAGAAATGTTAACACGAGCCGGAAGAACACAGCATGAACAGGGCAGCAACATAGGCCTGAGTAACACAGACTTGGCAGGGCAAACGATGAAGAACAGTGGACGCGACGACAGCTGTCACTGCGTCTCATCAGAGAAGATCAGAGCGTTGGCAGAAAGTGATGCACTGCAACAGATGGTGCGAGCTAGCGGAAACTGGAATCGTCGGATGTAGGGGCACATGGCTGCGGATGCGAAGACTCGCGTTGAACAGTGGCTGGAACTGACTGTTGCAGAGAAGCGGGTCCAGAAGGCGGTGGGAACGAAAACACGCGTTGATCACAGGCTGTAAATGACTTTTTCAGCGAACCGTGTCCAGAGGGCAGCAGAAGCGAAAGACAAGCGTTGAACATAGGCTGTAAATGACCTTTGCTGGAAAACAGGTCCAGAAGGCTGGGACAAAAGTCTGGAAGCGGAGGCACCACGAGGAACACTGCCAGAGCAAAATACACAATGACTGACTGAGGCTTTCTGGCCATGTGAATCACGAAACCGGGGGAGTATCTTCTTTAAAGCAGAACACTATTTCTTCAGAGGAGTTTCAGGCAAGGCCTTGAAGGTAACTCTGCAGTCTAGCAGAGTGCAGCTATTAACCAGCGGGGGAATCTGCAAGAAAATCTAGGAAATGTTCATGGCCGTGGAGAGTGAGATAGGAATCCAGATAATATACCGAAGAAACAAGGACGCCGAAGCAGTAGACGAGGCAACATATAAGTATATGCAGGTGGTTGTTGAAGTCCTCGAGGAAGGCGAGGCTGTTCTGAAATATGGAAATATGGAACACTAGGTGAGGGAAGAGGAGCAACGTCTAAAGCAGCAGCTGGTAAAGCAGGCAGCGATGAAGTTATGCGCAGCTGGAGGCACACCATCAACGACACCAACAAGAGAAAAAGAAGTATCCATCACCCCGTCTGACGTGGGCGGGGAAGTCAGGAAAGCAGAGGCCACAGATGTGAAGGAAGAGACATCCTTTGCGCCATAGGAGATAGGCGCAGACACGACGCCATTATGGAATGCAGTAGCTACGTCAGTTGTAGTTAGGGCAGAAGGAGGAGGCTCAGAGAGATGGGCACGGACCTTAGCCAATCAGGGAGAAGACGCTATTTTCAATGGTGCAGAAAGCTCGTAGAACGACCAGTTTGGTCGAGAAGTAAAACGAGGATCATAGAAACAAAACGAGCACTCACGGACTTGGGAGATATCTCAAACGAAATATGAGAACTTAATGAACATCACATGTAACACGACAGGTGACAGGAATCATTGAAAAAGCGTAGAAGAGCACAAAAACACGGAGCAAAGGCACACACGTCCACAGCGCCATAAAGCAAGAACTGTTACGGCGTGGTCTGACGATAATACTTTATCGTGTGTGGGCTGGCCAGCACAGAGCCCCGATCGTAATCCGAACAGCACCTATGGGATGAATTAGAGCGCCGCATAAGAAGTTTGGAACCAAAGCCTACTGCTAAGCAACAGTTAGCGGCAGCATTATGCACTGAATGGAAGCGCATACCTATCGTTGTGTTCCAAAACGTTGTCCAAAGAATTTCTGGAAGGGTCAGTGCATGCATTAAGGCCAAAGGTAGACCGACACCGTACTAATATATGTCAATATATGCTATGTTGTGTTTCTCTTCCAGGTGTCCGGTGACTTTTGTAAATATAGTGTATGACTCGCTGTTCTCACAATTCAAGTGTTCGCCTGCAGAAAGAGTTTTTGAAATCGGATTAGTAGTTGCAGAGGTATAGTTTCTACAGACGGACGGGCTAACCTAACATGTGCTTTTTATTCAAACGTCGTGCTAACGACGTGCTAATTTAGCGGGATTTGCAATGCTTATTACCTTTCTCGAAATATCAGGTAACCCTAAATGTATTTGCCGTTTTGACGAATACGTAATTGGTTTTCAACATATACGTAGTAGAAAAGCAATTTATTCATCAAAAGTAATCACCATGGCATCGACAACGTTCAACCAACGTGTTAACAACTTATATTGGGTGTGTGCACAAGTTCTACCCGTTTTTGTAGGCTACAAAGAAAGGAGGAGAATATTACAAATAACGTATCTAGGATTTCACATAATTACCATTATTCTGTATGGCCTCTTGCCTTCAGCCTATCAGTAGGTAAATCCCACGCCGGAAAACAGTAGAGGTCAGCATTTATCGTTCGGTTAGATGCCAAGACCTCTCAGTAGATTATTCTCTGAACATCCCACCAAACACGCAACAAAACCTTTTGGGGATGCAGTCCTCCTTTTTAGGTAGATGGAGCAGGACCAGCACCTTGGCACACAGTCCTCCGACGCTTTACATTACGGTAGAGTACCAATTTCTCAGCAGCTGTTACAATTCGTCTTAAAAACGGTTCATTTCTGTTACGAGAAAGAGAGAAACACATTTACGGATTCTCTCCTCTCGTTGCTTTGCAGAAACTGGTGCGGAACCCAGTTATCGAACTTGGCGATGAACACAAGCGCATGCATCCGTCTTTCGACTGTTGTTCTGTGTACCGACAATGTTTCCCCTAATCCCTGGATGGTTCGATATGGGTCATTTCTAATGGCTTGTTCCACATTCTCGTCCAAAACCACGGATGGATGTCCAGAACGTGATTGACCTTTACAGCTTCTGTCTCCGTCCCGGAATTTCCGAAATCACGTGCTATCATCAACTGCATCCTCCCCATACACTTGATCGATGTTGCGACAAGCTGAGGCTGCAGTACTGCCTTTATCAAACCCGTACAGTATAAACAATGTCTAATTTGCTTCTTACCGCGTGCCATGTTACACCGTCCGTGATTTCCGTTACGAATAACTTACTCAGACACACCTAGGGCCTCTATATGTTCTAACACTCCGCGCTTTATTTCTCGAAAATTCGGCACCACAGCGTCATCTGTGACGTAACTACTCCGATCGCAATTTGTATCTCTTACAAAAACGGGAAGAACTTTTACACACACCCAATACATACCGCTGCGATGAAATGCCGGGTCATGGGATCAGAAAAAGTGTTGGAGCGCAGCGTGCACCTCTTTAAAATTGGAGAAGTCGTGTCCACAGAAATGAATTTCGAATGAAAGAAACAAGTGATAGTCTGAAGGAGAAATATCTTATGAATAAGGTGAATGGCATAAAAACTCCTACCGAAGTTCTCTGAATCTGATAGTGATTCTGTTCAAAGAAGCGGAGTGGGCACGAGCGCTATCTTGAAGGAAAATAACTTCCTTTCTGTTGACCAGTGCTGCTTCCTTCTTCTTCAAGTCCTCACGCACACGTTTCAGTTGTTCACAGCACACTGCAGCAGTGATCGTTAGGCCGCGTTGCAAGAGTTCATCACAAACAATACCACGTACTGTCCACCCTACACACAGCATACCTTTACGTGTATGCAGTGCTGGCTTCGATGTCTGGGACAATCAAAAGCTTTTCTTAAAATCTGTGGAAGCTATATAAACACCAACCACGTAAGACGACAAACATCAGACGACAAATATTGGATTGATACATACGTTCATGGCGTTTTATTTCACGAGTGTTTCTCAGGTCAGTAGTGACGGTGCACATGGTCAGTTGTATATCGAAATGTAGCCAGTGATATCGTGTATCTAAATCATATTGCGTTGTGGCTAATGGTTTTTTGGTTTTCAGTTCCGGAAATATGGAGTGTCAAGTAGAGAGGAATGAACATTTCCGACATCTGCTCGTCTACGAGTTTAACAAGAGATCCACAGCCGCCGACGCTACTTGACAACTTTTTGTTGTCTATGGGAAGGATGCTATTACGCCGAAGACACACCACAAATGATTTGAGCGGTTCCGTTGTTGCAATTTTAACCTCAACGACCTTCCACGTTCAGGTCGTTAATTTCACTTTGATGAGGATGGTTTGAACCATCTCATCCACTTAGATCCGCGTCAAACCACACGCTAGTTGGCCACTGAGGTGAGACTGTGATCAGGCCACAGTGGTGCGACACGTTCAACGTCTGGGAAAGGTCCTGAAATTGGGGTTTTGGGAACCTCACACTCTCACCGAGGACAAGAATCAGTGTGTTGTCATATGTGGTTTCTTGCTCACCCTCTATCACGAATTTACTCAGCATTACTGAAGATGAAAAGTTGTGCCCCTGAGTGAATTTCAGGCATTGGAGGTAATGGTTAAACCCAAACAAGACGCTCACATCACGCCCAAGGCATGACCTTCATCCTGCGAAGATCATGTTGTGTGTTTGGTGGCACATGGAAGGCATTATTCACTGGGAAATGCTGCACTCTATTGTGAGCAACTCCTTCGTGTGGTGGGAGGAATTCAGCAGAAACGGCCACATCGGCGCCATGGTGTCCTTCTCCAACATGATGTAACGCACGCCCTCAAAGTGCAACCATGACCAACATGGCCATTCAGGGCATGAAATGGGAGATCCTTCCACATCCGGCCTATTCCCCAGATGTCACCTCTTCAGAATATCACCTGTTACGATCTCTGTCGAATGTATTCCGTGTCAGAACTTTCAACAATGTTGTTGACTTCCAGAATTTCCGTGATGATCTCTTCGCAGCAAAGCCTGCTCACGTTTTTTCAAGAATGGCATTGCAGACGTATCCAGATGTTGGGACACCATCGTAAACAATGGGGGGGATACATAGTTGATTCATTATGTTCTCCCTTCTGAAGTGATGCATTCCTTTAGTGCAATGAAAAAATCGGCATGTACTTATGCAACAACAAAGTATCAACCGCGTAACTTATAAGAGTTAATGGATCTACTTGTAACGTGTTAGTACCAGATACCACAAGACATCTTTGTAAATTTTGTAGATTCTGTGCCTTGCCGGCTAAGAGCTGCTTTTGCGGAACGTGGACGACCAACATCATACAGTAGACTCTCCCTAATCCGGCCCTCGTTAATACGGCCTCCTTCAACTTGCGTGGTTTTTGGTTACAGAAATCCTGTTAATATCAAACAGGAATGAATTATACTTCATACACGAGTGAAGTTTTCAATTTTAACATTATGTTTTGTTTTGAATTAACAGTGACGTTCATGTAATTCAATTTAAAATATAAGTAGGAAGGATACTCAAAATAATTAAGAATATTACAAAAAGCATCTTCATGAAAGCAGACAAAAATCTGTAACATATTTCGAAGTGACCATACTGAGTAGTAAATGGAAGATTTCATCTGTACCGTATTGCAATTGTACGTTTCCTATAATGTGTTTAGTACGTACACATATACTGAAGTGCCAGAAAAATTGGTACAGACGAGCTTATGCAAAAGACATAGCAAAGTCCCCTATTCGCGTACTCGGTTGCGTCCGCCAGTGCGTATATAAAGTGATAGACATCCTTGGCAGCTGTCAGAGCTGTTTTCGGCATGAGAATGACAAGTAATAACGATTTAAGTGATTTTCAACGCGGTTTCGTAGTTTTCGCTCGTGAGATGGGCCATAGTATTTCGGAGTTTGAAACGAAGTCCGAATTTTCACGGACGACCATTGCAAGGGTGTACTGTGACTAAAAGAGCTCCGGCAAAACCTCCAACTTACGATACCAGTGTGGCCGTAAAAAGACATTAGGTGAACGTGACCATCGTCGGCTGTCAAGAATCGTTTCACGCGATAGACGTGTAACACTTTCGCAGGTATCATCGGAATTCAATGCTGGACCCTCAACAAGCATCAGCGTCCGGACTGTGCAAAGTACCCTGCAAGATATGGGCTTTGGGAGCCGACGCCCAATCTCGAGTTGCCTTGATGGGTGCACGACACAGAGCTATGCGCTTCGCCTGAGCACGGCAACACCGCCACTCGGCACTTGATGACTGGAAACAAGTAGCCTGGTTTCACGAATCGCGATTCCAACTGTATCGAGCAGATGGAAGGATACGTGTGTGGCGCAAACCCCATGAAGCCACGGATCCCGCCTGTCTACAGGGAACTGTACCGGTTGGTGGGGGTCCGCAATGATATGGGGTGTGTTGAGGTGGACTTCACTGGGACCCCTGGTACGTGTACGAACGTTTGTGACAGGCCAACGCTATGTGTGCTTCCTTTCTGACGAGGTACACCCGTTCATGTCCTGCATTCATGCTGATGGGTTTGGCCTGTTCCAACGGAACAATGCACCTCCACACAAGTGTCGGGACGCCGCATTATGGTTAGAGGAGCATTCATCTGAGTTTGAGACGTTGCCATTCCTACCCAGGTCGCCAAATCTGAACGTGATAAAACACATTTGGGATGCCACGCTATCGAACACAGGAATTCGAGACCTCGGATTACACCCGAATTGTGAAACGCTCAGCAGGATGTATGGTATGCATTGCCTACAGCATATTTCCAGAAGGTAGTGAAGTCCATGACCGGTCGTATTTCTGCAGGCCTGCGTTCCCTTGGGGGATCTACTAAGTATTAGACTGGTGTACTAGTTTTTCTGCCACTTCAGTGTACATATTGTGCTTTACTGTACTGATAATATGAAAATCTCATTTCACTGCTGTAAGTTAGACAGTATAGTACGTACTGATCGTATTATACTGTATTAGTATTATGATATGCTTGTCTCTTATTCATGTTTTTTTAAATACATATGTATACACATAGTAAATTTGTAATTGTAACATTAAATTTAATGAAGAATTAAACTGAATTTTTATGCACTCTCAGTAATCAGGCATTCTCGCTAATCCGACACCGCTCTGTACAAGGAATGGCCGGATAAGCGAGAGCCTACTGTATTAGGCAGGTGGTCATACTGTTTTGGCTCCTCTGTGTATATGGCATTTCTGCACACTTTTAAAAAGGGAGCCAGAAAGGTAAGCACCATTTTTCATGTAACACAAAACATATTTCATCCTTCTTACCACACAGGTGAAACCCTGGTAATATTGACACCGAATGTAACAACTTATTTCAAGTTTAAAATTTTCCACTTTAGATCTTAACATACGTTCCTCTTTTGCAGAGAATATTCCAAGTCTTGCCACGCTGTGAAGGAAGTTTAGTTACTGATACCTCTATGTTATGGAGAATCGGGGAAGGAGGGCGGTGTCGTTGCGTGTTGTCTGTTCTTCTCTCGCACGCACTTTTCCTTTTCCTTGCGGAGTGGGTGATCTCTCCTTTAAGAAGTTTCCTTTCCTTCACGAGTAGCAGAAAGCAGAATGAAGAATTTGCATGACGAGATTCAGGAGTGGGCGCACGTAATCTTTCAAAACCATGTCTGCCCCAAAACATGCTTTACCC